>CM076584.1:1460299031-1460956258 GCA_034641835.2 Pinus albicaulis | reverse complement strand
TGCATGATATTCTGTTCCATTATTCAGCTAAACCGTATTTCTGCTATATTAGTTTCTTTGGGAGGGTGCTTTTAAAATGCTATTATCATGTATGGATTCTTATATTGGTAAGCCCATTCATGGTGGTATTGTATATCTGGGTATCATCTCAATGTTAACTAATATCTCTTCTACATTTATTTCATTACATACACCTTCTGATAATCGATATCTGTGACATATTACTTGAACTGGCCCGCTTTGTAGTAATCTCTCTCTGAATTGTCTATTGCTTTTGTATTAGAGTTCTACATCTTGCCTCTGCAGTATCTCTTTTCCTGTGTCAGTTCCTAAGGGTCTTGGTCCCATTCTAGTTTATTTCCCTGTTTACAGGAGATAGCCTGTGAGCTGAAGTTGACAACTTCATACATTATATCATATGCTCCTTGCTATGCTAAGATGTCCTAGGCACTGGTCTATTACAACTCTAGGCTGTCTCTAGGAGCGAAAACATCTTTCTGGCGCCATTGTTGGGGAACGAAGTTGAGAAAATTTGAATCCCTGGGCCTCGAAAAATACTAATTCACTCTTCAAGTAGGTGAGTATGGAGAGTTGAGAGTTGTAGATCCCTCATCTTGGCAACTCCACAGTTCCTAAATGATTAAAAAGGCTCCACTGGGAGACCATGTCATAGTACAACATCAGCCGTGCTGGAGACCAAATGACTCCACTGGTAGAAGAATCTGAATTGGTTGAAAAGATGTAGTGATCATCTTTGCAGAAACATGGATCCAAACATGGATAGGGATACAAAGCTAGATGCTTTGAATGATCAGATATATGAATTAACGAGAATGTTTAATAAAGTGCTGAAGAGGTATATGGCTAATATGAATACAAATGATGATTATTTAGAACATTCCATGCCTCTTCCAGAACAAGGACAAACTCAAGACCTAGATAATGAGCAAGACATGTATGATGTTTTGAAACATATGGAAAATGAAGAGGAAAGCGATCAAGAATTGTCTGAGTTTGTACCTATGTCTTGTATTATGCTGGTCAGAGAATATCACAGCCTAATAGCAAAGGTAAATAGGGAATGTTTCCTGGAGGAAACAAGAGACCACATAGAAGATGCAAAATCTGATGTGGAGGAAGAAACCACTCATGGGCCTTGCAGTCTAACCGAGTATCATCAGGTTCATGAGGACTGGCCTGAATCAGAGAGAGACCAAGAAACATCAGAAGATCCCCAAGATTCTCCTGCAAGCACAACTGAGGATATTCTGGAAGAGGTTCAAGAAGACATCCTGCCTCCAAATCAGCTAGTACAAGAAAAAGAGATTTGCTTCTCTTCTGCATAAAGGAACACAAAACAATCATCTCCTTTGATAGGAGAAGGGGTTGATCAGATATTAAATCAGCAGTCCACCTTAGAAATATTTTATAGAATAGATTCCCTTGCTCACTTGTCTTATGAGTTTGATGATACAGATCCAGAAGACTCCTCTGTGGATCATGCTGAAGAAAGACCTGCTGAGAGTCCAGTATGGTTGACTTTGTTGAGCCAACCAATCTATGACACTAATGATGAGAGTTACGATAATATAATAGCAGATGAATATTCTTTGAATCTTCACTCTGCTTTACCACAGATCATTAGTGAGACTGGAAACCATCAGTCTTCCTTTTTAGAGGATGAGGAAGAAAGCAACGAAGAAATCCTTGAGCAGTTTGAAAGCAATGATCCTTCTCCTACAAAAGAGGAAGTAATGGAAAAAACCGCTGCTCAAGAATACATAGATCTGTTCACAGAGCTCAGCTCATGAGAGCAGAATATATGAGAGCTCCAAGAGGACTCAACTGCCATACATGATGAGTCCTCCAGTTCAGAAAAAGAAGAGGAGGGAGATTCTCTTTCTCAAGGGAGTCTTGTTCTTGATCCAGTGGAAGAAGAAGAAATCGTGGTTGAAGCTTGTCTGCTACATATTCATCACTAGGTATCATATCATGATCCTTATGCACACTTCCTACAAACATTTGAAGAAGGATCAAGGGTCTTCTTGAGCAGCATGTTGCCAGCAGAAAGAAAATTTTTCAAAGCTACTATTATGGAAAAAAAAGAAGAGATACCACTGCCTTTCAAAATACAAGAAGAAGGTGATCAGGCTTTCAAGAGTCTTATTGAAGATGCAGTGGAAAACGCAGAAATCAAAGCTACCCAGGATGAAGATAGCCTACCAATCACGAAAGGCCTAAAAGAAGAGCTGGTACATCATGTGTTCATTGATCGTGTGGCGGAATATATGGAGGCCCTGATTTGCTCAAATTCTCCAGCATCGATCCTTTGCCAGGGCCAAATTCACCCAGAGAGGCCACCACCGATGGTGACCACATTTTTGAAGAACCCCATGCAGAGCACCCTGTGGTTATCTCTGACAAGCAATCAGTGCTCATATCTTTTTTTTTTACTGCTTGACTGGCTGCACTGGCATTATTGTATCACCTAGAGCATCAAAGATTTCTAGGTTAGAGTAGAGTAGGTAGGAAGTCTAAAATAAAGCTCGGTCTGTGAGCATGTAGTTAGTTTTTTTAATTTCTGCAAAGTCCGGCAAGCCGGACAGTCTAATCCTAGCTTGGTTGTTTTCCAATTTCTGTTTTAGAAAGTAGAGAAGAAATTTGCTAGATAGCTTAATCCTAGCAGATGTAGTTTGGGTAGAGAAAATGTGAGACCAACAGTTTAATCTGGTCTCATGGAGTAATAAGGATAGAAGTTGAAATGCTGAAGAACAGAGTCTGCATAGAAGATGATCAAGTGGTCTATAAGGTTCTCGACATGCTCAGGGATGAACGTGCCGTCCCCAGGTGGAGCCGATGTTGATCATATCAGCCCCCTGTCAAAATTTTGTTAAGCAACCCCCTTTAAACCACTCAAGTCCCCTCGTTTTGTCCCAAAAAATCCCTGTTTCACCTATCATTGCCATTCGTTAATCCCGAAACTGTATAAAAAAGGCCCAAAAAACACGCATTGGATAATATATATGGCCTGGCACCTTTTGGCCTAACCCCTCAGTCTTTCTTTGCATATGATCTGAGCGCTAAACCAAGTGCTAGCCCGGAGGTCGCCTATCACAGAGATATATCGGGCTCATTCATAACCGTCGATCTGTATAGATCTGACGGTGTTCGCAAGGCTTCTTCGTGCCCATGGCCCGCCCGTTTACCGCTCTAATCATCTGTCAGCCGTCCGATCAGATCGAAAATCAATGGCCCGCAGCCCGCCTGTCCCGGTGGTCCCCACGCCCGCTCCCATTGCAAAACCGGGTGGTATGTATCGCACCGCCTTTCGGCGGTGGGTGGTAATTCTCGCTAGGCCAATGATTCCATACACTGTCCACCACGCGTCCCAGTGTACGGTTCCAAAACCACCGTTCATCGCGCGTTATTTTTCGGAACAGGACACCCAGTGATATCGCCATCAGCCGTCTGATATGAAGCTTTTCATCCAATGGCTATCGCTCTCTAAAGCTGCATGGTATTTAACACAAGGGAATTGTACCCCTGGCCTAGTGGCAATTGCCCCCGACGTCGTTTCAACCGTCGATCTCGTCTTGAGATTGGACGGTCTAGATCATTTGCACACCCCACTATTGACCCGGTCTTCCTCCACGTCATCATCCCACGTGTTTATCACATTTTTCCCTTCGCCATTTATACATTACATTCATATGTTTTATTTTAATGTTCCGCATTATAAACTCTGGCCAGCCCTTCTGCCATTATTTCCACTGCATTTTCTTCATCACCACCCTGCGTGCTTCCGCCATTTTATCATGTTGCTTCACTACACAGTCGCCTCCATTGCATTGCCATCCCCCATGCATTTGTTTTCTTCACAACCTTGTGTGTTTTTCAGGTTTACAGCGACATAGAATTATCATAATTGGCAACATCCATTACAAGAACCGAGAACGCATCAGAGGACCAGTTTTTCAGAGGCGAAATTTATGAAGAAAGTCCTAGGTAGCTATTGTGACATGACATCCAATAAAGAAACAGGGTTATACTTTGGCGAGCTTCCCAGTGACATTTAAGGTGCCGGTTTCACAGATGAAAACATTAATGGGGCAGCAGAGGAAGATCAGTGGATGGTGGAGGAATTCAGCGTTCGGCATTGAAAATTTTAAAGCTTAATTCAGGATAGGGAAGGTAGAGGGTACAATGCACAGAAAACAATACCCTCCAGGTTTTATTTCAGCAGGAGTTTTCTCTCTTAGAAAGGACAGGATGTCCATGTGATTTTAATTCTATACTGTGTTCCTGAAGAGATTTTCACTCAAAACATTTATTTTAGAAAGCAGGCCACAAAGTAGAAACAGCACAGCATAGTCATTCAGTAGTATGGGTGCGAATGTTTCCATCATTTTTCCTTAATTATGAAAATTAAATGTTCTTCACCTACCTCTTTACTAGGTTTTGGTTTCTCCTATAAAAACCATGAAGAAAGGAACTGTAAGGGTTCCAGATTTTATCAGAAAATTATGCAGTGAAAGGATTTTTGTATACATTTTGTAAAGCTCTTGCATGAAGGCTCAGAGCCCATAGGGTGTCAGTGAGGAGGAGTTCTATCTGTTAAATAGGATTCTGGTCTTTGGTATTTCACAGTGTGTAACCTTTTCTCTTATGTGTTGTTTAATATATCATTTCATTTCATCCATCCTTCCTGTATCATGTTTTGGAATGCGAGTGGCTCACTGATTTTTGGTATGGATTCATCCTAGTTGATGCCCATGCTCAGATCAGTCAAGCGCTTTAAATATGGCTCATGCATGATATTCTGTTCCATTATTCAGCTAAACCGTATTTCTGCTATATTAGTTTCTTTGGGAGGGTGCTTTTAAAATGCTATTATCATGTATGGATTCTTATATTGGTAAGCCCATTCATGGTGGTATTGTATATCTGGGTATCAGCTCAATGTTAACTAATATCTCTTCTACATTTCTTTCATTACATACACCTTCTGATAATCAATATCTGTGACATATTACTTGAACTGGCCCGCTTTGCAGTAAATTGTCTCTGAATTGTCTGTTGCTTTTGTATTAGAGTTCTACATCTTGCCTCTGTAGTATCTCTTTTCCTGTGTCAGTTTCTGAGGGTCTTGGTCCCATTCTAGTTTATTTCCCTATTTACAGGAGATAGCCTGTGAGCTGAAGTTGAAAACTTCATACATTATATCATATGCTCCTTGCTATGCTAATATGTCCTAGGCACTGGTCTATTACAACTCTAGGCTGTCTCTAGGAGCGACAACAGTACACACAAACCATCCAACTAAACTATCATTGGGCTATCTACAATATAAAGATGAACTCAAGCATTCAACTCAGCAATTAAACAAAACTACTGGGATTCACAAATTTTTTCATATGCTTGACTTGATTTAGAATCACCTCATTAAATCTATCAATCACTAAATCCAGTTTCCTTTTTATATTTTCAAATTTGATTAACTTTTGGAGGCCCCACAAACTTTTATGACCATATGCTGAAAAGTTCCTATCAAGAATGTATGCAAAACACAAAAATTAGATAACGAATGCGAGAAATCTAGAGAAAAACTTGTTCAAATGCTTGGTTTCATGCACAACAATGTCTCCATGTGAGTGGAACATCAAAATCACTCCCATAGGCTTGTCCTCCAGCAATTGGAGCTTTTCAGCCGCTCCCATAGGCTTCGATCCATGCGACTGAGGCTAAAAATGAAGAAAACCAATGGATCTTCAGTTGAGAACCTCTACAAGATGATGGAACACCTTCTTCAACATTTGATGACACCTCCAAACCTCTGTGTCAAGTATGTAACTGATGAAATGGGCTAAGAGCAAGTCAATTCCATGCAAGACCTATTCTTCCAACCTGAGTACTAAGATAAATACCTCCAGCTCCTCAAGCAACAATCATAACCTCTCTAAACACCTCCAACACCTGAAACAACATATCTAAACTCATATAGAAACATCTCCAATCTCTTGCTGCATAGAAATCATGTCATAAATGACCTCTAATATTGGTAGAAGCACCTCAACACATGTAGCTTATAAGAACCATCATTAGGTACATTTTAAGGGGTTAATTATCACTTTTTAGCCTAATTATTATCTCTTTCTCACATTTAATTGCATTATTGTCATATGTTGCTTAGTGTATATGGTGTATTAAAAATTGTCATGCTTCAAATGACTAATGTGGTTTAAATGCAGGAAAACCAAGAGGATATGCCATTTTTGTGGAATATTGCACAATAAGTGCTCGAAGTAGAAAACAATGAGTGATTGTAGGACGGTTGCCCACCTCCCTAACTCCTAAAGGCAGCCAATATATCCTTGATATCCTCCTTCAAAAACTAAAAATTAGAGGCATACAAGTAATTGGAAGATCAAGGGGAGCCAAGCTCCGCTTCTCTCGAGTTCCAAGGGGAAAAAACACCTATGATTTAGGGAGTTGTTGGTAGCTACCCTTTAGGATAAATAGGGTGGAGCAAGAATTCACTAGGATTCAATTTTTGGATGTAGCTAGAGCACTCTTAGTTATTGTAATAGGCATTTATGACTTTCATGTGTTATGTACAAGACTGGTTATGAAATAAAATGAGTATTTGGTTTTTTTCTCCACTGATTTAGTTTCAGGGAGTTGAGCTTGTGGGTTAGGGCCCAATCCATTGGCCTTAGTCTCTCTTATGTAATTGTATTTCAATTTCATGTTGCAGTAGTTAGTCTCTCTTTATTTCATGTTACAGTAGTTAATCCCTTTCCATTTCATTTTTAGTATCTTATAAAATATCAAAACTGTGTGTCAAAGCCTAACTCTCTCACCTCTTCCATTGGAGCTTGAGGAGGGTAGATCTTCACCACATAACCATAATTGCTTTTAGTTTATAATTTCATGGAAAATTTTGGTAGGTTAATTTTCTTATCATGGAAATTTTGTAGATGCAGAGCTATATTTCTGTTTTAAGTACATGGGTAGGTTTATTTAAATTAAACTCATGTTTTCCACCATTTTCATGATGGATTTTTCAATGATGAATACATGAACAAGTAGTTTTCTTGCACGTGTGAATAGAGAAACATGGGAGGAATTCCCCAACACCATTATCTTCAGTCTCCACCCTTCATTAACCAACTTCCATCTAAGAAACATTCAACCCTGTTTTTGGAAATTTCCACTACATCACCGAGAGCCAACTTGGGGCTGAAATATGGGATTTCTGAAGAGTTATGAGCTTTAACAAGGGTTTGGATACCCTTCATCCACCTATATACACATTCAATCCACCTCTCCTACCCCTTTCCTCAGCATTTCTGGCCTCAAAATACCCTCCTCCTATTTCCTATAGCGTTTCAGGCAATCATGTAGCACTACAAGAAACCTTGTAGCAGATCCTGTAGCAACGTCACTCCTTCAGCCGAAAACCTCTCTTTCACCTTATATAAGCCTGACACAACCTCCAATACACCTTCATCTCTTAAACCTAGAGTCAGGGAACCTCTTCTGTCATCTCATCGCCTCCTTCTCTTGCTGCAAAATAGAGTGATTTGGAAGTATAATCAGCTCATTGATAGATGCATTTTTAAGAACACCATTTAAGCATAAAATAAATATAATTAAATCAGTAATTTGGTTCAGCATGTGTGATTAAGTTTCCATTTCTGCAATTTTAATTTAGAAATTTAAATTTTGAAGTCCACTTAGTTTAATTTCCTTTCTTGCAATAGCCTAGGTGTGGACTTCTCTTTCTTGCAGATATCTAGATCAACCATTATGATCTAGAGTAGTTTCTTTCTAGTTGATATAGAAATGGTCATGATGTATTTCCAGTCTCATATTTCATTGAGAAGTGTGACATACTTCCTTTCCTAGAATTAACCCTAGCAGTAACACCTCATTGTAGAAATGATAAGGGGATGACATGAGTAGAAATCATATGTTGTGCATATATCACTATCACCTCCAATTTTGTACGAACCCCACATTGATAAATTAAAGTTAATTAGCCTCTATGAGTTGCAACACTCTTGGTGCAATACCAAGGCTCACCACTTTTGGCATCTTCATCGGGGAGGGGTCTAAGTAGGTGTTTTGTTTTTGATTTAGCATTAATTTATGCTTTTCTATTACATTTAGTTCCAAAATATTGTAAAATAAAAAATGGTTTGAATTTCATGCCTCGTGGGAGTAGTGATAGCCAAGGCAAATTCTTACTACAAACCCCCACATCCACACACAGTCACCCTTCACTCTTCTTTAGTGACTGTGATTTGAACACACCATAGGTGAGTCACTTGAAAAATTTGAAGAACCTATTGGAGAAGAAAAGGAACTTGCTTCACTTGAGAAACATGCTTCACCAATTCAAGTCATCGTTAAAAATAGGACCCAAGGAGTCTTTCCCATTAGGGAAAAAAATGGAGAAACTAGAATGAAGAACATCAATCCCTCAGCCCTTCCACATTTCCATAACCTTACTTCTAAGGATCATGACACCCTCATGTTTGATTTTTTTTCTTTCTGCAGGACCTATGACTATGCCTTAGAGCTCCAGAAGCTAAAACTATTCCCATCCACCCTCAAGGATGCAACCTTGCGTTGGTTCATGTATTTTCCTGGGAAAATCATCACTACCTGGGCACAGATAAAAGAGTCCTTAAAAGAAAAATATAGATACTAATGCATATCAAAAGAAACCAAAGAGGATATATTTAGGATGACTCTGGGACCTGATGAATCCCTGGAGGATTATGAAGAAAGATTCCAACTGAACTATTAAAGAGGCAACTCCATCTTGGATCCAAGATCACTTAAATTGGTACTTCTCCGAGGGATCAAGGAAGAGGTGATAGAAACCCTTAATATTTTTTCTAGAGGAGATACATATGAGCTGCCTTATGAGTACATCAAAATTGTATTTAAAAACCGCTCTAGGGCAGCTAGGAAGAAAGGTATAGCTAGCCAAAGCATGAGCAATACCCCTTCTTCTTCCACCTCCATCAAGCATGAGATTGGAAATATGCTGGAGAACTTCAAAAGTGACATGATGCACGCCTTTTATTTTAAAATGGACATAATGAAAATCAAGAGGAATCGTAGAGGGCCTTGGTTATATTCTCCCCTAGATGTACCAGAAAACACCCTCAAAATGAATTTCCACTAAATTACATAGAGGCTTGCTTATTCCGCGAAGATAATCATGCCACAGATAAGTGCACCTCCCTACCTGGGCTCAAATTTTTATATTAAGGTGGGGAAGGGGGACTTGAGAAACTCTATTTCATAAATTAGAGGAGGCCTCAAGGGCCTCAGTCATATCAATAAGGCATGAAAGGTGCACCTTACTCCTACTATCATACAAACCAAAATGCACCTATGCAATAATGGTACACATCCACTCCTCCACTATGGGCTATGCCTCCTACTTGGCCTTACACCACTACATATAACCCTCATTCTGTGAACCAACCATTCCAACAATATGTTCATCAACCCTCTCAGTGGACTGACCCATCACAAGGGTGGAGGCCCCAACACAATCAACCACCTGATTTACTACCTCCACCCCAAAATTAAACCTAGATCACCCACTTTTCTCCACCTAATTTTCCTCAGATGCCTGCCCAGCCTAATCCGAACCCGAAAAAGAAAAAGGAACAATAGGTTTATAGTGGGGAAGCATCCTATCCAATTTATGCTATGGAGATACATGAGATCAACCTAAGGTATGGAAGAGTACTCCTAGAAAATATTCTTCCATATCCACTTTCAGAGGTTGAGGAGTGAAAGGAAGAGAGTAATACTCATACCAATCAACCTTCTTTTCCTGAGTGCCTGATCCATCCTAGTGAGCACACCCCATAAGAGACAAAACTTCTAGGAGAAATGCAAAATTTGTGTGTGAAAATACCTCTTCTCCAGGCCTTTAAGGATGTTCCTATTTACAATAGGCTCATCAAAGAAAATTACTTTAAGAAACCTAGGAGAAAGAAGAAGGATACCCCCACCATCAATTGTGTGGGACAACCTTCCAAGCTAATGTTGGGAAGGGTGATATTCTCGAAGTACCTAGACCCTGGAAGTATAGTAGTAGATGTAGACATCAATGGTCTCAAAGTCCCCCATACTATGATTTATTTGATGGCTACCATCAATGTGATGACCAAGGAAACTATGCTTAAAATCAACCTCCAAGAAACTTTGAGAAATACCACCACTATTCTGTAGCTTGCAAAGAGGTCCACAATAGCTCCAGAAGGAATTTTTGATGATTTTATGGTCTCAATCGACTCCTGGGAGTACCCCATAAATTTCCTAGTCCTCCACACTCACCCTACCCCATTTCTACTATAGATACTATACTTAGAGGGGGGAAACCCGATGAGGATGATCTCATCGACCACATAATTCAAAGCCAATCCCCCACTGCCATTCCACTTGATGACCTAGTAAGAGAATTTGAAAGCCACCCTTGGATTGAGTTGCACTCACTTGATTCAACCTTTAAAGCCACGAAGGATGTGGAATTTGTCCCATCAAAATACCTGAATATTAACTCATACGTCTCAACTAAAGAAGAAGAGAAGTTATGCCAACTCTTGAAGGAAAATATTGATGCATTTTCTTGGGACTACAAAGACATGAAATGGGTGTATCCCCCAGTGTCCACACATCATATTTATATTAAAGATAGATGCACTCATGTGTGCTAGCCCGAAATAAGGATGAACCCAACTCTAAATGACATAGTGAAGGATGAACTAAAAAAGTTGTTGGATGTAGGTTTCATCTACCCCATGTCAGACAGTGACTTTGTGTCTCCTCTTATTCTAGTCCCAAAGAAAAATGGAAAGTAGTGAATTTGTGTTGACTACTGAGAATTAAACAAAGCCACTAAGAAGGACCATTTCACCTTTCCTTTCATAGATTAGGTCCTACAGGGAAGAAGTTTTTTTCTCTCACCTAGATGGGTTCAGTGGGTATAACCATATCGAAATTAGCCTTGAGGACTAGGATAATACCACTTTAACATGTCACTGGGGAAATTTCGCTTACATATTCCTTCCCTTTGGGATATGCAATGCCCCTGCTACTTTCCAGAGAGCGGTCCTGAGCATTTTTTCTGAACTAGTCCATGACTCTGTAGAAAAATACATGGACGATTTCTCACCTTATGGGAATGATTTCCAAGAGGCTCTCTCCAATATGGGAAAAGTATTTAGAAAGTGGATTGAAATGCATCTATCCCTAATTATGTAAAATTACTAATTCATAAAAAGGGTAGGGATAGTCCTAGGTCACTCAATATCACAAGCAGGAATACAGGTAGACCTGAACAAAATCACCATTATAAAAAGGGTGCCTATTCCTCAAAAGCATAGATATGTAAGAATTTTCCTTGGGTTGGATGGATACTATAGGAGGTTAATTAAGGACTTCACTAAAGTGGCTTCACCATTATTTAGATTGTTGGCCAAATATTATGAGTTTTTACAGTCTATTTCCTGTTAGGAGGCTTTTGATCTCATCAAGGAAAAACTAACTAGTGCCCCCATTATTTGAGGTCCCAATTGGGCTCTGCCCTTCCAAATCCACATAGATGCATCAGTTAAAGTTTTTGGGGCAGCCTTGGGGAATTTAGAAGAAAAATTAACTATTTCATTAACAAGAATCTGTCCAAAGTTGAACATAAATATAATGTCACTGAAAATGAGCTCTTAGACATTATCCATTCCTTAAACATTATTATTCAGGCATTATATTACATGTTATCATACCTTTGCACATACTGAACATGGAGCCATCAAGTACTTAATGAATAAACTAGATGTTAATGCAAAAATCATTAGATGGTTGTTTCTATTACAACAATTTGATTTGACAATATTTGATAAACCAAGAAAGGAAAATGTTTTTGTACATTTCTTATCTAGACTAAATTTATCTGTAGATGAGGAAGGAGTGGTGGATGATTATCTTCTAGATTAACATATATTTTCTATCTCAACACTCTCTACTTAGTTTCCTTACATAGCTAACTACTTGGTTGCTGAGAGGTTTCCTCCAAACCTTTCCTCCAAAGAAAAGAGAAATATTATCAGGAAAAGTGCCCCTTTCACTTATATTAGTGGAAATATATTTAAATTAGGTCCTGATAAAATTCTTAGAAGGTGTGTGAGGGAAGAGGAGGTCTTTGACATCCTCTAAGCATGTCATGATGCTCCCTGTGGGGGCCACTTTACTGCTAGGAGTACAAATCTTTGCAAGCAGGGTACTACTGGCCTACCCTCCACCACGATGTCAAGAGATACACCAGTAGATGTGACCAGTGTCAAAGGATGGGGAGACCTTCACCGAGGGATGAAATTACCATGCAATCGTAGGTGGCTTTAGAGCCATTTTACAAGTGGGGCATGGATTTCATTGGACCCATTGATCCACCATCTAGCTAAAAGAGGTTTTTCATAGTCTGCACCGATTACTTGACCAAGTGTGCTGAAACAAGGGTTGTGAAGGCAAAAACATAAGAGAAGGTAGTTGGGTTTTTGAGAGAGAATGTATTCTACAAGTTTGGATACCTCAGAGATGTAGTCACTAATCAGGGGGCTCAATTTACATCTCATCTCATTGAGAACCTCATGAGGCAACACAAGATAAAGCACAAGAATTCCACTCCCTATCATCATTAAGAAAATGTCTAGCTAGAAGTGAAAAGTAGATTTTTGGAGAAAATTCAACCAAGGTTGTGAGAAATAACAATAAAAACTGGGTAGACAGATTGGTGGAAGCCACTTGGGCTTACAATACCACTTGGAAGACAACCACATGGTTTACTCCATACAATCTAGTTTATGGGAAGAAAGATTTGATTTCCAATGAGTTTGAGTACAACACCCTAAGAATGGCAGCTCAGTTGGACTAGGACATCAAAAAGGCACAAAAAGAAAGGTTTTTGCAGCTAAATGGTTTGGATGAATTTAGAATGCAGAACATCCTTCACATAGAAGTAATCTAGCTGTAAAGGAAAGTTTGACATTACAAGCATATCAAAGAAAATACATTTCAGGGAGGATATTGGGCATTGCTCTATGAATCCATATTCAAGGACTTCAAAGGAAATCTAATGAATACGTAGATAGGACCTTATCGAGTAGAGACATTCCATGAAAATGGGGCTATTTAGATAAAAACCATAGATGAGGAGGGTATCCCTCTTCTTGTCAATAGTTACACACTAAAAATGTACAAGAAGCCCATGTCTAAGGCTGATTTTATCAATTCAATAAATAGGGAGGTGAATTTCATTGGAAACTGCATGATTTCCATACCCTCACCTTCCTAGGGAAAGAAAAAGGAAAAATAAAGAGGTCTAGGTGAAAATCTATCTGATGCATCCAAGGCCATCTGTTGGGTTGAAAACCTCCATGAGATGATCCCAAAGCAAAAAAGAGAGAAGAAAAAAATAGATAAATACAATATCATTGGGTAAAAACCTCTTTGAGGCACCCAAGGCAGGCTTGTGGGTTAAAAACCTTTACTGAGGAAACCCACCTATCTTCAAAAAAAAATAAAAAATAAAGGAAAAAGAAAAAGGGCTGAAACAACACCTATGCACAAACCTGTTTCTATTTCAAAGGTTGATGATAAAGGAAAATTTGGACAAAAGGGAGAAACATCCTTTCTCTCCTTTTCTATACTCTACCTATCCACTCCATGATCGATAGTAATATGCATCAATCCATCCATTTCTCCATCCATGTGAGAAAAAACTCGATTTTTTTCTTACTCTTTGTAGTGCTACAGAATGCCCTAGGCTGCTACATGATTTCTTGTAGTGTTATAGGAAAACTTGTAATGATATAGGAAATTCATACGAGAAGGAAAAATATCACCTAAGTACACCTAACCCTCAAGAAGACATGCAAAATAATTTATTTTCCTATACCTACCACTCCTAACCATCACTCCACTCCATGCATTAATATTCAAGCATTAATCAGTCTATGTCACCATTCTGAGTTAGTTTATCTAAATCTTCACATAGGACCTCTCCTATCATATCCTCCTCCACTCCACCACTCCATTCAATTCCTAACTCCATACCTAGCATCCTTGCACTACTTCTCTTCATTCCTCAGCTCAGTGGAGCTCAAAAACTGCAATAAAGGAACTGCTATAGGAAGATGATCACTAGAGGACTCCAGAAGGGAATCCATAGCAACAGAAAGACATGATTATAACCATGAAACACCTAAAAAAGATTCGACAAGAAAAATAAATAAGAAACTCATGAAGAAAAATAAGTTGCTCACTTAGAAAGTTATATATATATATATATATATATATATATATATATATATATATATATATATATATATACACACACACACACACACACACACAACAAAGAAAACAAAACAGTGATGGCCTTCACCATGCTACATCTCGCTAGATCAAAGGATCTTGCCACTCATCAACATTAGGTAAACTAAGGTATGTCTCCCTCACCTTCTCACTATGAATCATTTGGCCAAAATGAGTTAATGTCGAGAATAGTGAGTTTAATAGGAAAAAAGGTGGCCAGTTAACTTGGCCACCCTTGAAGAGTTAAAGTAAAGAGTTAGTGGGGTTTGTATGCCACATGGGGCTATCACATCAGTTAAGGGAGAGATAACGAGGATTTGGAGGTGATTCTGAGGCATATGGGAATGATTGGCACGGTTGGGACCAATGGTCCAAATGAGGAAACCTCATGCCAAATCCACATCACCACTACACTCCAAGTCCACCCAATTTAGAATAAGAGGTGTAATTTTGCTCAGTATCCATCATTATAATGGGCATTCTGAGTTTATTTAGAGTAGGAAAGAGACAAGGTCCATCGAGAATTTTCGAACCAAGATCGAGCTCTGCATGCAAGCCCATGCTACAGAAAAGTCTACTGGTGCTACAGGAAGTTTACAAGAAGGTTTCACAGTGCTAGAAACTGCCATGAAAGCCACCCTTAGAGTTTATTCTCACTCCAAAAAATCCTCCAAGAAATAAAACATCATAGTTTCAGACTTAAGTGGACATCACGCCACCAAGTTATAAAATTTTACATGGAAAATTACACACATTGAAGCCATAATTCAAAAATTTAAGAGGTTGTTCAGAGAAGTAGGGGTAAGAAAATCTCAGTTTGTGTTAAGTAGAAGCCTTTTGGGTCCCATATCACCAATGTTTTGGGACACAATCTAGAAAACCATCTCTCTAACAAAATCACAAGAAGGGAAGAGTTTTTAATGGAAGGGAGCCCATAGACATTAAAATAATTAGTCTACACCCTCCCGTGGTTGACATATTTGGAAATCACTAGTGGTTGGGGTTCTTTGAGGTCCTCAAAGGCTTTGATGATGAAGTGGCTCAATAATTTATAGTAGCCTTACACTACCAAGTAGATGATAGGGCCACCAAAGTTGTTCAAGGGTTGGCCAGTACCGTAACCCATGAGATCATTACCAGAGTTATAGCCTTTCCTCTAGGAGTTAAGTGGAAGAGAGAGGACAAAGTCTCTAGCACAACATCTAAGAAGATTTTCTTCTTGCCTAATGAAGAAAACATTGAGGAAAATAATGGGTTAAGAAGGGAAAGTCTCCCTTACCCATGGGATGAGGTAGCATATCACATCATTAAATATATTTCCTATGAGGGAAGACTAAGTGTGGTCTATAGATACCACTTTAGATTATTTCATGAGATCAGAATCAAAGGATATTTACCACTATAATAGAGAATAAAAATCCCATACTTCCTCCTGCATTCTATCAGAAACATGAGCCAGAGGGTAAGGGAGAGAAATTATCAATGCCTAGCTCACCATGGGCTCATTAAAATCATAATGGTATATGATCTAAACAGAATCAGCATACCTGTACCTTTGTCCACCTTCATAGAAATGGAAAGAGAAGCATTCATTGGGACACAAGCTATCACTCCAAGAAAAATCACTACCCTTAGCCTTAGAGAAATGGGTATCAGAGAAGAAGAGCAAGAAGGGGAAGAAGGGGAAGAAGAGGAAGTGGATACAGAGGGAGAACCCACACACAATGTTAGGAAAAATACTGAGAGGGGGGGTGAATCAGTATTTTAAGGCTAAACAATTTTCTTTCGTTTCTCTTAAAACACCATATGTTACAGTACTGCATTCAACATGTATGTCCCGATATCTTATTATATCTTTACTTAGAGAATTGCATTAGACAAGCATTAAGCATGAACTGAAATAACAGAACAAACCATTAACACATATGGACACCAGGATTTAAGGTGGAAACCCAATTCGGGAGAAAACCACCGCTGCTGTAATCTCAGTCTTCAATATTTTATTATAGAGAAAACCTTTTACAATATATGCTGGTGCAGACTCATACCAACATGCAGGCACCCACTTGCAGAAGGCTACAACCTTCTCTCATTTGCCAGCCTCTCCTGGAAGGGAGCTACAACCCCCTGATCATAACATCAGCTTCTATATACAGAAGGCTTCAACCCTCTGACGCAACCCGTTATTCAATTAACAAACATATTTTCTCCAATTCTACATAACAGAATAGCCAGACCACTGTAATCCAGACTTCAGAGAATTTATGCATTCAACATTCCGTGTATCCTACTGTGTGTATTATCTTTCAGAAACTCCAACTGTCATATGCACCGGATCCATATGTGTTCTTCAGTAGACATCTGCTTGCTTTTCATCGTTTCTTCTGTTGAATACTCTCATGACTCATTACCTTTTAGATCAATGTCTCGAAGGGTGCATCATGGACTCAGAATCATCAATTAAGCACGTTTTCTGTCCATACAGATATTCCTTAAAGGAATTCCTTCTTCACCAATGCTCGCCACTGCACTATCGAATAATGATCTTTGTCCTTTATATAGATCTTGCCTTTCTCAATACCATAAGTCTAAAACCACTCAACCGCTAATGGTATTTCTTTTATTTTATCCCCGGGGCTTCTTCGATTTCTTTTTAATTTATTTTATTCAAACGAGGAGATTCAAATTATCTATGTGCGCCCAGCCTTTAACCCAAAGTTTAACCCTTTGGATTTTATAAACAATATCCTACGCTTTTCCATATGCAAGTGTCTTGTTGATGTGGTGAGTTCCGCAAGCGGAACAACCATACATCTCAATCGTTTTGTATTAATAATCGTGCCAATCCAATTTGAAACCCTAACCTCCGTTCTTCCATGCATGAATCATCCCGTTCGGGATCTTCAATAATATTCAATCTTTTATCTCCACCATATAATATTATAACTATAACCCCAATGGTTATTTTAAAACTTTACATTGTCCTCGTAACATTTCTTTTATTCAAATTTCATTCTTTGACCCCGGACCCACATTGCGGATGGCCATTTTGCGATGGCGCGATCAAACATATGGCGGAACACTTGAATATGCGATATTGCGATCTCGCGATGGCGCGATGATCGCATATCGCAAACAACAGAACTTGCAATGGCGGAAATAACAAATATATGATATTTCGATAATGTGATATTGCGATGATCGCATATCGCAAATAATCCATATCAACAAGACACTTGAAGCTTCAAAACTGCGCTTTGCAATTTGCGCTCAAGTGGTAGGGACCACTTGTCCTGCCACATTCAAATATTTAAAGTCTTTCTGCATACTTTCATAAATTTTCTTCATACTTGGTTGTTGAGGGCTTAAATTCCCGAAATGACTGTCTGAATAACTCTACTCCTCCGTAAATTAGATTTTATGGGAATAAATGCGTTCCACTGTAAAGATGGCTCTACCCAACACCGTAATCAACTCTCCTCTGCAATTTGTGGCTGCGACCCATGACAATTAATTCATCCTTACATTTCTCCCTTCCTTTTTGAATGCGTGTTGCTGTTCACCAAAATTCTGCTGCGCCTTTGTACTCTTCCCATTCTGTCTCTGTTGCTTCTGTTCATCTTCTGTTCTTTTTTGCTGACCTTTTCCATTTCCTTTGCCATATCCTTTGCCATCAATGACAATATTCGAACAATCTCCCCCTTTGGCATTGCTGGCAATACTCTACCTTTGATGACCTGATAGACACCCTTTGTTGTGTTTCCTCCCCCTTTGACATCAATGGCAAAGAGTTTGATCAAGAACCGTTGAACCGACAGTCCCATGCTCCCCCTAAGATCATGCTACATCTTCAAACATAATATGACCAACAATTCATCCTTTTTACATGACCAATGCTCCCCCTGAGCCTGTGCATTCAGACAGCACCTCATAACCAATTGAGTCTTCTGTAATTAAGTAGACCTGATCCTCTGCATGGCAGAGGCTACTCCCAGTTTCTATCTGAGATATTCGAATGCTTCCCTGGGTAGAGGTTTGGTAAATATATCAGCAACTTGTTCTTTGGAGGAAACATATTCTAATTTCACCTTTTGCTCAAGCACTTGTTCTCGTAAGAAGTGATATTTGATGGGAATGTGCTTGGTCTTGGAATGCATAACATGATTCTTTGAGATACTGATGGCACTTGTATTATCACACATAATGGAGATAGGAGGTGAACATTTGATTTGAAAATATTTTAGGGTTTGCATCATCCAAAGAAGTTGAGTGCAACCTGATGCTGCAGCGACACATTCCGCTTCTGCTGTAGATAAGGCAATGGAGCTTTTCTTCTTGCTGAACCAAGATACTAACCGGGGCCCCATAAAGAGTGCACCACCACTAGTTCTTTTTCGATCATCAACACTTCCAGCCCAATCTGCATCAGTGTATGCATGAAGAGTAAGATCAAAATTCTTTGGATACCATAGTCCAAAGTCTTGAGTTCCCTGTAGATATTTGAATATTCTTTTCACAGACTAAAGATGAGACTCTTTTGGATTGGCTTGAAATCGTCCAACAATCCCAACTGCATGCATGATGTCTGGTCTTGTCCCAGTGAGATAAAGTAGACTTCCTATCATAGATCTGTATTCTGGTTGATTTACGGTGGGGGAATCATCATTAGAACTGAGATTGCATCCAGTTATCATTGGTGTATTTACAGGTTTGCAATCTTCCATGCCATACTTCTTCAGGATTTGCTTGAGATACTTTTCTTGTGATAAGAATATACCATCTGTTGCTTGTTGCACTTGCAGACCAAGAAAAAATGTTAGTTCCCCGAGTAAAGACATTTCAAATTCTTGTTGCATATCAGAAGCAAATTTCTGACTCATAGACTCTTTATTACTTCCAAAAATAATATCATCGACATATACAACCACAATCAACAGTTTGTCATTTTCAGTTTTTGTGTACAAGTTGCTATCAACAGACCCCTTTGAAAATCCTTGTTGATGAAGATATTTGTCAAGACGATAGTACCATGCCCTTGGAGCTTGTTTGAGACCATATAGAGCCTTTTTAAGTCTACAAACAAGTTTTTCATCATTTCCCAAATGAATCCTTCTGGTTGTTCTATATAAACTTCTTCTTCTAGATCACCATTGAGAAAAGCAGATTTAACATCCATTTGATAAACTTTGATTTGTTGGAAGCTTGAAAACGCAAGAAACATTCTTATGGCTTCAAGTCTGGCTATAGGAGCAAAGGTTTCTTCAAAGTCTATACCTTCTTGTTGAGCATACCCTTTGCACACAAGTCTAGCTTTATTTCTTATAGCATCCCCATTCTCATTTAACTTGTTTTTGAATATCCATTTAGTAACAATGAAATTTTTGTCATGAGGCCTTGGTACTAACTCCCAAGTGTGATTCTTTTCAATTTGATCAAGCTCTTTATTCATGGCTTGAATCCAACATTCGTCTTTCCTAGCTTGACTGACACTGTGAGGTTCAACCGTAGACAAAAATGCCAGGTGTTATCACTCAGGTTTTCCCAGAAGTTGTGTAAGAGGAAAGTATACCCGAGGTAACCACAAACCAACCTTTTAGATGCAGAATCTAGCCAATCTGCATCCAGAGAGGGCTCTCTCTTTATGATTTATCTTTGTTTTTGAATGATTTTAGGCTAGTTATAGATTCAAAGTTTGTTTTGGGAAATTGGTGGAATCCACAAACTAAGGGCAAGGTTGAGGGCTTTCAGTCCATTGGGCTATGGAGTCTAAGGATGGCTTTAATGGATTTCTTTTCTGAACACAAGATGGTATTACAGGGCAAGATAGCTAGACAGAGAACAATCCTTAAAATTTAAAGTGGATGGATGGTCTTGAAGGGATGAAAGGCAACTAAGAATCTTTCACCATATTCAAGAGGAAGAAAAGAAATGATTATGAGCAAAGAGCAATGAAGGATTCTTTGTTACAGTAATCCATAATATTGAATCAGAAAAACATGAGCAATTAAGAATTCATGCTTATAACTAATCCGGAAGAAAACATCGAGAATAATCACATTTGAAAACAGAGTACAATTAAGCAAATTCTGTTTCAATCCTTATGTAAACTATTCAGAAATGGATATGATGATAGCATAAACTAATATAAAATTTAAACACAAGGGTTGGAAAACTTATTGAACTGAAGTCCAACACATGAATCCTGCAACAAGTCCAGTGCTTCAAAACGTCATCCAGTAAGCCACAAGTAAATTTGTCCAAAAGCTCTTTATTCCAAAAACCTCAATGTTACAGCAGAGTAATAGAATCCACCATTCAAAACTCTCTTTGAAGGCTTATTTATACAAAAATAATCTTAACAATCTTACTCTATCCTAGCCAATATTTCAGGCTGACTTAAAGCGTATTTACAACAAACAAGAGACACATGGTCTCGAAAATAGAATAATGAGTAACGGCTGATGTGTTGTTCCTTTCTTCATGGACGTGCTAAGGATAAGTGCTCTAAATAGGGCTCTGTGCTGTCCTTTGCGTATTCCTTTGACTTGTTGAATACTTTTTCTTCTCACGGATACTCTTTAATCTTTCATCTGATACTCTTTCATCTGCATTTCTGTTTTTTTACCATTTACTCAATAGTAAAGATAAACTTTTATCCTGACAACATTTTTTACAAAATTTCCAGCATTTCCTTCCACCACTGATCATCTGGTATCATTGTTCTTCTGAGCTTCCTTAAAGTTTCATCTGCTTCAGTAAGTTTATAAAAAGTGGGCTCGTTCGGAAATAGATACTTTAATTCATGCTCTAGATGAAATAGATTCCTCACTTTTCAGCAAATACTCTTCCTGCCTGGGTACCGGCAGTTCTAAGGAGTTAGCAGAACCTATACAGAGTAGAACCTATAGCCGTATGTTTAGCATGAGCTGATTCTTTTCTTTCTCATAAGTTTCCAAGTCTACTATTTGATCCTCGGTGAGCATGGGACTTGGCAAATCACTGTCCAGCAGAGCTTGAAATTTTTCTCTGAAAACGTTTATGTCGACCAAAATATCATTACACTTTCTTTCTAGATTTTGCATGAAAGTTCTTTTTGTAAAAATTCTCTTTGCCTCCAAAACTACACCTGTTCTGTCATCAATTCCTAGCAATGCTAGCTGTTGTTTTGTTCTTTAATTCAAAAACTGAATAAGCTGTTGGGCTAGCTCTGGCTTGCCTCTTAATTCATGTCTAGTTTTGTTTATTTCCTCCTGGGCTATTTTGACTAACTCATTCTGTTCAAAAATAGCTTGAATGGAAGGCCAAATATCTCTTATTAAATTAATGATGTTGTCTCAAAGAATATCATTTATTTCATTCAGAGGCTTTTCCAAGGTAAGATCTTTTGCAAAGCCTCAACCAATTTTTCCAACCTTTTTTTTATTTCTTTCCAGGTTGTCAAGAAATGCCTTTTTTGGATATGTCATATTTTCTCCAATTTTGTTAATTGTAATTTTGCTTCTCGAGTTTCTGTGACCTTTAGCCGCAAACTCTCCATTTGTTTAATTAAATCATCCGAATTCAAATTAGAAATATTCACCTGAGATGATTGTTCCTGTTGTCCTGTAGTACCTGCTGCTGAAGCCTGTTTGAGAATTTCCTGTTCCTGCAATGCCTTTTCCAGCTCCTTCTCGGTTTCATTTAGTCGCTCTGTCAAATTTAAGAGAAAATCCATCATTTCTTCTTGCGAATTTCCTTTTATTACTTCCTGTGTCTGGGGGTGCCTTGAGGCTGGTATTTTCAACTGTTTTCTCAGTGCAGCTATATCATCCTCTTTCTTTTCTATCAGTGCCTCAATACCTTTAGTGTCTTTGTGATTGTGACCCAAACCAATAATGATCTCTTCTAGAGACTTTATTCTATTGTCTTTGGCCTGTGAGGAGGCCCTCTCAATCTTCAATTGTGCAGTAGTATTATTCAAGGAATCTTGCAGCGTTAAAGCTGCCATGGCTTTGTTGGTGAGAGTAGAATAAACCATTTCCCCTGTTTGTCTATGAAGCTCTATCTGATCCAAGGGATGGATATCTTTTGCTAAAACTTCAAAAATTGTTCTGATGTAATCTGTTGCTGAAGTTGGCTTTGGCACCTTTGCTTTGAAGTGGCTCATTTGCATTTTACCTTGTGAAAGATCAAATGCTGACATCAACCTTTGCTGATTGTGAGGAGCCATCTTCATATACTGATCGTATACCTTCATTTTCAATGGTTCATTCTTTTTTTTGATATTAATGAAGGTTTTCTTAATGTCTCCAGTATCTGTCTTTGGCGGTCTGAAAGAAGATACTTCAGTGCTTAATTGCTTTTGTATCCCTTTCTGGCTTATGTTTGTTTCACTTGCTGTACCTGTTTGCTGACTATCTTCCCTACCATCATCAAATATTTCATCTATAATCTCTACATCTGGAGGTGGATCAGACTTGTGTTTTTTAGCTTGATAAACTTGTGGGGCTCCTTTTGAAGGTGTGGTATCTGGAGCTGGCCTCTTTTTCCCTATTTCCACATTCAGTGGAGTTTGGATCTCTGGAACTTGGATTTGCTTTGCTGGTGTTTGAGAAGCCTGAGATTGTTCTGGTGCTTTGGAACTCTGTGATTTTTCTGCCATGACCAGGGTTTCAACGACCTGAACTATAGGTTCTTTTCCTTTACCCTTGGGCTCTGCTGCTACTGATGGGCTGTCTTCCTATAGAGCTTGTTGTAGAGTGGCTGTTGAAGATGTGCCAATATAGGGTACCTGCATTTGATCATATGCTTCTAGGTCAAATTTCTTCTCAACATCTTTCATAAGTTTATTCAATTTGTCAGCTCCACTTCCCTCTTCAACAAGTGTTCCTTTAACCCATTCATCTTGATTTGCATACTGCTCTATGTCAGGAATTCTGTGATGTATATAAGGAGATGACTTATTTTTTAACCTTCTTTCACAAATGAAACCAAAGGGGTCATAAGGGACCCAACGGAAAGATGTCTGGAATTTTTTCTCTAATATAAGTTCAGCATCTCTTTCAGCTTCCCTAGAATTGCAAATGAAAGGACCTAACTGGCTTTTGATCCTTAATTGTGCTTTCTTCTTTACATTGCAGAAATGGATTACATCTGAGTTATTCATCTGTCTAAAGTATTCCAAAGAAAAAATTCTCATTGGTACATATCTGGGTAACTTGAATGGATGTAATTCACATCCATAAATCCTGATAACTGTATGGTTTTGGTACAAGTACCAATCCCCAAACTTTGTAACTTTTTGACAATTGCAGGGTCTTTCTTATCTCAGTACTAAGCCTGGGGGGAGAAACTCCTGTTAACAAGGTTGTAGCAGGATGTACAAATTGATCAATGAATTCTGAATAAGAGTAGGGAGATTCAGAGGACAAATGAATGATGGGGGACCAAAAAATAACAGACCTGGGATTACCTTTAGCATCAAGTTTCTGAACAGGGAAAGGGAATTTGTCTGAGTGATAGAAAATTATGAGATGATAGATAACTGAGGAGTACTTGAAAACCTTTTCATCATCTAGCCTTAAAAATTGATCATGGATTTTGTTGGCATTGAAGGAAGCATAATCATACTTAATCTCAGGAGGCTGCCCAGGGGTAAAGATAGATAGCAAAGCCAGAGTTATCTCGTCAACATACTCACTGGTATTGAATCCTAAGACAAAGGATATTACATTCACAATAAGCCTTCTCAATTGATTGAAAAAGTAAAAACCATAGGGGGGAGTCCCTTTTGGCTGATGCTCAGGTAACATGAAGTACTGACACATTGCTTTCAATTTCTCTGGAGTTAACAGTCTGGTTTTCTCAATTAGCCCTTCCATGGATAGAGGTGCTAATTCTTGTTCTGGCTCAAATTGTAACATAGCATTGATAGCCCGAGGTGTTATAGGGAACAAAACACTTTGATCAGGAGCTAATACAGCTCTTTGTATGGGATCATAATTTGCATGACAATAATGAATGATTTCAGGGAAAACGTGGACTGTAGGAATGAAATACCTTGGGAGATTGGATTCCCACAACCCTATAAGATCTTGCCCTTTTGAGTATTCGTCTCTGCAGCGACAGAAGCTCAAACGGGGACTTTCATCAAAATGTAGGTCTTTTATTTGGAAATCTTCATTTATGAGAGGTAAATAGTCCAAATCTCGGTGAGGAGCATTCAAAGGAGTGACATTTAGAGCAGTTGGGGCCTCCATTTTGGTTCTTGTGGATTCAAAATGAAGGTTTCAGTTTTTCTTGCAGACCGGACGGGATATCTGACAAAAGAGGAATTTGGAACAAATTGCAGGTTTGGGAAGCAAATTCACAGGTCTTAAATCTTCAATGAGGACTCAGAGAGGACTTTTGACCACTTTTTCAGAGAAAAACACAGGAAACTAAGCTTAACTTGCAGTCGGGGCGCGGAATGATAAATACCTGTTTTTTAATGGAAACTGGTTCTTCAACAGGTAATGAAAAATGGCGAGGACGTTCTTCAATACTGGCGCAGCGGAATTTCGGAGTAATTTGGTGTATTTGCAGTGAATTTTGAAAATTGCAGCGGGAGCTTAGTCTCTTTCGGAAACTAAAAATAACTGAAAAAACGCGAAAAATGGCTTATTTACAAGTCAAAAGGGTTTTTGTCGTTTTCGAGGTGATGACGTCATTTGACGTACGGGGTGACGTAAGGGAGTGGGGTCGGCGGTATTCGGTAAGCGGTAAGCGGTAAGCCCGCACCGCTTTTGGACGAGGGCGGTAAAAAACGCGATGGCAGCGATTCCACAGGACGCTTGCCACGTGGAATGATGAATTTTCAGAAACCGCCCATCCCCCGCTGGTTAACACGCTGGCAAGGGATGGGCAGCGGGATTGATGATCGCCGTTGATCTACGGACGAATGATCCAACGGCTGGAGGAAAGGGAAACTTGTGCGGTTTCAAAAGCGGGCCCATCGGGGTTTAAACAAGTTTTGACGTGTAATCTAATCACCCCGGGGAGAAGTTAATAGGCGGGAATGGTTGTTAATTAGTCCAAATGACTAATTAACCCCGTGAATTTATGAAATGGATCGTGGCGGAGTTTGGCCATGTGGAATGCCACGTGGACAGAACATGGTGGCATAAACTTCCGCGGAGTTTATTAATATGTTTTGATATTAAACACACTTGTCGCATGTCTAAAGGTTTTTGTATATTTTTTATTATACGATGAATAAATTAATATAATAAATTCATCATAGGGGCGGAATGTATATATAAGGCTATAGTTTTTACCAAAGGGCTTTATAAAGCGGGGTATTTATTTTAAATGTGCGGGACTATATATACTTTGGTAAAACATTATAATAAGAGGGTTTTGGGGATATTTATTAGAAAAGGGAGTTATATACATAGGAAAAAGGGATTTCACTAGGGAATTAATATAATAAAGTCAAATGTTAATATGATAAAGGACAAGGAAAATCAAAACATCTTTGTATATCTAAGAAAGTGAAAACTTATGAAGTAAATTGCACATTTTATCTTCAACACTTAATCTTAGAATAACAAGTTGTCTTGAGGAATTTTATGGAATGTTGCATCAGTTTCCTAAGTAAAATAGGATTTTACTTACGAAAAAGTTAAAAATGGAAGATAATCAATGATGGATTATTTCAAGTGCTTAGGTCTTTTGATCATTAGGCCGAGGGTCCGATCCCTCCAGAAGTCAAGGAAATGCCTTGAGCCCCTTTGATCTCAAATTACCTTAGTACTTTTGGGGAAATTAGTAAAACTCTTGAGGGGGAAAAATGATGAGGGAGGTTAATGAATTTGACTTTGCTTGCTGTGATTTTCCAGTGTATTTCCTGCTTTAATACTTGTGATGAAAGTAAATGATTAACCAACATGTAGCAGCACCATTCATCAGATAACACTTTGCAGCACCATCTACCTACCCTATCTACTTAACACTACCATTTTGTCTTCTTTATTAGGGTGCATTTAGACTTGCAAACCCTGATCAATCTTTTCTTTTACATGATGAATCTATCTATTTCTACCCTTATTACATCCAAGGGCTCAGATTAAACTGTTGAGCACCTTTTATTCACTCTACCTAGCTACTTATCTGCCAAGATTAAACTGTTTGGCTAGATATTTATTCTCTAATCTATAACATGAAATTAAAATATGACTAAGCCAAGTTTAAACAGTTTGACTTATTCATAAATTGTGGCAAAAGTTTCACAAGTTGCACACAATTGATTTATTGCAACAGAGTAAAAAGTAGTGGCATTTGGATTTGCACACTTTCCTTGGTCTATTTTTTGCTTGGGGTTCATTTCTTTCTCTTTTTGACCATTTTTATTCTTTTTACCCTTTGATCTTTCTTTTAGGGTATACCCTCTTTACATTTTTTTAAATTTTTTGATTTTTTTGGTTTTTCAAGAATATGGAACACCTTTGCTCAAGAAAGAAGGTTTGAACATATTCCACACTTCCATCAAGACAATCATGAAAGATGAAACCTATTGATATAGGAGGCTAACACTGGCTCCACTTGGGGATGGCTTTTCCTTGTGGAAAGTCAAGAACAGTAGATCAGATGCCTCAGAATGTCTTCAAACAGAAAGTAAGGAATTTTCCTTCTTCTGGTAGCTTTATTTTACATATGATAGTAAAACTTTTTTGGAACTTAGGGCCTTCACTTCGGGCTTCAATTCCAAGAAGTCACCATCCAATCCAAACTGCAGTAACAAAAATAAAACAAGGAAACAATATATTATGTACAAGTTAGAAACATTTAAACATTCTAGTAAATTGGATCAAAATAATGCTTAAGCATTCGACCATTGACTGGTCCTTCTTCAACTTCTGAATTGTCCAAGTCCTTCAAAAAATAAGTATTGTTTCCCTGCAAGGCATGGATGATATAAGGCCCTTTCCACAAGAAATCAAACTTCCCATGTTTTCCTTTTTCTTCTCTTCTAGAATCCCATCTTAGGACCTTGTCTCCTAATTGAAAATCCTCTGCTTTAGTCCTTTTATCAAACATTTTCTTTAGCTTTTCCTGTAAGACTTGTGATCTTTGGTATACCTCTTCTCTGGTTTGTTGCAGGTGGATTGTCTGATTAATTCTTCTTTGAATGTCATTTGGCTCCACTTGAGCCTCTTGAAGTAATTTCTTCACAGGGATTCCTAACGATGATGGGAATCTTGCTTCCAGGCCATAAACTAACTCATAAGGACTAGTCCCAATGGATTTCTTGGTTGTAAGTCTGTCTGCCCATAATGCATAGGTCAGTTTCTTATGCCAGTTCTTTTTATTCTCCTCCAACAATTTCTTAATGATATTGATTAAACTCTTATTGGAGGATTCTGCTAGTCCATTACCCTGGGGGTAATAGGCTGTTGAATGGCCTAAAGTAATATGATATTTATGGCAGAAATTAATCATTTTCTTTGATTTAAATGCAGCAGCATTGTCTGTTATAATCTTTTCTGGACATCCAAATCTTGAAAGTATGTTGTTTTCAAGAAACCCTATGATTACAGAATCATTGGACTGTCTACATGGGATGGCTTCAATCCATTTGGTGAAATAGTCTGTAGCAGTTAAAATCCATCTATGTTGCCCTGAAGAAGGGGGGTGAATTTCTCCAATAAAATCTAATCCCCATTGTTGAAAGGGTCTTTCTGTGGAAACTGGTTTTAAAGGCAGAGGTAACAACTTTCTTTTACCCTCAAATATTTGACATTTGTGACAGCTTGTTACAAATTTCTTTACATCAGAAAATAATGTTGGCCAATAAAAGCCAGCCCTTAAGATCTTGTCTGCAGTGGATTTCCAGTAGAGATGTCCTCCACAATCCCCTGCATGAAATTCATTAAGCACTTTATCAGCTTCATCTTTTAAGAGACAATTCAATAAAATTCCTTCGTGATTCTTCCAAAATAAAGTGCTATCTAAAATACAATATTTCGAAGATGTCATCTTTAAAAATCTTTGCTTAGTTCGGGACAACCCTGGAGGAGCTTGCAGGTTTAATAGAACATGAATTATATCAGTATACCAGGGTGAATCTAAGAAAGCTTGACTGATCTGGGGAGTCGCCATCTCCTGCTCGTTATCCAGTTCATTGATATCTAAGGCGTGGCAATTGGTTTCTGTCATAAGTTGTGCTAAGCCTTGGCCTTTTATCAGTTTGGTTGGCTTGATCTCAATATCATATTCCAAAATGGTAGCTATCCACTTACCTCGTTTACCTTCAATGCCATCTTGAGTCAAAATATCTTTAACTACTGCATTGGGTACATATGCTATCACATGAGAATATAATATGTAAACTCTAAAATCTTTGATTGCTTTTACCAATGCAAAAGCCTGTTTTTCCATAATATTGTACTTTAGAGGTGCATCCCTCAGTGCTTTACTAAAAAATGCTATTGGCTTTTCACACCCTTGGTCATCTTTTTGAAGTAAAATAGCTGCAACAGTATGTTCAGAAGCAAATGAAAAAATAATAAAGTCTCTATCAAATTTAGGACTGGTCAGAACTGGTGTCCTTGTTAAAGCCATTTTAATTTCCTCGAATGATTTTTTGGCTTCTACAGTCCAGTCAATGCTTGAATCTTTCCTCAACATGTTAGTCAGTAATCTAAGTAACTCTGCTAGACTAGAAATAAATCTTCTCAAGAAGTTGATTTTTCCTATAAATGCTTGCAATTCTTTTATATTTCTGGGGTGGGGTATTTGCAAAATTGCTTGAATTTTTCCAGACTGAATCCAATGCCATCTAGAATGATGAGTGTCCAAGTTTCTTCCTTTCCTAAACCAAAACAATAGATTCTTAGGTTAAAGAAATCATATTTCCACTTTATAAATATCAGTCTTTATGAGTTCAAATCATTCAGATCTGCTTAAGAGAGATGTATTAAATCACTGGGCAAATAACTGTAAAATCACAGTATTTTTAGTGCCATGTCCACGCTTCTTTATAAAGGGTTTCCATCCTTATTACTTATTCAAATGGGTATTTTGATATTTGGAATACCAAGGTACAAGTAATGTTGTTATCCTTGACATCGGATGAACTAATCCTGCCAGACTCTGTATCCATCCAGTAGTGATATTCTCGAAGATCCCACTACCCTTTGCAGAATGTGATCCATTTTCGGCAGAGGATAGCTGTCTTTTAAAGAAACTTTATTCAAATTCCTTAAATCAACACACAGTCTGATTTCTCCTGTCTTTTTTCTGGTTGGTACTAGGTTAGAAACCCATTCTGACAATCTGATAGGAGATATAATCCCTGCTTCAAACATTCTTTTGATTTCCTTTTCAATTGAGGGTAATAAAACAGGATTAATTCTCCTAAGCTTTTGTTTAAAAGGTTTCTGGTCTGGTTTCAAAGGTATAGTATGTTGAATGATGGATGTATCATAAGATTTGAGGTCTTCATAACTCCAAGCAAAGACATCCTGGAATTCCTTTAATAGTTCAACATATTTTACCTTCTGATCTTTTGGAAGAGATTTAGACAACTTAACAATTTTTGGATGTTCTGGTGTTCCTAAGTTGCATTCCTCCATATCGGCTTTAACAGGTTCCATTTTAGGTCTGAATGGAATATCATTTGAGTCGAATAGATCTTTCAAAGGTGTTAATCCTTTGGGTAATTGATTATCTTTTAAATTGATGATTTCTGTCTCATCTATGATCTCATCAAATTCCATTTGTTTCAAATTTTGCATGTCTTTTTCAGTGAATGTGGTTGGATGCAGCATATGAATTGCATTTTCTCTTGAAATTTCCATTTTTTGTTCTTTTTCTTGATCAAATTTATCAGCAGTCATGTCTTCATCTATATTACAGTTAGAAAACTCATTCCGAAGTGTCAAAAAACTATTGATTTGATGGTTATTCACAAATACTTGCCAATTCAAAACATTGTCGGGTATTGCAGGCCTGTGTCTTATCTCAGCTGAAAACTGATGATTAGGATCAAAAGGCAACTTACATGTACTAGCAAACATTGCTAAACTGTGAGCATGCAAGTTTTGTTTCCTGGGAATCTTGGCAAGTTGGGCTTGTAGAAATGTGTTGAGAATCTCTACAACTGTCTCTCGGTATTGTTTCAGTCTCATGTCCTTTGTTGCACATTCTCCTTTAATCTGTTGGATTATTAGTTCAGAGTCGCCTATGATTGATACCCTAATGCCTCCTAACTTCTTGACATGTTTAAGCCCCAATAAAAGAGCTTCATACTCTGCCATGTTGTTAGTGCATTTGAAATTTAACCTATAAGCATGACCCTCTGCATGATTGTTCTCTACATTGTGCAACCAAATTCCAGCTCCTGCACCTAGTCTGTTTACTGAGCCATCAAACTCTAAATGCCATAGAATTTCATGTTCATAATCTTCATCAATTGTTTTAACAGATTTTCTGATAAGGGCTAGTTGTTTAGTTTTTTCATGTTTTTCTTGGTCATCTGGTGTTTCTTTGTTTTCAAAGATTTCTTCAATTTTAACAGTGGTTTTGTTTATGATTTCCATTTCAGGAGCTTCTATTTCAGTAGGAAGATCTGACTCAGCATTGTATAGAATAAAAGGATCCATGTCTGAATGTACAGAATAAACAGGGAATTTTTCAGGCTTCTCTTGGCTACTCACTAAGTACTTCATCAAAGTTTCTCTATATAATCTTTTAGGCTGACCAAATACTGAAATAGTTGCATAAGACATGTCTAATTGAATAGATCCTCCAAGTTTAGCACCCCAAGACCTAGACAATAACATACCATATTTGGGTGGAATATCAGCAACTACTATGTCCATTAAAACAGACTTAGCAGTGTATTGGACCAAAGTGACACACAGATCTTTAATTAAACCTAAACATTTTACCTGACTGGAATCAAATGAAAACAAATCTTTGTATGGTCTAGTAATATCTAGATTCAATCTTTCCATTACTGCTTTTGGCATCAAATTGTGAGATGCTCCAGAATCAAGCATTGCATTATGGAGTATCTTGTCGTGAACATTCAGGCTTACATAAAATGGAGGAGTTCCTCCACTTTCTGGTTTGCCATTAACCTCGGGGCCAAAAAGAAGTTTGGGTTGATCATCAAGAATATTTACTGAATCATCTAATCCAGTAATGTTAATGTTTAAAGACTTGGAAATCTGATTCCTATAGACATCATGTTTAGCCAATTCTGATAAAGGAACAGCTATCTTGAGTTTGCCTATTTCAGTTTCTAGATTAAAGGGTTTTTCTGTTTGAGCTTTAGTGTTTTGCACAGTTGGATTTTCTCTGTTTACTGGATCTTCAATGTTTTTCTCTTTTTCATGAATGAAGTTTTGCTTTGAAGATGTTTCAGGACTAACTTCTGCTGTTTCTTCTACAGTTCCTACATGAGGAGATGTATTGGATTGTTGTTTGTCGATTGGTTGGTTGTCAGAGACATCTTCAATTATTGGATTTGAAAAACTAGGAGTTATCCTAGGCAAAATTTGTATTTGGGGAATGTTTTGTTTTCCTTTGACATTTTGTTTTGTGGTTTTCTGTTTATTTTTCTCTGGTACATCTATCCGTCTACTTCTCAAGTTGTACTGCTTATGAACCTCGTAGATTGCTGTGTCATAGCCTTCTTTGAAATCAAAAGTCTCACCCGAATGAGTGTGGAATGTTTCAAGGATATGATTCTCTTGATCATCCTGAGATAGGAAGATTTCTGATTCATCTTTGTCCTCATTGACATTGTTTATTTCTACATCTTCTGTAGGGCCTTCTGAGGTCGAACCTTCAACAAAGTTTTCTTGGAAAGGTGGTCTAATGTTTTGATCAGGGACATTCTTTCCAATATTTTGGTTCAGATTCCTCCTTAAGTTTGGGTTTCTTGCAACATTCTGGTTATCAGTAGCAGACTTTCTTTCAATGGTTTCCACTCTATCACCTAATCTTTCCATACCTTTAATGATTACATCCAACTTCTTTTCAAAAGCTGAAGGTTCTTCCTTCATAGGCATTCTTCTCTCTGCCCTATCTCTGGCTCGTTTTTCTATCAGATTTGCTTCTACGCTCACCACTATGCTCTGCATTTCCTCTAGTGTTTGTGGAGCCCTTTCCCTAAAAGAATAAGCTATTTCAGAGTCAAAACCGTCTGGAAATTTGACCAACACGTTATTAGGTGGGGGTCTTAGATTCAGAGGAACTGCATGATAGGATTCATTAAATCTTATGATGTAATCTGGTACGGTTTCATTTGGTCTCCTTCTTAATTTTTCAAATTCTGATAGGATTTGGAGAGGATCTTTCTTTTTCTCCCATCTGTTCAAAAATGCCCTATACAAAGCTTCTAGGTCAGCAATACTGTTCGGGGTGAGAGCCCTAAACCAAGTTCTAACTTCTCCGGTAAGACTTTGTACAAAAATTCTCATACGGATATCATCAGTATCAATCTCATAAAACTCAAAGTAATCTGTCATCCGTTTGGTGTGTTGTTGAGCTGTGTAGGTACCTGATCCGTCAAAAGGTGTGATCTTACTTTGGTAGTCTGGTGGTAAAGCTGGAGGGTTGGCTGGTAATATTAAAGGGGCATATCGATTGGCCATTGGAAGATAAAGTGGAGTAACAAAAGTAGTCGGTCTAGTAGGAGGAGAAGGTGGTCTAAAGGGAGGAGATGGGGGTCTGACAGGTGTTTGAAAAGTGGCTGAGCTCGGAGATGCTTCAGTTATTACAGAAATGTTTGAGCTTTCTTCAAAGGCTTGCTCAGATTGAATGGAGTTATGAAATTCTCTGTCGAGGTGATGCGAAACAAATCTATATTGCAACTCTTCAAAGAACAAAGGATCTGGAATTAACCTAGATAATTCAGTCTCAGAGAAATTTATAAACAAAGATGTTTCAAATTGTGCATCAAAAGGAATGTCATCAATATAAATAATTTTCACAGGACAAGATGCAGATCTAGAAAGTGGTCTAGAACTACCTGTACTTTCCTGACTTCCTCTTTCAGAACTTTCTTGACTTCCTTGTCTTCTAAGAATCCTAGGAATCAAGTTTGGATTTTCAAAAATTGGTGGTGGATTGGGGTCAGGGTTTGACCTAGTATGTCGAATCCTTACTGAAGCCAGTTTTCTTAGAATATGTGTTTTTGAATTTTGGGTTTTATTTGAAAAATAAATACAACTTCTACAAATTCTTTAAGAAATAATGATATGTGATTAAGATTTCCTCAAAGATCTGTTTAAACTAGAGAATCTGATTGAAAAATTTGAAACTAAGATTTCAACTTATAAGCTAAATCAGAGATAGAATGAAACAGCATTTATTTACTTTTGCAATTGCATAGCAAAAGCAATTTCAAAGGCTTCCTGGCTGATATTCAGACTCTGTCTGTAGATTATAAATCAAACAATAGTATCAATAAAATGATTCAGTCCCCAGCGGAGTCGCCACTATGTTATCACTCAGGTTTTCCTAGAAGTTGTGTAAGAGGAAAGTATACCCGAGGTAACCACAAACCAACCTTTTAGATGCAGAATCTAGCCAATCTGCATCCAGAGAGGGCTCTCTCTTTATGATTTACCTTTGTTTTTGAATGATTTTAGGCTAGTTATAGATGCAAAGTTTGTTTTGGGAAAATGGTGGAATCCACAAACTAAGGGCAAGGTTGAGGGCTTTCAGTCCATTGGGCTATGGAGTCTAAGGATGGCTTTACTGGATTTCTATTCTAAACACAAGATGGTATTACATGGCAAGATAGCTAGACAGAGAACAATCCTTTAAATTTAAAGTGGATGGATGGTCTTGAAGGGATGAAAGGCAGCTAAGAATCTTTCACCATATTCAAGAGAAAGAAGAGAAATGACTACAAGCAAAGAGCAACGAAGGATTCTTTGTTACAGTAATCAACAATGTTTAAATCAGCAAAACATGAGCAATTAAGAATTCATGCTTATAACTAATCCAGAAGAAAACATCGAGAATAATCACATTTGAAAACAGAGTACAATTAAGCAAATTCTGTTTCAATCCTTTATGTAAACTATTCAGAAACGGATATGATGATAGTATAAACTAATATAAAATTCAAACACAAAGGTTGGAAAACTTATTGAACTGTAGTCCAACACATGAATCCTGCAACAAGTCCAGTGCTTCAAAACGTCATCCAGTAAGCCACAAGTAAATTTGTCCAAAAGCTTTTTATTCCGAAAACCTCAATGTTACAGCAGAGTAATAGAATCCACCCCAAACACTCTCTTTGGGGATTTATTTATACAAAAATAATCCTAACAATCTTACTCTATTCTAGCCAATAATTCAGGCTGACCTAAAGCATATTTACAACAAACAAGAGACACATGGTCTCGAAAATAGAATAATGAGTAACGGCTGATGTGCTGTTCCTTTCTTCATGGACGTGCTAAGGATAAGTGCTCAAAATAGGGCTCTGTGCTGTCCTTTGCGTATTCCTTTGACTTGTTGAATACTCTTTCTTCTCATGGATACTCTTTGACCTTTCATCTGATACTCTTTTATCTGCATTTCTGTTTTTTACCATTTACTCATTAGTAAAGATAAACTTTTATCCTGAAAACATTTTTTACAAAATTTCCAGCATTTCCTTCCACCACTGATCATCTGGTATCATTGTTCTTCTGAGCTTCCTTAAAGTTTCATCGGTTTCAGTAAGTTTATAAAAAGTGGGCTCGTTTGGAAATAGATACTTTAACTCATGTTCCAGATGAAACAGATTCCCCACTTTTTCATAAATACTCTTCCCAGTTGGTACTGCAGGTTCTGATGAGCTAGTAGAACCTATAGCTGTATGTTTAGCATGAGCTTTGATTCTTTTCTCATAAGTTTCCAAGTCTACTATTTGATCCTCTGTGAGCATGGGACTTGGCATTTCACTGTCGAGCAGAGCTTGAAACTTTTCTCTGAAAACGTTGATGTCGACCAAAATATCAATACACTTTCTTTCTAGATTTTGCATGAAAGTTCTCTTTGTGAAAATTCTCTTTGCTTCCAAAACTACACCTGTTCTGTCATCAATTCCTAGCAATGCTAGCTGTTGTTTTGTTCTGGAATTCAAAAACTGAATGAGCTGCTGGGCTAGCTCTGGTTTGCCTCTTAATTCATGTCTAGTTTTGTTTATTTCCTCTTGGGCTATCTTGACTAACTCATTCTGCTCAAAAATAGCTTGAATGGAAGGCCAAATATCTCTTATAAAATTAATGATGTTGTCCCAAAGAATATCATTTATTTCATTCAGAGGCTTTTCCAGTGTAAGATCTTTTTGCAAAGCCTCAACCAATTTTTCCAACCTTTTTATTTCTCCGAGGTTGTCAGCAACTGTCTTTTTGGATGTGTCATATTTTCCCTCCAATTTTGTTAATTGTAATTTTGCTTCTTGGAGTTCTGTGACCTTTAGCTGCAAACTCTCCATCTGTTTAATCAAATCCTCAGAATCCAAATTAGAAATATTCACCTGAGATGATTGTTCCTGTTGTCCTGTAGTACCTGCTGCTGAAGCCTGTTTGAGAATTTCCTGTTCCTGCAATGCCTTTTCCAGCTCCTTCTCGGTTTCATTTAGTCGCTCCGTCAAATTTAAGAGCAACTCCATCATTTCTTCTTGCGAATTTCCTTTTATTACTTCCTGTGTCTGGGGGTGCCTTGAGGCTGGTATTTTCAACTGTTTTCTCAGTGCAGCTATATCATCCTCTTTCTTTTTTATCAGTGCCTCAATACCTTTAGTGTCTTTGGGATTGTGACCCAAACCAATGATGATCTCTTCTAGAGACTTTATTCTATTGTCCTTGGCCTGTGAGGAGGCCCTTTCAATCTTCGATGTTGCAGTAGTATTATTCAAGGAATCTTGTAGTGTTAAAGCTGCCATGGCTTTGTTGGTGAGATTAGAATAAACCATTTCCCCTGTTTGTCTATGAAGCTCTATCTGATCCAAGGGATGGATATCCTTTGCTAACACTTCAAAATTTGTTCTGATGTAATCTGTTGCTGAAGTTGGCTTTGGCACCTTAGCTTTGAAGTGGCTCATTTGCATTTTACTTTGTGAAAGATCAAATGCTGACATCAACCTTTGCTGATTGTGAGGAGCCATCTTCATATACTGATCGTAGACCTTCATTTTTAATGGTTCATTCCTTGTTTTGATATTAATGAAGGTTTTCTTTATGTCTCCAGTATCTGTCTTGGGCGGTCTGAAAGAAGATACTTCAGTGCTCAGTTGCTTTTGTATCCCTTTCTGGCTTATATTTGTTTCACTTGCTGTACCTGTTTGTTGACTATCTTCCCTGCCATCATCAAATATTTCATCTATGATCTCTACATCTGGAGGTAGATCAGACTTGTGTTTTTTAGCTTGATAGACTTGTGGGGCTCCTTTTGAAGGTGTGGTATCTGGAGCTGACCTCTTTTTCCCTATTTCCACATTCAGTGGAGTTTGCATCTCCGGAGCTTGGATTTGCTTTGCTGGTGTTTGAGAAGCTTTAGATTGTTCTGGTGTTTTGGAACTCTGTGATTTTTCTGCCATGACCAGGGTTTCAATGACCTGAACTATAGGTTCTTTTCCTTTACCTTTAGGCTCTGCTGCTACTGATGGGCTGTCTTCCTGTATAGCTTGTTGTAGAGTGGCTGTTGAAGATGTGCCAATATAGGGTACCTGCATTTGATCATATGCTTCTACGTCAAATTTCTTCTCAACATCTTTCATAAGTTTATTCAATTTGTCAGCTCCACTTCCCTCTTCAACAAGTGTTCCTTTAACCCATTCATCTTGATTTTCATACTGTTCTATGTCAGGAATTCTGTGATGTATATAAGGAGATGACTTATTTTTTAACCTTCTTTCACAAATGAAACCAAAGGGGTCATAAGGGACCCAACGGAAAGATGTCTGGAATTTTTTCTCTAATATAAGTTCTACATCTCTCTCAGCTTCTCTAGAATTGCAAATGAAAGGACCTAACTGGCTTTTGATCCTTAACTGTGCTTTCTTCTTTACATTGCAGAAATGGATTACATCTGAGTTGTTCATCTGTCTAAAGTATTCCAAAGCAAAAATTCTCATTGGTACATATCCGGGTAACTTGAATGGATGTAATTCACATCCATAAATCCTGATGACTGTATGGTTTTGGTACAAGTACCAATCCCCAACTTTGTAACTCTTTGACAATTGCAGGGTCTTTCTTATCTCAGTACTAAGCCTGGGGGGAGAAACTCTTGTTAACAAGGTTGTAGCAGGATGTATAAACTGATCAATGAATTCTGAATAAGAGTAGGGAGAATCAGAGGACAAATGAATGATGGGGGACCAAAAAATAACAGACCTGGGATTACCTTTAGCATCAAGTTTCTGAACAGGGAAAGGGAATCTATCTGAGTGATAGAAAATTATGAGATGATAGATAACTGAGGAGTACTTAAAAACCTTTTCAGTATCTAGCCTTAAAAATTGATCATGGATTTTGTTGGCAATGAAGGAAGCATAATCATACTTAATCTCAGGAGGCTGCCCAGGGGTAAAGATAGATAGCAAAGCCAGAGTTATCTCGTCAACATACTCACTGGTATTGAATCCTAAGACAAAGTATATTACATTCACAATAAGCCTTCCCAATTGATTGAAAAAGTAAAAACCATAGGGGGGAGTCCCTTTTGGCTGATGCTCAGGTAACATGAAGTACTGACACATTGCTTTCAATTTCTCTGGAGTTAACAGTCTGGTTTTATCAATTAGCCCTTCCATGGATAGAGGTGCTAATTCTTGTTCTGGCTCAAATTGTAACATAGCATTGATAGCCTGAGGTGTTATAGGGAACAAAACACTTTGATCAGGAGCTAATACAGCTCTTTGTGTGGGATCATAATTTGCATGACAGTAATGAATGATTTCAGGGAAAACGTGGACTGTAGGATTAAAATACCTTGGGAGATTGGATTCCCACAACCCTATAAGATCTTGCCCCTTTGAGTGTTCGTCTCTGCAGCGACAGAAGCTCAAACGGGGACTTTCATCAAAATGCAGGTCTTTTATTTGGAAATCTTCATCTATGAGAGGTAAATAGTCCAAATATCGGTGAGGAGCATTCAAAGGAGTGACATTTAGAGCAGTTGGGGCCTCCATTTTGGTTCTTGTGGATTCAAAATGAAGGTTTCAGTTTTCTTGCAGACCGGACGGGATATCTGACAAAAGAGGAAATTGGAACAAATTGCAGGTTTGGGAAGCAAATTCACAGGTTTTAAATCTTCAATGAGGACTCAGAGAGGACTTTTGACCACTTTTTCAGAGAAAAAACACAGGAAACTAAGCTTAACTTGCAGTCGGGGAGCGGAATGATAAATACCTGTTTTTTAATGGAAACTGGTTCTTCAACAGGTAATGAACAATGGCGGGGACGTTCTTCAATACTGGCGCAGCGGAATTTCTGAGTAATTTGGTGTATTTGCAGTGAATTTTGAAAATTGTAGCGGGAGCTTGGTCTCTTTCAGAAACTAAAATAACTGAAAAAAACGCGAAAATGGCTTAAAAACAAGTCAAAAAGGGTTTTTGTCGTTTTCGAGGTGATGACGTCATTTGACGTACGGGGTGACGTAAGGGAGTGGGACCGGCGGTATGCGGTAGGCGGTAAGCGGTAAGCCCGCACCGCTTTTGGACGAGGGCGGTAAAAAACGCGATGGCAGCGATTCCACAGGACGCTTGCCACGTGGAATGTTGAATAGTCAAAAACCGCCCACTCCCCGCTGGCTAAATAACTCACACGGGATGGGCAGCGGGATTGATCGGGACCGTTGATCAACAGAGGGATGATATGACGGCTGAAAAGGATGGGAACTTGTGCGGCTTCCAAGGTGGGCCCGTCGGGGTTTAAAAAGGTTTTAACGTGTAATCTAATCACCCCGGGGAGAAGTTAATAGGCGGGAATGGTTGTTAATTAGTCCAAATGACTAATTAACCCCGTGAATTTATGAAATGGATCTGTGTATGGTGTTGCTTTTGTGGAATGCCAAGAGATGAATATGTGCAGGCATAAACTTCCGCGGAGTTTATTAATATGTTTTGATATTAAACACACTTGTCGCATGTCTAAAGGTTTTTGTATATTTTTTATTATACGATGAATAAATTAGTTGTAATCTAAATTCATCATAGGGGCGAATGTATATATAAGGCTATAGTTTTTACCAAAGGGCTTTATAAAGCGGGGTATTTATTTTAAATGTATGACTATATATACTTTGGTAAAACATTATAATAAGAGGGTTTTGGGGATATTTATTAGAAAAGGGAGTTATATACATAGGAAAAAGGAATTTCACTAGGGAATTAATATAATAAAGTTAAATGTTAATATGATAAAGGACAAGGAAAATCAAAACACTTTTGTACATCTAAGAAAGTGAAAACTTATGAAGTAAATTGCACATTTTATCTTCAACACTTAAACTTAGAATAACAAGTTGTGTTGAGGAATTTTGTGGAATGTTGCATCAGTTTCCTAAGTAAAATTGGATTTTACTTAGGAAAAGTTAAAAGTGAATGATTATAATGATGAATTATCTCAAGTACTTAGGTCTTTTTGATCATTAGGCCGAGGGTCCGGTCCCTCCAAAAGTCAAGGAAATGCCTTGAGCCCCTTTGACCTCCAAATACCTTAGCACTTTGGGGAAATTAGTAAAACCTTAGGGAGAAAGTGATGTGGGAAGTTAATGAATTTGACTTTGCTTGTCAGATTTTCCAAGGTATTTTCCTATTTTTAGTACTTGTGATGAAAGTAAAGATTTAACACATCTAGAGTCATTATCCATCACATGTAATTCTGCAACATCATCTACCTACCCTACCTACTTTACCCTACCATTTTTCTTCTTTATTAGGGTGCACTTAGACTGGCAAACCCTTATCACACTTTTTCTTTTACATCTGAAAATCTATCTAATTCTAACCTTATTACATCCAAGGGCTCAGATTGAACTATTGAGCTCCTTTTATTCACTCTACCTAACTAACACCGCCAATATTAAAACCTTCTTGGCTAGATATTTATTCTCTAATCTATAACATGAAATTGAAATATGACTAAGCCAAGTTTAAAATGTATTTGACTTATTCATGAATCAGGCAAAAGTTCACAAGTCAGACACAATTGTTTTATTTCTAACAGATGAAATAAGTAAAGGGCATTGACTTGCACACTTTCCTTGGCCTTTCTTTTTGATGGGGTTCATTTCTTTTACTTTTTGGCCAATTTTATTTTTCTTACCCTTTGATTTTTCTTTTAGGGTATACCCTCTTTACATTTTTTAAATTTTTTGATTTTTTGGTTTTTCAAGAATATGGAACACCTTTGCTCAAGTAAGAAGGTTTGAACATATTCCACACTTCCATCAAGACAATCATGAAAGATGAAACCTATTGATATAGGAGGCTAACACCAGGTTGCTAGAAGATCCCACAAGAGTCCTTCTTGTTTGTACACCTGATTCCTTTTCTCCCAAGATTTGAGATTCTGGATGATTCTTTTGAACATATCTAGATGGAGCCCTTTCAGACAGCTCTTCTTCAGGTTCTTCACTGGGTGTACTGTTTGTATCATTACTGTTTGATGTAGGAGGATATGTGTCCTCATCATCTTCATCTGTCGTTTGCTTTTCTTCTTTTGGGGCTGTAGTAGACTCATCAATAACAACATCAATGCATTCAACAATATTTCGAAGTCTTTTATTGTAACATTTATATGCCTTACTCCTAGAGGAGTATCCAAGAAATATTCCCTCATCAGCTCTAGGTTCAAACTTGCCAAGTTTTTCATCATTATTTTTGATAAAGCATTTACTCCCAAAAATTCTAAAATGCTTTATAGTGGGAGGATTACCATACCAGAGTTCATAGGGATTTTTATCACTATTTACACGAACATGTGCTTTGTTGAGAATGTTTGCTGCTGTATGTGCTGCTTCTCCCCAAAATGTGTCAGGTGTTCTGGAATCATCAAGCATAGCTCTAGCCATTTGTTGAATTGTTCTGTTCATTCTCTCTGCAACACCATTCTGTTGTGAAGTGCCAGCTACAGAGAACTGTCTTTTTATGCCGTGTTGTTCACAGAATTCAAGAAATTCTTTGGATGTATATTCTCCTCCTCGATCAGATCTAAGACACTTGATTTTTAATTCTAATTCATTCTCCACTAGTGCTTTGAAAATCTGAAATTTCTCAAATTCTTCATCTTTGTGTTTAAGCAGCCCAATCCAACACATTCTAGAGAAATCATCAATGAATAAGATATAGTATTCTTCACCACGAGGTGACTTTTTCCTCATAGGTCCACATATGTCAGTATGAATGAGTTCAAGAGGCTTACTTGATGATCCTTCCTTGGCATTAAATTGTACCCTGGTTTGCTTACCGAATTGGCAAGATTTGTATATGATATTTTCAGACAGAGTAATATTGGGAAGATCACGAATAGCTTTAAGTCTACTTGATTTGTTGATTTGAGAGAAGCTTAGATGCCCCAACCTTCTATGCCATAGACAATTTTCTAAATATTTACTCAAATAACATTATTCTTTGGGGTTCTTCAATATATACAGGTTGTTTGGAGTTCTTTTTCCTTTTATAATTGCTTTACCTGTATCAAGATAACGTACCACACATTCTTTTGAACTAAAGACAACTTCAGTTCCTTGATCACACATTTGACTTACACTTAACAAGTTATGCTTTAATCCATCCACATACATGAATTCATTAGCTTTCACCTTATCTTTTAGGAAAACAGACCCTTTTCCTTTAATGACTGTAGGAGTATCATTTCCAAAAGTAACATTCTTCTCCTTTTCTAGAGCACTATATGCAAGAAGTTTGTCTTTATCACCTGTCATGTGTCTTGAGCATCCACTATCAATGTACCATTGGTTCTCTTCATCTTCTGCAAATAATTCTATGCCACAATTTTCAACCTATAACTCCTTCTTTTTCCATACTTTGGATCTTGAAGGAACGTGTTCTTTTGGCTGAACTTTGCTCCTGCATTCAGATTCTTCATGGCCAAAGTTATTGCAATAAGTGCATTCAACTTCATTTTGAAGAGGAGAAAAGTTGTTATAAGTATTATTCTTTGCTTCAATATCAGTCCTTTTCTTTCTTGCTTCTCTTGTCATAATAGTTTTATATGCTACACATTGAATAGCTTTATGACCAAAATTGTGACATGAGAAACATTGTCCATTGAAGAAGAAATTTCTGCGATCATAAGATCTTCTATATGAATTTATCTATTGATTGGTGTTTCTTTGAAAGACATTTCTGTTAGTGTTTCTTGAATTGAAATGATCATGCTTTACTTGTAAATATTATTTATTCCCTTGTTGAGTGGCAGCATGTTGTAAACCAGCTGTAACTGCTTTTAGATAATTTGGTGCTGATGCTTGAGAAGATTCTCCAATATATCGAAGACCTGTCTTTATAAGAGGAGAACGTTGTACCTTGATAATCTCATCTAAGGTTTCAGACCCTTTAGCAAATCTAAGATTCAAAGTATTTACTTTCCCAAGTTCTTTTCTTAGATCTACTACTTCACATTCTAATTTCTCATTGTGTTTCTCTTTATCTTCAAGCTGATTTTTCAGAGTTTCTATGATTATTTTGCTCTCTTCTAAGCAAATTTTGAGTTTATTGTTTTCATTAAGAAAATCTCTGTCTTCTAGAGCATCCACAAAAGTATCCTCTTCTTCTCTAGATTCCTTTTCAAATGCCATGAGAAGTCTCAGATCTTGTTCACATTCTTCCTCACTATCAAATAACCCATCACTATCTTCATGAGTATAGTAACTCCTTTTAGAGTTAAAATGATTCTTATTCCTTCTTGCTACTTCCTTCCCCTTTTTATGTGTTTCTTTATAAGGAAACTTAGCAGCATAATGACCAAATCTTCCACAATCAAAACATTTGAAAGGAAGCTTACCTCTGAATTGTCCTGTGCCAAGTTGAAGTTTCTTTACAAAGTTTATCTCATCTTCTTCTGAGATATATCCTGATCCTTCTGTTATTTGTACTTCCTTTCCTCTTGTAGAAGTTCTAAAGACTGCTGCTTTGACTTCAGATGGTCCTCCTCTTCTCATTTCATATGAAATTAGTATGCCATGAAGTTGTACCACAGTTAGATTTTGAAGATCTTGCTTTTATTCAAGAGCTGAAACTTTTGACTCAAATTTTGCTGTTAGAGATCTTAAAATTTTCTCAACCAAAGTGGATTCGGTAATTGTTTCTCCCAGATTTCTCATGTGATTTACAATATCATCAAGACGTAGAAAGAAATTTGCAATGCTTTCTTCATTAAGCATTTTAAGATTCTCATATTGGATTCTGAGAGTTTGAAGTTTAGCACTTTTTACCTTTGCATCACCTTCATAGCTTAGAATGATTTTGTCCCATATTGCCTTTGCTGTATTCAGCTGCATGACTTTGACAAATTCTGATTCAGTTAGACTTCCTAATAGAGCATTGACTGCCTTTGCATTTGTTTCATAATTATTTCTTTCCGTTGGATCTGTTGGTACTGAGGCTGGATATTGATATCCTCCTTCAACAATAGCCCATAAATCTGCTCCCAGAGACTAAAGATAAGATCTCATCCTTGTTTTCCAAAAGATTAAGTTGTTTTCGTTGAAGAGTGGAGGCCTGATAGATGCTATTCCATCTTGATTGCTCATCTTGAATGATCTTCCTTCTAGCGGCTAAGCTTTTTCAGAAGGACCTACTCTGAAACCAATTGTTGGGAAAAATACTGAGATGGGGGGGGGGGGTGAATCAGTATTTTAAGGCTGAACAATATTTCTTTCCTTTCTCAAAAACATATGTTTCAGTACTGCATTCAACATGTATGTCCAGATATATTATTATGTCTTTACTTAGAGAATTTCATTAGATAAGTATTAAGCATGAACAGAAATAACAGGACAAACCATTAACCATGAACAACACATATGGACACCAAGATTTAAGGTGGAAACCCAATTCGGGAGAAAACCACCGCTGCTGTAATCTTAGTCTTCAATATTTTATTATAGAGAAAACCTTTTACAATATATGCTGGTGCAGACTCATACCAGCACGCAGGCACCCACCTGCAGAAGGCTACAACCTTCTCTCGTTTTCCAGCCTCTCCTGGAAGGGAGCTACAACCCCCTGATCATAACATCAACTTCTATATACAGAAGGCTTCAACCCTCTGACGCAACCCGTTATTCAATTAAAAAAATTATTTTCCACCTATTATAACAACAAATGACCACTCCAGAACGGTAATTTCGTAATTTATGTGATCAACATTCGTGTATCTCATCGTGGTATTATCTTCGTAAACTCCAACTCCATGTTATTGCACCTGATCCATATGTGTTCTTCAGTAGACATCCACTAGTTTTTCATCATTTCTTCTGTTGAATACTCTCACGACTCATCACCTTTTAGATCAATGTCTCGAAGGGTGCATCATGGACTCAGAATCATCAATTAAGCGCGTTGTCTGTCCATACGGATATTCCTTAGAGGAATTCCTTCTTCACCAATGTCGCCACCGGTAATTTATCGAGATGGCTGATCTTGTCTCATAGATCTCGCCTTTCTCAATACCATAAGTCTAAAACCACTCAACCGCTAATGGTATTTCTTTTATTTTATCCCCGAGGCTTCTTCGATTTCTTTTTAATTTATTTTATTCAAACGAGGAGATTCAAATTATCTATGTGCGCCCAGCCTTTAACCCAAAGTTTAACCCTTTAGATTTTATAAACAATATCCAACGCTTTTCCATACGCAAGTGTCTTGTTGATGTGGTGAGTTCCGCAAGCAGAACAGCCATACATCTCAATCATTTTGTATTAATAATCGTGCCAATCCAATTTGAAACCCTAACCTCCGTTCTTCCATGCACGAATCATCCCATTCAGGATCTTCAATAATATTCAATCTTTTATCTCCACCATATAATATTATAACTATAACCCCAATGGTTATTTTAAAACTTTACACTGTCCCCGTAACATTTCTTTTATTCAAATTTCATTCTTTGACCCCGGGCCCACATCGCAGATGGCCATTTTGCGATGGCGCAATCAAACATATGGCGGAACACTTGAATATGTGATATTGCGATCTTGCGATGGCGCGATGATCGCATATCGCAAACAACAGAACTTGCGATGGCAGAAATAACAAATATGTGATATTTCGATAATGCGATATTGCGATGATCGCATATCGCAAATAATCCATATGAACAAGACACTTGAAGCTTCAAAACTGCGCTTTGCGATTTGCGCTCAAGTGGTAGGGACCACTTGTCCTGCCACATTCAAATATTTAAAGTCTTTCCGCATACTTTCATAAATTTTCTTCATACTTGGTTGTTGAGGGCTTAAATTCACGAAATGACTGTCTGAATAACTCTACTCCTTCGTAAATTAGATTTTACGGGAATAGCTGCGTTCCACTGTAAAGATGGCTCTGCCCAACACCATAATCAACTCTCCTCTGCAATTTGTGGCTGCGGCCCATGACAATTAATTCATCCTTACATTTCTCCCTTCCTTTTTGAATGCGTGTTGCTGTTCACCAAAATTCTGCTGCGCCTTTGTACTCTTCCCATTCTGTCTCTGCTGCTTCTGTTCATCCTCTGTTCTTTTCTACTAACCTTTTCCATTTCCTTTGCCATATCCTTTGCCATCAATGAAAATATTCCAACACACAATACAGGAGCAGATGAAGGAAAAGAAGAGGAGGAAAATAAATATGAAAAAGGAGAAGAAGATGAAAAGGAGGAGGAAGAGAAATAAGAAGAAAAGGAAGGAAAGATAGAAGAGGAGGAGACACTAGAATCCAATATGAGCACTGATATCTCTCATCAACAAACCAACCTTTCACTAGCTACCACAAAAAAGAAATTGGTTGCCACCTTAGACACTCTAAGTACCCCTGTGAAGGCAAAGAGAAAAAGACAGACCCCCATGTACTTCAGGACCAGGAAGAGTGCTAGGGTGAAAAAAGGGAGACCTTAAACTCTAACTAAGAGTGCAATCACAATTGAAGAGTCACCCAATAAGAAAGATGAAATAGGCCCAGAGAAGGGAAATATTCAAGAGGTCACTTCACCTATGAAGACACTTTTGATCTATATAAGAAGACACTCTTCAACGATAGAATCTCTCAAACAAGTACCAACCCCCACAAACATTCAAGAGGAATAAAAGGAGGGGTAGCAAGCAAAAGAGGGTTTGCTACATGAAACTCAAACCGTGCTACATGAAACCCAAAATCTTCCACAGGGAGAGAATAAAGTCGTGGGGAAAGAATATAAGGCAACCTTGGAAGGGCAGGAGGCCAAAGGTGATGAAAAAGAGACATAAATTGAGAGGAAGTATGCCAAAGGAAATAAAGAGGAGGAACCAAAGGAGGGTCCTGCCTCTCCAAAAATGTCCCAAAATACATAACAACAGTTCCACATCCTATCCCATAGGCAAGCCTAAGTTCCTATTACACATTCATTGAAGGAGGAAAGATGATTCCTGAAAATCTTGCAACTCCCCTGTTTTATGAGCTAGAGAAAGAGAGAGACTCTTACACACCAGTGGATGAAAATTTCCAAAAATAAGAGTGTGCAAGATGTAGGGATCATGGAGGAGAAACTCACTAAGATAGGGAGAGATTTGGATGATGTCAGACTTAGGGAGGCACTGTTAAAAGAGCAAATACAAGAGGAACAAGAAGAGAATGCAATATTAAATGGACAATTGAAGTATAAGGACAAGGATATTTCCACCATGGAAGACCTGTGCATGGAGGAAATACAACACAAACATCCCTCCAACTCTTATGCCATCTATGTGTAGGAAAAATCGCTGCAATTTCATATCAGAAAACTAGCCTCCACCAAGATGTCAAGAGATACACGAGTATATGTGATCAGTGTCAAAGGATGGGGAGACCTACACCGAGGGATTAAATTCCCTTGCAACCACAAGTGGCTTTAGAGCCATTTAACAAGTGGGGCATGGACTTCATTTGACCCATTGATCTGTCATCCAGGCAAAAGAGGTATATCACATTCTTCACTGATTACTTGACCAAGTGGGATGAAACAAGGGTTATGAAGAAACAAATGAAGAGAAGGTAGTTGAGTTTTTGAGAGAAAATGTGTTCTAAAAGTTTGGATACCCTAGAGAGGCAGTAATTTATCAAGGGGCTCAATTTACATCTCATCTCATTGAGAACCTCATGAGGTAGCACAAGGTAAAGCACAAGAGTTCCACTGCCTATCATCCTTAAGCAAATGACTAGTTGTAACTCACAAATAGAGCTTTGGAGAAAATCCTCACCAAGGTTGTGAGTAGAAACATGAAATATTGGGTAGAAAATTTGGTGGAAGCCACTTGGGCCTACAATGCCACTAGGAAGACAACCACATGGTTTAATCCATATGATATAGTTTATGGGAAGAAAGATTTGATTTCCAATGAGTTTGAGTACAAAACCCTAATAATGGCAGCTCAGTTGGACTTAGACATCACAAAGGAACAAAAATAAAGGTTGTTGAAGCTAAATGGTTTGGATGGATTCAAAATGCAGGACCTCCTTCACAGAAGTAATCCAACTGTAAAGGAAATTTTGGCATGACAAGAACATCAAAGAGAAGACGTTCTAGGAAGGATATTGGGCACTACTCTATGAATCCATATTTAAGGACTTCAAACGAAACCTAATGACCCAGTGGCTAGGACCTTATCGAGTGGAGAAATTATATGAAAATGGGGCTATTTAGATAAGAACCATAGATGATGAGGGGATCCCTCTGCTTGTCAATGGTTACACGCTAAAAATGTGATAGAAGCCTATGTCTAAGGTTAATTTTATCAATTCAATAAACATGGAGGTGAATTTTGATTGGAATCTCCATAGTTTCCAGCCCCTCACCTTCGTAGATAAAGAAAAAAAAGAAAAAAAGAGAGGTCTGGGTGAATATCTCTCTAAGGCATCCAAGGCCTACTTTTGGGTTGAAAACCTTCATGAGGTGATCGTGGATCAAAAAGAGAGAAAATAAAAAAATAGAGAAATAAAATATTTTTGGGTGAAATAATATTTGAGGCACCCAAGGCAGGCTTGTGGGTTGAAAACCTTTGCTGAGGCAACACACCTATCTTCAAAAAAAAAAAAAAGGAAAAAGAAAAAGGGATGAAACAACATCTATGCACTAACCTGATTCTATTTTAGAGGCTGTTGATCAAGGAAAATTTGGACAAAAGGGAGAAACACAATTTATCTCCTTATCTATCCTCTACCTATGCAATCCATGACCGATTCTAGTATGCATCAATCCATCCATTTCTCCCTCTAGGTGAGAAAAAAATTCATGTTTTTCTTACTCTCTACAGTGCTACAAGATGTCCTAGGCTGCTACATGATTTCCTATAGTGCTATAGGAAACCATGTAATGATACAGGAAATTCATCCAAGAATGAAAAATATTACCCAAGGACACCTAACCCTCGAGAAGACATGAAAAATCATGTTTTTTTCTATAGCTACCACTCCTAACCATCACTCCACTCCATGTGTAAATATTTAATCATTAAACAGTCTATGTCGACATTGTGAGCTAGTTTAGCTAAATCTTCACATAGGGCATGTCCATTCATGTCCTCCTCCACTTCACTACTCTATTCACTTCCTAACTCCATACCTACCATCCCTACAATACTTCTCTTCATTCCTCAACTCAGCAGAGCTTCAAAACTGCAATAAATGGACTGCTACAGGAAGATCATCACTTCGTGTCGCAATTTTGTACATAGAACCAAAAATTCAAATAAGGACTCCAAAAGGGAATCCACACCAGAAACAACACTTGAGTATCTCGATGAAACACGTACAAAAGAATCAAAAAACAAAAGCAATAAGCAGCTCACACAGAAAAATAAATTGCTCACTCAGAAAGTAGAAAAGATATATAGATAAAAAAAAATACCGCAAAGGAAACAAAGTGTTGATGGCCATCAACACGCTCCATCTCCCTGCATCAAAGGATCCTGCCACTCTTCAGCATCAGGTAGGCTTAGGTATGTCTCTCTCACCTTCTCGCTATGCATCATTTGTCTAAAATGAGTTAAAGTCAATAATAGAGAGTTTAATAGGAAAAAAGGTGGCCAGTTAACTTAGCTAGCCTTGAAGAGTTAAATTAAAGAGTTAGTGGGGTTTTCATGCCACATGGGGTTGTCACATCAGTTAAGGGATAGATCACGAGGAGTTGGAGGTGATTCTGAGGTAGATGGGAATGATTGGCTCGATTGGGACCAACAGTCAAAATGAGGAAACCTTGTGCCAAATCCACATCACCACTATGGTCCAAGTCCGCTCAATTTGGAATAAAAGGTGTACTTTGGCTCATTCTCCCTCATTCCATTGTACATTCTAATATTAGTTAGAGTAGGAAAGAGAGAATATCCATTGATTATTTTTGAACCAATATCGAGCTTCGTATGCAAGCCCGTGTTGTAGGAAAGTCTACTCGTGCTACAAGAAGTTTACAGGAAGGCTGCACAGTGCTAGAAACTGCCATTAAAACCATCTTCAAAGTGTATTGACACTAAAAAAAAATCCTCCAAGAAAGAAATCATCATAGTTTTAGAGGTAATTGGACATCACCCCACCAAGTTATAAAATGTTTCATGGAAAATTACACACAGTCAAGCCACAATTCAGAAATTTCAGAGGTTTTTCCGAGAAGTAGGGGTAAGAAAATGTTAAGTCCCTATATTAATAGTGTAGTCCCTTATTATGTTAGTGTAGGCCCCCTTATTTTTATTGTTGTACCCCTGTAACCCCCATATTGTTATTATTGTGCCCTTACATTATTATTGTTAGGTTGGCTAGGGTTACATTGTGGCCCCACTAGGATTGCATTGTGGCCCCATGGACTCCTATATATAGAAAGGAGGTTTTGTCATTTGTATGATCAAAGAATTTTTCATTCATGTAATGTATTGGAGGTTTCCCCCTCGAAGTGGCTTATTTCTAAGGCATTGATATCTCTTTTCTTCTCTTTTTGGAGCTGGTTTCATAACATTTGGTATCAGAGCTTTGAGATTCTAGGGTTTCGCTGCTCCAAACAGGTCATCGTGGAATTTTTGCTATAATTTTTTTTCTACAAAGGTTCAGAATCAAAAAATTTTAAAGTGCGAAGCCTCAATACTAATGAACATCGTCAAAAAATTTCAGATCTTGGTTCACAATATTTTCGGAGATATGATCTATGGAATTTAGGTCATTTTGCAGGTTCCTGAATTTAACCTAAACAGGTCATCTTGGTATTTTCGTAATAATTTATTTTCTACGAAGGTTCAAAAGCTGAAATTTTTTAAGTGCGAAGCTTCAATCTTGAGGAACATATTCACAAAATTTCAGATATTGGTTCACAATATTTTCGGAGATATGATCTGTGGAAGTTAAGGCTTTTTGAGGCTTCTGAATTTCATCTCAAAGAGGTGATCGTGGGAAAATCTTCATAGCTGTCTCTCTGAGCATCGGATTGGAATGCTGTAAAAAGTGGCCACAAGTGCATGGACTGTCATTTCTGGTCTATCAATTTGAGAGCCGAAGGAGAAACCAATGACACGTGGCAAGTTGTACAAGTTCGCTCTACTGAACTAGTCCATAATTAGGTCATCATAGGAGATTGGACATAAATTTTCCTTGAAGAATCCAAATTAGGTCAAACCTGTGGAATTCGAAAGAGGATTCAGAGGGCTACCTCAGAGCCAAATTTTGGATATTCAAGGTCTGAAATCATAGAGATAATTCAGTTTCAATATCGAGCTCCTCAAAATCAAGAAAAAGGTGTGTATTTGTTTCCGAATTGCATAAGTTTTGTGTTAAAAAATAAATCAGTTTGAAGTGATTCCAAGGGCCTATTGAGCATATATTTCAGTATTGGGTTCTGAAATGCCTCCTATAAATAATTCAACACCCATTAAGCCCTCAGAATGCTATACTATGACGCATGAAGAGGAAGAATTGCAATATGAGATATCAAAATTAAGGTACCAAGTGCAACAAATTTCGATCTTACGAAGAGCAACCGAAGATGACATAGATGGTTTAAAGCAGAAATGGAGGCTAAGTTGGACGGTTTGAAGGATAAAATAATAGCTAATATGGATGATAAATTAGTGGAAGATCACATCGAGCATCAACAAAAATTTCTCCAACTCTCAAAGGATAACCTAAATTTGGTGCAAAATCTAATGAAACAACAGGAAGATCAACATCACATCGAAAGAAGTTCTAAAGCAGTCATAGAAACAAGAACTCGACAAGTACGATCAATTTCAGAGTATCTCAGCAAGTGGAAGAACTTTCCTGTAGAAGATTCCATATGGGAGGATGAGAATTTTATACAGAAGCTTCAAGAAATAATCAAGTGTTGAGGACAACACTTGTTTGAAGGAGAGGGGCATGCTAAGTCCGTATAGTAATAGTGTAGTCCCTTATTATGTTAGTGTAGGCCCCCTTATTGTTATTTTTGTACCCCTGTAACCCCCATATTGTTATTATTGTGCCTTTACATTATTATTGTTAGGTTGGCTAGGGTTACATTGTGGCCCCACTAGGATTACATTGTGGCCCCATGGACTCCTATATATAGAAAGGAGGTTTTGTCATTTGTATGATCCAAGAATTGTTCATTCATGTAATGTATTGGAGGTTTTCCCCTAGAAGTGGCTTATTTATAAGGCATTGATATCTCTTTTCTTCTCTTTTTGGAGCTAGTTTCACAACATAAAATCTCATTTTGTGTTATGTTGAAACCTTTTTGGTCCCATATCACCAGTGTCTTGGGACACAATCTAGAAAACCATATCTTTAACACAGTCATAATATGGGAGAGGTTTTAATGGAAGGTAGCCCATAGACATTAAAATAATTAGACTAAACCCTCCTGTGGTTGACATATTTAGAAATCACCAGTGGTTGGGGTTATTCAATCTCATCAAAGTATTCAATGATGAAGTTTCTCAAGAATTTATAGTAGCCTTGCACTCCCAAGCAGATGATAGGGCCACCACAGTTGTTACAAGGTTGGCCAGTACCATAACCCCTGAGCTCATTAGCAAAGTTACAACCTTTCCTTTAGGAGTTAAGTGGAATAGGGAGGAAATAGTATCTATCATGGAATCTAAGAGGATTTTATTATTTCCTAATGAAGAATAAATTGAGGATAGTAATGGGTTAAGAAGGGAAAGTTTCCCTTACCCATGGAATGAGGTAGCATATCACATCATGAAATATATTTCCTGTGAGGGAAGACTAAGTGTGTTCTATGGATACCAGTTTATATTATTACTTGAACTTAGATTCAAAATATATTTACCACTATAGTAGAGACTAAACATATCAATCAGATACATGAGATAGAGGGTAAGGGAGAGAAATTTTCAACACCTAGCTCACCATGGGCTCATTAGACTCATAATGGTAGATTCTCTCAATAGACTCAACATACCTATACCTTGGTCCACATTCATAAATACGTAAAGAGAAGCATTCATTGGGACACAAGCTATCACTCCTAGAAAAACCACTGCCTCTAGCCTTGGAGAAAGGGGTATCAAAGAAGAAGATGAAGAAGGGGAAGAAAAGGAAGAAGTGGAAGTGGAAGTAGAGGTAGGACCCACAAACAATATAGGAAAATATGAAGCAAAATAAGAGGAGAAAAATAAATATGAAAATGAGGAGGAAGAGAAATAGGAAGAAAAGGAAGGAAATATAGAAGAGGAGAAGACACTAGACCCCTAGATGACCATTGATATCTCTCATCAACAAACCAACCTTTCACCAAGGACCACAAAAAAGGATGTGGCTGCCACCTTAGCCACTCTATGTACCCCTGTGAAGGAAAAGATAAAAATATAGGCCCGTATGTACTTTAGGAGCAGGAAAAGTACAAGGGTGAAAAAAGGGAGACCTCACATTCTAACTAAGAGCCCAATCAAAATTGAAGAATCACCCAATAAGAAAGATGAAATAGGCTTAGAGGAGGTTAATATTCAAGAGTTCACTTCACCTATGAAGACCCCTGTGATCTATATAAGAAGACACTCTTCAAGGCTAGCATCCCTAAAACAAGTACCAACCCCCATAGACATTGAAGAGGAAGAAAAAGAGGGGCAACAAGAAAAAGAGTTTTTTCTATAGTAAAAATATATTTTTCTACGGGAAACTCAAACCGTGCTAAAAGAAACCCAAAATGTGCTATAGGGAGAGAAGAAATTCATGGGGAAAGAAGATAAGGAAACCTTGGAAGGGCAGGAGGCCAAAGGTGATGAAAAAGAGACATAAATTGAGGGGCAAGATGTCAAAGGAAAGAATGAGGAACCAAAGGAGGGGCTTGCCCCTCCAAAAAATGTCCCAAAATACATAACAACAATTCCATATCCTAGCCCATAGCCAAAACTGAGCTCCTATTACACATTTATTGAAGGAGGAAGGATGATCCCTCAAAAGCTCACAGTTCCACTGTTTTATGAGATAGAGAAAGAGAGAGCACGCACACACCACTGAATGAAAATTGGAAAAACTAAGAATTTGAAAGATGTAGGGATCATGGAGGATAAAATCATTGAGATAGGGAGAGATTTGGATGATGGCAGAATCATGGAGGCAGTTTTAAAGGAGAATATACAAGAGGCACAAGCAGAGAATGCAATATTAAATGGAAAATTGCAGCAGAAGGACAATGAGATTTCCACCATGGTGGACCTGTGCATGGAGGAAACACAACACAAGCATCCCTCCAACTCTTATGCCATCTACATGAAGGAATAATCACTAAAATTTCAAATCAGAACACTAGCCTCATATGGATCATTACCTTTCCATAATTACAGGAAATTTATTGATTTTTGCAACCAATCCAACATCAATGATAAGGCCAAATTGGCATAATTATCTATGCATAATATTGTATTAATTTATCTAACATTTGGGACCCTAAATCTAGGTTGGGGGATATAAAACTAATGGCCCTAGCCTCTTGGATGACCAACGAAGTTCCCAACAAAGATTAGGCCAAAAAGGTGATGAGAAGGGAATGAAAATAACCTCTCCATATTAGGGAAACTCTATTTGGCCCTAGAGGGGTAATAAACAATCACCTAATGATAGAAAATGATTCCAAACTTGCAGATAAATACCTCAACATGCAAGCACAGGAAATTGCACACTATGATGACATTTCTATACTGTTGGGAGAGGAGTGTGTGATGGCAAGTTATAGAAGATGAAATGACCTACCTATGAGCCTAAGAAACATGGAGTATCATACTACAAAGAAATTGAGAGTTTCCTTAAAAAGGGAACCTTTGTAAAAGAGGGTCATGTGGACAATGCAGATCCAATCACTTGGCTTAAAACTCAGTCCACCTTTGTTGTTGGGACTGTGTGAAGGAAAATATGAAGCTGAAGAGAACAAAGAATGAGAGGAGGCATAAACGAATGCAGGATTCTACCCCCCTGAGGGAACTCATTCCATGATTCCTTGGGATGTCAGAGATGCCACAAGGGCACTAAAATAATTGAAGAAAGAGGACTAAGTTTCTGACAGGATGAGAAACCATTTGGTAGGGGGTGATGATGAGCACCATCATTAGGTACATTTTAAGGGATTAATTGTTACCTTTTTAGCCTAATTATTCTCTCTTTCTCAAATTTAATTTCATTATTGTCATATGTTGCTTAGTGTAGATGGTGTATTAAGGGTTGTCAAGATTTCAAGGCCTAATCTGGTTTAAATGAAGGAAGCCAATATATCCTAGAGATTCTCCTTCAATAACTCGAAATCAAAGGTAGCCAAGAAAGTGAAAGATCAAGGGGATCGAAGCTCCACTTCTCTTGAGTTACAAGTGGAAAACAAATTAATTTTTAGGGAGTTGTTGGTAGCTACCCTTTAGGAAAAATAGGGCAGGGCAAGATCTCAATAGGATTCGTTTTTTGGATGTAGTTAGAGAAATCTCAACTCTTGCAATAGAAATTTCCGACTTTCATGTGTTATGCATGAGACTAGTTATGAAATAAAATGAGTATTTGGTTTTTTTCTCCACTGATTTAGTTTCAGGGTGATGAGCTTGTTGGTTAGGGCCTAATCCATTGGTCTCAGTCTCTCTTATGTACTTGTGTTTCCATTTCATGTTGTAGTAGTTAATCTCTTTTTATTTCATGTTGCAGTATTTAATCCATTTCCATTTCATGTTCAATAGCATATAAAATCTCAAAACTATGTCAAATCCTCCCTCTCTCACCTCTTCCATTGGAGCTTCAGGAGGGTAGATATTCACCATAGATCCAAAATTATTTTTAGTTTATGATTTATTGGAAAAGTTAGATACATTACTTTTCTTATCATGGACATGTTGTAGATTCGGAGGTAGATTTATGTTTCAAGTACATAGGTAGGTTTATTTAAATTCAACTCATCTTTTCCACCATTTTCATGATATATTTGTCAATGATGAATGCATGAAAAATTATTTTGCTTGTAGGTTTGAATGGAGTAGTAGAGGAGGACTTCCCCAACACCATTAGCTTAAGTCTCCATGCTTCATCAACCAACTTCCATTCAAGTCACATTTAACCCTATTTTTTGAAATTTCCACTACATCACAGAGAGCCAACTTGGGGGTGCAAGACAAGCTTTTTGAAGAGTTTTGAGCTTTAACAAGGGGTTTTCTACCCTTCATCCACCTATATCCACCTTCAGTCCACCACTTCTACCCCTTTCCTCACCATTTATGGGCTCAAAATACCCTCGGCTTGTCTCCTGTAGCGTTTTAGGACATCCTGTAGCAATGCCAACCACTCACTCCTTTAGCCCAAAACCTATATTTCACCTTATCTAAGCCTCTCATAGCCTCCAATATACCTTTAGCTCTAAATCTTTAACTCAGGGACCCTCTTAGGTCACCTCAACGCCTCCTTTTGCTGCAAAATAGAGTCATTTAGAAGTATAATCAGCTCATTGATAGAGGCATTGTTAAGCACATTAGTTAAGAATAAAATAAATAGAATTGAGTTAGTCATTTGGTTAAACATATGTACCTATATTAGTTTCCCTTTACGCAATTTCAATTCAACAATTTAAATTATGAATGTCACTTAGTTTAATTTCATTTCTTACATTAGCCTAGGTTTGGAATTCTCTTTCTTACAGATAGCTAGATGAGCCATTATGATCTAGATTATTTTCTTTCCAGTTTCTAGAGAAATGGTCATGGTGTATTTCCAGTCTTATATTTCATTCAGAATTGTGATGGACTTCCTTTTCTAGAAGTAACCCTACGAGTAACACCTCATTGTAGAACTGAAAAGAGGATGGCATGAGCAGAACCCATCTGTTTTACATATAGCATTGTCACCTCCACATTTGTACAGACCCCAGGTTGATAAAGTAAATTTGAGTAGCCTGTGGGAGTTGCAACACTCTTGGTGCAATACCAGGGCTCACCAATAGCCATAACTCAACACATGTAGCAGTATATCCAATGCCTCCAACACATGTAGAATCATATGTGACACCTGTAGCAACACTTTAACCACTTGCAACATCATCTCCAACCAACATAACATGCCAAACTCAATCCAAACACACTTGTGGCATCCATGTTCAAATTTTTTCCACTTGGTCTAGTCATAAATATGTTGACATCAATTTCAACACTTTAACCACTTGCAACATCATATCCAACCAACATAACATGCCAAACTCAATCCAAACACACTTGAAGCCCCGAAAATCAGGTCTACAACAAGGGGGATACCCACCCGGTTCGGACCTTGGTTTGCAACTCCTTTTCTGTTTGGTATAGTGGGTCCGACTGGGGATAATGGGACCAGTTTCCCAATATGTGTGTGTGTGTTGAGAATTGATATTTCCTTTCTAAAATTTCCTAAGTGAAATTATTTTATTTTAATTCTAATATATAACATGCAATTGTATTCTAATAAATAGAAATATCTAATTCTAAACTAACTCGGGATGTAATCTTTCCGTTATGCGATCTAAAATGATTTCAAATAACAATTGGTAATAAAGATCATTCAAATGTTATAAGAAAACAATTCAATAAAGATAAACCACTTCATATAAAAATTTAGACGAAACAGTTGTGAAAAACATATCGCATAATAAGCTACTCATATATTAAGAATAAACAAATAGCTATCACCGTATAAAAGTGCCAAATGATAACTCAAGCATTCAAGCATTAATACATAAACAAATAAACATAAATATCACTTTAACATAGATGCATAAATATTTAAGAGATAAAAGTACCATTTATAACTAGTTCTACTCATGAGCTTCAAGCAATAATGACTTATCTCTTCTTAATCCAACATCCACTAAGAGTACAAACGTGCAACATCAGTAGTAGATATTAAACTCATATATCAATAAATCCTATTCCATTCATTCATCAAAACCTCCTTAGAGGGTGTAAAAGTGCATGTTCTGAGGATAAGTTTTTGACAAATTTCAGGACCCTTCTCTAAATGCATGAGAAGGGTTTAAATACTACTAAGTAAATCTAAAAATAATTTATTACAAAAATGTAGGATACGGTTTAAATGACCGTCCCCTTTTTAGGAAAAAATAAAGCAAAATTAATGTTAAATCTAAAATTAAAACTAACAACTAACTACTTGTGAATCTGTGCTTTGAAATTGCAAGTGTTCAACATTTGTTTGAGAAGAGTTGGCTGGCTGAATTCTGACTTCAATTGTCCTGTGAAAATAGAATCGGCAAGAGCTGGCACCATCTTCTCAGCAGAATTGATGATACATTTGAGAGTCATGCACTGGCTGTGTGGTTTTATCAAACATGCCTAGTAAGAATCCCAATTCAACTTAGTTAACCTTTTAATCGATTCTGCCTTTTCTTGAGCCTTCTGTCTCCAGTCTGTCTGCAGTCGCTGTGCTTTCAGTAGATACCCTTGAGTAGTTTCTGAGATCAAATTTTCCTTGTGAAAATTTTCATTTATGCAATCAATAACATTATTTGCTGCTGTGGCTACTTCTTCTGCTGCTTGCTCTGCTTTCCTGATTTGTGCATCCCAATTATTAAAGGGCATTTCTTTGTGATTGTCATTGATTATTGGTGCATATGCTCCTTTCCCCTCCTCTGTTTCTTGCCAAGCCAAATATTAAATAACTATTTTATCAGTTAAATCATAATCATGTCATAAGTCTATGACATGATTAGTGATTTTATCACTTTCTTCACAATAAGAGTTCCACTATAATATTCTTTGACATAATATTTCCTGTTGCTGCAGTAGTTGGTCATTTAAGGAAATGGACTCTGTGATGAATTCTGTAAGCTTGGGATCATCTTTGTGAATCTATTACATAACCTGTAGCTATTTTTTTTCAGTCAAACTGTTCTGGTATCCTATCTGCATTTGTTGGAAGTCCTGTTGCAATTTTTCAAGTTGTTTCTGTGTTTCATTGTTGGCGTTGGCTTGTTTCAGTTGTTGTTGCAAAACCTGTACTTGATCTTCTTTCTCGTTCAGTAATTGTCATATCTCAGATGCTTTATCAATGGCTACAGAGGCATATGCTCTTGTGATCTGAGATAATTTGGTGAGATTTTCAGTTGGATCAGTGGTAGGATCTTGCCATAGGACGTCTAATTGTTTTGCATCATGAGAGAGCACATTTTCCAATTTTCTTTTCTTCCTTTGTCTTTTTACCACTGCTTTGTGTTGTGGACTATAAAATACATCAAGAGGAGGAATTTCTTCTATTTTGAGCATAATTTCAGAGGATGGGGTAATGGGAATATGTTCCATTTCTGAGACATTGCTAGTTATTCCTGTGATTATATCTTTTGTTGTCTGTACATTATTCACAGGTGTCTATGTGTTCTGTCCTTCAATATTGGTGAAATCATTGAATGTCTCCCATTCTTTATCTAACTCAGTTCTGACTGATGGTTGCAGTATAATGAGAGGGGGAAGATTTACCTGAGGAGAGGTCGAAACCTGTTACTGTGAGAGCTCCTTTGACTGGGCAGTATCCCTTACTGACCCTTCACTTTTATCATGGTCATTGTCAGATCTCTTTAAAGTGTTTAGATGTTTCTCTCCTAGACTTGGATTTAGATCTATCTATACCTAAACTTCCACTGAGACTAATACTGGGAGTTGGTTCCCTTATGGGTTCCAAGCACAGTTTAGCCAAAGGGATAGTAGTTAACCTCCTTTCCCTATATATCTTGAACTCTTGAAATTCTGCTGGAGGAAACTGTATTTGGGCTGAATGTAGAATCTCTTTAAATTTGTCTTTTTCTTGGAACATGTCATCAAAAAGATCATCTTCTTTAGAAAACACTCTTATTTTGACTGCAGTAGTGAAATTTTTAACAATATCATAGGGGTCGAACGGTATTCTTGGAAACTTGAACAAACGTGAACATGTAATGTTTTTTACTTCTTTGAATGCATGGCCTACATCAAATAATGAAAAGGCTCCATAGGCCACAGGAAATTGTGGCCAGATAACCTTATTTTTTTCCTTCAAATATTTATTCAAACGTTCTTCTCCGCAAGTTTGATAAGAAATTTCTCGTGCCATGAGTTTATTAGGAACATACAAAGGTAAAACATGAGGGGAAGTGAAAATTCCAAAAACCCTGACATATGTAAACAGTTTTTCTCCAAACTATCTCGCAACAGGCAGTATGTCTACCTCTGCTTTAGGAGAAAATCTAGGAGCATCTTTATCATACAACATTTTGTACAAGGGAAACATGACTCCATGAAATATCTTGTAAAAATAGGGAATGAACTTGGAATCCCACAATTCTTTGCGATAAATATGAATGGGTAAGGGGTCTTGAGTCTCCATTTCCAACCCATTAAAGGAAACTTGGAAACATAACATATTGAATCCATCACATAAGCAGACAAGTAAAAAGGGGGATAAATTCTCTGAGAAATAGCTCTTTTAGACCGATAATTCAAAATGGTCGTGGCTAAGTTGTCAGATAATATCTTAGCCCAATTCACAATAGTAGCATTAACAGTGGCATTCAATAATGGTAGCCATTTAGATGAAAACTTATTAATGTCTGGCATTCCAAAAACCCTACAAAGCATAGCAGCAACAAAGAAATACAGAGAAGTGAGAGAACTAGTACTATACATACCATGTTTACCCTTTTTTAATGGTTTGTCTCTCCTTAAATAGTCCTTGATGCATTCTGCCAAGTTTTCATTTTCTTTAGCAAACTTCTCCATGAACTGTTTGTTATAAGTCGCCTGTGGCTCCGACAAATGATACATGAGTCTCAAATCTTGTGGAGTAAATGAGCCGATGAGTTCTTGACCTTGAGTCTTAAACTGTCTGTTTGTAATATCAGTGATGTCCAGTACCCGTTTAACCATATCCGTGTATGGAAGAATTTTAGGCCTTGCCGCTATCCAGTGCAAGAATGAGCAAGCTAGCTCTGTAATGGATGCATCAGAAGACCAATGTCAGCCTGCAGTACTTGTAACCTCCATTACTCTGGGGTTCTCTTCCTCAAGTAGATTATACATGACTTCCCAAGTAGTAATACCAGCATCTTTGTTACAGGCGGTGTCTGTATACAAGGGCGTCATTTATTTTTCTTCAGAATTCAGAGTCTTGTCTTTCTTTCCCATAATACCCTGAATATTGCTTTGTATAGTTCTCTGTTCTTCCCTCCTGCAGTTTACGAATTAAGTGAGAATAATGATAAGAAAAAGGAGACGGGAAAGTTTTAAATGCTGAAGATGTATAAAATATACCACCTTACGTGAAATAGCTCTTCGATCAAAATGAAACCATATTTCATTAATGATTGACAACCAATTCATTGATTAACATTAAAGCACATAACCAGGTCTAGGTTTATGGAAACATTTTTTCGTATAATGAGCCTTAAATATCTGTGATAAGGCGATCTGCGATTTTCTTCGCAATATCGCAAAATCGCAATATCACAGATCGCAATCTCGTAAAATTGCAATATCACAATACCGCAATATCGCAATATCACAAAATAGCTGGATCGCAGCAAATGACAAATCTCTGTTAATGTGTTTTTCTGCGAAATGTGATTTGCGATATATGTGATTGCATATCGGTGATTTTGATACTTTCAGCGTAACATATGACATTTTAAGCATGCAATGCGATGAAGGTTCTTTTAATGCGTAGTTTCATATCGCGATCTCGCAATCTTAGAATTCCGCTTACAAGGAGGTATTCATTACCTTTTTGCGATGCGATATTTCTTTAAAGAATGATTTTATTCTATCCTATCATAAAACTGTAGAAATTTTCTGAATAATGATTAATTATCCACCGAGACTATCCTGATCACATACAATTCAAATTTATATGCAACACATAATCTCTTCCACTCAGATCATCAAACATGCGAAAATAAAATCAAGCGATAACACATCAAATCATCATACACATTAACACAGTATGTATGGGGAAAGCTTATAGCTGAAAAACCTGTAGCTATTGTGTATATTATAATGGAGAAATCAAGTAACAATCTCAGTACAATACTCCTCACAAGTACTCAGTACTTTCTCATACAGTTACCCACAATCTAGCTCAGTTTTGAACAGGTTACTGGTTCAAAACTCACCGCCAATTGCCTTGCCTCTATTGCGCAATCCAGGCCTGTCTATATAGAGATCCAAGGTTCGAATCTCCTTGGCTTGGCTGTGCAATTTTCATGGACAAATCCTCCAAGTGTGGTGCAAATCTCATGCACAACTGATGTCCCCATTGATAGCTAACTCCACCCTTTCATCTACCTCTTTCACTGGTCTCCACTGAACTGATCATGCACTGTAGTGAACTGATGTGTTCTTGAGTTGAATAATGAGTTACTAATTAATGAATTAAATAATATTTAATTCACTCCACTCATAACTAATTGATTAGCTAGTTAAACTAATCTCAACTAGTTCAACTAAAATAAACAGAACACAACTCCACTATATGTCTCATTAACTCCTCCAAACTTCTGCCACTGAAGTCCTAACTGAATTCAACCATGCATGAGCTCAATACCCCATAAGAAAAGCACATTTCTTTCTGGCAGTTGCATGTGCCACATCCGTAGCTCAAACTGAAGTGCTCCAAGAGAGTAAACTGCTGTTTAGAGTCCAAATATTATTAAGGGTAAATAATATTTGACTTCCCTATTTTTAGGAGAGGCAGTCTAAAAATAGCCTTCGACCTCTTCGACCTAAAAAATAGAGTCTCATCTATTTTTACCAACATCACCAATGCTCCAAGAATCTCAAACTGGAATCCCCGAACCATGCTCCATATGTCTAAAAATAGACATAGTCTAAAAATAGACTTTGCGCCAGAATTCGCCTGCGGGCCCACTTGGTGAAGGCGACTTCCTTTCACCAAGCTCCATCATATTGCTGCATTCTCAACACTCCCTCTCAGCAAGATATGGATTATCTGCAATCCCTATCCTGCCTCTGTGGAATTCGAACTTGCTCCTGGTGAGCGCCTTCGTCAGGATGTCGGCATCCTGATCCTCCGTGGGAACATATGAAAGCATCATGATTCTCCATTGAACACAATCTCTGATATGATGGTACCTGATGTCGATGTGTTTGGACCTATCATGAAATAATGGATTAGCCGAGAGCTTGATGCAGCTCTGGTTATCACAGTAGATCACTATAGGCTCCAAATGCAACCTGAACAAACCTGCGAGGATCTTTCTCATCCAAATAGCCTCGCATGCAGCCAAGCTAGCTGCCATGTACTCGGCCTCTACTGAACTGAGTGCCACGGATCTCTGCTTCCTGTTGTACCAGGAAATTGCTGTCGACCCAATGCTGAAAACTCTTCCAGAAGTGCTCTTCTGGTCCGTTGGACTCCCTGCCGAATCTGCATCAGTGAAGCCAGAAAGCTTCACTCCATCCTCCTGTCTGTACCATAGACCATATCCTGATGTGCCTCTAATATAGCGCAATACATGCTTGCTTGCCTTCCAAAAGATCTTGGTAGGCTTAACCATAGCTTTCGAAAGCTGGTTAACTCCATAGCATATATCGGGTCGTGTATTGACCAGATACATAAGCGACCCCACCAACTGTCGATAGACAGTGGAATCCACTACCTCCGCCGAAGTATCATCCTCATTCCTCCAACCACCAGGAAGAGGAGTGTCAACAGGCTTGAAGCCTTGCATGTTGAACCTCTCCAGAATCTCCCGGACATACTTTCCCTGAGAAACAAACAGTCCTCCGTTGCGCTGCCAAATCTCCAATCCCAGGAAATAATGAAGGATGCCCAAGTCCTTCATCTCAAACTCTCGTGAAAGATCCTCCTTGCATGAAAGTATCAACTGCTCATCGCTAGTCAAAATCAGATCATCTACATACAGTACGATGATCAACAACTTCCCCTCCACCACAATCTGGTACAGGTTAGGATCCGCCTCACTCTTGGAGAATCCAAGCCCGGTGAAGTAGCTGTCTATGCGAGTGTACCAAGCACGAGGTGCTTGTTTCAGCCCGTACAGTGCTCTCTTGAGTCGGCACACATGTGACTCACTGCTGAAGATCTCGAAACCTTCAGGCTACTCTATGTACACCTCCTCCTCAATGACTCCGTTGAGGAACGCAGTCTTCACATCCATCTGATGAATGTGCCACCCCATCTGCGCTGAGAGAGCAAGGATCGTCTGTATGGAAGAGTACCTTGCGATAGGTGCAAAAGTCTCCTCATAATCGATCCCCTCGATCTGTGAAAAGCCACGGGCAACAAATCTCGCCTTGGACTTTCTCCACACTCCCGTCAGCCGCCTGCTTCACTTTGTAGATCCATCGCGAACCCACCACTGATTTTCCCACCGGTCTTGGGACAATCTCCCATGCACTGTTCCTGACGATCAAATCATATTCTTCGATCATGGCATCAACCCATGTGGGTTCCTCCACAGCTTCCTCAAAAGAGGATGGCTCCATCACAACACATTGAATCACAAGAGCCATGTATCCAGTGTACCGATCCGGTGACTGTCTCTGTCTGCGCTGTGCTGTAGGTGGTCCTACAACCTTCTCTGCATCCCGAGCCGGTCGCTCAGCTTCTGTAGTGCGCATGCGCCCTCTGATGGTTGGCGCTGCCTGGGTGGTTTCTTCCACCTCCTGAACCTCCTCTTGTGGCTGATCCACATCCGGAAGCTCCTCCTTAGGAATTAACAGCTCCTCATCTGCATGCAAGTGTAGCTCCCTCTCAAGCGAACACTGCATGGCTTTCTCCTCCTGAAATTTTATATCCCGTCGCACAACAGTCTTTCGACTGTCTGAAAAATACACCCGGTAGTTGTGAGGTGTATCGGTGTACCCCACAAATATTCCAACCTCAGCAGTTGGATCCAGCTTCCTTCTCGCATCCTTCGTCACATGCATGTAGACAGGAGAACCAAAAATCCGCAAATGGGAAATATCAGGCCTCTTGCCAGAATAAGCCTCCTCCGGTGTACTCATGCCAAGAACCTTGTGAGGACAATAGTTCTGCACATACACTGCTGTATTGCATGCCTCAGCCCACAAGTGAAGGGGTAGGCCCTGATCATGCAACATCTCCCGTGCAGCACCCACGATCGTTCTGTTCTTCCGCTCAGCCACCCCGTTCTGTTGTGGGTTATGGGGTGCGATGAGCTCTCTCCGAATCCCTTCTGCGCTACAGAACTCCTTGAATTTAGCCGAGATGAATTCACCACCATTATCACTCCTTGGAGCAATCACCTTCTTCCCCGACTCCTTCTCGACCAGTGCTTTAAACTCACAGAACTTCGCGAATGTATCGCTCTTCTTCTGCATGAAGAAGATCCAGCACTTTCGAGAGAAATCATCAACAAAGATCATATAATACTTGTGCTTTGCTGTCGAAGCAACTGAGAAAGGACCACACACGTCTGTGTGAACTCTCTCAAGGATCGTCGTGGCGCGACTATCCTTCTCGTGAAAGGTGGATTTCACATACTTCCCCAAGGTACACCCCTTGCACTGATCTGACTGCGCAAGAGTGCCCTTAGGAAGCCCAGTAGAAATCTGCTGCAGTATCTTCAAAGCTCCGTGGTGAAGGTGGCCCAATATCCTGTGCCACAGTTCACCCTCATCATCCCGGCTCACCACTTCTCCCGCCTTGCATGCCATTGCTGCGCAGCCATCTACTTGCAACTGATAAAGGTTCTTGGTTCGAACCCCTATCTTCCGGGTCTCTCCAGTAGTCTTACTGCGCAGGAAGGCTTTTCCTTCGCCGAAGACCACATCATACCCCTTATCCTCCAACATCGCCACAGAAATCAGGTTCTTCTTCAATCCAGGTACATGCATGACATCCTTCAAGACAAAGGGTTTACCAGACTCCCTCTGAAAGGATATGGTGCCGATACCAGTCGCACTGTATCTACCATCATCGCCCATCTCGATGTGCACACCCAAATCTTTGTCCTCCAGATCTGAGAACAAATCCCGATCTCCCGTCATATGAAATGACGCACCGCTGTCCAAGAACCACACCGATCCCATCACACTTGAAACCAAGCATGCGATCAGTGAAAATTCGAGCTTGAACTGTGAAGCCAAAGCTTCTCAATCTGCAGATCTTCCCACTTGCTTGTTCTTCTTCTTCTTTGGACAATTGGTAGCATAATGTCCGTGATCATGGCAGTGAAAACACTTCACTTTACCCATATCCTGCTTCTTGCCTTTTGCACCAGAATGAGAGGTTTTCTTACCCTTCCCCTTCTTTGCTTTGGCCACCAAAGCGCAGTTTTCTTCATCAGCTCCCTTTGATGAAGATCCATCTCGAGTAGTCCTCCTTATCTCCTCCTACATGAGATCCGCCCAAAGGCGCTCCCATCTCGGCAGCTTCTCCCGACGATTGACACTATCTTGATATGAGTGCCAAGCCTTCAGAAGACCAAGGAGAGCCAGGTTGACCATGTCCTCGTCTTCGACAGTCACCCCCACACTTCCCAGCTCATCTCTGCACTGAGTGAACTTCGTGAGGTATTTGGCGATACTGTCGCCCTTCTCCATCTTGATGTTCCTGAGCTTATCTTTGAGCACCAGCTTCCTTTGGTTGCTCTTACTCTGGAATAGATCCGTCAAATATTTCCACATTAAATATGGAGTAGCCTTTCCATGCAGGCTGGATACAATATGATCCTTGATGCCCTCCAACAGGATCCTTCGACACTTTGCCATCTTCTTTTGTCATGCATCGACTTCAGCTGCATCAGTGGGCTTTTGGACATCAGTATCTATGAACTCCTTCAAACCATTATCTTCTAATACTGCCTCCATGCGATCCTTCCATGGAACATAATTCGAACTGCCTTCAAGAGCATATTCGAGTCGCAAACCGTTGAAAGACATTTTCAACACTGGCACCAATAAAACAAAATTGCTGCAAAATTTCGAATTCCACCTCAAAGCTCAACCGCTCTAGATCTGTGAGAACAAATTATTTCTAGCACAGAGATTGACTGCAAGGGGCATTTACCAGACCTTTCACTTTCCGAAGAAAGATGAATCCGGAGGCTACCTGGCCCGCATGCAGACTCTGTCTACCGAAATAAGTTTGTAATCACTATGATGATCAATCTCTGCTTCAATAGCTCTGATACCATGTAGAAATTTGCTGAATAATGATTAATTATCCACCAAGACTATCCTTATCACATACAATTCGAATTTATATGCAACACATAATCTCTTCCACTCAGATCATCAAACATGCGGAAATAAAATCAAGCGATAACACATCAAATCATCATACACATTAACACAGTATGTATAGGGAAAGCTTATAGCTGAAAACCCCGCAGCTATTGTGTATATTATAATGGAGAAATCATGTAACAAACTCAGTACAATACTCCTCACAAGTACTCAGTACTTTCTCATGAAGTTACACACAAACTAGCTCAGTTTTGAACAAGTTACTGGTTCAAAACTCACCGCCAATTGCCTTGCCTCTATTGCGCAATCCAGGCCTGTCTATATAGAGATCCAAGGTTCGAATCTCCTTGGCTTGACAGCGCAATCATCATGGGAAATTCCTCCAAGTGTGGTGCAAATCTCATGCACAACTGATGTCGCCACTGATAGCTAACTCCACCCTTTCATCTACCTCTTTCACTGGTCTCCACTGAACTGATCATGCACTGTAGTGAGCTGATGTGTTCTTGAGTTGAATAATGAGTTAAATAATATTTAATTCACTCCACTCATAACTAATTGATTAGCTAGTTAAACTAATCTCAACTAGTTGAACTAAAATAAACAGAACACAACTCCACTATCTGTCTCATTAACTCCACCAAACTTCTGCCACTGAAGTCCTAACCGAAGTCAACCATGCATGAGGTCAATACCCCATAAGAAAAGCATATTTCCTTCTAGCAGTTGCATGTGCCACATCCGTAGCTCAAACTGAAGTGCTCCAAGAGAGTAAACTGTTGTTTAGAGTCCAAATATTATTAAGGGTAAATAATATTTGACTTCCCTATTTTTAGGAGAGGCAGTCTAAAAATAGCCTTCGACCTCTTCGACCTAAAAAATAGAGTCTCATCTATTTTTACCAACATGACCAATGCTCGAAGAATCTCAAACTGGAATCCCCGAACCATGCTCCATATGTCTAAAAATAGACATAGTCTAAAAATAGACTTTGCGCCAGAATTCGCCTGCGGGCCCACTTGGTGAAGGCGACTTCCTTTCACCAAGCTCCATCATCTTGCTGCATTCTCAACAAAAACTTAAGTTTTTAGATTTTTCAAGGGATATTCTCCTAAATTTATGATAGTAAGTTTTATTGAAAAAGGAAATACAAGCACTAATCGATTTTTTAAATTTTTTGACTAAGGGTCCCCATTTATTTAGTATTAGTGATAATACTAAATAAAAAGGGGGGTTGTTGCTGGCCACAACAATTGGTGATTCACTCGGAAGAACTAGTTATCTTTGCTTTTCTTTTGAATTTTCCAAAATTTCAAAATAGAAAATTTTTCAGAAAATCAAAGTTTATTATAGAAAGACAAAGTACATTATGCTTTTATCTATCAATGATATTTCGTTTCTTCTATATTCAACTTTGACTGTTTACTTCCTCAAGCTAGTCCTTGTATCTACATCAGTCATTACTTAGTTTATAAAGATAAAAACAAAGGCTTCTCTGTAAATCAGTTTTAAATATGCTCATTTGTCGTAGGTAGAGCCTCTGCTGCCAGCATGCATTTATAGCCTCGACAGGGTTACCTGTTACCCAACAATGATCTTGTATCCTACTTAGAGAAATATACAATTTTCAAAGAGAAATCCATATCCACACTTACTGTTTTTATTTTCTTTTTTATCCTTAAAGAACAATTTCTTGGTTTGGTAGCCAATTTATGATAGTGCCATTCACTTGATTTATAACTTTGCTGAACAAGATGGCTCGTGATGAGACCCCTTGTCTTTTGATTACAAAAATTTTGAGTCATTGCCCTGTTATGGTATGCAGTATTGGAAAATTCAGCAAGCTATAATATCTATGATCATGATAAGTCGGCTCGTGATGAGACCTCTTACTCTTTAAGTTAAAGTGTATTATTGGATTATTCCTTGAACATTGTAATTTCCTAGGTAGGGAGGAAGTCATTGTTTCCTTAAGATAGTTCTGGATGACAATGGTAGAGTTTTTTGGAAAGAAATTTTCTACAGAGAATCTTCATTTTGTTATTGATACTTTTCATTAGACTGATATAAAACAATTTCCCACTAAAGGTTGCATTTTTATCAAAATTTACAAGGTTGAAACTAGTATCATTTCTAGGCCTAAAGTCTTTAACTGTATCTTTCCATAATAATGATCAATTTTCTAGAAGAATTCTATTTATACAAGTGAAAAAAAAAATCTAAAAGAGAATTTTTATCTTTTACGTGAATTCCAAATGTAAACATTTACAACTGGTTTTATTATGAACATAAAGAAAACTATTATACAAAATAGAAGAAAGATATCCTATGGAAAATATTTTTTGAGGATATGTCTGTTAACAGGTAAAGACTCTCTTTCCTGTTAAATACTGTAACATAAAAGTAGATGGACCTATGAATTCTGCGATTTGGAAAGGGCCAAGCCACATTCGTTGAAATTTCGTATGTTTCCCTTTTTCCTCATGAGCCTTGTCGCATTTTAAAACTAGATATCTGATTTGAAAGTCCTTTCTGGATATCATGTTTGAATCAAAAGAAGCTTTCACTAATGCTTGGTGATGAGCATGAGTTATTTTGGCCTTTTCTCGTTGTTCTTCCAGCTTTATTATTTTCAGTTGTCTTAGTTGTAAAGAAGAAGCTGGTGCTTCATCAATATATTGAACTAAGGCCAAAGAAGGAATTGCTAGATGAGTTGGAAGAACCACTTCTTTCCCATAAACTAAATTAAAGGGAGAAGTGCCAATGGAGGCTTTCTGCGCTATTCAATCTTCCCATAAAGCATATATTAAAGACTTATGCCAATTTTTATGATTTTGATCAATGGTTCGCTTAATGATTCTGATTAAGTTTTTATTTGTAGATTCAGCTAACCCATTTCCCTGTGGGTAATAATTGACAGAGTATTTAAGTTTGAAACCTCTTTTGAGTGAAAATTCAGTCATAGCATTACCAGAAAAATACGATGCATTATCAAACATTAAATAAGAAGGTAAACCAAACCTGTTGATTATGAACTAATCTATGAACTTGATGATATGCTCAGCATTGGTCGTCTTGAGAGGAGCTGCTTCTACCCATTTAGTAAAATAATCAGTTGCTATAAGGATATACCTATGCTATTTAGAAGAGTGAGGAACGATCTCAGCTATTATGTCCAATCCCCATTGATCAAAAGGCTGCTCAATGTTGAGTGGTTGCAGCAGCAATGATGGTTTCTTTTGTCTCCCAGCAGTGGTTTGACAAACTTGAAATTTCCTTACGTAGCTATGTGAGTCTTTGAATAGTGTGGGCCAGTAATAGCCTGCGTGGAGGATTTTATGTGCAGTAGCATCTCCAGCATAATGTCCACCTGCTGGCCCATCATGAAGTTCCTGCAAGACTTTTTCAGCTTAAGATTTCTCAAGACATCTAAGGAGAACATAATCATAATTCATTCTAAAAATAACGTCATTCATGAGCTGGTATTGTTTAGCTTTTAACCTTAGAGCTCTTTTCTTGGTGTAATCGAGATTTGGAGGAGCATATCCATTATTTAGATAAAATATGATATCAGCATATAATTATTCAACATCGTTTAGGCTTACCTCATACATTTTTATCTCTGCAGATGGCTTTTTAGAAATAAGCGATGCTCCAGCTAGTATTTTTCAGAAGCCTTGACCTCTTACAATACTTGTTGGTTTAATTTCTACATCATATTCTTGTAAGGCAGTAATCCAATTAGCTCTTTTCTTACCCACATCTTTCTGTATTAGGAGATTTCTTACCGCTGGAAACGGTACTATGATTTTTGTATGGGTTTTAAGTAAAAATGGTCTAAAATATTTAATTGCTTTGGAAACAGCATAATATTGTTTCTCTACATCTGAATAATTCAACTTAGCCCCATGTAAATTTGAACTGAAAAAAGAAATTGGGGCTTCTGCCTTGTCTTGATTTTCTTGAGTGAGTATCACAGCATATGATTTATCAGAGCCAAATGTATATAAAATAAAAGGATCGGAAAAATTTGGAGTTGCTAAAGATGGAGCATTAACAATTTCTTGTTTGATCAGATTGAATGCCTCATATTCGTCTTGGCCCCATTTGAATTTTGAATTATTTTTAATCATTGCTTGTAAAGGAGATACAATTCTTGAAAAATCTGGCACAAATCTCTTTACAAAATTAATTTGACCAAGAAAATATTGCATAGCTTTCTTATTATGGGGTAGGGGTATTTCGGAAATCTCCTTGATTCTATCAGGATCAATATGAATTCCATACTTTGACACTTTGAATCCAGGAAGTTTTCCTTCACTTAGTGAAAAAAAGGATTTTTTTGGGTTAAGTAAAATTCCATACCTTTGACAACGTTGGAAGATATGTTTTAAATCTCTAAGATGATTGCCCCGTTTCTCAGAATATATAGTTATATCATCCAAGTAAATTACCATTGATTTGTTAACTAGTCCCTTAAATGCGATGTCCATGGCTCTTTGAAATGTGGCACCAGCGTTGATCAGACCAAAAGGCATCTTTTGATATGCATAAGTGCCCCATTTGGTTCTGAATGTGGTTTTCAATTGATCATCGGGATGGACCAACACTTGGTTGTAACCAGAGAAACCATCTAAGAAGGACATTAATTTTGATCCCGCAACTGCCTGCAATATTTGCTCCATAGGAGGCAAAGGAAAATTATCTTTTTGGCAGGCTTTGTTAAGATTTCGAAAGTCATTGAAAATTCTAATGTCTTTGTTCTTATTTCTAACAGGAACCATATTGGAAACCCATTTAGAATGTCGAACAGGAAAAATAATCTTGGCTTTCAATAACTTATTGAGTTCAGATTTGATCTGGTTTTCTAGATTGGGATGGATCTTTCTCAGCTTTTGTTGGATAGGTTTTTCTTCATTTATCATTGGGATAGTATGTTGGATGATAGAAGTGTCATAAGTTTTGAGTTCATCGTAGTTCCAAGCAAAGACACTTTTGTATTGTTTCAAAAGACGAACATATGCTAATTTTTCTTCAGGAGCTAGACCAAGGCCTAGGTTGATATTCTGTGGTTTGGCATCAATTCCTAGATTTACTAATTCATAATTCAAAGTTGAAATTTGTAGTTTTGAATTGGTAGATCTTTTGAATCGATATTTCAAATAATAAAGGTCTTCTAAATTGACTACTGACTTTGGCATAGCATTATTAGTGCTATCTTGTTGCAATTGTCTGTCATGTTGGTATTCATCAATTATCTAATTGGTGTAAGATCCTTCAGATGTGAGGAAACTTACAATATAAGGATCATCGTTGAAAATCCTCCAATTGGTAATGTTGTCGGGAATCGAGGGTCTAAAGATTAATTCGATTGAAAATCGATCAGGGCTACAGTCTTCTACATGAATGAGCTTGGAAGCTACTGTTGAGCCTCAAAATTGTGCTTCCTTTCATCTTACTTTACCTCATTTTCCTTTGTCCATTGATATCCTAGACCCAATTGATCAATGAATTTAGTTAAAATTACTTTTAGAATGATTTACATGACTGACTTGCTAAGTTTTGTGATTTTTTCCATTGTAATGCATTTTGACCGGAACTAGCTGCAGAATGCAGACATTCCGTAGTTAACCGGAAATTCTGTAGCTGTCTTCACGTTTGGGTATGTTCCAGGTGGCCTCTCAAGAAAAACCGCATATGGGCATATTCCACGTCATGTCTACATTGTTCATTGCTCACCATGAAGGAAGAAACGAATTCTAGATATGGTTTTGGTACGTGGGAACACATTTAGGAAGGCAGACTTCTATTAGGACTGTCTCAGTCCAGATGTCCTTTTCCTTTTTACGTTGCCACTTCAAGAGTCCTAATGTGATTTCGATAAGGAAAGACAATGATCCTGGAATTGTTGCAAGTCTTGTTATGTACATTTGTTATATAAACACTTGGGAAACCGAGAGCTAGGCTAGATTTTTTTCTAGATTTTGCTTAGATTCTGTGCTACATTTCTGAAAACGCAGATTGCTCTGTTCAAGTTATTTCTCTTTTAATGAAGCAGACAGTGTTGTTTTGAAAGCGTTGATTTGATTTGGAGTTAGATTCCGTCAGGTGGTAGAGGGCCCCTGCCTCTTGCACGGATTTATTTGCGTAATTTAGATAAGTATCCTAGCTGCCTTTACGTTTTTTTTTGAAGTTGAATTCGTAGTTGTTTTCATTAGTTACTATAGTTATAACTCGTTCTAAAAACTCTTCCAAAAGAAGAAGCTCTTCCAAAAGATTATGAAAATGAATGGGAAATGGCTATAGTATTGTAGGATTTAATTGTAATCTCTTTTGTTCACCATCACAGTTATACTTATGCTAAATACTCTTCCACAAGAAGAAACTCTTCCAAGAAATCCTTATAATGTTTTAAGCATGATTGTGATCCTGAACGCTTCATTTCTGTGTTTTCACTAAGTACCATAGCTGTCCTTGCTCTTAAATGCTTGTCCAAAATATCATAATGATGAGTGGGATATAGCCATGATATCTTAGTTTTTAATTGCTTTCAGTCTTTATGTTTGCATTTGCACTAAATTACACAGTCAGGATTGTTCTAAGAAACTCTTCCAAAATACCAATCATGATGGAAAAACAGACTGTATAATTCTATAGAATAATGCATGATAGCATAGTTAGGATACTCCGGAGTTTAATTTCACTTAACTCATGTTCAGTTGTTTTGTTTTAAGTTTGATAATGACTTGTAGTTTAACACTGTTTTAGACTAGTGACATCTTAAGTACAGTTTTAGCTTCACTCATTGCATTGGCACGCCACATTCAGTTGTCATTCACTCCATATTAGATTACTTCAGTTGTTAAACTTAACAAAACAGTCTTCATTATTTACAAACCTCTTCTTGTTCTAAAATCCATAATTGATTCATAACCATATGAACAGAAGACAATATCATTTTAAGGCCTGAAGTACTTCTGCAACTTCCTGATCATCTTACAAACAAACATTTCCTCAAAAGAATATTTTAAAAATCTCTAACCTTTGAGTGAAGTGTAGTGTTATCAAACTAAGTGGCAGAATAGAGTTAGGAACTATCCTTAGAGTAAAAGACCTTATGATGGTATCAATGTTTTACTCCAATTATGCTTCAACAAATCTCTAATCAAGGACAAAATGTTGCATCATTATAAGTTAGTTGTTTAACTGTTTAGATAGGAGGATTTGCATAATTAATTGACCATGTCTCGAGCTCTCTCTCAAAACACCTTTGATGAAAGCATTTGACAAGTTGAGTTTATGTTTTGAATCATTTGTTTAAAAGTCATTATCAAGCTTTGTTTCTGCTTAGTCATAGTTTAGATTTGATTCTGTTTCAGTATTGCATTTTCATTTGTCATTTGTCATCAACCAATTAGGCTTCACTCTGTTTTTAATCATTAGCTCCTTTCCATTAGCTTTCTAGTCATTTTCCTTGTGAACATAAAACTACCAAAAGACCAAAAACATCATAAATCATCACAAAAGACCGAAAGCATCATAAAACACTACACACAACGCATTAAGAAACAAACACCTAGGTACATACAGTACACTTCACTTCAGCAGTTTACCAACCCTGGTTGACAATTAAATGAGCTCAATTTAGGAGACTAGATTGAGACCAAACAACTACGTTAGCTAGAAGGTCTGCACTAGCATTTTGGAGTCTGGGAATTGATGAAATATTAAATGCTATAAAGTGTTCAGTCATATCTTGAACTAAAGATTGATAATGCTTTAAATGACCTGATAAACAATGTATAGTATTGCGTACCTGTCTGATTACAATTTTAGAATCTCTGAAATATTGTAGATATTTGATATCTAATCCGATTGCTTTATACAATCCTTGGACTAAAGCTTCGTATTCTGCAGTATTATTAGTGCAATCAAACTCGAGTCTGCAAGTTAGCATAATTTTGTTTCCCTCTGGACTAATCAACACACATCCTACTCCTCCTCCTTCATTAGACTTAGAACCATCAAAAAATAACTTCCAAAATAAAGATTTATTTATAGGAGTATCTATAAAATTAATACATCTAGAACTATCTGTTTGAGAATTATTTTCTATTTGAGATAAAACAGAATGTTCTAAGTAAGGTGATGTATGAGCATTAAAATTTCCTAAGAAGGAATAAACTGAAAAACTGTCAATAATGTTATTGTTGTATGCTATCGGTTCATTTTCTCCTTCCAATTCTTTTACTATGTATTTCTGATGTTTTTCTCGCTCAACCTTTATCTGATTTGGTTTACCATTGTAAGGAAGAAACATGTGTGACCAATCAGTTGCAAAGTATCCATGAAGTTTTTCTGACCAATCTCTGCTAGGAATTAAGCCATAAAATTCTGGAATATCTGCAACTAAAATGTCGATAACTTGACATACCTTTGGATTAGATTACAGTCTTATGGTAGCCTGATTTAATTCACCGATCACTTCAACTTGCGATCGATCTAGCTGAACTATGTGCACAACAGATTTTTGTGGTGGAATGTTCAATTTTGCACATATTGATTTTGGTAAAATATTAGATGAAGCTCCAGAATCCACCAAGCAATTATGCAAATTTTTATTGAAAACTTCATCAGTAAGAAGAAATGGGGGAGAATGAGATCTCGACCTTCCTTCAATTAAAGCAATATTTTCTAGATCAACTTTACTAATCATATTAGTTGGAGGTATTCCCATCTCATGGGAAGCTTGAGAAATTACAGGTGCAGGCAAAGGTTTTTCTGGTATAGCATGTAATTCTTTCAAAAGTACCCTTTTTTGGTGTTTTAACTTGCTCAATTCATAAAAGTGATGTTAGCCCTAGTCTTCTTCATGTCTTCTATGATATTATACTCCATTTCATCCGAAATGATCAGCGTTTTTGATGGAGTTGATGAATCTATTTGGATTGGGCTGGTTTGAATCACTTTAGATGTTGCTTTCTTGGCTGTAACTTTATCCTTAGTCATTGATCTTGCGCTCTTTGGCTTAGGAGTAGGTTGAGGAGGATCAAGCTGATTTATACTTCGAGTGCTAACCGGGGATGCCTCTTGATCTTCTTCATCTGGGAGGATGAAATCCCACATACCTTGTACCTCTACAACTTCTTCTTCATCGGTAGTTTCTTCAGTAGCAATCTCCTCTTCTTCTTCTTCTGATTCAGCATTTGTAATAGAATTTGGTGGCTTTGAATCAGTTGAAGGGTTTCTTCTATAAGGCTTGAATGACTTTTTAGAAGATGTTTCTGCCACTTTTTTTTTAATGTCAACCATTTCGTTGGACATGGTCTTCAGAACTTTCTGCAATCCTTCTAAATCGAATGGATCTTTCGATTGTTTTTTCTTGGGGTGTTCCTTAAAAGTAACCTTCTTGAATTTTCGTTCCTCTATAGCATTTTTCTTTTCTAGAGCAATGATACGTTTCTCTACTGCTATTTCTTCCTTCATATTGTCATCTAAAGTTGTTTTGTTAGCCCTATCAACAAATATTTCTATATTTGATGGTAAAGAAGAGATGTACCATTCACTTCGCACTTCTTCGCTAGGCTTGGAAGCAGTAGGAATTTTATTTAACAGTTTATTGAAACATGAATTAAAATCCTTGATAGGTTCTTTTGACTCAGCTTGAAGATTGGACAGGTCATTGATCAGTGTCGTTGTAGACCTGTCATCATTGAACTTAGTCAAAAATTGATCTTGGAAGATATCCCAACTAGTAATAGATCCAGACAGTAATGAGAAATACCATGATCTGGCTGCTCCTTGTAGAGTATAGGGAAAAAGTCGGATGACAGCATATGCATTAGTAACTCCATTGAGATTTATGGACAACATAAAGTTATTTATATGCTCTTCTGCTAGCATGCCTGCTTCAGGATTAAAATTAGGTAGCCATTTTTCAGGATGGGTCGGTATTTGACTCAAGGGTACAGGCATTAAGACTGCCTCTGGGTTATTCCATGGATATTGGCCATCGTTGAACTAATAACAGAAGAAATTTCAGAAGATGATCCCTGCGGTTGGGAAGATGAGGATATTACTATTCTAGATGTTTGAGAAGGAGATGTAGAAGTTCCAGTGGACTGACGGACAATAGTCTGAAGTGGAGGGGTGGATGGTTGACTTCATAGGGAAGAGGTTTAGATGGATGATGATGATGAAAGAGTCTCGCTATCAAACCCTTTAGGTGATTTCCTTGCTCTCTTCCTTGTCGGTAGAGGTAACTCAGTTGGCTGAATGCCAAGCTTTTCTCTCTGTCATCTGGTAAGAGGATGAGCAGGATTATATTGCGAAGTTACACTGCCTTGAGATTTATCAGATCTTTGAGGTGATATTGAAAATCGCTGAAGTTTATGGATTAAATATTTAACTTCAGGAGGTTCAATTGTAGATTCTTCTAAAAATTCAGGGTTTGTGGCTATGTCTGTTGTTCTTTTGACTTCTGGCTCTAGATTTAAATATTCTAAGTGCGATGGAGAAGTTGGGGGATATGGTGAGGGCCATTTACTCTCAGAATGGTATTTATATTTTGACTTACTTTCCATTCATAGTTCGGGGCCCTCCTTCTAGCGCAAAATATGTTGAAGCCCCGAAAATCGGGTCTACAACAAGGGGGATACCCACCCGGTCCAGACCTTGGTTGGCAGCTCCTTTTCTGTTTGGTATAGTGGGTCTAACTGGGGATAATGGGATCAGTTTCCCAATATGTGTGTGTGTGTTGAGAATTGATATTTCCTTTCTAAAATTTCCTAAGTGAAATGCTTTTATTCTAATTCTAATCTATAACATGCAATTGTATTCTAATAAATAGAAATATCTAATTCTAAACTAACATGGGATGTAATATTTCTGTTATGCGATCTAAAATGATTTCAAATAAAAATTGGTAATAAATATCATTCAACTGTTATAAGAAAATAATTCAATAAAGATAAACCACTTCATATAAAAAGTTAGAGGAAACAGTTGTGAAAAACATATCGCATAATAAGCTACTCATATATTAAGCATAAACAAATAGCTATCATCGTACAAAAGTGCCAAATGATAACTCAAGCATTCAAGCATTAATACATAAACAACTGAACATAAATATCACTTTAACATAGAGGCAGAAATAGTTAAGAGATAAAAGTACCATTTATAACTAATTCTACTCATGAGCTTAAGCAATAATGACTTATCTCTTCTTAATCCAACATCCACTAAGAGTACAAATGTGCAACATCAGTTGTAGATTTTAAACGCAGATATCAATAAATCCTGTTCCATTCATTCATCAAAACCTCCTCAGAGGGTGCAAAAGTGCATGTTCTGAGGACAAGTTTTTGACAAATTTTAGGACCCTTCTCTAAATGCATGAGAAGGGTTTAAATACTACTAACTAAATCTAAAAATAATTTATTACAAAAATGTAGGATACGGTTTAAATGACCGTCCTCTTTTTAAGCAAAAATAAAGAAAAATTAATACTAAATCTAAAATTAAAACTAACAACTAAATACTTTTGAATCTGTTCTTTGAAATCGCAAGTGTTCAGCATTTGTTTGAGAAGAGTTGGCTAGCCGACTTTTGACTTCAATTATCCTGTGAAAATGGAATCGACAAGAGTTGGCGCCATCTTCTCGGCAAAATTGATGATACATTTGAGAGTCATGAGCTGGCTGTGTGCTTTTACCAAACACGCCTAGTAAGAATCCCAATTCAACTTAGTTAACCTTTTAATAGATTCTGCCTTTTCTTGAGCCTTCTGTCTCCAGTCTGTCTACAATTGTTGTGCTTTCGGCAGACACCCTGGAGTAGTTTCTGAGATCAAATTTTCCTTGTGCAAATTTTCATTTATGTAATCAATAACATTATTTGCTGCTGTGGCTGCTTCTTCTGCTGCTTGCTCTGCTTTCCTGATTTGTGCATCTGAATTATTAAAGAGAATTTCTTTGTGATTGTCATTGATTATTGTTGCATCTGCTCTTTCCCCCTCCTCTGTTTCTTGCCAAGCCAAATAGTCAGTAACTCTTTTATCAGTTAAATCATAATCATGTCGTAAGTCTATGACATGATTAGTGATTTTATCAATGTCTTCACAATAAGAGTTCCACTGTAATATTCTTTGGCATAATATTTCTTGTTGCTGTTGTAGTTGGTCTTTTAAGGAAATGAACTCTGTGATGAATTCTGTAAGCTTGGGATCATCTTTGCACATCTCTTACATAACCTGTAGCTATTTTTATTTTTTAGTCAAATTGTTCTGGTATCCCATCTGCATTTGTTGGAAGTCCTTTTGTAATTTTTCAAGTTGTTTCTGTGCTTCATTGTTGGCATTGGCTTGTTGCAGTTGTTGTTGCAAAACCTGTACTTGATCTTCTTTCTCGTTCAGTAATTTCCATACCTCATATTCTTTATAAATGGCTGCAGAGGCATATGCTCCTGTGATCTGAGATAATTTGGTGAGATTTTCAGTTGGATCAGTGGTAGGATCTTGCCATAGGACATCTAATTGTTTTGCATCATGAGAGAGCACATTTTCCAATTTTCTTTTCTTTCTTTGTCTTCTTACCACTGCCTTGTGTTGTGCACTATAAAATACATCAAGAGGAGGAATTTCCTCTATTTTGAGCATAATTTCAGAGGATGGGGTAATGGGAATATATTCCATTTCTGAGACATTGCTAGTAATTCCTGTGATTATATCTTTTGTTGTCTGTACATTACTCACAGGTGTTTGTGTGTTCTATCCTTCAATATTGATTAAATCATTGAATGTCTCCCATTATTTATCTAACTCAGTTCTGACTGATGGTTGCTGTATAATGAGAGGGGGAAGATTTAGCTAAGGAGAGGTCGAAACCTATTGTTGTGAGAGTTCCTTTGACTGGGCAGTATCCCTTACTGACCCTTCACTTTTATCATGGTCATTGCCAAACCTCTTTAGAGTGTTCAGATGTTTCTCTCCAAGACTTGGATTTAGATCTGTCTGTACCTGAACTTCCACTGAGACTAATATTGGGAGTTGGTTCCCTTATGGGTTCCAGGCATAATTTATCCAAAGGGATAGTAGTTAACCTCGTTTCCCTGTATATCTTGAACTCTTAAAATTCTGCTGGAGGAAACCGTAATTGGGATGAATGTAGAATCTCTTTAAATGTGCCTTTTTCTTGGAACACGTCATCAAAAAGATCATCTTCTTTAGAAAACACTCTTATTTTGACTGCAGTAGTGAAATTTTTAACAATATCATAGGGGTCGAATGGTCTTCTTGGAAACTTGAACAAATGTAAACATGTAATGTTATTTACTTCTTTGAATGCATGGCCTACATCAAATAATGAAAAGGCTCCACAGGCCACAGGAAATTGTGGCCAGATAGCCTTCTTTTTTTCCTTCAAATCTTTAGTCAAACCTTCTTCTCCACAGGTTTGATAAGCAATTTCTCGTGCCATGAGTTTATCAGGAACATACGAAGGTAAAACATGAGGGGAAGCAAAAATTCCAAAAAAACTGACATCTGTAAACAGTTCTTCTCCAAACTATCTCGCAACAGGCAGTATGTCTACCTCTGCTTCAGGAGAAAACCTAGGAGCATCTTTAACATACAAAATTTTGTACAAGGGAAACATGACTCCATGACATATCTTATAAAAATAGGGAATGAACTTGGAATCCCACAATTCTTTGTGATAAATATGAATGGGTAAGGGGTCTTGAGTCGTCCATTTCCAAACCATTAAACGAAACTTGGAAACATAACAGATTGAATCCATCACATAAGCAGATAAGTAAAAAGGGAGATAAATTCTCTAAGAAACAATTCTTTTAGACCGATAATTCAAAATGGCCATGGCTAAGTTGTCAGATAATATCTTAGCCCAATCCACAATAGTAACATTAACATCGGCCTTCAATAATGGTAGCCATTCAGATGAAAACTTATTAATGTTTGGCTTTCCAAAAAGCCTACAGAGCATAGAAGCAACAAATCAATACAGAGAAGTGAGAGAACCAATACTATACATACCTTGTTTATCCTTTTTTAATGGTTTGTCTCTCCTTGACCAGTCCTTGGTGCATTCTACCAAGTTTTCATTTTCTTTAGCAAACTTCTCCATGAACTGCTTGTTATAAGTCGCCTGTGGCTCCGACAAATGATACATGAGTCTCAAATCTTGTGGATTAAATGAGCCGATGAGTTCTTGACCTTGAGTCTTAAACTGTCTGTTTCTAATATCAGTGCTGTCCAGTACCCGTTTAACCATATCCGTGTATGGAAGAATTTTGGGCCTTGCCGCTATCCGGTGCAAGAATGAGCAAGCTAGCTCTGTAATGGACGCATCAGAAGATCCATGTCAACCTGCAGTAGTTGTAACCTCCATTACTCTGGGTTTCTCTTCCTCAAGTAGATTATACATGCCTTCCCAAGTAGTAATACCGACATCTTTGTTACAGGCGGTGTCTGTATACAAGGGCGTCATTTCTTTTTCTTCAGAATTCAGAGTCTTGTCTTTCTTTCCCATATACCCTGAATATTTCTTTGTATAGTTCTCTGTTCTTCCCTCCTGTAGTTTACAAATTAAGTGAGAATAATGATAAGAAAAAGGTGACAGGAAAGTTTTAAATGCTGAAGACGTATAAAATATACCACCTTACGTGAAATATCTCTTCAATCAAAACGAAACCATATTTCATTAATGATTTACAACCAATTCATTGATTAACATTAAAGCGCATAACCAGGTCTCGATTTATGGAAAGATTTTTCGTATAATGAGCCTTAAATATCCGCGATAATTCGATCTGAAATTTTCTTCACAATATCGCAAAATTGCAATATGGCAGATCACAATGTCATAAAATTGCAATATCACAATATGAAAATATCGCAATATCACAAAATAGCTGGATCGCAGCAAATGACAAATCTCCGTTAATGTGTTTTTCTACGAAATACGATTTGCGATATATGCCATCACATATCGGTGGTTTTGAGATTTTCAGCATAACATATGACATTTGAAGCATGCGATGCGATGAATGTTCATTTAATGCGTAGTTTCGTATCGCAATCTCGCAATCTTAGAATTCCGCTTGTAAGGAGGTATTCATTACCTTTTTGTGATGCGATATTTCTTTAAAGAATGATTTTATTCTATCCTATCATAAAACTTAATTTTTTATATTTTTCAAGTGATATTCTCCTAAATTTATGATAGTAAGTTTTATTGAAAAAGGAAATACAAGCACTAATCGATTTTTTAAATTTTTTGACTAAGGGTCCCCATTTATTTAGTATTAGTGATAATACTAAATAAAAATGGGGGTTGCTGCTGGCCACAACAACTTCCTTTTCTAGAAGTAACCCTACGAGTAACACCTCATTGTAGAACTGAAAAGAGGATGGCATGAGAAAAACTCATCTATTGTACATATAGCATTGTCACCTCCAAGTTTGTATGGACCCCAGGTTGATAAAGTAAATTTGAGTAGCCTGTGGGAGTTGCAGCACTCTTGGTGCAATACCAGGGCTCACTAATAGCCATAACTCAACACATGTAGCAGTATATCCAATGCCTCCAACACATGTAGCATCATATGTGACACCTATAGCAACACTTTAACCACTTGCAACATCATCTCCAACCAACATAACATGCCAAACTCAATCCAAACACACTTGTGGCATCCATGTCCAAATTTTTTCCACTTGGTCTAGTCATAAATATGTTGACATCAATTCCAACTATCGAGACCATCAAGCCAAACACACATCACCAAGCACTCATCACACATGCATATGACTAGTAACATCATGAACATGTTGACGTCAATGCCAACACTACAATACCAACATGTAAATCAAAGATGGATGCCTCAAGAAAACAAACATGATATAAAGATCCCTTTGAGCACAATAAGTTAAAGATAGGCTTAACAAGGGTTCATAAATATATTTCTTGCATGGAATAATGTGGGAATAAATAGATTAGTCTTAATTTTCATTATCCAATGATCTGGATGCCAACAAGAATATATAAAAAGTAATATAACCTAAAAAAGAAATAAGAGCTTGCATGCTAGAATGAAATTTAGTAAAAAGTAGGGTATCTTCATGTCGATGATACAACCTGACATAGTGACTATAATATCATCAATATTTATGAATTCCCCCCTTCGAGCTATCAGATTAAAACTGATCGATATGTTGTTGCTACCATTCACTGCTCACCATTGGAGACACTCACTGGCTCACCATTGCTGACACTCATTTCCACTGTTACGGAAACTCATAGTCAATAGATGAAAAAAACCCTATTGTTTTAAAGTATATTAATCTCTAGTAATATATCATCATCAAAAATTATCAGTTACCAAATACTAGTGAAATTGTGTTTTACATGTTTTCCTTTTTGCTACTATTAGGTTAAATTCTGTTATTGCAAATTTTGTTACAATTTTTTTGCTTTTATTTCAATTTAGATATCAGATTCATGATTAGACACCAATGTATGAAAGCATAAAGAAATTATATAAAAGCCTTATGAAAGCTATCTTCCATAACATAGTAAACAATCAATGTATTAAAGGACTGAATGTAGATACATGGAGTTATTTACTGACCTTAATTGACAATTGAGACAAATTTCCCAAATCAACAAACATATTCTCACCACCTATTAAACATATATGAACATATTCATCACAAAAATAATACATTAAATACATGTAATACACTAATAAATAGTAAAAGAAAATTGGAAACAAATATATCACAACAAACCTAGAAAATCATGCATTGTTGGAGCCAGGGTTCCTCTTCATCTATAATGATATTCAAATCAATTTTCAATCTTGTACTTGGCATGCTTATTTTTCTTCTCTTTTTTGGGATCAATAAACTCTTTGTCTTCAATGATGACTCAAAAACACCCAACCCACACATGAAGTCATAATCCATAATATGAATATTGTTGGTGTCATGCAAAATTTATTTAACCAAAGCAATCAACTACTCTATCTTGGTCAAAGTAGTAGGAGGATTATTTCAAAGCAGTTCTAAGTAGCCAAATAACTCCTCTTTGGCCAACTCAAGTCATTCAACATTTACATGAACATTGTGACTATCCATGGAAATTGTGTTGCATCTTCAATAAGATCAAGTGCCTTCATATTTATCTTAGGAGTGTGATTGTATGAATCACTTGTGGTTTGAAGATTTAGTAATGGATTTGAATCCATTGAAGAAGAACACACCCAACCCACCTTTATGGCATGCTTTCAAAATTTTCCATGAATAGGCCATGGGAAATCATAAATTATGAAATCAGTGTGATGAAAAGTGACAAGATATTTCTTATTAGGTTTAGATTTAATCCTCACCCAAAAATCATGAGACATTCTCTCATAAGGGTTGCAATCACTATCTTGAAATCTTTTTTCTTTTTCCATTGATGATTCAAATTGTTTGTCTTCCTTGTAATTATTCAAATACATTTCCTTTTTTTATAATATCCTTAAACCGATAAAAATGTTCAAAATTTGTTGAAAGAATATATATCAACAAATCCATCCTACGAGCACATTTATTTCTTCTATCAGATAGAAAGTTGTCTTTAGGTAACAGTGATATGACTCCACAACATTTTTATATCCCTATTTGCATGGGGAGAATCCCTATAGCCCTTTACCGACATACTCAATTGCAGAAAATTTGGTTAATGAAGATATTTTGTTCGTATGAAAAACAAAAAGAGAAATGTAAGAAAGAGTATGTGAACTTACAAATCTTGTCACCGACAACCCAATTCTTGTCGAAATAGTCTAAGAACTTTTCCTCATTGGAAATTTTTTTGAGTAATGCATTAGTTTCAATGCTCAGTTCAACATTGGAATAATCTCCCATAATCGTACCCAAATCACTAAACATCTCATTTTCCATTTCTGGACTACTGGCTAATCGATTGACATTTTTTAGCCATGCCCTATGTATGTAACAAAAACACAAGATAAATTTTCACCTTGTGATTCTCTTACCACATTCAGTTCATTTCAAGTCTATTATTTATAGAATAAATACAAGGTGTATTGTAAAATAAGAATATTGAGGTTACATTAAAGCACTTATTTCAGCCAATGCATCATCAACTATGAAGGAATTAACTTTATAATTATGATCAACTTGGTCTCTCATATGCATGAGGTGCTCCAACCATAGTAAAATGTCTTGTGATGTATTATGTGATGCCACAACCCATGCAACTAGCACCCTACTTTGTTGCAAATCAAACACCATGAGTGTGTACGACTGATATTGTCACATTCAAAAAACATATGAAATCAGCTTTAGCTCATTAATAATTATCAATCACTACAAATGATATTATTGTACTAGATCAATCATTCATAATACACTCAACCCACATTTATTTGTGTTGAATGTTGAATCCATATTTATTATTTTATTATTTGATATATTTATAATCATCTCCAACATACACTTCATTTGAATTCGAACTATAAAACAAATCTCTCCACAATTTGTCTTTTTATAAAAGAAAAAATCATCTTGGTGTTTTTTTATACCAAAGGTTTAGACTCATTTCATCATTCTTGTGAAGTTGATACTTACCTTTCATTACACAATTATAGATGTTAACAACATCTTTCCCGAACACAAAATAAATCTCTATCTCGAGTTTTGGCATCCATGTCAACATATTTTTTAAGATGCATTTTACAAACTGAGTTAATCGACACGTCCAAGAAGAAATAACTCTCTACATAGGAAACCATGTCTCTTGATAACTTCGCTTGATGCAGGGACCTAGCATCACTCAAAGTGTCATGCTAGCCATGAAAAGGCCATCCTTGGCTATCTTCATGGTCATACATGTTATGTTGGGGAGTTGACCATAACTTTTATAATGAAATGGAACTGGAAACCCCTGTTTTTCGCAAATGGGGATCTTCTTTTCATTTAATTTTCTCCTCTTTTTTCCTCGGGGTCATATGAACAAGAATAACTACATAAAAATGTTTGAAAGGTCAATACATATGAAAATGATAAATCACTATTAATAAAAACATCTAAAGAATGCATATCTAAAAAAAGTACACTTCATATCACAAGGAAGTAGTAGGCCTTGAGCCTTGACATTTATTTTGTACCCGGGTAAAAGAACATGAAGCTTCTGGGTTCATTTCCTCTCCTATAATAAAGTTGGGAATTATATGGGAAGGGCTTTTTACAATCCGATCAATCTCCATGTTATTTCCATGTAGTTCATACCAATCTGAATCCTTTGTAGAAAATGTGACATTTTCTTTAGGGTCTTTCACCAGAAGGAAATGATAGTTTCCCATTTTCCTTTATTTACTATTTTGTGACCCACAAAGTTGCTACAATGATTAACCAACAATTTTCTACAATAGTGACCCATAAAATTACTGCAATAGTGACCCAACACGTTCCCATCACAATGACACTTCGATTTTCCATAGTGGTGAACCAACGAGTTTTCGCAACAGTGAACCATCGAGTTGCTGCAATGGTGAACCAGCAAGTTGCCACAATGGTCAACCGGTGATTTTTTGGAAAGGTGAACCAACGAGTTACTGTAAAGGAGAACCAACGAATTATTGCAAAGGTAAACTAGCGGTGCAACGGTGAAACAACGAGTACGGTTGTAGCTATGAACCAGCAAGTTGCCACAGTGGTGAAATAATGTGTTGCTCCAAAAGTGAACTAGTGGATTTTTGGAAATTAAGTGTGGTTCTATACTAACCCTTGATAGGAAACAACCAGTTGCGTTCTTGAAAATGGAGCACTAAGTCAAGTATCTCATATTAATAGAGAAGTTCCTCGTAGAAATACAAATAATGAATGCTATAATATTGCACCAATTCTTAATTGATATGCAATCTAATGCAATATAATGACCAACATAATATGAAGCCTACTCATAAAGAAGCATGAGTCATATATTAAGATATTCAAAAGAATCGTCGTAAGAAGTCATTCTATGCAACCATTAATAACATCATAAGCAGTCATTTCATCAATCCTTGCTAAAATAACTTATCTATGTTTGCATCTTTAAGTCTGATATCCAAAATATGTGGAGAATGTAGAAATATATTAAATATGGCTTAAATATGCCATTAAAAATTTGTTTGGTTAAAATTTTAGGTTTCTTTATTAGTGAATTCTCTATGTTTGAAAAGTGAATATTTTATGAGGATCTCTTCTTTCTGCTAGGGAACTAATCAAAATATATTCATGAGGGCCTATTTATTTTCATAGAATGAACTACCATATGGAAATAGGGCTCACCATAGAACTAGAGTTTAAGATATCTATTTATTTCCATGAATTAGATGGATTCTTGTATTAGAATGACTCTTAAGTGCCTTAGAATCTCTATTTTTGTATGGAATGAATTTAGCAGAACTCCAGAAAATATTCTAAAAGGTTATCTACATTCCCCGTAGTCAAATATTAAAATGTGATGAAGGAAAAAAAAATACAAAAATTACAAACAACGCAAATAACAAACAATGCCAAAACTTTTTGTTTCACTTCAGTGTATGCAATGTTGAACTTCACTCATCTCGTTACAAGCATGTCAGGTTGCAATTGCTTTGAAATTGGACTCCATATCAAGGTGTAGGGGATTTCATAAATGAACATGAAACTCGAGAACAATGGATTTCATAATAGAGAATGCATGATACTTAAGTAGACTCATCCATTATGTAACACCCCATTTAATTTTAATCATATGTTTAAAAGACTTTTATAAAAGTACATTTGAATCTGTTAAGAGAAAAAGAGATTTAATGAATATGGTTATTCTTTAGTAAAAATTGAGTTTTACTTCATGAATAAAAATAATTTTAGTAATTAATTAATTAATTGGTAAAATAATTCCAAGATTCCAGAGTAAAAGGAAGAGGCAATTTTTCTGACAGTTACTTTCCCCAAGAGGATAAAAATGAAATCTTGGAAAGGGGAAAGGGTTTTTTCAAAAAATAAGAAAAGGGTTTACAACAGAATGTTGTAAATAAAAAAGTTGTCTAGAGCTGGGTTATGACCAGTGGAGCTCTGTAACCCTAAGGTAGTGTAGGCCAGACATAGGTCCTTAGGTCTAACTTCTGGCAAAGAACTGTTGCCTAGACTTTGGTGTGGAGCACAAGGGGAGCAGAGGATGTGATCGCATATCTCATGGTTGGGTGGAATCATCAGTTAATCAAAAGTAGAGAGATAAGTATTAAATTTACTAGTTAAGTTATGGATGATGATAACAATAATTTATCGAAAGAAATTATGTTCTCTGGTATCTATTTTAATTTTTCTCTATTATATAGAATTATTATTGACTTATCTAATTATTTCGAAAAGAATAAATAAATTTGGAACTAGATAAGAAAATAATAAAACGATGACAAGGCTAAAGAAGAAATACAAAATGGTTACTTTATTATACAAACCACTGCAAAATAATACAACTATAAACTCTGTGTAAACAAATAGAGGAGAAAGATCATTAGATAAGACATTGTCGAAACCTAGAAGAGAAAAAATGTCTAATCACTGTTAAGTTTCCATATGTTATTGAATAAGTGCTATGAACAATACTTAGAATAAATTCACAGGACAGGTATCTAAAGTAAAAACATGAGAAAGGATTTTAAGCATGTTGTAGAATGTAATTACATGTACATTTTAGAATTTCTATGTAAATATCTATGGAGTACAGAGGTTTAGAAGTTGAGCTCCGTGATAGACAAATAAGGGTTCATAGTCCTCTTGCTTTTAAATATTGGATTCACAACAAATGTCATCTTAGCAAGAATAGAAGAGTCTAAAATGCGAGAATAATCTTAAACATGGAAATAAAACCACTAACTTAGAAAACTTGAGCATATAACTTATAAATTCAATGGCAGTCTTGAGGCCATAAATGTTACAAAAACACAAACCCATAGTGCAACATCTCTTAAACCACTGTGCTGAGGATTTGGCTAAAAGAAATATATATTACAATTATTACTTAAATAGTTTATACATAAAATGAGATGAACCTAGGAAAAATGTGTAGCGTTCGTAATAAGATTTTAAAGGATAAATTCTTGCACATAAAATTTCCACAAAATCCAAACAGTGGAAAAATACATAGTTTCCCTCTTATTTCAAGTGGAATAACTACAAAGAGAAAATATAAGTTAAACTCATAACTCCGAAGAAATTAAACTAGGTCGAAAACCCTTCACGCTTGAAGAGAAAACCTGGAGTTCTTTCATGCAAGAGGTTTAGGATGATAGTTGTAACCTATAAAAGCAGAGGTATTTACCCTCAGTAATGCACTGGATACACTTAAGCAAATAGAAAATATGTGATGGGTTTTACTTATCTGGGTTAGCCATCCACGAGAGTGCATTGTAGAGCTCGGGAGGATTTTTTTCCCAACCCCGAGTTTGTAATTATAACAATGAGAGGATTATCGTGACTAAATACATCAACCGAGCTTGCTTAAGAAAAATGAAATTCATTGTAAGAACATAGAATCATAGAAAGACCTCGACCGCATCTATTCCATACTTTGCAGGCTCAGAGAAACCCTCAGTCATAACTTCCTGAGCATTACAACCGAAACACGAAAGGAATAAGAGAAATATACCCTCACTGAATAAAACCAACTGATCTCTCGTATCACAAAAGAAATTGAGTAAATGTGAACAAAAAAGAAAACTAAAACTCTGTGCCAAATTAAGAGATTACTCTACGAGAAATAGGAACACAGAGTATATAAAATAAAACAAGACATTGATGAATGACTTACCAAATTACCAGCCACAATGGAGAACCGGAGTATTTTTAGCATACATTTATAAATTTCGAGACCAATTGAACCATGACTGAGTTCATCATGGGAGGAGAAGTTGTTACCTTAGCCACAGGAGACATGACACCAGAGGGCGAAGAGTTGCAGAGCATATTTGTAACCATTTCAGAAGGTAAATAAACTGAGAGCAGTGCTTAGGGTCGAGTAGTTACCCTAAACCCTCTCGTCGTAATCTCCACCGTAAGATCTAGGTTAAAATAGATCTACAACTAGCACAATTATCAACATAACAATATAATGACAGCTGCCATGCAGATTATGGAACAAGCACCCGGATAAATCGACAAATGGATTCCCTTTTCAATATTTTATTCATTGCTAAAAATCAAATTAATATGTTGCGTGTACAGTCGATCACCAAAAGAATAGTATATAAAATTTATTTGATTGTCGTTTAAATGAAGTTCTTAGCCCGAAGGAAAGTTGAATTAATACAAAACTATTATGTTATAAAGATAGTATGAAAATAATTGCTATAAAAATCATATGAATCCATTTCACAAATTTTTAAATTATGTTTTCATATATCAATATTTCCAAATAGTTGCATAGCTGGCATGCAATTAAGCCCAGAATGATAATGAATGGGTAGAGTAATACATTATTTATTTATTTATTATTACCATGGTTTGAGTGTTATAGTGGTGACAAATGGTATCAGAGTGTGGTTACACGCGGGGACCAAATGGGCCAAATAATAACTTTGGATGTTTTCATTTTTTTTTTATTTCGTGCATAGTAACGGGAATTACTGATAAGATTCGATGAGGAGAGGATTTAGTCCTTAGACACCAAGAAATACAGGGGAAACCCATCCCCTCCCTAATCCAGATATTAACCTAGATATGTGGGTACGATTGAGCATAGATCAACGTCAGCAAACCAATAAATTAATGGAAGAACATCAACGTCTGACCAACAGATTGTTAGATACAGTACAAAAACTATAGACAGAGATTACTCGAGTAAGAAGCGACAATGAAATATTAATATGAGAACAAGAAAGGATTCTTAATTTCCTCTCAGATAAATAGAATCATCCCACAACACAGCCTAGCCTAGAGAGGGATACCCATGAAGGTAGTGAGAAACAACAAAAAATTAATGACAACCTAGAAGGGAGTCATACTTAGTGAAGTAACAAAAAAAGAATTTGCAATGAAGCAAAGTTTGGAAATGATTCGGAACAACGGGAGATGAAAAAAAAGAAAGTGGAGCTACAAGGTGAATTTAAGAAAATCAAACCTCCTACTTTCGATGGAGAGGTGGAGGAAGTAGCAGAAGCATGGATAATAAACATGAACAAATATTTACAAGTTTATGAATATAAAAACAAGCTCAAATATCATTTGGCTATAAATAAATTGCGGTAAAAAGCCACATTATGGTGGGAGGAGGTGAAAAATGTGCGGGGAATTGAAGACCATAATGTGACTTGGGATGCTTTCTAGCAGTATTTTAAGGACAAGTACCTAACATAGAGATTTTATGATGAAAAATCATGATAATTTCATGACTTAAGATTGGGAGAATTGTCTATGGACGAGTTCGTCACTATATTTACTTCTATTTTAAGGTGCGTACCGTATTTGAGGATCAAAAAGAAAAAGTTCAACGATTTTTGAGTAGCTTACCTTCTCACATAAAGGAGAGGATTTAATTTTTAAATATAAAGACTATGGATGAGGTGATTTGAAAAGAACGAATGTGTTATCAACAGTCCAAGGTGAAAGATGAAGTTGGTAGAATTTGGCCACTAAATAAAGGGAAAAATGATACCTCGAATTTTAAAAATAACAAACCAGGAAATTATAAAAATGCTGCAAGGAATCCAACAAATAGATCATTGGGGAAAAATCAACAAAACCCTAGATGGTGAGTTGATGAGAGGCCTAATCAAGAATCGAGCAGGACAGACCATGGACAGGTCCAGAAATCACTGCTACAATGTTTGGGATGCAGTGAGGCACGTTACTTTAAGAACTGTCCTCACCGTGGAAGAAATGAAGTTACAACCAATCTGCAAGAGGCATCCACAGTGGGGGATGTTGCTCGAAACATACCAAGGATCAATGCTGCACTAGAAGACCGACAAGCGGATTTTCATCCAACCATGATAGAAATGGAAGGTAAGTTATATTCCCAAATTGTTTCCAATTTGGTTGATCCCAATGCCAGTTTAAGTTATATAAATCCCTGAGTAGTTGAGAGTTGTAAAATAAAAATCCAGAAACTTAAAATCCCATGGTTGGTACAATTGGCTACTGGATCCAAGAGAAAAGTTAATGCTAAAATTTCTGACTGTATCCTAGAAATACGAAGACAACATATAACTGTTGAATTAAATATTTTTCCTTTGGGTTCATATGATATTTTTTTGGGAATGGACTGGTTAGAAAGACGTTGGTCACTAGTGGATTGTAAGGAGAAAATCGTCCATTTTAAAGTAGGATATGGTGCTCGTCAAGAATTACATGGAATTAAGAAACCACTTCAATTTCACTCCATCACTACATTCTAATTGGGTAAGTGCATTAGAAAAGGGTGTCATATTTACACTATTCAAGTGGGGTTTACTAACTCTAAAGACAAGACCCTTATGTTGGAAAATATTCCATTAGTTCAAGATTTTATGGATGTATTTATTGAAAATATCCCAGGATTATCCCCAAAATGAGATATTGAATTTACTATAGAATTAATACCCGGGGCAACACCTATGTCATGAGCACCATACAGAATGAGTGTGCATAAACTCTCAGAGTTAAAAATGCAGCTACATGAACTAATGGAAAAATGTTGTATTTGACAAAGTGTTCCCCCTTGGGTAGCACTAGTGCTATTCGTTAAAAAGAAATATGGTACGATGCAGATGTGCATGGACTACCAAGAGCTTAATAAGATGACTATAAAAAACAAATATCCATTGCCACGGATAGACGATATTTTTGATCTGGTAAAAGGAGAAAACCCATTTACAAATATTGACCTAAGATCTTAGGTATCACTAGATACGGATTAAGGATGAGGACATGTCCAAAAAAACCATCCGTAACAAGTACGAACATTATGAATTTGTGGTGTTACCGTTCGTATTAACCAATGCACCAACGACTTTCATGAGTCTGATGCATGGTATCTTTCAACCATTTTTGGATAATTTTATTTAATATTCACTGATGATATACTAATATATTCTAAAAATATTGAAGAGAAAAAATAACATTTACGTTTAGTGTTGAAAATGTTGCGGGAACATCAAATCTACATAAAATTTAGCAAATGTGATTTTTACAAAGAACAGATCCAATATTTGGGCCATGTAATATCTACTGAAGGGATCTCGATAGAACCCGAAAATATCAAAACAATTATATAATGGAGAGTTCCCAGAAATGTAGCAAACATATGTTTGTTCATGGGCTTAGCGGGTTACTACCAGCGATTCATCGAAGGCTTCTCTAAGATAGTGTTTCCCATTACTTCCTTGTAGCAGAAGGGGCGGGTTTTTAAGTGGACTAGTGAATGTCAAGCCAATTTTGAATGGTTAAAAGAATTGTTAACTAATGCCCTTGTATTGAAAGTGGCTAACCCAATCAGAGAATATGAAGTCTGCACTGATGCTTGTAAGGAAGGGGTGGGAGCAGTATTGACACAAAATGGCAAGGTAATAGCATAAAATCAAAGAAGCTAAAGGACCATGAGCAGTTATACTCTACTTATGATTTAGATTTTAATACGGTAGAAAATTCCCTTCTAATTTGGAGGCATTACTTACCGGGGAAAAGGTCTGTGCTAAGAACTAACCCTAGGAGCTTGACTAGCTACTTTAAACAAGCTGATTTGAATGTCTGCCAAGCAAGATGGAATGCGTTCCTAAATGAATTTGATTTTGACATTCTACATGTAAAGGGTAAAGAGAACCACATAGTTGATGCTTTAAGTAGGAAACTACATTGCATCTATGAAATTTATTTTAATCAAGCTGAATCTAAGTTCCAGGAGAAAATAATGGGGGCAGCAAAGAGAGACCCTGAGTATCAGTTTTTATGGAAGCAAGAAAGAGGGGAAAAAAAATAAAGAAAGAAATCATATTATGGGATTAATGATAAACCGTTTTGATATTTCGAGGGAAGATAGTCTTCTAAATCAGATCAACTTGAAGGAGCTGTTTTTGGATTAATATCATCAGAGTTCCTACGTTGGACATCCCGGATATCAAAAGATGCTAACAACAATTAAAAAAGATTATTTCTAGTCTGGAACTCATAAAAACATTGTTAAATACCTGAACAAATGTTTGGAGTGTCAGCAATTTAAGGTGGAGCAACAACATCCAACAAGATTGCTTCAACCCATTCTTGTACCGGAATGGAAATGGGAAGTCATTTCACCTGATTTCATCACAAGTCTACCAAGAAGAAAGAGACAAAATGATTCAATTATGGTGGTAGTGGATAAGCTCAACAAAGTAGCTCATTTCATACCCATTCAACCAACTTACAAGACCGTACAGAATGCTGACATTTTCATGAGAGAGATATTTAGACTGCACGGTATACCGAGAGTCATCATCTCAGATCAAGATGCAAAGTTCACATCAGATTTATGGAAGGCACTGTTCACTAGTTTGAGAACACATTTCCAGTTTAGTACATCTTATCATCCTCAAACGGATGGAAAGAATAAAAGGGTGAATCAAATATTAGAAGACATGCTATACATGTATGTGATGCAGCAACCCACAAAGTGGGAATATTATTTACATTTGGTCAGATTCACCTACAACAATGGATACCAATAATCCCTCAATATGAATCATTTTGAAGCATTGTATGAAAGACAATGCGAGACCCCCATAAATTGCAGCAGACCAGAAACCAAACCGATGCTTGGGTCGGACATGCTGGAGGGAATGGAGCATGAGGTAAGAAAAATCAGATAGAATTTAAAAGTAGCCCAAGACAGGAAAAATATATATGCTGAATAGAAAAGAACTTTCCAAGAATTTTAGCTGGGTGATCACATTTATGTAAGAATTAAACCTAAGAAGAGCACACTAAGATGGAATAATTGTGCCAAATTGGCTCGCAAGTACTTTGGATCTTTCCAAATTTTGGAATGGGTAGGGTCAGTGGCTTATCGACTGGAATTGTCTAGCCACATATTGGTACAAAACGTATTTCATGTATCATTATTGAAACGATACATACATGAACCCAAACATGTGATACATTGACAAAATGTACATGTAGAACCGAACGACGAATTTCTGGTAGAGCCTCAGCGTATTCTTGATTAGAGAGAAATAATGCTCTAGAGGTGAGTCATCCCCCAAGTTAAGGTGAAATGGAAGCACTTTAGTCTGGACAAGGCTATTTGGGAAGATGAAAACTCTATACGAGAACCATATCCTGAAATGTTTTCCATGATGAAGTAAACACTGAGGATGGTGTTTACCTCTAGTGGGGGAAGATGTAACACCCCGTTTAATTTTAACGATATGTTTAAAACACTTTATAAGAGTACATTTTAATTTGTTAAGTGCAAAAGAGATTTAACGAATGTGGTTATTTGTTAGTAAGACTTCAATTTTACTTCATGAATATAACTACATTTAGTAATTAATTAACCGATTGGTAAAAGAATTCCAAGATTCTAGAGTAAAAGGAAGATGTAGTTTTCCTAATAGTTACTTTCCCCAAGAGGATAAAAAGGAAATCCTAGAAAGGGGAAGGGGTTTTGTTCAAAAAAGAAGAAAAATGTTTACAACAGAATGTTGGAAATAAAAGAGTTGTCTAGAGCTAGGTTATGGCCAATGGAGCTCTGTAACACTAAGGGAGTGCAGGCTGGACAAAGTTCTTGAGGTCTAACTTCTGCAAAAGAATTGCTACCTAGACCCTGGTGTGGAGCACGGGGCAAGAAGAGGACGTAATCACCTCTCTCATGGTTGGGTGGCACCATCAGTTAATTGAGAGTACAAAGATAAGTATTAAGTTTACTGGTTAAGTTATGGGTGATGATAACAATATTGTATTGAAAGAAATTCGATTCTCTGGTATCTATTTTAATTTTTCTCTGTTAGATAGAATTATTACTGACTTACCTAATTATTTTGAAAAGAATAAATAAATATGGAGCTAGATAAGAAAACAATAAAACCATGAAAGGGTTAAAAAATAAATACAAAATAGTTACTTTATTGTAAAAACCATTGCAAAATAATACAACTATAAGCTCTATGCAAACAAACAAAGGAGAAAGATCATTAGATAACACATTTTCGAAACCTAGCAGAGAAAAAATGTCTAATCATTGCTAAGTTTCCATATGTTATTGAATAAGTGTTATGAAAAATACTTAGAAAAATTCACATGAAAGGTATCTAAAGTAAAAACATGAGAAAGTATTTGAAGCATGATGTAGAATGTAATCTCATGTACATTTTATAATTTCTGTGTAAAGAGCTAAGGAGCACAGAGCTTTAGACGTTGAGCTCTGTGATAGACATAGCATGGTCCAAAGTCCTCTAGCCTTTAAATGTTGGATGCACAACATTTTTCAACTTAGCAAGAATAGAAGAGTCTAAAATGTGAGAATAATCTTAAACATGGAAATAAAACCACTAACTCAAAAAACTTGAGCATGTAACTTATGAATTCAATGGCAGTACTGAGGCCATAAATGGTACAAAAACACAAACCCAACAGTACAACACTTGAACCATTTTGTCAAGGATTTGGCCAGAAGAAATACATCTAACAATCACTACTTAAACAATTTATACATAAAATGAAATGAACCTGAGAAAAATGCATAGCGTTCTTAATAAGAGTTTAAAGGATAAATTCTTGAACATATAATCTCCACATAAGCCAAAAAGTTGACAAATACACAGTTTCCCTCTTATTTCGAGTGCAATAACTATGACGAGAAAATACAAGTTAAACTCAGAACTCTGAAGAAATTAAACTAGGCCGAAAAACATTCACGCTTGAAGAGAAAACTCAAAGTTCATTCATGTAGGAGGTTTAGGCTGATAGCTGTAACTTGTACAAGTAGATGGATTTACCCTCAATAACGCACTCGATACACTTAAGCAAACAAAAAACATGTGATGGGTTTTACTTACCTCGGTTAGCCATCCACGGGAGTTCATTCTAGAGCTCGAGAGGAATTTTCCCCTTTCTGCGAGGACCACAACATCGACCCCGAGCTTGTAACCATAATAGTGACATGATTACTATGACTAAACACATCAACCGAACTTGCTTAAGAAAAAGAAAATTCATTGTAAAAACATAGAATCATAGAAAGACCTCAACTGCACCTTTTCCATACTTAGGAGGCTCGGAGAAACCCTCAGTCATAGCTTCCTAAGCATGTACAACTGAAACATGAAAGGAATAAAAAGAATATAACCTCACTGAATAAAATCAATTGATCTCTCATATCACAAAATAATTTGAGTAAATGTGAACAACAAAGAAAACTGAAACGTGCCCCAAATTTGGAGATTACTCTATGAGAAACAGGAAGATGGAGTATATAAAAGAAAATAAGACATTGTTGTATGACTAACCAAATTACGAGCCGCAACGAAGAACCGAAGTATTCAGAGCATACATTTATAAATTCTGAGACCAGATGAACCGTGACCGAGTTCATCATGGGAGGGGAATTTGTTACCTTAGCCACATGAGACATGAACCCGGAGGGCGAAGAGTTGCAGAGCAGATACGTAACCATGCAGAAGGAAAATGAACTGACCCAAATCATAGTATATAGAATTTATTTGATTGTCATTATAATGAAGTCCTTAGCCCGAAAGACACTTGAATTAATAAAAAACTATTGTGCTATAGTACGAAAATGTTGAATTTTTAAATTCAACTACTGTAGAACCGAAGGACAGAGGAAGCAGCCGCTCATAAATTTTCTTCAAAATGTGCACACAACCTCAGCAATTAAATTTTGCGTTTAATAACATTTTCTGCAATTTTATTTTCTTAGATAAGGCCGTAGCCTGTATGGTATGGTGAAGCCGTGGATTGACCACGAAACCCGCAATTTTTAAAGCTCTCCATACTGCCTCTTTAATACCTCACCAACCAAAGTTTTTACCGTGCATTAAATTTTTTAAATGGGCCACGTCAAAGTAGCAGCCAACCAGAGTTTATCACGTAGAAATGAGGCTTACGTCATGAAGCCCATTTGGTATGAAAAAAATCCATGAAATAGAGTTTATGATTTGGTTTGAATTCCGGGGGTCCCACCTCCAGCCAATGAGAGGGCTATCGCGCGGAAATTGACCCCTACGTCAGCAAGGGAATTTGGTACGCGAATTTTCCTTGCAATGGGATTTAATTCCTAGTTTTTGAAATCCGCAAAGGTTTCAAACTTTTGTTAATAGTTTTAACAATTTTTTTTGTTGCTGCCAAGGTTCTTTTGTAAAGACCTTACTTTTTTTTTTTTTTTAATTGCAATAAGTTTTATTACAAAGTCGTTTTGACTTTTGACATATGTATACGTTGAATACACATATCTATATTATAAACTTCTAAAGTTTAATATATATATATATATATATATATATATATATATTAGTTAAATAGTTTGATTTAATTGTTTTTAATATGTCATATAAAAAAAAAGGCCGATGGCATAAAAATTTGTTGTGCATTTTTTTAATATCAGTTGATTGCGCATTGTAAAAAGCCCGAAGGCTGACACAAAAACACTGCTGTGTATTTTTTCTTGGAGAGACAGAGTGTGAAACTCTATATTTAAAAATAGAGAGCAGAATTTGTAAGTGACAGAGAAGAAATTTTTGCACTGTGTGAGCAGCAGTTGGAATTTTGTAAATGCCAGAACAATAGTTCTGTGGCATCACTGTAATAGATTTTTTTTAATGAAATAGAAACTGTTTGTGTGCCATCTTTGTCCAACAAAATTTTAATTGAATCTTTGTGTTGAAGTTGGGAATTTTTATTCCTCTGTGTGTTCTGGAATACTCAGAAATTCCAACATGGTATCAGAGCTAGTCCAAGCTCTTTGAAGGATAGTCAAAGAAGCTGAAGGAAGGATTTTGTTGCAATAGTTTTCCAGTAGAGTGAAGGCTCAATAAAAGTCCAAGGTATTTCTCAGAAATATAACTTTGTTTTATTGTAAAAGAGTGTAGCCCAGAGAAGTCTTTTTGAAGATAGAGTTTGTCTCTTAGGCAGAGAAAAAGTTTATTTAAAAACATAGTCAAGTTATTTGAACATAGTTCAGAGTACTAGCCATGGAAGGAGCCAACACAAGCATGGGTATTGGAAATACTCATCTCCCACAGTTCAATGAGAAGAAATATGATTATTGAGTAATCAGCATGAGAGCTATGTTTGCCTCTCAAGACTTATGGGAGCTTTTTGAATATGGTTTTGAAGAACCAGCAGATAAAAATGCCTTTAATGCCTTGACACAGGCAGAGAAGAATTTGTTGAAGAGCAATAGGAAGAAGGGCTCAAAAGTCTTCTTCTATCTCTATCAAGTAGTGCATGAAAGTGTGTTTCCAAGGATAGAAGCAACTAAGAGATCCAAGGATGCATGGAATACCCTCCAAATTTCCTATCAAGGTATGGAGAAGGTGAAGACAGCAAAGCTACAATTGCTGAGGAGAGATTTTGAAACTCTTTGAATGAAAGAGTCTGATAACATAGACTCATTCTTCACACATGTGATTGGGTTGGTTACCCAGATAAGGTCTCATGGAGAGACACTTGAAGAAAGAAGGATAGTGGAGAAAGTGTTGAGGAGCTTAACCTCAAGGTTTGATGTGATAGTCAAAACCCTTGAAGAGACATGATCTCTCAAATTTCTCAGTTGATGAACTTCATGCATCACTGATGACACATGAACAAAGATTGGGTAGAAATGCACACTCATCTATGGAGCATGCCTTCAAGACCTAAATGTTCTTTGGAAGAGGAAGAGGTCAAGGCGGGGGAAACTACAGAGGAAAAGGAAGAGGCAGAAGCCAAAGCAGAGGAGGAAGAAACAGTGCTGCAAGTGGAAGGGGCGGCAATCCAAATTAGAACCAAGGCTAAGGAAACAACCAACAAGGTGGACAAAATCAAGCACATGGACAAAGGTATGACAAATCCCAAGTCCAATGTCATTATTGTAAGAAGTATGGGCATTATGCCAATGAATGTAGGAAGAAACAGAGTGACATGGGTAATATTCCCAGTGCTAATTTTACTAAAGAAAATATCAACCAAGATAAGTTGTTTTTAGCATGTAATATGGTTGAGGAAAAGAATGAGGATATATGGTTTTTAGATTCAGGATGTAGAAACCATATGACTAGAAACATTGCCATGTTTTCCATGTTAGATGAAAATGTAAAGTCTCAAGTAACATTGGGGACAGACAGTAAGGTCTCTGTCATGGGAAAAGGCAGAGTAGGTGTCTTGAAAATGAGAGGAGAAAAGAAGAGCATATCTGATGTATATTATGTACCAGGTATGAAATGTAATTTGTTAAGCGTTGGACAACTCATCCAAAAGGGCTATAATGTTTTCTTTGAAGATGATGTATGCACCATCATGGATTAGCCACCAAGAAAAAAATGTATTGCACAAGTGAAGATCAAAAGGAACAGAATGTTTCCTCTCAAGATGAGAGCAGATTTGAAGAAAGGAGATGAAATGGCAGTAGTGACACAAAAGACATTCCAAAGAGAAGTAAAAGATGAAAATTGGTTATGGCACTTGAGATTTGGACATCTCAACTTTGGAGGACTGAATTTGTTGCATAGGAAAATAATGGTAAAGGGATTACCATTGATTGAGAAACCAAACAGCCTATGTGAAGACTGCATCTTGGGAAAACAACATAGAGAAAACTTTCCATCAGGAAAGAGCATAAGGGCAAAGGCACCTTTAGAAATTGTCCATTCAGATTTGTGTGGACCAATGCAAACACCATCAATAGCAAGAAACCACTATATGTTGACTTTTATTGATGATTACACAAGGAAAACTTGGGTTTATTTCTTGAAATATAAAAGTGAAGTGTCTGAAATATTCTGCCACTCTAAGGCACTTGTTGAGAACCAAAGTGGGAAGCACATTAACGTTTTAAGAACTGATAGACGATGTGAGTATTTCTCAAAATAATTTATGCGTTTTTATAGAGAAAATGGCATACACAAGCAATTTACAGCAAGGTACACACCGCAGCAAAATGGAGTTCCTGGAAGGAAAAATAGAACAATCATGGACATGGTAAGAAGTATGCTAAAGGAAAAACATTTGCCAAATTATTATTGGGCTGAAGCTGTACATTGTGCAGCATACATCTTGAATAGATGCCCAACCAAAGCAGTAATGAACAAATTTTTGAAAGAAGCATGGAGTGGCATAAAACAAAGTGTCCCCCACATGAGAGTTTTTGGTTGTGTGGCTTATGCACACATTCCAAATCAGCTGAGAAAAAAGTTGGACAGTAAGGGGGAGAAGTGAATTTTTATTGGATACAGTGAATAATCCAAAGCATATAGATTGTATAACTCATCCATCAAGAAATTTATTGTAAGCAAAGATGTTCAGTTCATTGAGGAAGAAACTTGGGATGGAAGCATTGAGAAAACAGTCAATGTGAAGAGTTGTTTTCCTCATGATGATAATGAGGATGAGATGGCTGAAATGCTTCCATCATTAGTAGCACCACCTCCACCAACACAAGGATAGCAAGGGACACCACAAGCAGGAATGAGGACACCCTTGAGAAGTAATGATAGTTCTTCTCCAAACACATCACAAGGAGTAGATTTGAGTGCTTCTACATGCACAATTACACCAAGTGAAAGAGGAACCAAATTCAGAAATTTAAATGATATTTATGAGTAAGAGGCAACAAATGAAGGTATGAACTCTTTATTTGCATTTTATTGTTATGTATATGATCCTATTCATTTTGAAGAAGTTATAAAAGATAAGAAATGGATAGATTCTATGGATGAATAAATGAATGCAATAAAGGAAAATAAAACATGGGAATTGGTTGATCTCCCAAAAGGAAAGGAAGTCATTGGAGTGAAATGGGTTTATAAAACCAAAAGCAATGCTGAAGGTAAGATTGAAAGGCACAAGGCCAGACTTGTTGTCAAAGGCTATAAGCAGCAACATGGAAGAGATTATGAAGAAACTTTTGCACCAGTTGCAAGAATGGAAACAGTGAGAGCAATGTTGTCCATAGCAGCACAACATAATTGGAAAGTTTACCAAATGGATGTGAAATCAGCGTTCCTAAATGAAGTATTGATGGAAGAGGTTTATGTTGAACAACCTCTAAGCTATGATAAAGAAGGCCAAGAGAACAAAGTTTGCAGATTGAAGAAAGCTCTTTATGGGATGAAACAAGCACCAAGAGCATGGTACAGTAGGATAGATGCCTATCTACTGGAAAATGGGTTTGAAAAATGTGAAGGAGAACCCACATTATACATCAAGGAGAAAGATGGTAAGATGTTGATTGTTGTTTTATATGTTGATGATGTGATCTTTACAGGTAATGATGATTACCTCATTGATAATTTTAAATCAGTCATGAAGGATGAATTTGAGATGACTGATATGGGATTGCTGAAATACTTCTTACGAATAGAAGTAGAGAAAAATGAAAATAAAATTTTTATTTCTCAAGCTAAATATGTGAATGAAGTTTTGGAAAGATTTAACATGCAGGATTGCAAGGCAGCAATTACTCCCATATTGATGGGATTGAAACTCAACAAAGAGGATAGCAACAAGGATTTTGATCATAGTTTTTACAAGAGCATAGTTGGCAGCCTTATGTATTTGACTGCAACTAGGCCTGATATTATGCATGTTGTGAGCCTAATTTCCAGATTTATGGAAAGGCCAAAGGAGGCACATTGGCAAGCAACAAAAAGAATTATGAGGTATGTGAAAGGAACTAAAAGGTATGGAATTCTAAATACCACTTCAGAAAATTTTGAATTGATTGGATATACGGACAGTGATTGGGCTGGAAGTATAGATGACCAGAAAAGTACATCTGGTTATGTTTTTCATATGAGTTTAGGAGCCATTTCATGGGCTTCCAAAAAATAGCCAATTGTGGCATTGTCTACAGAAGAAGAAGAATATGTGGCAGCTACAGCAGCAACATGTCAAGCAGTTTGGATGAGAAGAATGTTGAGAAGTTTATGTCAGGAACAGGTAAAGGGCACAGTAATTTATTGTGACAATAGCTCAGCTATAGCATTGTCAAAGAATTCTATGTTTCACAAAAGAGCGAAACACATAGATGCCAAGTTTCACTACATCAGAGAGTTAGTGAACAATAGAGAAATAATTTTGAAACATTGCAGAACAGAGGAGCAGTTTGCAGACATTTTGACAAATCCATTAGGGCAGAAAAGTTTTAATTATTTAAGGAAGTGTTTGGGTATGAAAGAAAACCCAGCAGTTGAATTTAAGGGGGTGTTGAATTTTTAAATTCAACTATTGCAAAACCGAAGGACATAGGAAGCAGCCACTCATAAATTTTCTTCAAAACGTGCACACAACCTCAGCAATTAAATTCTGTGTTTAATAACATTTCCTGCAAGTTTATTTTCTTGGATAAGGTCATAGCCTATATGGTATGGTGAAGCCATGGATTGACCAGGAAACCTGCAATTTTTAAATCTCTCCATACCACCTTTTTAATACCTCACCAACCAAAGTTTTTACTGCGCGTTAAATTTTTTAAATGGGCCAAGTCAAAGCAGCAGCCAATCAGATTTTGTCACGTAGAAATGAGGCTTACATCACGAAGCCCATTTGGTATGCGAAAAATCGATGAAATAGAGTTTATGATTTGGTTTGAATTCCGAGGGTCCCACCTCCAGCCAATGGGAGGGCTATCGCACGGAAATTGACCCCTACGTCAGCAAAGAAATTTGGTACGTGAATTTTCTTTGCAATGGGATTTAATTCCTAGTTTTTGAAATGCGTAAAGGTTTCAAACTTTGGTTAAAATTTTTAACAACTTTTTTTGGATGTGGCAAAGGTTCTTTTATAAAGACCTTAATTTTTTTTTTTTACCGCAGTAAGTTTTATTACAAAGTAGTTTTGAATTTTGACATATGTATATGTTGAATACATACATATATATATATATATATATATATATATATATATATATATTAAACTTCTAAAGTTTATAATATATATATATATATATATTATATAAACTTCTAAAGTTTATAATATATATATATATATATATATATATATATATATATTATAGTTAAATTGTTTGATTTAATTGTTTTTAATATGTTATATAAAAAAAAAGGCCGATGGCGTACATTTTTTTAATATCAGTGCACTGTGCATTGTAAAAAGCACGAAGGCTGACACAATAACACTGCTATGTATTTTTCCTTGGAGAGACAGAGTGTGAAACTCTATATTTAAAAACAGAGAGCAAACTTTGTAAGTGACAGACAAGAAATTTTTGCATTGTGTGAGCCGCACTTGAAATTTTGTAAATGCCATAACAACAATTCTATGACATTACTGTAATAGATTTTTTTTAATGAAATAGAAATTTTTTGTGTGTCATCTTTATCAAGCAAATTTTCAAATTTTTAATTGAATCTCTGTGTTGATGTTGAGAATTTTTATTCCTCTGCGTGTTCTGTAATACTCATAAATTCCAACAAAAAATAATTGCTATCCAAATCATATGAATATATTTCAGAAATTTTTAAATTATGTTTACATATATCAATATTTCCAAACAGTTGCATAGATGGCACGCAATTAAGCCCAAAATGATAATGTATGGGTAGAGTACTAATTTTTTTATTTGTTTAGTAGTAAAAAGTCCTATTGAACTCACACCCCATGAAGCAAACGAACGCTGCAAATGGAGATGGAGACAGAGAAGGGTAGTCGAGATAAAGACAGATACGGAGAGAGACGAGACGCACGACGAGATGACGGGTGTAGGCAGACTAGTGTCGCCCACGACCGGATGACGCCAAACCCAAAAGGTAAATCGTTGACTTAGATTACTCCTACGCTGATTGCTGCCGGAATTCTGTTGAATGAAACCATAAAATCAACTGAAAATGAGGGTCCGTACATAAAGGTTCGTTTTTTTTTTGATTGAAGGACGATTACACATAGAAACAACAAATTCACTCAATCACAAGGTGGTGTGTTGGGGCAAACTCTTAAAAAAAATGCAACGTAGTTTTTAATTACAAATTACTAGATTCACTTTAACGAACTCATGATTATCATATTCATTTTAATTTAAAATACAAACAACTCGATTTTCATTGTTATTTTATATCATTTAAAATTGAAAAACTATCATCATCTATGAAGTTTATTTTTAATTATAAATTTATCTAATGCCATTTATTTTCAGCAATATTGTTCATACTGTTGAAGAATTATTAGATAGAAATGATGGCGAGGGAATCTTAATGGTTGATTCGTCATAATAAGATTTCAATTAGGTTACTAATAAGGTAATTATTATATAACATTGGTTTCAAAATCAATGCATATAAGTATTTAGTAACTTTGCTACGTTTTGATATGATATTAAAACAAAATATAAGAAACACAGCCATTGTTACTACCTATTGATTTTGGTGTTTGTGCTGATATACTCAGAAGTTACTGTACCGTCTTTCCCACAACGATGAGCATTGTTAAAGAAAACGCACAAGAATTGCTTCCAAAGGGTAGACACTTTTCACTGATGAGAGTGTTCTTTTTGGTTTTTTGTGGTCAGATTAAGTGGTATCTAAGGTAAACAAAAAGTTATTATTATTTTTATTTTTTTAAATATTATTTGAAATGTAAAGAAAATATTATTTTTAATTATATAATTAAAAATAATAATAATAAATATAAATATAATGAATATAAGAAATAATCATTTTTCTTGTATTGACATATAAACAAATTTAATTATTAAATTATTATATATTAAAACAATTTTTAAAAAAATCCCAAATGTGGGTGCAAATTTATGATAAGGGGATGATGGGACTTGGGTATGGCAACTGGGGGAGCCACTTGGCCACCCAAGATCTCGCCATTAGTACAAGCTAACTCTTTCAACATACAGACATTCAAGCCAGCGCACTTAACCATACAACATTAATGCACAGCCGAGGTCGAGATCATTCCAATACGCTCGATCGATCCTCCGTAAAGAATTCTCTAAAAATTTCAGTTGCGAACATTTATGAGGTTTTAAAGAAGGGAGAGCCTAGAGATAGAGACACTCAGAGCTTAAAGATGGACGCTGGTAGTCGAGGCATAGACATTCCTCCGCCATCGTTGCAGAGAATTTGCTCGCACTTGGCAGTGCAACCCTGCGTTCGCACTGCCACTAGCAAACGCAACCATATTAGCTGTTTTATTGATCTTGGGGATGGGTTCCACCTCTCTCGCATAGGTCTCTGCAATAGATCTGTTGTCACTCTAGATTTTCTCCTCTCCCTGTCCAACTCTGTCATTCCACCTCCCTTGTTGCCTTCGTCTTCACCCTCCACCATGCCACGCCTGAGAAATTGCTTGAGATGTCGAAGAGGAAGTTCTAGGGGCCGCTCCCATCGCTCACCTTCCACCTCCAACTCGGATTCCTCTTCGCCCTCCTCGGATTACTTTTCTGGCAGATATCTGGATACTCGCAGTGGGCAAGGTAGATCTCACCATGACAACCCTGCTCAGCACCCCCCTGTCAATCTGTCCTCCAACACTCCCCAAACAGCCCAATTTTTCTTTAATTGTTCGCTGAACAGACTTCGTATCGTTGCCACGATTTCGGTTGTCTTCTCGGAAGAACCCCAGAAACGTATTCCCATGAAGCTTCAGACAGGAGCTTCTTCAGTTCTAACTCAGGAAATGGACAAGCTGCAGTGGCAGGCACCCAAGGATAAAGGAAAAGCACTTGTGGGCGAGGAGAAGACCGAAGTTGAGTGCTCCAAGAAAAGTGACGACCCAGGTGCGGACAAGCAAAAGGAAGAAGATGACATGGAGGCTTACAGGTGCTTTATCCTAGAGGAAACCTCTCCTCAGCGTAATGCTTAGTCATTTCATCAATGTTTGTCTTTTGTTTCAGGATTCCCACTAGGATGGGATTGTTTTTGTCTTTCCTGTTTTAAATTTTAGCAGTCTTAGTTGTATAGTTTATCACCTTGGAACTTTACAGTGGACATCATTATCGTCGCCCCTGCGCGGGCAATATGGTAGAACTCTGTTTGGTTTGGATTGGTTTCCCATAATGGGCAGTTTGTTTTGTGTGTTTTTTGCTGATTATGCCTCACCCATGGGCAAAGATAGAGCTGAGGCCAAGATGTAAAATATTTTTCATTTCTTAATATATTAAACTAATTTAGAAAAAAAAAAACAATTTAAAAAAAATGTAATAAACATTTTACGAACTAATAAATAGTGAAAAAAAACTTTAAACAACCAACATTCTTACGCATGAAATCTTAATTATTTAAAAGGATATTAGAAAAATTAAAAAAACTTTAAACAACAAACATTTTTACACATGAAATCTTAATTATTTAAAAGGATATTAGAAAAATAAAGGAACTTTAAACAACAAATATTCTTACACATGAAATTTTAATTATTTACAACGATATTAGAAAAATACAAGGAATTTTTTTTTCTCAATAATCTTCTTTTACTTTGTTGATATTTTCTTCTGTTTATCCTTAGTTTTACCTATCTTTTCTTGTTTTTTCACATAGTAGCCTAGTAAGATACAGCCTAAAAAGGGTTGTTTCTTAATACATTTAAATACTTTAATATTTTTAAAATTTGAAGTGATTTTTGACAAATTTATTATAAATTAAAGCTACTATTAATGTATAAAGAGATTTCTAATCTTAACAAAAACATGAGAAAACATGAGATACTCAAAAATTTTGACCAATCATAAAAATAAGAGAAAAGGTAAAGGTAAAGTTGGTATTGTGAAAACTATTTTGAAAACAAAGGTATTAGAATTTTTCATCCTATATTGTTTTGAGAATTGGTCAACAAATTACTTGAAAATTTGTTCTTATTTTAGCAATGTTTGTTTTGTTAACTTCTTTTTTCCCTCTAACTGTTTATCACCCCACAAATTCTACTTAAATTTTGATGTAATAATATTTTTTCCTCCTTTATACTTCAATGGACAACCCAAGACTGGGGAATGTGGTGGTTTCACCTCGACTTAAAAGTAATTTTAGGAAATCTATTTTCACTTCCTCTCTTATACACAAGATACCTATTCATAGTTACGCTTTTATACACAACATACCTATTCATAGTTATGCTTTTAATGGGGAAATGTTTCAATTAATAATATAAGATACTATGGATATAGAGTAACCCTAAACCTCACATTCATATGAAATAATAGGAGTGATAAAAAATAAGTTTTTTTAATCCCATATTGAAATATTTTTTTGTCTTTCAATCTTTTTCATGCTCGTTATAATATTTTCATTCTCCTTTTCTCTATTTATCACTATTATATTTCTAGTTGAGTGATGGATATAGATTCCAAGATATTTGTATAAAAGAACTTCCTCCAAATTATAGTTATATGTGAAAGTATCATATATGATCCATTTAATTATTATGGCAATAGTTTTGTTGTTATTATCAATATATATGTCATTTAAGTATTATGACAATAGTTTTGTTGTTATTATCAATATATATGTCATTTAAGTATTATGAAAATAGTTTTGTGTTATTATCAATATATATGTCAAAAAAAGGTAGAGACAGAAGGTACACCATCACATGACTTTGATATTCCTTTCAACCAATAACATTCCCATAAAACATTGTCACAATAAATTTTATGTCTTTAGCAAACATATCATTGTTTTCCTAAAAGCAACTAAACAAAAAAATAAATCAATTTTATTATTATGAAATTCCTCTTAAATAATTGTGAATAATAATATGGTTTATAATTAAATAATAAATCTCCTAAATTATATAATAAATCTCCTAAATTCTATTGATAAATCTCCTAAACCTTTAACTTAAGTTCTAACTCTATCATGGTGCATTTATCATAGATAATATTTCTTTTCTTTTTTCTATTGTTCAAAAAGTTGGTTTTATATTAACATGGAAAAAAATTCCATAGAGATCATCATACTTACAACCATATACAATATCATATGCTTAAGAGCTGGCACTGGCCTAGCTTTCTAAAGAAAAAAGCCTGAAGAGAGTCTAAGACAACTGGTGTCAATGGTTATTTTCAACACAAAAAGACAAAAATTACAAGACACAAAAATACACATTACGAAGGGGTATTAGGAGCGAACGTTGGAGGGGTAGCAACGAGAGAAACTTGTTCATGCATGTGATATTCAATATGCTCTACAAGAGACTCCAAATCACGGATATGATCATGGGTGCGCCGCTGCTGCCGTCAAAGTCCTTCCTGATCTGAATATGGGAAAACTAGTTTTGTTGTGTTAGTTCCCTCATCAATATAAAATAGTGTATTTAAGATCGTCTCAAATTAGCCATTTGTGAAGTGGTTTATGTGTTAAGTTTTTGTGTCTTTTATGAGAAATTTATGAGTTAATTATCTTTTAAAAAATAATGTACAAAAAATAAAATGCAGAGAAATAACACACATCATACGCATTACACAATAGCTAATAACAGAGTTCACCCCTCCTGGGATACATCTCCATGGACCTGCTTCAACTGGCTAGGTCCTCTTTGGATTAATGGTCCAATCTATAATTACATGCACTTACTATGCTCCAATGGATTTTCAACCTGCTCCATTGGCTTCAGAAGACCCAAAAAACTCAAAATAGACTCTTCAATCTCTGAAAATGATCTTCAGCTGATCTAGGCATGACCTCCTCTCCTGGCGACCTGAGCTTCTTTAATCTTCAAAGTGGAAAAAACAATTTCATAAGTGCTCCAATGCCTCTGAAACCTACACCATCATGATCAAAGCATCAAAATCATCTAGGAATGACTCTTCTTGAGCCAAAATTGCTCGAAATATGCCAAAATTATGGCTTCCTTAGTATTTCCTAGTAAAACTCCACCAAAAATGGAACATCTCCAGTTAACCCTGCCAATTTTGGTAGTGGCAGTATAGGCACATTAAACGCAGTTAAAAAAAATCAATTTAAAAATTGGATTAACACTAATTACAAAGTTTAATGGTTAATAAAACCATTTTTAAACACTAATATGTGCCATTAGTGTTAATACCCGCAATTGGTTTTGGGGCGTGGTCCCATAGACCAAGGGCTGGCCCCTTGGGGCTGGTCCTTTAAAAGCCCACTGAATCACAATTTAAAACTCAAATACATATTGCAACCATTTTATATTAAGTTCCAATACGTAGACCAATTGGTAAGTCTTGTGGGTTATGTGGGGAAGGTTGTGGGTTCGACCTCGACCTTCGCCAAAAAATTTTGTTCCACAAAACAACTTTAATCCAACCTTTGGAAAAGTTAAAATTCGGAATTTAGAGCACATTCAACCTTGGAGAGTGGGGGGGGGGGGTGGGCGGGCGCACGTGGCAGACTCTAGGATTGCCACATGTCCTCTTCCCATTGGATTAAATTAAACCAATAAAAAAAATGCGATGTGCTCAGAAATTTAGGCCACTCAGAGTCTGACAGTTGTCATCCTGTCATTGGGAAAAATGGAGGAAAACCCAAATTTTGGACCTTTGACCCTGTTTGACCATTTTTTTTAAAATTTGCCTGTTTGACACAGTGATCAGTGGGCTCTAACTTCCTCATACAGACTCTGTTTTGAGTGAAACGAATTGCGCAGGATTCCTGGTGACGGGTCTGATCTAGTCGTTCTAGTTTGGTATGATTTCGAGAACTTTTAATTTTTGGAAAATGTTTGCCCCCAATCCATATTTTTATCACTCCTTCCCACTGACTAGATTTTTGACCCATAAAACCTTGTTATCTGATAAGAGTTGAATGCTCCTATCTTTCCCAAGTTCTATCATCTTGATTATACTTGGAAAAATTTCCATGAAAACCACTTTCGTCCACTGACATGCCTTGCCTTGCAAATAGCTTGGCACTTCAACCAATATCCTCCTTTTGCTACTAATCCAATCTAACAATTTTTGGCTGCTTGCTGACTGATAAAACACTTTGATGTACCAAATAAATCCCTCAGTGCTTGGAAAAATAACTGATGGCCTTCGCACTGAGAATCATGTTCCTCATTTGCACAAACATGCATTTGATGTAAGTTTCTCCTTGCAAACCACTTTTCCATGTTAAGCCCATTTGAGTGAACTACAAAAACGAGTTCCAACGACAGTAATAATGAGAAAATAAAATGACCATTCTTTTACCTCCACGGTTCCAAATTCCACATCTAGAAGAATGCATTCGCCACCTCTTTCTCTTCATGACGTAAACACATAAAATGATTTACAATGGCTACAAATTTTTTCCTACAAATTATTTGACATCTTGTCCGTCTTTCGATCATCCTCCAGTATTGACATGCTTCTCATGCCATGATTTGAGAATGAAGGTTGATCATGAGACTCTCACTCAAGAGTGGACCTTCCCAAAATTCTGTGACATCTTGTCATGAACACAACCATCAATCATATCTTTCCAAACCATTTCAATGGCACTTCTTTCAGCTACACTTCATCATGTGAATCATCCTAACCCACATCAATTATGGAATCCTCTTTCCCATTCTTATCAAGATCTCTTCCCACCTTCTTCAAATGTCGTGGATGACTTGATGGATACAAAGTCCAACACTTGTCTACAAGATCACCTTGCTTATGGAAATGAGTGCAAAATAATTGCATCTTATTTTCTACATGGTTTTCCTTGTCCAATGGATCTTTCGCTTTCTGCTTCTTTTGTTTATAAAGTTTCCTTTGCACATAAATATTCTTCCAACATCTTGAAACAGTATGGTTATTCAAACCACAAAAGGAACATGTAAAATTTCTCCAAATATTATGTGAGAATTCTCCATGTATATCATAATCAAAGGAAAATTTATTAAAGGAAGATTTATACCTTTCACATTCACCTTTGTCGTCTTCTTGAGGAGGTGAATTTGATGAGGTAGTGGCTCTCTTTGGAAACTAGCAATGGCATCCTCTTGTTTACCATTCCCATTAGTTGCACGCTCATGAACATATTCTTGCAAAGTGGGTGTAAAAGTTTTGCATTCCTCATGAGCACAAAATTCACAAGCTTGAGGTAATGAACATGTAATGAAAGTCCTTCTTGGGACATCTTCATGTGCCTCCTTGTATTTGGAGCATTCTCTGTCATGTTTTCCATAACCAAGACCCAAATACTGAATAATTTCCTCAACAACAATTGTCTCAACTATGCCTTGTGCATTTTTTCCCAATACTTTACCTTATAGCCCATTTTCATCAATATTTGGACCCTATTCCTCTACCGTGTCTTTCAAAGGCACCTACACATTCATCTTGAGAAGAAATAGAAGATAAAATTGAATTTCATACCTCTTTTTCATGCACATAATTGGCTAAAGTTTCTTTGTCATCATGGAGTTGAGTCTCCATCTAATGCAACATTGCTAGGTTTTCATTTTCAATATGGAGTTGAGTCTCCATCTCATGCATATTTTCATGAAGCTCTTACTTCTCCTCCTTCATGGCAATCAAATACTCTTGAATTATAATTCTCTCCCTCTTATCTTCATACATCTTTTCCACCATAACATTCATAATGTAGAGCTTGTGCAACATCTCTTTATCAAAGATTTGTGCTAAGGAAGATTGACTAGAAACATCACTTAATGAAACTGCCATCACACATACAAAGCATGCAAAGCTTCTTTGCTGTGATTTGAGAATTGAGCTGTCAATATTGAACTTCTTCTAAAGAGAAGGGATACACATAAACTTTCACAAAGTTAAATTCTCCTTGCACAAATTCAATACCAATAGATAATTCTTCTAGCTAAACTTGGCTAAAATGATCTAAACTGTGCTCTGATACCAACTTGATCTAAATATGGGAAAACTAGTTTTATTGAGTTATCTCCCTCATCAATATAAAAATAGTGTGTTTAGGATCGTCTCAAATTAGCCATTTTTGAAGTGGCTTCTATGCCTATTTTTCTGTGTTTTTTTGAAAAATTTATGAGTTAATTAGATTTTAAAAACTCATGTACAACAAATAAAATGCAGAGAAATAACGCACAACAACACATTACACAATAGATGATAATAGAGTTCACCCCTCCTGGGCTACATCTCCATGGACTTGCCTCAACAAGCTAGGCCCACTTTGGATTAATGGTCAAAACTCTGATTACATTCACTTACAGTGCTAACCTGCTCCATTTGCTTCAGAAGACCAAAAAACCTCAAAATAGACTCTGTTAGTGTTAGTCTATAAATCCTGTCATCAATGATCAAATGAGCTCTTATCATGTCTTGTTAGGGTCTCATAGTTAATTTTTTGTCATCTCATTATGTTTTCAATTAAAAATTTGGTCACTCAGTATTAGGTCTAGGACTATTTCCACTCCTTCCAAGATTTTCACATGTTGGTCCTTGTCATCACTCAGCTGATTGTATCATCATTATCAGTCCAGCCATCACCATCATGATTTAATTTAGTTCAGTGTCTCCATTATTTCATTAGGGTTTAAAGGTCACCAAATCTGTAATTTCATGCATAAAATCCGTCAAATGGAGGAGTGGTAATAGGAAAAAGTTTCTTGAATAAAGTTTGATTTCAAAATGTAATTTATGTTTCTATTACGTAATGAGTTCATGTTCCTAAATATGCAAAAGAAGTTTCCAAAAAGATACAATATTCCAAAGGTTACAAAGTCCAAAAGCTACAATGTTCAAAAATTAAATTCATGCTTGGAAAAGTCACAAGGGGCCCATCCTCACTCAAAAGAAGTTACTTCAGCTTATAAAAAGGACAAAAACACAAAAATGAAACTCATTTGCACTCTTTTTCTTTCCTATCATCGAGCTCTCATCTCATATTGTCAAGAAAAACTTGGTTTTACCTCTCAACGGAAAAAATTGACCTCGCTACACATATGGAGACTATTTTTCACTTTTGTAGGAGCTCGATGCGCATAGAAAGAATGCACTGCACATAAGCGGCCTTCGTTGCGCACGAGGTTGAGTTTTCCAGAATTCATTTTTTGGCAATAAAATTGTCTTTTTAAGGCTTATCTTCAGCTATTTTAGCCTTAATATTCTTCCAAAGGTAATTTAAATCCTTTCACACCCCCTAGCATTGTTATATCAAGAGGATTTAATGAAACAATTATTCTCCTAGGGTTTCCTTAGATTTTGTGGTTTTTATTTCAAAATGATTAGTTACTGTTAAAAACCCTATTTTTCTTGCTCCTACATATTTATTTTCAGTTGATACACCACTTCCATACACTACATAGCTTCATCCCTTCATTCCTATCATTTTCCATATAAACCCTAGCCCAATTCTACCAATTTGGGCAGTTTTCCTCGTTATGATTGTGTTTAAATTTTCTAGCCCATTTCTCACACTCATTTATCTCCATCAAACTCCATAAAGATCCCTAACACCCCTTCCCATCTCCGTAAATTTTCCTACTCCTTTCCCTAACCCCTCCATTTTATCCCTTTACTCCATTCCCCTATTTTTCACTATTAGGGTTTTTCCCTTGTAAATTACCTATGGAGGGAGATAAGAGGCCTTACAACAAGGGAGGAAAAATGTAAAGATATGAAACACTCAAAGCATGATATTGTGTCCTCTCCACTTGCAAAGAAGTGCCAAATTCCAAGAAATCATAGCTTTACATTTCCAAGTTATGGGTTGCATAGGGTTTACAGTGCACACATAAACAATTTTGCTTCAAAATGTTTTTCTGATCAAATAGAGATGAATTTTCCAAATTTGAAAGAGGTTCTTGTCCATAATAGACAAAGGAACAAAAAAATCATTTATTTTATACACAGGTATTATTATTTTGAATAAATTCCAAAAATTCAATTGCCATAGGAGGTTTCCTGCACTTCTAGACAACTTGCCTTCAAGATAGTGTTTCAGGGGTTTGGAAAAGGTGTTTGCAGTGATTGATGACTCCATTGTGTAGAAAAAACCATAATATTTCCAATGGTACCTTTATGATAAAGTCACTTTTCCCAAGCACGTTGCGCACAGGAACACTACGCTACGCATGGCGTTGCACATAGAGACACCTTGGGAAAATGGCCATATCTCAAGAAAAAATGGGTCATTTTGGATGCTTAAATACTAAAAAGACATCTACACTCTCCCATATTTACATAAAAGGTATAATATTTATATTTTGAATTCATAAAGGCAAATAAAAATGGCCTCCAATAGCTCGCCGCGCTTCTGCAATTTTCTGATAAATTTTTATGAAATTTCAATGTGTAAATTTTGATAATTTTTAGTTTGACTTTTGTAAAAGTCAAGGGGTACTAGTAAATGAATGTAAGAGGTTAAAGTAAATTTTAAATGGATAAAATAGGGTTACTTAAGTGTCTTATCCTTCATTTAATTCTTTGAGGAAATGTCTCATGATGGTTAGGGAAAGGAGGAATTGGTTGAGTAACCTCCCTTGTGCGTAGCCGAGTTTGGATAGGTTCATGTATTTGGATTTTCTTGCTGGAAATTTGACCTCTAAGGGAGGATTTCAACCTCAATGGGTATATGAGGTACTTTTTAATCATTTTCAAAGGTTGGATGTTGTGGAATTGAACCTTGGACACTAGTGTATTTGTGAATTATGCATGAAAATAGACAAAATTTGCAGCTATTGTGGTGGGATTCATGTGGTATATGATTTAGCAGTGTTTTTTCTTCTGTGATTATATATTTGAATGTATTGTACCTTAAATTTCCATTTCCATGCGTGATGTGTTTTATTTCTAATATGATAAACAAAATTCACTAATTTTGATGCTTTTTTTTGGAGAAACTTTCACATTTATGTTTATTTTCTTCCTATATAAACGAATTCATGATATTCATGCTCGTTTTGAAACCCTATCAATCTACCCTCTACACAAAGATACCTTTAAAGTGATAAAGTGTGTGCCTACCTTTCCCTATTACATCTCTACAAATATTATTGTTAGAGCCCTTCTCTAGTTTTTTCGTTGACCTAAACCACCATTGAGCACACAAATCGAATCAAACAAACCCTAATCTACATACCTAGCCTAATATCTTTCATGATCCAATAAATTGGTTGTTATCTCATTGAGAGAGCCCTCTCAGCCTGGTAGGGCTAGATACTAGGTCAAAGTGGTATGTGGTTATCTTTTCTGGTCTCTTTTCAGCCTTCGGAGAACTGGTGGAGTGATAACAGAATCTTCAATCTCTGAAAATGGTCTTTAACTGATATACGCATGACCTTCTCTCCTAGTGGCCCTAGGCTTCTTTAATATTCAAAGTGGAAAAAAAATCTCAGAAGTGCTCCAACGCCTTTGCAACCTGCACCATCATGCTTAGAGCATCAAAACCATCTAGGAATGACTCTTCTTGAGCCAAAATTGGTCAAAATATGCCAAAGTTATGGCTTCCTCAATATTTCCTAGAAAAACTCCATCAAAACTGGAACATCTCCACTTAACCCCACCAATTTTGGTAGTGGTGCTGAATCTGGGGCTCTGCAAAACATGCTGCCATATTAATTGGGGTTTAATTAAGTGATAAGCTTGATGTTAAGTGCGGTTTAGGTGCATTAAGTAGAGTTAACAAAAACCGATTTAAAAATCAGATTAGCACTAATTAAAAAGTGTAATGGTTAATAAAACCATTTTTAAACACTAATTCGTGTCATTAGTATTAAGCCCGCCATTGGTTTTGGGGCATGTTCCCATGGACCAAGGGCTAGCCCCTCCTGGTTGGTCCATTCAACCCCCACCAAATCGCAATTTAAAACTCAAATACATATTGGGACCATTGTATACTAAGTTCCAATGTGTAGACCAATTGGTAGTCTTATGGGTTATGTGGGGAAGGTCACAGGTTTGACCCCGACCTTTTCCCAATTTTTTTTTCCAGAAAACAACTTTAATCTGACCTTTGGAAAAATTAAAATTCGGACTTTAGACCACATTCGGCCTTGGAGGGAGGGGGGAGGGGGGGCGTGGCAGCCTCCGGGCTTACCATGTGTCCTCTTCCCATTGGCTTAAATTAAACCAATAAAAAAGTGCCATGTTCCCAGAAATTTGGGCCACTCAGAGTCCGACACTTATTGTCCTGTCATTGGGCGAAATGGAGGAAAACCCAAAATTTTGACCTTTGACCCTGTTTGACCATTTAAAAAAAAAAAATCACCTATTTGACATGGGAATAAGAGGGCTCTAACTTCCTCATACAGATTCTTTTTTGAGTGAAAAAAATTGCGTCAGATTATTGGCGACGGGCCCGATCCGGTTGTTCTAGTTTGGTGCAATTATGAGAATTTTGAATTTTTGGCAAATTTTTTCCCCCAATCCATATTCTGATGACTTCCATAAAGTCCAGGATTTCATTCTGCATGTGTTCGAGGTCGTTGATGTAGGCTATGAGTTCATTTCATCAATGTTAAGATGAATGTGATCTAGCTCAGTCACTATGGACTCAAGTGTGACTAGAACTTCGACGTGGCCTTGAAAATGATCTAGTGACAGAACCATATTCGCAGCACACTGACAGCTCTATGTTGCCTCAGAATCAGAACAAGCGTCTTTGGGCTGGCGACGATTGCTGGAGCGCGACCCTACACCGCCCCTACGAGCACACCCATGTTGTCAAGGCATGCTTACACTCCCCCCTTTACCCACCAAAAACTTATGAGAGAGGCTACGAAACCCATAGTATACACGACAAACAATCAGAATAAAAATCCCAACTCAAATTAACAATGATGCAGCCAAAAGGCTGCTTTACCCACATATGCAGAAAATTTTAATAATTCTCCCTGTTCTCAAGATCAAATTCTCGTAAAAGAGTATTCACTTTAACTTATGTGTGGAAATTAACTTTATGGGAACCCAAACCAATCCTTTAGTTATGCGCTTTTACCTTTAAAAGCCTTCAACTTACCTTTATTTCCTTTCTTCGTGTCTGTACGTGATCGCTTCACATGAATCGAGGACTCTCCTTCGATTATGGACCCACACAAATGGTGACCAATCACGCTTAATCACACTTCGTACTTCTTATAACTTACCTCCTCGAAGATTCACCGCTTAACTATTTTCGGGATATTGCGATTTCGCAATTCGCAACATATATCACTTCGCACTTCGCCCGACTTAATATTTCACATGTCACACCTTTTAACTCACTCAGTTAACCTTTATCCTGTGCGATATGTGATCACATCACATCGCACCAAACATAACTTACCATGAAAACTCTTAACAACAACCACAAAAAACTGCGATGTGCGATATGCGCTTCATCCCTAGGCCGACACGTGGCTCCCCTTCACAGCATCACAAATTTCAATCCTTACCGCATCGAAACTTAAGTCATTTTCCTAGTGATGTCCTTAAAAATAAACACTAAAACCGTTAATGTGTGATATGCGCTTGAGCACTGGGCCGACACGTGGCTCTTCCCTTTATCGCATCGCAAGTTATCTTGTTTAACTTGCGAAGTCCTTAACACCTAAACTTAATAATTGTCAATATGCGAAATCATTTTGTTTGTGATTTAACATCCACTGTTGATCTGCGTCCAAGTCTAACAGTCCTCACTACTCACCCTTCTTCGCATCACAAGTTATATCATTTAACTTGTGATGACTTAAACTTAAATTTTAAAATTGCCGATTTGTGATGTGTGGTTGGCTGCTTCGCCTGACACGTACCCACTTCACAACTTCCCCAATTTAAATTGTAAACTCAATCTGGACCATCAGTATTGCTCAGATCTTTGCAATTTAATCCTTGCTGTCCATTTCCCTTCCTTCGGAAATATTCTAAAGGCTTTTTTTCCTTAGTCTTTTCTCTGTTTTCTTCGATTTCCGCTACTCTACATCGCCGCTATCGTTCATAAGCTTTGTTTAGTACCTAAAAGCACTGATCTCTTATTAGCTTGTTCTTCTAGTTATTCATATAACCATTATGTTGTCTCAAGCTTGAATATAGAAGATCCTCTGTATTTTCTTCTCCAAATCTCTAATTCAGATTTCTTCTTGTTCTCGACGTGCACACAATCATTATATCCACTTCATTTGTTCTCACATAGTATCAAAAAATTAACTTCTGGACTGGAATCATACAGATTCTACCCAACCACTAAGTCTTATTCACTCAGAAGACTTATTCATTCATTTAAGCATTTATCAGAATTCATACCACAGTGGTTTATTACATCGAAACAATTTCTGCTCATTACAGATCACTCACCTCGTAAACATGACACAACCCAATCACATGAATTCAATTTTATCATTAATCAACAAATGTACAGATACATTAAAACTATTTACAATCAAACTTTGGCTGTTTCTCTCTCTCGCATGGCCTTCTCTTCCTACAAAGAACCCTCTCTATCTCTTGGACTTCTCCTCTCTCCCTTGGGCTAATATTCTTTATTTAATTGGGCCTCTCCTCTTGGCTCTCACCTCTCTCTCTAGGTCTGATTATTCTTTCTTTAATTTGGCCTCCTCTTTGGTCTCGCCCCTCTCTTTAGGCCTAATATTATTTCCTTTAAATTGGCCTCTCAACACTCTTTCTCTATCTCTCTTCTCATAGGCTTTTCTCCTCTCTCTCCACACGCTTCCTCTACCCAACGAAAGTCTATCCTTTTAAATATTTATCAAAAAATTCCTAAAATTTAGCAACTGACTCCTATAATTATAAACCCACACTTAACTCTATCAATGACTCATTCACTAACTCATTGAGTCATCCGCCCATCTCAAGGATTTTTTACATAGTTCATTAAGACTAAGCTCTTTGACTAATGAGTCAACACCTATCTAGAACCTTCTAGACTAATACTTGTGAACTATGAAGTTTTTAGAAGAATTTACAATGACTATACAAAGAAAATGTCCCTCTTGGACCAATGTCAAGACCTTAGCCTTGAATTACATTGCAAATTTAACTTGAGGCCATATGCTCTTGCATCAAACAGTTACCACTTTCCAACCCTGCACCCATTCTTGTTGACGAGGAGTACGCCCAAAGACCGTAATATCAACAACTGAAGTGATGGGCCTTTAAAATAGACATAAAATAAGGCCCATCTCCCTTCCTTATGCACATAAAATGATATATTAAATATCTCCTTCCACACTTAATAATGTTTTCTTATGCTTCAATATTTTCTTAGGAAGGTTTAAAGGTAATTGCATATTTGTGCCTAATATTGGTTATTTTTTGTAGAATAATGTGAGAATATTTGGTAGATTATGTAGATTTGGAGAAGGAGATAATTTAGGGACATGCTCCCTACCACTAGAAGATCAATATTGAATAATAAATGAGCACAATATCAGGAAATTAGGGAGAAATCATGGAGATATTCAAGGGGACTGTCCAACCTCCTTAACTCTCAAAGGCACCCAAAGGATCCTCATGAGATCCCTCTCAAGCAATTCGAATTCCAGAGTTAGCCAAGAAACTCAAGGCCAAGTAAACTCAAGCCATACTTCACTTGGAGTCTCCAACAAATCGGATTCCAAGAGGTGGCCAAGCAACTGAAGACAAAGGGAACTCAATCTATGTTTTTTAGGTCCCTATATTACTAGTTTAGTCCCTTATTGTTATTAGTATAGCCCCCTTATTATCATTTTTGTACCCCTGTAACCCCAATATTGTTATTATTGTGCCCTTAAATTATTATTGTTAGGTCGGCTAGGATTATATTGTGGCCGCATGGACTCATATATATAGAAGGAGGTTTTGGTCATTTGTAGCACCCAAGAATTGTTCATTTATGTAATGTATTGTAGGTTCCCCCCTCAAAGTGGCTAATTTATAAGGCATTGATCTCTCTTTTCTTCTATTTTTGGAGCTGGTTTCATAACATTTGGTATCAAAGCTTTAGATTCTAGGGTTTCGCTGCTCCAAACAGGTCATCGTGGAATTTTCGCTATACCATTTTTTCTACGAAGGTTCAGAAGTTGAAATGTTTAGAGTGCAAAGCCAAAATCTTGAGGAACAAATTAGAAAAATTTCAGAGCTTGGTTCACAATAGTTTTGGAGATATGATCTGTGGAAGTTAGGGATTTTGCAGGTTCCTGAATTTAACCTAAACATGTCATCATGGAATTTTCGCAATAAATTTTTTTCTACGAGGTTTCAGAAGCTGAAATTTTCACAGAGATAAGTCGAATTCCTAAGGAACGTCATGGAAACATTTCAGAGATTTATTCGCATTATTTTTGAAGGTAGGATCTGTTGACTTTAGGGCATTTTCAAGCTCTCGAATTTCATCTCAAAGAGGTGATCATGGGAAAATCTTCATAAATCTTTCTCTGAGCATCAGATTGGATTATGTAAAGAGTGGCCACAAGAAAATGGACTTTAGTTTCCCGTCTATCAATTTTAGAGCCAAAGGAGGAAAATGTGACACATGGCAAGTCATACAAGTTCTCGCTACTAAACCAGTCCATAATTAGGTCATTGTGGGAGATTGGACATAAATTTTCCTTGAAGAATACGAATCAGGTCATACCTATGGAATTCAAAACAAGATTCAGAGGGCTAAATCAGGGCCAAATTTTAGATATTGAAGGTCCAAAATCACAGAGATAATTCAGTTTCAATATCAAGCTCCACAAAAGCAAGAAAAAGGTGTGTATTTTTTTTCCTGAATTTTATAAGTCTTGTGTAAAAAATCAGTTTGAAGTGATTCCAAGGGCCTATTGAGCATATATTTTAGTATTGGGTTCTAAAATGCCTCCTAAAAATAATTCAACACCCATTAAGCCCTCAAAATACTCTACTATGACTCATGAAGATGAAGAATTGCAACATGATCTATCAAAATTACAAGAGCAAGTGCACCAAATTTTTCTCTCGCAAAGAGAAACAAAAAATGAAATGGAAGTTTTGAAGAAAGGTGTGGAAGCGAATATGGATGGTTTGAAGAATATTATGGATGGTTTGAAAAAAGGTGTGGAAGCTAAGATGAATGGCATGGAAGCTAAGATGGAGGACATGGAAGAAAAAAATGAAAGACAACATGGAAAACATGAAGAATGATCTAAAAGAAGATATGGAAGGTTTGACAAAGTTGATACTAGAAATGATTCCTAATAGCGGAAAGATAGTATAAGAAACTCATGATGAGAATAAAATATATGTTTATCGTGATTTCATAAAATCTAATGTTGGATGGAAGAACCACCATATTCCAAAGATGGATATGAAGAAGTTTTATGGCAAGGATCCCGTAACATGGATACTACAGATGGAGCAATATTTTGATCTCAATAATGTGAAAAACACACAAAAGTTACGCATTGCAACTTTAAATTTAGAAAATAATACAGTTGTATGGTATATATGGCTTTGCTCCCGTAAAAAAATTGTCACTTTGTCAATTTTTACGGAGGAAATGATAACACATTATGAGGATACACAGAGCAACACCTTCTTTAGCCAATTGATAAATCTCAAACAAAAGGGTTCAGTGGTGGAGCACATTGAGAACTTCCAAAAATTTAATATAAGGGTAACTAATATTCCAGAGGAACACATGATTGATGTCTTCATAGGGACTTTAAAGGATAACATCCAACATGAAGTTCGCGTTTGGGAACTTGATTCATTGGGGAAGGAATTTAGGTTGGCAAGAAAAATTAAATGTAAAATTATGGTGACAAGGAAGCCTATCGCTCACATCTATAAAGATGGAAGTGTTCCTATTCCTAGAGTTCCACAACCTACAAGTTTGACACCACAAAAATAGGAAGAAAAAAGAGAAAAAGGACTTTGCTATAGTTGTGATAGCGAATACACTAAAGGTCATAAGTGTGCTGAGAAGAAATTATTTTACATAGATTGTGAAGAGGAAGAAGAAAATTAACAAGAATCTTCAAAAGAAGAGGATATACACCAAGAACCAACCCTAGAAGAGGAAGAAATGAGCCATTCTATTTTTTTTTTTTTCAGAAGGAAAGGAAGTCGAATTACGGGGTATTGCAGGGAAGCCGAGAAAGATAATAAGCTCTAATGTCATGACAAAGCTTTTGAAAAAAGGACAACGAGGCGTAATTGTGAAATTATGCTCACTAGAAGTTCCAACATCAAAATCATCTATTTATGTAGATATCTAAGAAGTCTTGGACAATCATTCCCAGGTGTTTGAAACTCCCAAAGGACTCCCACCTAATCGTGATCATGACCATGCTATTCATTTGATTCTAGGAAGAATTCCTCCAAACATTAGGCCTTATAGATACACTTATGTCCAAAAGAAATAAATTGAACGTATGATTGTAGAAATGTTAGAGGCTGGTATAATTCAACCTAGTCAAAGTTCTCTCTCTGCTCTAGTAGTATTGGTGCACAAGAAGGATGGATCATGGCGCATGTATCCAAATTATAGGGAGCTCGATAAGCTCACCATTAAAGATAAATTTCCCATTTCTGTGATTGATGAATTATTGGATGAATTACATGGAGCAATTTATTTTACCAAGTTGGATTCATTCAGGATATCATCAAATTAGAATGAACACTGAAGATATTCTGAAAACAACATTTCGAACTCATGAGGGTCATTATGGATTTTTGGTCATGCCTTTTGGCCTTAGCAATGCACCTTCTACATTTCAAGGGTTGATGAATTCCATTTTCAAACCGTTCCTTAGAAAATTTGTGCTAGTATTTTTTGATGATATACTAATCTACAATAGGTCTTGAAAGGATCATGTTCAACCTGTTGACAGGATGTTCAAACTATTGTAGGAGAAACAATTATATGCGAAAGCATCCAAATGTCTCTTTGGAGTACAAGAGGTGGAATATCTGGGTCATATTATATCTCACGAGGGTGTTAAGGTAGAACCTAACAAAATTAAAGCCATTAAGGAGTGGAAAGTCCCCACAACCATAAAGCAGTTATAAGGTTTTCTCAAGTTAACAGGGTATTATCGCAATTTTGTTAAGAATTATGGGAGAATAGCAGCACCTCTAACAACATTATTGAAGAAAGATGCATTTTCATGGACTCCTGAAGCAACTAAGGCCTTTTAACATCTTAAAGACGCAATGTGCCTAGCATCAGTCTTAGATATGCCAGATTTCACAAAAACCTTTATTGTAGAATGTGATGCCTCAGGAAATGAAATTGGCTGTGTTTTAATGCAAGAAGGAAGACCCATTTCTTTTGAAAGTCATCTAATCAAAGGAAAGTATTTATAGAAAGCTATTTATGAGAAGGAAATGTTCGAAATACTACATGCACTAAATAAATAGTGACCTTAACTAATGGGAAGACACTTCAAGGTAAAAATTGATCATGATAGTCTTAAACACTCTTTGGAACAAAGACTATCTTTAGAAGAGCAACAAAAATGGGTCACGAAGATGTTGGGTTATGACTTTGAAATAATCTAAAAAAAATGGAAGTTAAATGTTGTTGCAGATGCACTCTCAAGAAAGAATGAAGACGTGGAAGCATTGCTTTGTGCCATTTATATTATCCAACCAGATTGGATAACCAAAGCAAGGGATGAATGGAAGAAGGAAGAAGAAGTGTGGACACTCATTCAAAAGTTGCAGCAAGATCCTAGTACATCTGATACATTTAGTTGGAAAAATGATTTCTTATGGTACAAAGATCGCTTATATCTTTGTAAGAGTTCCAAACTAAAACAAAAGATTCTTTTGGAATTGCACACTTCTTCTTTAAGAGGTCACTCAGGATTTTTAAAAACTTACCACAAAGTGAAGAAAGATTTTTTTTGGGATGGCCCTAAATCTGATATTCAAAATTTTATAGCGGAATGTTTGGTTTGCCAGCAAAATAAAGTTGAGACAATTAAGACCCCATGACTTCTACAACGTTTATCCATTTCAGGTCAACGTTGGGAGGAAATTTCAATGGATTTTATCACAAGTTTACCCAAGTACGAAGGAAAGAGTGTCATCATGGTGGTAGTTGATAGACTTACCAAGTATGCACACTTTTGTGCATTATCTCATCCATTTAAAACAAGTACAATTGCTACTACATTTATGGACACAATTCAAAACCTACATGGAAACCCAAAGATTATTGTGAGTGACAGAGATCCCAGTTTTACTGGAAATTTTTGGACGAAGTTATTTTCTTGTTTTGGTACTCAACTAGCTCATAGCTCATCTTATCATCCTCAATTTGATGGTCAAACCGAGATAGTGAATAAATGTTTAGAAGGATATCTTCGTTGTTTTGTATCTGATAAATAAACAAAATGGGTGAAGTGGACACCTCTCGCTGAATTGTGGTATAACACTTCCTTTCATATTGCAACAAAAATGACCGCATTTATGGCACTTTATGGATATCATCCACCATCCATCACATCATATTTAAGAGAAAATTCCAAGGTTCAAGTAGTGGAAGATCACATCGAGCATCAACAAGAAGTTCTCCAACTCTTAAAGGATAACCTAAATTTGGCACAAAATCGAAGGAAACAACATGCAGATCAACATTGCAGTGAGAGAAGTTTTGATGTAGGAGAATGAGTATTTTTATGTCTACAACCATACAAACAAATGTCCCTCAAGCAAGCTGAGAAGGATAATAAATTATCGCCAAAGTACTATGGTCCTTACAAGGTGTTGCAAAATATTAGTACTATGGAATACAAATTGGAGCTTCTTGCTTGTTCGTGAGTGCATCCAATTTTCCATGTTTCATGCTTAAAGAAGGTTATAGGTGAAAATCTTCCAGTTCAAACAATATTGCCAGAACTTGATGAGGAAGGAAAATTTATATTGGAACCTGAAGCGGTCATGGAAACAAGAACTCGACGACTACGAAATCGATCAATTTCAGAGTATCTCATCAAGTGGAAGAACTTACCCACTCAAGATTCTACATCGGATGATGAGAATTTTATATAGAAGCACCCAGAGCTAGTCAAGCATTGATGACAACACTTTTTTGAAGGAGAGGGGCATGTTAGGTCCCTATATTACTAGTTTAGTCCCTTATTTTTATTAGTATAGCCCCCTTATTGTTATTGTTGTACCCCTCTAACCCCAATATTGTTATTATTGTGCCCTTAAATTATTATTATTAGGTCGGCTAGGATTATATTGTGGCCCCATGGACTCCTATATATAGAAGGAGATTTTGGTCATTTGTAGCATTCAAGAATTGCTCATTTATGTATTGTATTAGAGTTTTCCCCCTCTAAGTGGCTGATTTCTAAGGCGTCAATCTCTCTTTTCTTCTATTTTTGGAGCTGGTTTCATAACAATGTTTACTTGGAGTCAAAGTGGACTTAATCACCATTTTTTCAAGGGAGTTGTTGGTAGTTGCCCTAAAGAATAAATAGAGAAAAGCTAGAGCTAGGAAGGAGTTAGTTAGCCAATGAGTTGATTCTAGTCAACTTCCATTCCATCCCACTTCCATTCAATTCCATTCCCTTCGATTGGATTCAAATTTTTTCTGTAAAGCCATTAGGATCTGTTAAAGATTTTATGGATGTAATAGACTATTCCTTTTTATAAAATGAGTAAAGAGGTGCCATTTTAATGATTTAATTCCAGAGAGTTGGGCTCATGGGTTAGAGCCCAACCCATGTGCATCAGTTTCTCTGTTGTTTCATGCTTTTCTTTCATGTCATGTAGCTAATTCTTCTTCTTAGCATTTAGCTAGTTTGTTGGCATTTTTATTAATGTTTTAGTTTTCTTCCTGTTGTCTTTCGCTATAGATTTAATCTGTTTATCAAATGGTAGAATAATTGATAAACTCCATAAAGCTGTGAGGCTAGCTTTCCCCTCTCAACTCTGTCAATAGAGCTTGAGCAGGGTAGAACTTTTCCCATAGACCAAAAATGCTTTCTCACTTATGATTTCTTGGAAATAGATTAGATTAGTGCCTGTATTTTCATTTGCCTTTCTTTCATAAATCGGCAGGTTGATTGTAGGTACGGGAAACATAGCCCAGGAGAAGTTTTCCAGCACCTCCCACTTCATCTTCCATCTTCCTTCCATCTCTAATGTTATGCTTTGTGCCTTACTGTTACTCTTGGATTTTTCCCACTTATTCTCAATGCCTTCCCCTTTTTATGAAAAATACGTGAAAACCATTCAAAACCACCGAAAAACTGACCTCTACCTTTGTTCCTCGAGACTCCCACCACCATACGTCGCACTTCTCGTTCCTTGCGATTGCGATATTGTGGAATAGAAAATCGTACTTCACACCGCTTACCTTTTGCCTTGAATACTTACCTCTCTCTTTCGCCGATTACCTGCTTTATTCCTTCGTTCTATCGGTCACCGTCGCCAGACTTGTTTTAACAAAAAAATGCTTGAAAACTATCGAAAATCCGACCTCCGATTTCCTCCTCGAGACTCCCGCCACCGTACGTCGCACTTCGCAAATCACAACATTTAATGTTTACTTTAACACTTGCTGCTCGTTCATTGCGATTGTGATATTGCGAAATCACAAATCGCACTTCACAACTGTTAGCTTTACCTTTAATGCTTACCGCTTGTTCTTGCGATTGCGATATTGCGATATTGTGACATCGCATATCGCAAATCACAACTTTTCCCTTTCTTATTTTCACCGCCACATCATCTTCATCACAAATCATAGCCAACAACATTTACCGTATCGCAAATCGCACTTCGTTGAACTTACCACATCGCAGGCCGCATCCCATAACCTTTACCGCATTGCAAATCGCACTTCGTGCATTTTAGTTCATTCTGCTAAGTCCTTACCACTATCCATTTAAACTTGCAATATTGTGATTTGCGACTCACCGCATCACTCGTCCCACTTCCCACTTCGCACAATTTAGTTTATTCTGTTAAGTCCTTATTACTATCCATTTAAACTTGCGAAGTTGTGATTTCGACATCGTACATTGCGGCTTTTGTCCTCCATCACACTCCGCCATCACACTTTTGAGTTATTTCTACTCCAAAGTCATTTCTAACGTTATAATAAAGTTTTATGATGGTTTAACCCCCTCTTTCTGCTTCCAAAGCTCGTTTCATGTGTTAAACCCCCCATTAGCCTTTTTTAGCCATTTTTCTTCCTCTAAGCTGCAAATTAACTCTTTTTAGTTAGAATTAAGTCATGTATAGTTTAGTTGTATGAATAAGAGCATGGTAGATAGATCATAGGATAAGTAGAATGCATTTAGCCATTTTGCCAAGTTAAGTGTGGTTTAGAATTAGTTTCCTTCTTACCATTTATTTTCAGCAAGTTAGCTTAGTTTCTTTTCAGTCATTCCCATTTCTGCCAATTAAATTAGTTTCATTCTTGTCATTTATTTTTAGCACTTTAATTTAATTTCCTTTTTGTCATTTCCTTCTAGTAATTTACTTTCCAGTGGTTCAGATAATTTAAGAAATAGCACCCTTTCGTAAAGAAGAAGAGGATGACATGAAAATGATGTATCTTCTGTGTATATAGCACACTGCCACTTCAAAGTTTGTACGAACCCTGGTTTGATAAAGTAAAGTAGGCCAACCACCGAGAGTTGCATCACCCTTGGTGCAATACCAGGGCTCACCAGTAAGCACAGGTGACTAGGAGGGAGGGAGTCCCTTCCCACAGTCCATCATATGCTGAATGTATGTGGAACCGATGCAGAAGTCAAAGATCTAGATGTCGAGTCACCTTTCGCACCCTTGATGCCAAATTGAACTAGAGGTGAATGGGCCCGACAAGGAAGACCAATTCTACATCCCCTCCCTACTGATCGGGCCAGGGGCCAGAGATACCCCTGCAACTATCAATTGAAACCTCCCCTTGGTCCCAAGGCCATGCCAGGTAGCAAAACGTTGACCCTTCTTCGCCACATCCAACTAGTTATCCCTGCACTATTGCCCCAAGCCTCCACTTGAGCCAGGCAATGTGCAATGCACACCTTACTTTCTCCCGACAACCTCTCCTCATCGCCCGACGCCTGAAAATGCTTCCCCAACTGCCTACCATTTGAATTAAATCACACTCGCTTGGAGCGGGGGAATAGTTCCCCAAAGCCTTCATTAATTTTGTGTGACGCGTTGAGGCCTAGCTGACTCCACAAGCCACTCCACCGCCATCTCACCTCTTAAATGCCCACCCCACTGGGGAATAGATAATATTTCTTTTCAAATTAATAATACTTCCACATAATACTAATAGTATAGTATAACTAGAAGAAATGATTTTATCAAATTTAAATTTAAATCTATTGAATAGTGGGGAGTACAAATGCGATTTGATGAGCTATTTGTTGATTAAATACAAATACAAATTTTGCAAAATCATCAAAGATATTTGGTTGAAATTGCAAGGACGAGGACTAGAGATATGTTTGACCAATTGGTCCGTTTTGAAATTCCATCCCTAATGGAGGAGATTCAAAAATATAGGACGACAACTCGATTTATATCGGTTTATATCGTTTGGATTAGCTTTTTTCTTTTTAACGTCGCATATCATATCTTTGATCCTAACTTGTAATAAAATTAAAATTGAGATGGTAAACCATTTAAAATTGCTTCACAAATCAAGACTGGCAGAAATGCTCAACGTACAATTTGTTTGATAAAATCCATGCTTTAAGAAAGTCTTCACCGTGCGTGGTGTTTATAATTTACGTATGAATTGCAAACTGCAGAGAAACAGATCTATTTGTTAAGGCCTGGAATATGCGAACAGGAAAACATATTTATTTGTTTTCTGTTTTGTTTTGGGTTGAAAACTTGCCTTTGAACGATTATGGAACTGTAAGTTGGAATTTTTTAAATTATAATTGCAGTATGGAGTGGTTTGAGTGAAATGATACAGAATTTCATTCTCAATTTTTTTTTAAGTTTCATTGCGAAATGCTGTCAAATTGTGGCAAAGAGATGCGTTTGTGATGCAGCGGAATACATGATTTCGTTTCTCAAATTGTATGACTATTGCTTCTTATGTCCCATCACAATCCACGTTCAGTTTAAGATTGTTATACCTACCAATGTGATCATCCTCCAAAGTGGCGGGATTCATGGTCTTCTTGATCTTTGTATCATTGAAGATTTGATAGTACCTTGAGCTGTATGGCCAAAAGATAATTTTAGTTTGCAGCTGTAAATTCGGATAGTTTCGTCCGTTTGTTGAATAATATTAATGTTGATGATCTCCAAAATTTTTCCAAAAGGGGAATGCAATAACAGACCAGGATTGGCAACATCGCCGGTTTCGCATATTTTACGAATTCATCAATCATGAGATGTAATTGTGTTACTCTGTTAAAACTTGGCATAACAACTTAGGCCAAAAAAAAGCATTTGAGCACACTCACATGAAGTGAATAATGGTATGTTAAAACTTGCCATTTGAAAAAAGAGAGCATTTGAGCACACTCACATGCATAATGGTAAGGGCTATCGGTGGAAGCATGGTAGGTAATAAATACACCGATTATTATTAGAATTTTATAGCGCAATTTTGATGTCATACACTTTCCTTTTATGCTAATGGTATGTAATAAATAAACTAATTATTAACCATTAATGGTAAGTACTAAATAAATTCTTACTCTTATTGAATATTATTTGAATTTTAAAGAATAATTTTATATCATACAATTTGTTACTGTTTTTTGCATAAGAATTATTTAAATTAAAAATTACATTTTCCTATGATAATAATAATAATAAGAATAACCATTATTAGATTTTAATAAATCACGTACACTATATTATTGAATATTATTTGATACTTTAATACTTATAGAATATTTTAGTCGCCTACATTGTTATTGTCTTTGCTATTCAGATTTTTGTTATTGTTAATGATTATTCAGATGAAAATTAAATATTTTGTCTTTCTTAGTGATATTTTTGTTATTATTAAGAATTATTTAAATTAAGAATTTATTTTTTCACTTATGATTATTCAATATATATATATATATATATATATATATATATATATATATATATATATAATTTATTATTTTTAAATATGATTGTTTAAGTAATGTATAAAATGTTTGTAATGGTTTTCTAAATTAATGTTAATTAAACTTTTATGTTAAAAGATAATGAAAGTTAGTAATTATTGATAATTGTAATTATTTATGAAAGTTTTTTTATAAATAAATATGAGTATCCTTGTTTATTAAGATTTTTATGTGTATTTATTCAAACTCATTATATTATGAGCAAGTTAATGATACCAACTCATAAATAAATATAAAAAGAATGAACATTATAATATGTGTTGAAAGGGTTAAACCAAGATCATATGCCGTTATTTATGATTAGGCTTTGCATTAACATAACTTCATATCATATGCTTAATAACTATATACCTTATTTCTTCTATTTTGCATTCTAGTTATTGATATAAAAAATACATATAAAATTTATTTTTAATAAGTCCATCTCATTAGAATAGCATTGCTTCATAAGGAACTTTGCAAGAATTTCTTATATTCATGCCTTTGATAGCTTCATGTACCACAATCATGAGGCTGATCTTATCTAAGTATGGAGATTCATATACTCAAAATACAAATGAACATTGTGGAAACACCATCTCCACTTAATTTACCAACCTTATTTTAATCATATCTAAACATTGGTTAGCCAAGTAATGTAGAAGCAACATTAGTAAATTGGTGTATATATTGTAGATTAAATAAATAGATTAAGCTATAGTGTATATGTATCTTACATGCACACAATATAGACTAGGACTAGTTGGCCATAAGAATCCATTAAAAAAAATCTTGTCCATCAAATTCCATTTTAGAAAAGAAATGTTGATGCTAAAGTGGTCAATAAGTCCTTCATGCATTTTAGAATGGCTTGATTTAAATGACTTTAATTATGCAAAGAAAGTTAAACATGCAACAATATACATGTCGTTATCAAGAAGGGTTGGTGGGAATCTCATAAGAAGTTGTGAAAAGAGCGTGGTGAATTCATCATAATCTAGGACAATATTATGAAGACAATGAATAATATTTTGAATATCACAATATTTTAACTATTCAATTATTGTGAAGATCATTATATGAGATTAGATCACCAAAAATTCATATTAACATGATCGATTAATAAATTAATATACTATTGAATTATATTCTTGAACGCTATTTTGGATATCAAATAGAAAAAGTCTAACTTTATTCTAAAGTTCATATCAATGGATACAATAAGGAATGCATATAGGTTTATGTAGAAGGTTGGCCATAGGCATGAGGCCAATAAACCATGATCAATAAATAAATTAATATACTAATGAGCTCCATTCCCTAAGGTTATTTTGGACATCAAATAGAAAGAGTCTAATTTTATTCTAAATTTCATATCAATGGATATACTAATGAATGCGTATAGGTTCATGTAGAATATTGACCATTGGTATAAGGCCAATAATTATGCCAACAATTCGCGTCATTAACACAACCAATAAGAAGTTCCCACTACAATGATGAGTGGATGTATAATAAACAAAGTATATTGTTTCTAATTGTGAAAAAAAAAATCACAAACATTGTTCCACAAATAACATGATCTCAAACTATTATAATATGTGCAATATTATTTTCAAGAAACTTCTATATTTTGTGACATAAGATCAATAGAAGCATGTAGTCAGCTCTTAGATAGTGCTATGAAATGTTTTTACCTCATAATGCATCAAATTCAACACCCTAGAGCGTAATTGAACAAGTTTTAGGGAAAAAATATTTGTGAAGACTGATTAATAAGATATTTATTTTATTGTGCATACTAAAGGGAAAAAGGATATGATTTCATTATATAAGATTAAATGACTAAAACCACTACACACAGAAACATATGACTTTGAATATTATTTGAAATAAGGAATGGCACATTATAGGGAAATCCAAATTATAGTACACCGTCCGCCCATGGAAGGATAAATTCAAATGTAGCAATGCACCTTTAGACATCTATAATGTTTTGTTGGGAACTCCCTACTAGTAGGAGTGTAATGAATTGTGAATTGTTCCTTCAAAGTATTTTCCTTGACATCAAAGAGATTTTTTTCCCTGTTCTTGAGGTAAATTCCAAACTTAACCTAAATTTAATTTTAGGAAATAAATATCCAAAAAATAATATACATGAAATCCAAGACAGCAATTTGGATAATATTATCGCATTAGTACAAATATATTACGATAATGGAACAAATTAACTATATGTTAATAAACAAATTAACTGATTGTTTTAGTGAATAAATTTCACTATACTACTATGGCTAGCATATAATGAATCCAATGGTGATTATAGTTCTATTGAAGTCAATTTTTATTTTAAATACATGCAAACACTAAATATGTGATTGTCACATGATCCTTTGTAACATCCCCCGGTAACCGCACAGGATAAAGTGAGGAATTGGGAATTTTTTTCAACATTTAGCAATTTGCAACATTATAATTTACTTTCCATATTCCTTTAATGACCATTAAATTAACCATAATTATTACATAGAGTAATATTTAGTGAAATAATAATGAATTAAACAACCATTAACTTCCAATTTTTTAGCATATTAACTTAAACTTCCTATGTAACCTTGAATCAATTCCATGATTATTTTAACTCGGTTGATTAATAACATTCTTGATAATCTAAATGTCTCATCATGAAAGTAATAAACATAATAAAAAATTGCACAAAAAACAATCACATCATTAGACACAGATATACCCTAGAAACCCTGTAGGGTGAAAACCAACAAATGTTTAATTTTATTATTAAATGCTCATGAGGGTGTTCACCCCTCACTCAATGGTTACCAAAAAAAATTTAATTTAATTATTAAATGCTCGTGAGAGTGTTCACCCCTCACACAATGGTTTTAAGGGAGTTTATCCATTGATCGTTGGCATAAAATATTACAAAGAAAAATCATCTTAAATGAAACATAACTAGCTACAAGCTATTACAATCGTCATGATATCATTTACCCATGAATTGTTAATCTCTGTGTCTTTGTGGTGAGACTATTTCCATCAGTGGATCATCCTCTAGTTGGAAATCCTTAATTTTCATGGACTAACAAATATTTATCTACCAAAATGTTAAACATGAACTATCCTTTACACAAGTCACTATCATTTCCTATCACTGCTATCGTCAACACACTTGATATCATGAATAGATAAAATATTAATAACCTAATAATTAATCTTTATTATTGTCACTTCAACATCTATTTGTGTGCATGTCTAAAACATAAACAAAATTTCATGAGATTTCTTCTTTAGCATAATTTCACATGCATTTGTAACAAACAAAACAGTATCAAGCGTCATCTTTCCAACAAAACACTAATTATTTTTCCCAAAAGAAGGTTAACACAATCAATATTATGTGATTGAACCTTCCTTTACTCTAGAAATATAATACCAAAACTACACTTTTCCATGCGTGCAAGTGTATATGTTTTTCTAAAGAATCTTACAAAGGAATTTTAACAAAATAAAGCATTCAATTAGCAGTTTTCCTCTCCAGGAATTTAATTCAATGATGCAGGAGCATCTTGCTTAATTTTCATTATTTATTTGTGTGATTTAGGGGGTGATGTTTTCTTTTAATTATTCTATAAATTATGCACATTTTAAATAAATTGAGAGGAAAATCTGAGTGTGAGGTTTATTTTAAATATTATCTTTATAAATTGAGAATATGAGTGGAATTGGGTTGTATAGATATTTTAGGGATTATGAACTCCTTAAATGGAACTTAGTTGAGTCAAAGGAGGGATAAGGCTATTTTAGAATTTGGTTGAGTTATTTGTGGAGGAAATCATGGATTCAAATTAATCCATAATTATGTATAAATATGAACTTTGTGTGAGGATGGAAGATAGATATAGAGAATGGAATAGGACAGAGATATAGAGAGAAATGGTATGAGAGCTCATGTAAAGGGCGAGAGCCGAGAGGCCCATAAATGTAATATTCGGCAAAGAAGGGTTTGAATTTGTAATTTTCCTATTTTATTATAAGCAAGTATTTTATCTGTTTCGGCTCTCTCTTCATATTCTGTATTAAACCTAAGTAGTTATATGAATATTTTGATGAGGATTTCATGTTAAAGGGAACACACACACTTCTGTGTGCTCTATTATGATTTATGCAGAATTTCTACATCATTTTGGTATCAGAGCTTTAGGTGGAAGTGGGTGGAGAAATTGTTGGAGGTTGTTGGTGCCTGTGGTGATAAGCGTTAGTCCAATGACTTGATGAAGGTGATGCGTATTCATGCTGTGGATTTGGTGAAGTGTGGAGTTGGTAAGAGATGCTGGCTTGCATGAGAGCAGTGGTAACACTTTGGTAAGGCATGGTGGATTGGTGCATCATCTATGATTTTTCGTGTTTGGAGAGTCGATCTATCACATATCGATCAATGTTCTTGACCGATCTGCTGTGTGGATCTACCTTATATCAAAAATTCGATCTGTATGGAGAAGTTAAGCCTTCCTCTGTGCAGTGTTGTTAACTGATCCAGGGCTCAGAACTCAAGGCTCATCTTAGGCTTGTAATCGTCACTAGTGAGGCTACGTGTATGTTTACAATTGACTTTGGAGCTATTCCATTGGATACTGTCTGATCTACCCTTGTGTGGAGCCACATATCCAATGGAGAGATCTGAGTACTGGGGTGGAATTTGACTATGGTGTGGCACAATAGAACACACCGAGCGTTTATGGCGTTGTTGGTGTTTGACTGCATATGTTGAGCCTATCCATGGGGGATGTGTCTCAGTGCGATAAAGTAGTCGCTAAATGTGAAACAGACCTCCGAATTCAGATAAAGGCATACTTTTCTTCCTTGACTATGTGTTGGATTGATAATACTAGCTGGAAATCAGAGAGAGAGACCCTCGGGTATATATATTGTGGCCTGTATATTTTGTATTTTTTCTAGTGGCTCAAATTGCACATTGAAAGGAGATAATTGACGTATAATTTTCTTACGGAAAAATTAGAGAGCATATGAACTCCATCCATTTGGAGAGTTCATTTTTTTTTGTATAATGCAATTTGTTGCTACTTTGAAAATTTAACGTGTGCCTTGTTACCTGCATCAAATTTTTGGTATGAGGTGTTGTGGGCCTGTTGCCATATTGGAGCCATGAACATTGCCAAAGGAACGATGTGGCAGGGGGAAAAGGAGATTGATGCCAGCCTGCGTGGAGGTCGTGGAGGCTATGCCTAAGAGATGTTGCTCATTGGTGTGGCTTTAGGTGTAGAAGCATCCAGTGTCACACACAAGTATTTATTTTTGGATACAAGATACACGTTACAATATGTCGGAGTAGATTTTACAACAGAGGTCAGTACATCTGATGAATTGATCTTCCTTACAAATGAACTATTACTTTCATAGATCTCCCGATATTGCGTCAACATCTTCTTTGTCTTAGTAAGCATCTGCAACTTCATTGTTGCCTTGTTTGATTAGATTATAGTTCCCCATTGGAGTGGGAACTGGACAAATTGGGGGTTGAATATGTATGGGGGGAATTTTTTGTCCTGAGGAGACCATTTTATGCAGAGCCCATGCGAACACCGCAGGATTTTGGATCCATGGTTAATAGCAAAAGCAACAGATTCATGGTTGGATGCATGGGATGAGTCGCTCATTATAGAAATCTTATTGACTACAACAATTCACTCTGCCCTTTAGTCATTCTGGCCCATCAAAAATGGGGAGGAGAAGTCACATATTTCTTAGCTTCTTCTCTCGACCTCCAGATGTAGGCATTATTTTATGTTGATTTCATTGTTCCATTAATGAACCCTTGTGGCTTCAATTCTGTACTGCTGGGATTGTGCTAGATCTATGAGTTGCATTGGTTGTTGTGGAGAACCATGCCATATCAATCAGTGAAAACCACCGGAACCATCATTTTGCACGAGAAGGAAATAGATACATTGTTAAAATAATTCCACTGTCGGTAAAGAAAAACCGTGAGATCACCCTAGTTGTCACAAATCCTCTGCAAATTATAATGAGGGTCTTGCTATGAGTTCCAAGAAAAAAGGAACCAAATTCTGCCAGGAATACAAGAGAGGGGTTAGATTATTTCCCCCACAAGGAGACTCCAAGAAATTGATATGCAAATATGGTTCGAGCATGATTGTGACATTTCGTTTTGAGGTTGTGATAACTGAGATCTACACGGAGGAGCAAGCCTGTAAAGGAGAATTTATGATTTCCATGAGTTAAAAATCATGATTGATCATTTCTTGTAGCGCATGTGGAAGTTTTCACATTGTTCTGTTCAAAAGATAATGCGGTTTGTGTTTGTTGTCGCTGGAGAAATATGTTGATGCCACCATGTTAAAAGAAAGTTTTGGAAAATTCCTATGAAGGAATTGTTTTTGTGCACTGAAGAGAGATGGTTTTTCATGAGAACTGTCACTGCAAACAAGGAGCTACATGGAAGTGCAGGAAAACTATCTACGCTAAGATGTGATAAGAACAACATAGAGGAATGAAATCTAGAGAGTTGAAATTGCAAAGAAAAGGTTTATTAAATAACCTTGAAGGGAATGTAAGTTATGAAAATTCATTTTCAAAAGGTATTTTAAATGTTGAAAATTAGATGGTTTATTTTATTTTCATCATAAAATAAATCTTGGGAAAATTGGATTTCATTTCGATTTAAAGGCTTAAGCATCATGTGAGTAAAAGGAAGTGGTAATGGGAGATGATATAATTAGTGACTTATGATATTATCATAAGAATGGAGTATGAGAGAGAGTGAAGATTTTACATCATGAAAATGTATTAAGGGTGGATGTTCATTGGTATATTGTATAACTTTAATTACACCCAAAATATTCACTATTGTAATCATTAGGTCAAGCTTTGAAGTCAAATAAGATGTTAAGGTCAAATGAAGAAATTTGTATAGCTTGAGTCAAGTTAAAATCCATCATTGAGTTATTGTACCAAAGGATGCATTTTTCATCCAAGATGAAGAGTTGATGTCAAGTCTGGAGTCAAAGAGTCTTAAACCAAGTCAAAGGTTTGAATGTAATTGGGTGCATGATTGGTGGAGCTCAACACCCAAAGATTTGGTCATTGTAATGCAAGAAATACTGCAGTTGTTGTTTGTAGAAAAGAGGATCAAGAGAATTGCCTAGAGATGATTCCAAGACAGAGGTCAAGCGCAAAAAGAGATTTTGCATTGTTGGATTACAAGTACGAAGGCTTGCTAAAAATGGGATTGAATGAAATCCACACATGAACAAATGAATTTCGCAAAGGAGCAGAAGAAGAATGTTGATAGTCATTTCAGAGGTTTTGAGAAAGACCACAACAAAAAAAAGACGAAGGAAGATGCCAAGGAAAATGGCATATGGAAGCAGTTGACTAATGAAGAATATGAGAGGGAGAAGGCTGAGATAGCAGTTCATATTGAGTTATTGATGGAATTGTTGCAGAGAAATACGAAATACCAGAGACATGGTTGGACCATGAGGAAGAAAGTGAAATGGTAGAGACTATAAGAAAAAGGAATCAATAGGTAAATATGCAGTTAACAGAAGAGTTGAGAAAGATCGAGCAGACGATGAGTGTGCAATTGAGACATGAAGAACTCAGAGGAGCTGAGTTATAAATGGAAGTTTCCATTTGTGGCCCAGAACAGAGTGAAATTCTGGGTGAAGAGATTAATGAGAAAGATCTCATGGAATATTGGAATAGTTCAGAGAAATTTGAAGATATGCTGAAAAGGGAAGAAAATGAGGCTATGAAGCCTTGTATTTTTAAATCTCATAGCTTTTTTATGTTTCCAGGATGTGTAGAAGATGGTGGACAGTCTGGTGAAACTATCACAAAGCTGAATGAAGCCCTTGAGGTGAATTATGATGGAGAATGCCTTTTAGAGGAGGAAGGTATTGATTTATTGCAGTAGAAAGAATTCATAGATGAATTTATATTTGCTGTAAGACAACCAGTTGAAGCTGTTATGGAGAAGAGGCATAATGAAAATGTCGTAGTGATATTCCAAGGAGGTAAACAAATGAATTTGTTTAATGAAATTGATGAAATAATTTTACAATGTGATGATATAGAAACCAGGATACCTCAAGAGGATTTCCAGAAGAAGAATGAAACTGAGAATGAATGTTGTGATGAAATGATCGAAAAATTTCACATGGAAATAGAGTTCTTGGAAAAATGGCTCAAGAAACCCGAAGGAGAAATGAAGCTTGCAGAACCTGATTCAAAACTGATTGCAGTTACCTTGCATGATAAGGATGAAATGTTTCTAACATTTATAGAGTTAAGTGAATGTTTTAACTCTTCAAATAATAATGTGGTTGTAGGTATAGAAGGAAACATTAATAAATATGATGTTTAAATTACAGGAATAGACCAGAAAGTATTTGAATATGAGATGATAGATCAGGAGCAGCAAGGAAGTTATGTCCTTAGAGGCATAAAGGAAACAATAGTATTAATCCAGCAGGATAAAGATGAAAGCAGCCAGCCATTCAAAAGAGGATTTACTAAAATCCAGAAGTTCTATGATGGGGGATTGGTACTTTCAGCATCAAAAGAGGCCAAAATTTCTTGTATTTTTAAAACTAATAGTTTGTTGATGAATCCAAGTACAACACTAGATGAGAAATTTGTTACTATAGGGGCAATCAATGACTATAGTTGTGATCAAGGAGAAGTTATTGAATATTGTTCATTTCACAAAGCTGAGTGTTCAGCACAGTTGGAGACAGAAGCATCAAACAAAGAGGAATTACTCCTAGGAATTGGCGAAAGAAATTGTTGTAGAGGCTGATGGAATCTGGTTGATAGAATGAGTGATGCTGATGTACAACTAGTTTGAGATTCTTTCAAAGTTTGGAGACCAGGAGAATGGGTATAAAAATTTCTACACAAGTCTATAATTCCTGAAATAAAGATGATGTGGTATGGAAAAGTGAGAGTTACATTCAATAGTATTCTGAAAATATTATTCTTGGAATTCTGTGCAAAATTACAAAATAGAGTTGATACTTTAAAAGACCAGTGACAAAAAAGAGTTTGGAATCCTGGAGGTAGCAATTCATTGAGACTTGTGCCTATTTCATTATTATAAAAATGTGACAGACCTCATAGACAGGAGTCTATGGAAACTTTTCTACATCGGGAGTCTGATGTAGGAGCATCCTGCTTAATTTTCATTATTTATTTGTGTGATTTACGGGGTGATGTTTTTTTTAATTATTTTATAAATTATGCACATTTTAAATAAATTGAGAGGAGAATATGAGTGTGAGGTTTATTGTAAACATTCTCTTAATAAATTGAGAATATGAGTGGAATTCGGTTGTATAGATATTTTAAGGATTATGAACTCCTTATATGGAACTTAGTTGAGTCAAAGGAGGGATAAGGCTATTTTAGAATTTGGTTGAGTTATTTGTGGAGGAAATCATGGATTCAAATTAATCCATAATTATGCATAAATATGAACTTTGTGTGAGGATGGAAGATAGATATAGAGAATGGAATAGGATAGAGATATAGAGAGAAATGGTGTGATAGCTTATGTAAAGGGCGAGAGCTGAGAGGCCCACAAATGTAATATTCGACAAAGAATGGTTTGAATTTATAATTTTCCTGTTTTATTATAAGCAATTAATTTATCTGTTTCGACTCTCTCTTCATATTTTGTATTAAATCTAAGTAGTTTATATGAAGATTTTGATGAGGATTTCATGTTAAAGGGAACACACACTCTTCTGTGTGCTCTATTCTGATTTATGCAGAATTTCTGCATCATTCAATAATACATACAAGAACATGATTTTCTCCTCTTCTTTTTGAAGAGTTCTGACACAATAAATACTTCCTTGCATAAAAATATATTTACCAAGGAATCTAACACACTAATTTTTCTTTTTCCAAAATTTAACTAACTCATTAGCTATTATGAATGCAATACAAAGTATTTTCCTATCATTTAACACATGATACAAATTTGTAATATTTCCTCAAGAAGAAGCATAATTAACAAATACTTCTCAAATAACACAACCAATTTTATTTTATGCAAAGGTTTTATGTGAACCCTTTCTCAAAAAAGTTACTTATCTCTTTCTGCATGACTCAAGCTCCCCATGCATGTAAAATCACCTACTCACTTCCAGTAGATCAAATATACTAGATATTATTCCCATGCACATAAACACATATTCTCTTCAAGAGTCCAATATTTCTCTTTTAAAATTTAATGCATATGCATCATGAGAACATCCCTGGTAATCTTTTAAATGAGATAAATTAATTCCTATTCAAGAAATATCAACATAATTTTTCTATTTTTGTGCATGCGAATAAGTTACTTATTTCCAAGAAATATCAACATAATTGTTCGATTTTTTATGCATATGATTGATTTATTTATTTTTTAAAAATCAACACAATAGTTATCTCTATATGTATATAAAAAATTGTTCTTATCACGATAAAAAATCAAATGGAAACCATCTGTTTTACTTTTACTATGTTTTTCTTGTTTTAATCATCAACTTTGTGCATGGTTTCCGAACATCCTGAAATGAATTTTTGAAAAATAAAAGAGGTTTTTGTTGAGAATGGATTAATTAGAAAAAAAAAGTCTCATTTTTTACAAAGGTGTCATGGTTTGGAAGATTCAAATGAATTTTTTCAACCCATTTTTCCATATTTAAACATTAAATAATTTCTTGTTTTAGTCATCAACTTTGGACGCGGTTTACATATCTATCACGTTTTGGGATATACACAGACATATTTGGACCCTAGTTTTCAATAACTCATGCAATTCACACAATTATTTAGCCATGATTTTTTTTAATAATTTAATGCACGGGAAATATTTTAAGAATTCAATGAAAAAACACTAATTCATCTATGCACGAAATTCCATGGAAATTTTCCAAGAAAATAACCTTGATTCTTTATCATATGAAATTTTCCATGAAAATAAATTTGATTCTTATTTCTTAATGCACCATATGCAAACACAATAATTTTCAAAGAGAAAAGTTACTTATATTCTAATACATGCTTGGAATCCCTCCTTCCTCTCTCTTGGCTTGATTCTACCTGAATTTTGTCATTAGTTCTCATAGTTTCCTATAGGCTTACAATAAGTAGAATTAAAAAAATGCAATAACGTTTCTAAATCTAAAAAATATTCCATAAAACACCCATAAATCACTCCACAAATCTATTTTTTTCTAAATTTTAAAATCACTCCATAAATAATCCATAAATCACACCGTAAATCATATTTTCTAAATTCTAAAATCACCCAATAAATCATCTATAAATATCTTATTCTTTTTCCAAGCTAGATTTGATTTTTCCCTATGGACAAAATATAACTTATCCATAGCTTTTCTTAAACTACAAGTCATTAGTTCTAAAACTAAAAAAAATACCAACATGGAAATATAATTTATTTAGATAGAAGCATATAAATTATTCTCAATATAATCATTAAGAATTAATTCTTCTAATATTATTTTAATTAAGAATTAGAATAATATTCTTCTTGTAATATCCATATAAGAAATAATATGATTTAAATATTCGACAACACTCATTTTACGAGAATTTTTTTACGGTAGCTTATGTTAAGGATATTACATCCTTTATAGAATAATCATCTTAGATTAATAATTTCTCCTTTCAGAATAAACATTATGTTTAATCCCAAGATAAATGGAACTTGGGGTCAATATTGATTAGATTCCCTCAACAACATCATAGTAAATATTATGTATCAAATCCCCTATTTTGATGTTCTCATTATAAGAAGAGTGTCAAAATTTTCACAAAAATAGACTTGAAATCTAGTTATCATCAAGCTAAGACAATCCTCCTTATATCTAGAAGTTGAAAATCAAACAAAAGTATGATTTGTATGAATGGTCATAAATTATTTTAACTAAATATAAAGAGATAATGACTTTAATCTAAATTATGTACATACTTCTGCACTCGTATAATGATACATTTTTATGTATGATATTAATAATCTTAGCTTAAGAGCATGAGATGAACATAACACCTCTAACACATTTCTTTCATTCTCCAAATCTTATGCCATTTTTAGATTTTATTAATTTATATAACTTTTCATTAACCATGAAATATATAACCTACTTTAGGAATTTTACCGATGAGAGGAGCATGCATAGAAATCTAGAAAAGATACACTGATCTCATTCATGAATAAAATACCCCAACAAACATCTTCTAGTTGTCAAGTTTTTTCGTCCAAGACACTTTCTATTTAAAGAGTTTGTCTTGAGGTTTTTTATGTAAAAAATATCCATCATGAACTCTTTTAAAACAATGGAAGGAATATAATTTCTATATTGGACATAGAAAACTAATAAGAAATTGAAGAATTTAAATATATATTATATACAACTTCAATGTTAGATAAAACGAAATTGTAAGCACTCTTTGAAATCAAACCAATACTTTAAAGTACACATTTAACATTATCTCCTTCAACATGCAACATATACATTTCATGATTGGGCATGGATGTTTATGGTGCTATATATATTTGTATAAATAATTTTATCTATTCCATGAAAAACCACACAACATTTCTTCTTACATGATAGCTCATGTGTAATAAAAGTTGAATGTGACAAAAATAAATTGAATTCAAATATATGGGTCATGTTGTGAAAATATTTATCTAGTCTTGTATATGTACTTTTATTTTCTTAACATTTTTATAGATATGGAAATAATATATCATGGCTTAAACTGTTCATACCATTATTAAATAAACAAATAAGAAGAAAGGTTTTTGTACACCTCTCCGTTTCTAAGAACTTACAAGAGTTTAAGTCCTCGACTTTAGAATACAACTAACAACAATGGGTTTTACACATCTCTCAATTTCTAGTAACTTACAAAAGTTTAAGTTTTTTGATTTTCAAATAGAACTAACAATGGGTTATGATCATTGTTTGTGTGTGCATGTGTGTTTTTGAAATATGATATTCATCATGTAGGAAACAAAAACCTAATCATTTATACATTTGGGAAATTTCATATTTCTCATAACCATTACATCGGACATGAATAGAAACTTCATCTAGACTTTTTTGAAATCCCTTTGAGCATGTTTAAAAGAAGCCTCAAAATATCAATAGTTTATCCATTAACAAATGGACAAAGTGATATTATGAATAAAACATTGTATAACTCTCCTAGATGTAAAATCATCACAAAGACCATACATACAAAATGATAATAAGAGTTTAATACAAATTTAGTAAAACACATATATAAATTAATACATTAGAGGTTTTATGTATATTTTAGCATGCCATTTATTTATACATGTGCCTAGTTGATATCAATAACTTTAAGATTTTTTTAATCAATAGAGAAAAAAGTTTATTAAAAAACTTACTTCATTTAATAAATTGAAAATGTTCTACACAAAGTCGATCATGTATAAAATACATCCATAAAGTATAAGCACTTCTATGTTAAACTCTATGTTTTACACACTCTTTTAAAAAATAAGGGATATTTATATACATTTAAAAGTAAAAATTTAAAAATATACATAGAAAACGCAAGTCATTTGCATATAGTCCTTATGACATCATAGAGCACAAGAAAATAATGAATTTTACATGGATATGCCACAATACCCTTGTTTGACTCCAAAATTTTATGTAAATACACTCAAATTTTGTTCACCTAAATGTTAAGATATTCGAATTTACATGTTCCTTAGGGCTTATAGGAATTACTCGATTTTCAATTTGTTCAATTTTTTTCCACACAAGCTAACATATATTAGGAGAATAGAACCAGGGTGGAGGGAGAATTAAACTCACTATTTATCACTCTAGCTATTATCCTTTAACTTCTTACAATAAAAGTTGTTAATCACTATTTCATTTTTCATTTATGTACAACTATAACTATATATAAATTTCTATTATAAAATATCACATCATAGTTCAATTAACCATTCCATTTATTTTCACATATAAAAAGATATAATTTATACTATCATAACTATAATTATATAGATATTAAATGAAGAAAATAGATATGTGCACACGCACAAACAAATTTGTTTTCTATTACACTAAATCACACAATTACATCATGTATTTATTGTATTAATGAGATCCAAACATTTATAAAATGAGGGATTGTTGTTGAGAAAATATCTCAACTATCCAATCCACTCAAAAAAACAATATTACCTATTTCTAAAGTAAGTGTTATTCCAAGTTCCCCCCTTAACGCTTACATTATTACATAAGTCACAAATTACATATACATCATATCATTCTAATATGGTATTCATCAGCAATTTTTTTTACTCCGAGATATCAGGGACACTGCCCTTTGTTTCACCACCACACAAGCTACCACTTGATATCCATTTGAAATATACTAGCCCCTGACAATCATTGAGAAGCTTTGCACAATGGATATTTCTTAACTACCCCAAAGAATAGTTGAGATATTGAATATATCTATGGAAAAGTTTCCATCCTAGTAGTATGTATAAAAATGAACGCTTCCATTTATATCGGTAACATGTCTAAATATAGAGCTTATCCAACAGTCAACTATGCAACTGACCTTTCTTCACACACACACATACACACATTGATAAATAATATAGCTGATATTTGTTTTGGAAAAACATGAGAGGCTCTGTATTAAATTCATTATCACTATCACAATATGAGAAGTCCTAAAGGTTGGATTCTTGCAAGTCTTCAATAGTATATATGTTTACTGATTCCTTTAATTTTACATTTAAAAGATCTACGACTTCAAAATTGAAGGTTGTATGTCCATGTTTTCTACAGTAAAAAAAATCAACTAAGTTATTGTTTTTATTGACTCTTCCCTCAAATAATAGTGTGATGTCATCATGTGAGTTGTCATTTGCTTACCTGATTTCATCCTCTTCTATTCTTTTATGAGTGTTGCAATAATTTCATCTAATGATCGAGAGGAAAATTGAATTAAGGTAAAATAACATTATCATACTTTGAGGATAAGCTATTTAACACATAAAGTATCAACACATTAGAGAATTGTTTGAACAAGGTGGTTGAATGGAGTATATTCATAGATTGTGTGGGTATGACGAAGGGATAGCTCTAGAATTTTCCACGCATTTAAGGGAATAAATATATAAGCTAGTAGGGATAATGGTGCCTGTGATAGAAGAATAAATAGGGTTTCTCCAGATTGAAGAACAATGGTATTCCCCCCAAAATCCCCAACTTGAAATTTTGCGGAAATTCCTTGAGGAAAATAAATGACTCGTGAAGAGCGGAACATGATTTGACAGGAAGTTTTTACCATAACACTGGGATGATGTTGGATTCATTTCCATAGATATTTCACGTGTGAAGGAAGGTATGTATTTTTTTATCTACAACAAATCTGATTATTAGACCACTTGCGTCATGGTAGGTTGGTTAACATGGACTATTTTCTTGCAAAAACCCTAGAGAATATGGCCCAATAGGTACAAAAATATAAGCAGCCATCGGAAAACCTATCCCACCATGGCCTCATTAAACTTTTGGTGATTAGTGCATTACAAAAGGAAGGGAGACCTTAGGATGAAAAAGTTGGAATTTCGATGTCTAAAATGGGCCTCCTAAGAAAAATGCATAAAAAAAATAAAATTTATAAGAACTAATAGGATTTAATATGATTATGTCAACCATAGAGGACGATTCATTATTTTTGGAGTAAAAAAGTAAAAATATTAAAAAATTAAAAAATGATAGATTTAATTTTTCAACTTCTATTTTCCACTTATATCCCTAAGGTTTTACTCAAATTTTGAGTGGGGCTATGATATGGATGTAAAATTTAATTCCTCATCCAAGGAGTACCCATGTTTCATACTTTCGATGGACCCTGCTACATGAAAAATGAGAAATACATGAAGAAATGTGATTGCAATCACATTTTTCATGTACTTCTCATTTTTCATGTAATGGGGAGCATTCAAAGTATGCAACATGGGTATTCCTTGCATGAAGAATCAAATTTTACATCCAACAAGTGTTCCATATCGAAATTTTAGTAAACCCATAGGGATATAAGTGGAATATAAGTTGAAAATTTGAGTCCCTCTCTAAAATTTGATGATGTAATCTAATCTTATTTTATTATTTCAACTATTATTTTATAATTTATGTAGGAGACCCATTTTAGACCTAAAAATTCCTCTATTGGAAGATGTTGCTACTCCGCCAGATGATTCCCTAGCCGTTGCTACTCCACCCCATGACCTCACAGATCCAACAATTCACAAAACTCCTTTCCATGTGGAAAATAAGCCACCCAATGTTCCAATTACAAGGGTTCTCCAGTATTTTGGTGTTAATTACCCATATAAATAAGACGAAAAATATGATGATTATGTAGAAATATTGGGGAGTAAACCCATGACTAGAATATTAACAAGAATAATGAAGTGCCCGACAATGATACCAACAAGCAAGACAAAGAAGAAAAAGTGATCTTGTGTTGTTGCACTTCCCAAAAGCCCCCCCATTGTTACAAAAGAAACAATGGATGAGGCTTCCTCTGATACTACACAAGAGCATCTATAGGATGTATTGGTGCAATAGGTATTCATGGAAAAATGATGCAGCCACCTTGTTGGCACAAAAGAACTATTTGAGGTTTCTCATGCCGATACACAAGAAGCACCAGAGGTAATGAGGGAAACGAATGATGGTATTATTTCAGATGTAGTAATGGAAACAAAAATCAACATCCTTGATCACACATAAGAAATAGCCCCATTTTGCAGAGGAGAGAGCCTCTCCTCAATTTTAGTGTTATACCGGGACAATTTTCAAGTCCAAGAAATCGTACCAGAATTGAAAAACAAGTGAATTAAAACAATAAGTAACCCTTCATATTTTCCTTTGTATATTTTCTTGTTAAAGAATAATGAGGTTCTTGAGATGAAAAACAGATAACTTCAATACATAGTTAAAACCTTGACAAATGAGCTCAGAGAAAAATAAGCTTGTGAAAAAATAAATTTATTAGCCCACGTTGCAGACTCCCTAACCATGGGTGTCATATATATACCTTCTCGTAGGGCCAAGAAATTATACGCCTTGGAAAAAAATAGACCCATGATATTGTTATGAAAATAGAGGATGAGGATCGAAACATAGCCCATAATTCTACTTGCACAGTAGGAAGGATGGTAGAGGAAAGGGCTTTTCAGGTGGACATATCAAATTATTTGATAAATTCAAAAGAGGATAATGTTTCCCAGTTGAAAGGATCAAATGAGGAATAAGGCAAGAAACTGACCAAAAACAATGTTGTGCAAATAGTGGATGAGGAGCTAGACATAGCCCATAGTTCTACTTGTATAATAAGAATGATGGTAGAGGAAAATGATATTCAGGTGAAGATACCATATCCTTTGATAAAGGAATCATAGGATAAATTGGCCTAGTTGATAGCCTCATATGAGGAATAAGGAAAGAAACTGACCAAAGACATTGTTGTGCAAACATAGGATGATGAACAAGAATGAAGGATGGTAAAGGAAAATTTTATTTGGATGGAGATACTGGATCCTTTAATGAAATAAAATGAGGATAATTTAGCCTTGTTGATACCCTCATATGAGGAAAAAGAAATACGTTTTCAAGAGCATGAAAATATACTATGTTACCTTAACGAGATATGGGAAGAATATATAAATAAATTTAAAGCAGAAAAAAAAGAACATAGTGGTTTAGGTGCAAAAAAATATGACCAAGATGGAGAATGAGAAGATACAATTTAGACGGTTAATGGATTCTAGAGATATTTTTAAGGATCCTTTACCCAATTACAACATTTACTTGATGGGAATATTTATGATGTTTCAAAAGAATGTTATTGTCACCAATAAGCCTTTCGAGACCGATACCCCAAATGGATTCATAGAAGAATATATGGCTTGTACAAATGAAAAAAATTTCTCTATGAAATGTACCAACATAATTCTATTATGTTTTATAACAAAATATGGAATCCCAACCCTTGTGTAGGGGACGTATATTTGAGAGCCTTTGTACCTTATTTAAGAAATCATGTCGAATGGTTGACAACTCTTGGAATTGATCGACAAAATATCAAGATCAATCTATAGGTTATAAGATAATATGAAATACCTTTACAAGTGATACAAGAACAAAAAAAGTGGTCCAATTCCTCAAAGAATGCAAATTTTATCACTGGGAACCTACAAAAGGCCATTTGATGAAGGAGCATTAAGTTAGAGCCGGCAATGTGACAAGATGGTCACATGTTGTGGCTTGGGAAGAGGACTAGCAATCCTAATAATTTGAAGACTTTTGTTTTAAAGTATTTTTTTAAGTTTAATTTGGGCTAACATAGCCATTTTAATCTGTAGGTTAAAAGAATAGTTAAATTAGGATTAGTTAGGCATTTAGTTGAATAAAAATGTTTTGAAATTGAATAACAGTTTTTCAACCATATGGGGATTTTGGGAAAGGCATAAAACAAAACCAAATCTACCATTGTGGGCTTCTGCCTTCCATAGAGAAAAAGGGAGAGAGCGAGAGGGAAATAGGTGTGAAAGAAGGTTGAAAATAGAGTAGGAATAAATATAAAAACCATCCATTTGAGGGCTTGGTTTTGTGTATTTTCATTTATAAATTAATTCCAAGTGTTTTGGATTTCGATCGGGCTCTATGTTCTAACCCATCAGTTTTATTTCCTTGTCAAATTCAAGAATTGCACTTTGTTTGTATATGTGTAGTATTATATGTGCATATTGTTTCTGTTAATGAATAGATAGATTGAGCGAGAGGATGAAGTTCCTGTTAACTTTTCACAAACAAAGCTAGGGTATAGATCGAGGGATGAGAGACGAAGAACAAGCTCATGAGGGATCCACACATATATAGGCTGAATAAAGCTTAGGAGAGATAGCGTTAAAGAAGACAAAAGGAGTACCGTGGAGGAAGCCGTATTGCAGAGCAACGACATCTGAAAGAAGAGAAATGTAGCAAATAACATAATACTTAGAATAATTCCTAAGGAGGAATCGATGACGAGGATTGAATCACAGAGTCAATGGTTTAAGGATTGATGACAGAGATTAGAGTGGGAAAAAGAGGCAAGAATATTTGATAAGGTTGAAAAGAGGGATGCGATTAAATCACAGATCCAAAGATGAAAGATGGATGGTTGTGATGCCTTCGCGAACCAGGCAGTATGAGATGTGATGAGATGGGTTGAGAAGACATGGACCATTGGATCGTGCAACAGATCTACGACATATGTTGACTTGCATTTTTGCATTTCGAAAAAGTTATAGGTTATCGTTTATGAGTTTGTAAGGTAATTTGTTTGTGGTGTGATATGATAAGAATTGAAAACTGTGATGCAATGAGGGAAGGCCACGTGTCTGCAGGGCGCAATAACGCACTTCGTAGATTTTGTGGTTTAGAACATTTGGTAAAGAGTTAAGTTTGCGGGCGAGCGATTGCGATGTATTTCGATTGGAGGAGAGTGATGTGGGACCCCTCAGGTAAGAAACCCATGTGTTTATGTTTTTATTTTGTTTTGGGTGTAGTCTACATAAAGTATTTCATTGGGGTTGTTTAAGGAAGCATTGTTTGATCATGCGCATATGTATGTTATTTAACTCTGAAATGTAATTCTACTATGTATAAGAAGTTTATGTGGGTCCTAACCCACAAGTCCATGATTTTATGTTAAATTGTAGTTACGGCTGCATCAATTGGTATCAGAGCCACAAGATATGAGAGGTGGTGTGAAGGAATTTGAAATAAGAAAAGTTGAGAAAGTTTTCTCATTGATTCTAATTGAGTGAACCTTAACATGTAATACTATGGACTGAAGACTTATGAAAAAGTATAAGAGCTACAACAACATGGATGAAGTAGTAGCATAGAAAATAAGTAGCACCAGGAGTGAAAAAATATCAGCAATAAGATCACAACCTTTAAGGGCAGTGATGAAGGGAGCTAACAAGGGTTTCTAGGAGGAAAAAGAAGTGTGGTCAGAACCTAGTATTTCAGCTGAGGTTGAAATATAAGAGGACAATAGTGTTCTCAAGTGCAGATGATTTGTGAGGGTGAGCCTAGAAGGAGCATAGAGGAGTGCTCAAGGAGGGTTCTAAATTGAGGACTAGTACTTACCAAAAGACCAAGCACTGAGGAAGTTTGGTGAGGTAAGTTGTAGCAGGAGGAACTGTTACTGCAGGGGCTAGTGCAAATCGTAGAGGGTAAAAGAAATCAAGAAGATGACTATTGAAAGTCATAGTAGATGTTCAGGAGGCAACCACAAAGTGAAGAAGGAAGATGCCAAGACAAATGGAATATGGAAGTAGATGACTGGTGAAAGATATAAGAGATAAATAGTTGAGATGAGAATCCACCTTGATCTATTGATGGATTTGCTACGAAGGAGCGAAGAAGAACTCAGAGGAGCTGTGTTACAACATAGGATGGTGCTGAGGAAGAGGTTTACTTATGTGAACTTGAGCAAGGGTATATTCTTAGTGATAGTAGTAATGAAGATGAAGACATGAGACCAGTTGATGGTTTCATGGATCCTTGGAAGGATGATAACAAAAATAAAGAGCTAGTGTTTGAGACAACAAGAGAAGCTATGGATCCTTATGCTTTTGAAACAAATTATTATTGTATGTTTGCAGTTGAAATAGGTAAAGAAAGAAAATTTTCTGATGTTGTCATAAAGGATGAAGGGAGAGGACAAAATCTGAATTGTGTTCAAGAAGAAAATGAGACAACTGAGTCTCATTTACATGCACGTGTATAGCTAAGTGAAAGAAATGATATCCAACTTATTGTGAAAGATAAAAACAAGGAGAAATTGGCTTATGATGATGGCCAAGAAGATAAAGAGGCAAAAGATGATATCAAGTATTCATATTTAATGCTTGAGAAAGCTCAAAAGAAGACTAGTGAAGACTTTTAGAGTCCTGAAAGAGACTTAGAACAACAAGAGAAATATTTGGTGATTGAGTCATCAAATAAGACCACTAGGTCTTGTGAGTTTAATGCTTACAATTTGAATGTGTTTTCAGGTTGTGTAGAATACAATCCATCTCTTGGAATTGTCTCAAGTAAAGCTGAAGTATATCTAGCAAAGCATAATGAAGAATAAAATTGTCAAGCATGGTATGATGAAGAGTGTCTTTCTGATGAAGACCAAGTTGAGTTGTTGCAGCATAAGGAATTCATAAGTTACTTATTTAATGAAGGGAGTAAATTTAATGGATATGTAGTAATGCCTCACGAGATGAAACTTGTTCTTGATGAGGACAAAGAGGAATTGGCTTGCTTAAATAGGAAAAGGAAGATTTTTGGATGGACATTTAGGACTATCATAGAAATCGAGAATCAAAATTTTATTCTGATTAAAGATGAAGAAGCAGTGTCACAAAGAGGTTTTCTTAGCAACAAGGAAGATGAAATCCATAAATATGAAAGTGAGGAAATTATGTCTCAAGCTAAAGGAAAGTCAGTCCTAGAAGTGGAAAAGACTGAACTGACTACTAAGTCTAGTCAATAAGCAGAAGGACAACAATGGAGTGTTGTCAAGAAAGAGGAAGTGAGTTATGCTGAAACTATAATACAACATACTAAAGAGGCACTTGAAGGGAGTCAAGTAATTAGTGAATGGCTGAGTTTATTGCTGAAAGAATTTGAGCAAGAGAAAGAGATTGTGGACAATAAGATGAGACTGTTTCAAACTATAGTTGAAAAAAAGATAGATACTAGTTTCCAAAACTTAATTATGTTAACTAGTATACAAGAAAGAGTGAAAAAATATATTACTTCAGTCAGAGAATTATAAGGAAATTTACCTTTTGACAGTAAATTTGCAAACAAGTAAAAGAAGAGGGATGTTGCAGAGGGAGATGTATTCAGAGATATTGAGGAAGTTTTGGTGGCAGCAATGTCCAGAGTAATATTTACAACAATATCTAGGACATAGTGTAGTAGAATGTGTTGGAAAAGGACTGGATATAAGATTATATTACAACAAAAGATTGAATTGCAAGAAACTATAGATGAACTATGGGAGCTTATGCAAATACCTAAGAAGAGTTACAACAAAATGAATAAATAAGTCCACTATGGAATTGTTTGGAAAGTGAATAACAGTGAAGATAGAGGCAATGGAGCTCTACAGTACAAAGTATGGAAGCCTAGAAAATTGCAGCTAAAGAATGGTGAAGACAATGCAGCTTATGGACAACAACAAAACAAAGTTTCGAATCCTAAAAGATTCAAGTAGTGAAGACAAATGACCAAGAGGTCATTAATTCTTTTACCTCAGGAGTCTGATGCAGGAACATTAAGGTAGAGTCGGCAATGTGACAAGCTGGTCACATGTTGTGGCTTGGGAAGAGGACTAGTAGTCATAACAATTTTAAGACTTTAGTTTTAAATTATTTTGTTTAAAGTTAGTTTGAGCTAACATAGCCATTGTAATCACTACAAGAAAAAATCACATTGGTGAGGGGAAAAAATGGTCACCATAAGCTCATTGGTGAGGGTCAAAAGAGCCTTCGTCACCAAAAATTGAACATCACCAAAGGTGGCGTCGCCGAAAGTATAGGTGTTGTGGTGACATTCAAGGTCCGTCACCAATAATGATTTATAGTGACGAATAGTGACCGTCACCATTTCATATGAGCAATGGTGACGGACAATAGCCTCCGTCACCAAAAACCTGAACGTCACCAAAGGTGGCGTCGCCGAAAGTATAGGTGTTGTGGTGACATTCAAGGTCCGTCACCAATAATGATTTATAGTGATGGATAGTGACCGTCACCATTTCATATGGGCAATGGTGACGGACAATAGCCTCCGTCACCAAAAAACTGAACGTCACCAAAGGTGACGTCGCCAAAATTATGTGTTGTGGTGACATTCAAGGTCCGTCACGAATATTGATTATAATGACGGATAGTGACCGTCACCATAAACTCATTGGTGACATCAAGGTCTGTCACGAATAATGACTATAATGACAAACAATGACCCTCACCATTTCATATCAACAACAACGATTTATGGTGACGGACCTTTAATGGTCCTCACTATTGATGCGTATATATGGTGGCGTTCGTTGACCGTCACCATTTCATATTTTGGTGACGGTCGAAAAATGTCACCATAAGCTCATTGGTGATGGTCAAAAGAGCATCCGTCACCAAAAATTGATCTTCTTCATTCCCTATATATGAATATCAAGGCACGATGGAATCGAACCACCAACCTCCTGCTTGTAAAGCAGGTGCTCTTCCATTGAGCTAGCACCCTTTAAAGAATTATACTTTTAAAAATTATATCTTGAAACTTCATAGATTTTAAATTCTACAACTTTCAATAAATTAAAGTCTCGAAAATATTTTACTAAACAAACAAAACACCATCGACATTGCAGGTCCCTACCTAATGTTTATGGAAGTTATGAAAAGTAGGTGAAGGGAAGAATTAGACTTTTAAAAATGATACATGGACTACCACCACAAGAATCCCCCAAGAGAGATCCAGTGGGAGAATCTCTTGAATCAGATTCAATGGAAAATGGAGGACTAGAAGAAAGAGAAAGGCCTCAGCAGGATGGGAATCCACCACCTCGAGTCAAGGAATAGAAGAGGTCCTCATAAATTCTTACAAAACTTTGAAATAGAGCTAAGGGTAGAATATCTACTTAAGATCTACTTATAAAGATTTCTTATGTAAAATAACTCAAATAGACAAGCAAATCCACAATTATAAAGTGATTATTTGGCATTTCAATCACTAATTTCAGGGCCAAAAACCTAAATAACCTAAAACACTCAAATATCCTAAAACAATGTGTGAAATAAAGACAAATAAAAAGAGAATATGTTCTCGAACAATAATACAAAACAAAGACAGAGAATATGTTCTAGAACAATAATACAAAACACATCCAACATTTTAAAGTATCTGACTTGTCTTGGTGAACATGCATCCTTAGCAAATACAATGTAGCAATACCTTCCCCACAAAAGAGAAGACATGTCAAAATAGTATGTTTGACACGAACAATCATAAACATGCCACAATAGCTACTCCATTCAACACATGCACAGGCAATACAACTTAGATGTTGATGGCAAAGTATGGGATAGAAACAAATATCCTAGATGCTAGTTGTCTCACAACAATTAATTCAGATTTTACATATTGGTGTGATGTTGTGGTGAAGTTCCCAGTTTCTAACCAAAAGAAAAAGTAATAGATCAACATAACATACACTGCCAACATGTAACCTAGCCAATGGCTTCATCATATGCCTCATGCCAGGAATTGGATTTTTCATACTAGACCAGTGATAGTTAGGTTCTAAATTTCAACTTGATTATTTCAAACAGCGTATGAGCAGCAGTAGAGAAGTCCTATAATAGAACTTCCATCACATTATAGTGATTTTGTTTTAGCATTTGTTTTAGTTTTAGGGCTCATGTTTCAAACAATTTTAACATGGTTTTAAGGTTCCAAAAATATCATGGGAAAGTCTCCCTTATTACAGTATTTGGTGGTAGCCTCCATGAACAGTTTGAAATCAATAATCTTGTTATAATACAACCGTTTTTAGTAGCATGTTGTCATCCTCCATGGTCTCCAAAAAATGCAAACAGATCACCATCCAAGCATAAATATAACTCGGCATATAAGATCAACTTTTGTTGGGAGGATGTGAGGTCATGTAACATACTCTTGTAGGATTATGAGGCAATATGAAGATGATATATAGAATAAAATGACCACAAATTCGATGGCAGCATGTGAAGAGCCCTAAACAGAAGATACAACAATAGATATATCCTTTGATTGGTGGTTCTCTGGAACCCAATAGTGTTGGTCTTTCCAATGGTTGATACCTCCAACTGTGGTAAATTTTCACCAACAAATAGAACTAGGGTTAATGACAGCACTATTATGGCTCTAATACTAATGTTTGGACAGATAGGGCAGCATGAATACAAGTATAAAAATACAGGTGCAATCAACAAATGTTTCCAACAATGATGTGGGGTTTTTGGGAAGCTTCTTGTGGGATAATTTGAGGGATTTCAGACAACTTTTAAGCCTTGTGAACAACAATAATCTTTATTACTTGTTTGTGACTACATCTAGGGTCATTGTATGCAAATTATAGCCCACAATAAAACTCTAAATACCCATCAATCAAAACAGTTCATCTTTCCTTCAAGCATGAACCAATTTAAATCTTCATGTGTCTTCACCTTACAGAAATTTTGTGGCAGAAATGGTGGTGGTAAAAAATATCATAAGGGCTGTTAATATCTAGTGAAAGTTTTTTTTTGAAACCCTTGGAAACATACAACAAACCCTTGAACAAAGGCATTAGAACCTTTGTGAAATCCTTAGGTAGCATTTGAATTGGACATCAGTATGTCATTATAAACATTGGAGTTCTTTGGTATTCAGAGGCATTTCAAGAGCCCTTTTCATATCTTACTTGGAGTGGTTTGTGGATATACCTCTTGTTGTTGGGTGTTCCTAGACTAGATCCTAGCAATCTAAAGCATGTATCAGATCCTAGTAATCGGTTGGGTGTTCCTAGTAACTTGTTGGTTGTATCAGATCCTAGACCAGCAGGTGTTCCTCCTTGGAAACATACATTCCTTAATTCATAGAGAATAACGTGAGGAAAAGGAGACCTTGAACCACATGTATATGCATAACCTTATGTTTGACTGTTAGCTTGAGTACAACAGCCTGAAATAGGTCCAGCCTCCTCATCTTAGATATTATCTAGGCTTTACTGAGACAGTGCAGTTGATAAATGGGTTTCAACTGACCAACTATTTACACCCAAAACCGCAATTTGAACTTAGTTCAGGCTAGCAATGGAAAAATTGGATCTTCTAATCATCCAAAAGGTTATATAATTTCAACATTCTAATTGCCCCATGGCCAGAAAAAGCCAATTTTTTGAGTGTAGGAACCTCTTTTTTTTATAAAAAGGCAAGGTTATACAAGTGAGAGAAAATTACTTGGCTATATAGGTGGTAGAAAGGTCAAAAATGAATTTGGCCAGCCCAACTTTAGAAATGGCATCCAAAAAACCACGTTGCATTAGTTTAGGTCCTTCAATCTACAAACAACAAAAATGTACTACTCTAGGGTTTTTTCAACGTGTTTAATCCATATATGTACTCAAAATTCCATTTTAAATAACAAAATTAAGATTTGGCCAAAAACAAATTTGGGGTAATAAGACAAAATCTCAAAAATGTAACATGTTTAGATTCCAAAGACTACATTTTTTGGTAGCCACAGTGCATGGGTTGTCTATAGTTGCACACAATCCATGTTATGTCTTACACCGTGACCTTATCTTAAGGCATACAGACACACCCTAGTCTAGTATTGACTATGTGAGTCTCTCTATATATATCATTGAATGCTCTGCTTTAGCTTATCCATCCATCCCTTGATCAGTCAATCAATCGATGATGGTGAAAGCGTCATCCATTCTCTTGCATTTTTGGTGCATTCAGGTTTTCATTCACCTCTGCAAATTCCATGCTAGCAGTCAAGGGCACAAATGGGAATTGAATCCAAGAAATTTGGAAGGGAAAGGCAATTTGGCTCATTATGGTCATCCCTACAGAAATATCAATGCCCCAAGTTTCTTTCAACTTCGCAGAGGCGATCTGTATATAAATCTAACCAACTAGGGAGCTACCCTCGTCTCCCTCACTCTCCTTGATGCTAAAGGTAATCATCCCTAAACCCTACCCTTCAACTGCTTTACCATCATTTACTCAGAGGGAGCTAGCTCATTAAGTATTGGTATTTATGCATTCAGGCCATCTAGCAGACGTACTTCTTGGCTATGACAATATTGCCTCATACATGGTATGTATTTTCATTTCCCTTTGGAAATTAGTACTACCATAATATGCTAGAATTTTAAGATAAATTTACAGTTTCTACTCAAATATTGGAATGGATCTCAAATGTATGCATTACCATGGGGAATATGAGATTGTTTATTAATGCAGAACATGAGCTCCAGTAGACCTTACTTCGGTGCCTTGGTGGGTGGTGTAGCCAACCGTATCAAGGATGGAGAATTCACACTAAATGGGAAAACATATCAGATGCCTAAGAATGATGGCAACAACACACTCCATGGTGAAAATATGCCTTTTCTATTCTGCATGCATGTTTTATCCAGCTAACTAGAGCCCTATAATGACCACTACTCAGGAATAAAATCTCTCTTTTTCTGTATATGTATGTTTGTTTGTGGAGGTCTAGAGCACTACTATTTTAGGTAACATATGTGTAGTTTGGTGATCTGAATGAATGCAATAGGGCTGAGAGGCTTTGACAATGTCCTGTGGGAAGTGAAGGAGCAGAGAGGCTTTGACATGCAGAATTTTATATGAAAAAAAGAGTCTTTGAGCCACAAAGGAGGGATCTAACATAATTTTGTTGATCCCCTACAACTATCAAGTGTTCAGCAAAGGAGGTGTTAAAATAGGTCTGCACTACAGCAGAATATACAACAAGTACCGCTATATTGTATGGTGTTCCTATCAAGCACTGAGGCCCAGACTTAACCATAAAATTGGCCCCTGTATCAGTCTTAAAATTGGTTTAAATAAATGCCAAAAATGATGCACAGGTTGGCTCAAATCGGTATGTCGGCTCCTTAATCAAAAGACACGACTGTTCAGTTCATACACAAACAACTATAAATAACTAGTCATGCTCATCATTTTGGAATGAAAATTTCGGTGAAAAATACAGTGAGAATTCAGAGATAAAACAGGAGGCCAAGGAGATTAAAAGGGAGATCATAATTACAACATTTTGGGCTAGAAGGATATATCTCTTGCAGACCTATTTGCACCTGTGGAAATAAATTTTTTCGGAGCTGAATTCAAGCATGAAATTTCGGCCCTATGAAAGCCTGAAATTTCGGCCCTAACAGGCCTGTAACTTCGTCCTTTCCAGAAGCTCGGACCTGAGACTATTCTCTGCAACTCAGACCCTTCTAATTCGGACCTGTGGTGAAATATGTGACCTTGCAACAGTCTTGTAATTCAGATCTATAGTAGCAGTTTTGAAGACAAATTCAGACCTGCAGATCTCTATTTTTGGAATATAATTACAGAGAAGTCTTGAGAGGAACAGTATTGAGTTTATTTTACAGTGAATATATCTAGCAGACCTATTGAAGAAAATCTATTTCACACGATGTCCGTTTGAAGAAACCTTTGCATCAACTTATGAAGATATAAGTTTTTCGGGTTTGTAAAATCCATTTGGATCATAAAATCTTAGTTGTGCTTTCAATTCAGTAGATATGCGTAATATTCTGGCAGGAAATAATTAGTCAGGTTGCCGGGATTAGAAAATTTAACACATTCAAACTGTAGTTGATTAGAAAAATTGTGATGGAAGTTAATGTGAAAAGATTTTTCCCTAATTTTTGGTCATTTGTCCCTGATACAAAAGAACACCTCTCTTTTTCATGTCATTTGCTTTAGAGTTTTGATGACAAAGGAAAATATTCCATTATGCTATGAATCCTGTCTAGCAATCTGGACATGGTTGGAAGGTCTTGTTGTTGAATTCTTGATTATTTCTTGAATTACCACCATAGAATCTCCAATTACCACTAATTTTTTGACCTGCCTTGCACACAACATAGGACCTTAAAGAAATGCTAGGGTTTTAGTAAATTATTGTAAATTATTGTGGTCCTCTAGGGTTGTAAATAGCCACCCCTACACCTGCCACTCCTAAGTCACTATGGTGACTTTATTGCACATCAAACTTTATATTCTAGCACTACTGTACTATCCAAAGACTCTAAGTGATAACATTCAAGTGACCATCCTTTTGGAAACGAATCGATGGCTTTAGGATACAAATGGGTACAATTCGAGACTTCCTATCTGCACTCAAATTCACCAAACACTTCTTGATATCCTGGATCTTGAGTTTGGACAGACCCTCTATTTCCTTGCATTTCTCAGCATCAATCTTTGATGAACCTTGGGAGCAAAGAGGCCTACCACATCACTACTAATTTTTGTTCATCTGATTTAATTACATTAGCATGCATTCATATAGATTTTAAATAGAATGGTTTATTGATGAAGGATCAAAACGAAAAGGTAATGGAATAAAAGGACTCACTGTCGAATCATAGTTTAATTAACAAAATTCTAACAACTAGATTACTGCTATGCAGTAGTCAATACCTTTAGGGAATAGAAGGCCTATATAGATAACATCAACTTGTACATCAGGATCACAGTGAAATGTCATTAAATGATTAAAGGCACTAAACTCAATTTGTATTCACAAAAGAAATATCCTAGAGAATGCAACCTAGTGCATGCTAGCAATTCTTGTCTCCTAATAATTTGAACAAAAATACAATGCAGGATCTGGTATAGAATTTCCATATAGACATGTACACACTCTCATATGATAATGCAAAACAAATCAAATGGAGATACAAATAACACTCCCGCTGAAACAAACTACAGAGAAACAGACAAATGGATTATGATATAATGCAATAGAAATAGAGGTTTCTTACCTTGGACAGGAGCCTTGCTTATCACCGCTGATTGATGTTGAATGGTTTGTTGTTCTGTGGAGCACCTAGCTCTCTTCAAGGGAAAAGAAAATATTCATAAATAAATCATGCCTTTGTTGCCATAGTTATTAAACAACCATTACTTTTAGAAAGAAAAAAACAGAGAGAGGTGTGTGCTAGTGAGACTCCAGCAATCAAAATTTCAACAGATCAAATAGACACAGTGAATATCATTCACAACCAAGAGAGAGAAGACCCAAAAATATGAGTCAAATGGAAAAATATTAAGGATGAGGTCAAATGTGTGTAAACTTAGCTAGAACATTAAACAAATGGAAATATATATAAAAATATACTCACCAGAACAGCAGAACATACTACTTGAAGGGAAGCTGGACAGTGAATTTGAGCAACTAATCTTCGACCATTGCACATAGATTACCATCTTTTTGATGAAGTCTTATTGACTGTTAAATTAGGCTTCGAAAAATAAGAGTTAACATCTGAAGACTTTCCTTGATTAACAAGAGATTTCCCTACATAGTACAAGAGGCATAAGCTAAAATTTAAACAATGAACCTTTTATTATACTTCGTATATTTGACTAGACAACTTAATTGTTATCTGGCATGCCATTTATGCATGAACGCTGAAAACCCATGGCAGGAAAATCACCCAGAAATCATCATAAATATTAGAATCTCACACAATTCTCCTTATAGACTGCAAATCTGATCAGCAAACTTATCATTATAGAGGTTAAATCCTACAACATGCATGTTTTAAAATAGTTTGTCCAATGTACCAATTAAACCAATCACTTGAAAATCACATGCATGTTGTCTAGCTAAACAAATATTTCAAAATCAGATCCATAGATATTTATAATCATAACTTGAGAACTAAAGCTTTGCGGCATTAAAAGAGGTGCAAAAATAACAAACTAATGGAATTTCGAAACCTTGTAATACACATAAGAAACCATTTAATCAAATTGTAAAATATGTCTAACCCTAAGATTAGACAGATAAGCCTCACAGCCAAGCACTTCCTTTTACACAGTATCTCAAAATAGTGAAAAGGCCTATAATATAAAAAAAGATGTCAATCTTGTAGTATTCTAGGGTAATTTGACTTAAGGTTTCAGGTATCTAAAGTTCCAAATAAACTTCCTTTGCTCATTCAATAATAAAATCGTCAACTTTTTCAATTACACAATACGATATGATCCATGTTAAATATCACTACACATTTGTCAATCATTATAGCACAGTACATGCACTAATAATATTATTGTAGAATTCAGCAAACCATCAGAGAGTCCCCAGTACCACAGAAAATTAACCAAAATGATTATACACCAATGACCTGATTTCACCTGTGCACAGATAATATTCTTTAAATACCTATAAAAACTAGAATCTGCTATAGGATACAAATCTCTATTTCCAGGACTTACAGTAACCTTCCAATCACTATCACAGCTGCCTCAGTATCCGCACCAGTCAAAAACACTTCAGGAAAATGATGATCTCAGGAAAATGACTTTGTCTTAATAATCTACTATGGGTGAAATGTTTTTCCATTTTTCATGACCTTGTTATGAGAAACACTTTACATATTGTATGTTGTCTCTGATTTGGAAAGGAAGACAGTGTTGAAATAAAAGGACAGTGAAAATGGAATTTTTTAAGAGCCCACTTTCAAGCTTTGGGCATATATGGGAAAATATTCCATTATGCTATGAATCCTACTTTATTCCATCACTATGGTGACTTTATTGCACATCAAACTTTATATTCTAGCACTACTGTACTATCCACAAATTCTAAGTGATAACATTCAAGTGACCATCCTTTTGGAAACGAATCGGTGGCTTTTAAATTTTAATGCTTAGTAAGAATTTCTTTTAGTTGTCCAAGTCTGTTACTCTGTCTTAATAATCTACTATGGGTGAAATGTTTTGCCATTTTTCATGACCTTGTTATGAGCAACACTATACATATTTTATGTTGTCTCTGATTTGGAAATTAAGGAAGTCAATGTTGAAATAAAAGGACACTGAAAATGGAATTCTTTAAGAGACCACTTTCAAGCTTTGGGCATATATGGGACAAAAGTAACCTTTTATTTGTTTTGCAGGGACTATTTCTTGGTTCTCTTGGAGCAGCCTCAAAAAGAGTTTGAATATCACTCATATCCTGTTGGTAGCAAATGCATTGGTGCCTGCTAATCCAAGGGATTTTAAATACAAGCAAGTTGAAGGTTAGTGATCCTCCCTTTTGCTGTTTTAAAATAGCTTAGTTCCTATTTATCACTTTGTGAGTATGTTGGCTACAAGATGGGATTCAGATTCATTTGGAGTCCATGTTATAGTCCATGATATATAAAGGTGGCAATTGTTCTAGCAATTCAGAAATGTCCAGTTCCCTGGTTCTCTGCAACAAAAATGTTTATCGATTGGAATTTTCCATTTTTCGTCCATAACATGTTGAGCATAATATTTAATATAAGCAAAGGAAATAACTAAAGCTATCAGGTGCCCAAAAATAAAATACAAATAATGTATTTACCAGAGAATATAAAATAGTAAACTAGTTGATCTAAGAAAACAATTAGCCTAGATTTACACATACAAAACAAAGGTACACTAGAATCATAATGACTTATCCGTGTAATACTAGTAAGAAAGCATGAAGCATCTGCAAATGAAACAACTTAGTTTTATTGTAAGAGCACAATTACTGTTAATGTAGAAAAATATAATGTATTCATAGTAATTAACTCTAGAACTCTCTAGTGTCTTTGGTGTTCAACATATAACAACAAGCCACTCAATGCTAATATTTGGGGAATATCATTGGTTGAGAACGTATACAACTTGAAATTACTGAAATTCACATAGGGTTCCAAACTGCCTTCAATATGCTTGGAGATGCTGCAAATTTAAACTACAAGAGCCTCTCAGTAAGCTCTCGAGTCCTTTGCTCACTTTCAAATTTTCACTTCTATTTTTCTAAAAGCAATAATATTTGAAATATTGGGAGCAATCACATCAACTTTCTTTGATGAGGTCGTCGGTCAAAAATCAGGGATTATTTTAAGAATTCATTAAATTCTGTTAGAAAAGAAAAACGTGCAACTGCAAAGGTAAAGGTGTATTTATGTGCCTTTTAAAGTCAAAGTCCTGATCCATTTGTGTTAAGATAAACATTAATCAATCGAAAATTAATAACGTCCACGTGATGTTTCTTAAAGTTTGAAACCATTTGAAAGAATATTAGATACCATGGATAAGAACATATAATAATGCTATAGAGGTGATGCAAATACTTAAATTTTGACTGTTAGAAAGGTCTTGATGGTTGTCATCAGCCAGAAAGAGGCGTTGTAGAGCTGCTACTAGAAAAATCTTCTACAGACAAGATAAACGAGTCCTTTTGATAATTATTTTTTTATGTATTTTGACATCTTGAAGAGTTGCAAAATTTTAGCAAAGTTTGACCAAATTTCTATTATGTCTTACAAATATCCCACAGTGATACTTACATTGCCTAAAATATGCATGTGAATTACATACCCTTTGATCAGTGTCAAGTCACTGCTGTAGCAAAAATTAAGTCTCAGCAATGTAGAATTCTATTGTATAAATGAGTTCTTGTTTCTTCCAGATTTGTTCTAGTAGTTGCATATCAGTTTAAAATGTATCATGGTGTTTGCTATTGTAATAAGTAGCCAAGGAAATTTTTTATGCCAAACAGTGTTGCTAGGAGGATTGTATTTGTTTTGGTGTCTATTATCAGAAGTAGGAAAGTTATTGAGCATGCACATCTTTTGGCTTCAATCAGATTCATGATGTAAACAGTGACTGTGGAAACTAGAGAACTCTTAATGTCTAGGCTTTTTATTTTGTTCTATGATGGAATACTTCTAATTCTTAGTTGAGTCCCTGGAAGGTTCTTGTAAAGCCATAGACATTAAGAAGCTTACCTTCCAACGTCGCCTTTGATTGCATCATTGCCGAGCAATGATTTTGTCTAAACATAATTACAAGAATCATATGCATATTAGTCTGGCTTCAAAGGTTGGAATCAAATCAATTATATTCAGATTAATTACAGTTACCAAAGCTATCTTTTCTATCATGTTCCCTAGTAAGATGTGTAAAAGGAAAAATATATGCCAAACTTAGAGACCTTCTGCTATCTTTTACTAGTTATGTTAATTGATCTTTAAATATACAAGCTAGTGCTCGAACAATTGACTATTAAAGTGTTTCTGAGTTAATCTTTACTAAGAAACAAAGAAAATATAACAATAGTTCAAAATTTGTCCCGAGGATGAACCACATTAGATGGTTCGAAACATCGACCCTAATCTGATGATGTGATTAATCCGAAAGACTCATCTACAACAATATGGATTACAAAAGTCTGAAGTCAATAATTGAGTAAAACTGTTAACCATTGATTCAGTGTACTGTAATTCTCTCTACATGGATTTTCCCAAGGTTAAAAATTGTTGAGATACTCCGACTTGCATTCCTCAACTGATTTTAATATTTGTTTTCTTTGATCTTCCTGGAATCTCATGTTTCTCATGACTTTTAATTCAAAGTATGGGAAGATAGTATTTGAATGCATGCAACTTGACTAAAAACTGAGCATATCATGTATTTTATACTAGGAGGCTTGTTTTATTTGATGTACATAAGTTCATAGCAAAGCTGAAACTTGGATTCTTCATGTGAGTAGTATATAAAAGTTTAGTTCTGTTAGCAGTGGGCTTGTATGCTTTATACTGCAGTATCAAGGATACTGATTATTTGATAAAGAATACTCATTCTCACTCTTATGACCCTAATGGGAGTATTTTTGTGGTCAAATGTATATGTAATAAAGAATTCACATGCTCTATGGTATGACCCTAATGTGGTCAATGGTATATGTATGGAGAATGTTGGACTTGGGAAATGAGTGAGGATATTTATTATAAAGGTCAATAGAGTCATTATCAACCTCAGAGACCTGTGGTCTGTATTTATAGATATACTTAGGTTTTCTGGGAGTTCTCCTAATGTGTTAGGAGATATTGTGTAAGTCATCATTATGATATTTATGCAAGTTGTGCTCCACACCTATATTATTGTGTGTACATGTTCTGGGCAGGTTTATTATACTAAGGCTTATTATACTATTTTGTGTATTAGGCTAATAACACTCACATTTGCCTTGCTGGATGTTTGTTATGGCAGGCTGCGACTCTTCTTCGGTACCTGAGGGAGCCGCGAAAAGAAAGCCTTTGAGCAGCCATTGGAGTTCACAACATTATAAGAAAAACTCCACAGGGACGCTGTCTTGAAACATAATAAAGATAAACTATAGATTCTATATGAGTGAGGCTGTAAATAGTAAGAGTGTTTGTAATTATTACAAGTTGCGTGGGATCATATTGTATAGTCTAATCAGAATTGGCCTGTCCTTGACATATTTTCTATTACCTCTGGCGATCTTTTAGGACAAAATTTTATCATGTTCTAAGTTGACACCATAGCCTATGACGAGCTTTCCTGTGGCTCCTAGCGTTATTAAAAGTTCAAATTGAACCATGAATGGTTCAACTGAGCTCATAGAAATACATGTATTAGACAACAGTCCACTATAGTACCATTGCTTTCGATGCATTTTGTTCTTATTGTGTAGAGCGGGGGAAGGGGATAGTGTCGGTAAGCTTCTCTATCATTTTGAAAGTGCAACTTATTTTTTTTCACATGTTTAGGCTGTATCGTGTACATCAGGTTTGAAATACGCATGTATTTATGCAATTGATAGCTTTTGCAATATCTGCAATTGAGGTCTTGCAGATATTTTGCAAAGACCTGGAGTGTTTCATTCAGCTAACAATTGAGAAAAAAGTGTTTCATTAAGTTATTAATTTCTTACATGTATTTCCCTCTGAGCTATACTAGATCATTTAATTATGCAATAATCTTGTTTAATATTGACATGCTTGTAGATTGAAGGTGCCCAAACCCTTTTATTGGAGATTCATATTTGTACATCAGAGCTAATGCATTTCTTTTTTGGTCAAAAATGTTTGGCATTCTATTATCGTAGGCCTTTGCACTCTGATAAATTAGGGATCCACGGCCCATCTGTGTTTCATTCTACATCCCATCTCCACCATTTTCATAATGTCTACTACCATATCTGGATAACTAATTGAATTCTTTAACACTGGCTATGGCATTTACACTCAGCATCACAAAATTCCATGACTCTTGGTCCAGGTTACAACTGTTACAAAAATTATTTACAAATAAAAAACCAATCTCCTTCTATTACGCAGGTGCCTTAGATGCTGCCTCAAGTGGAGTTTCCAGTTTTAATTCCAATGGGCCTAATGATGGCCCTACCATCATTGGATTCTGATTTTCATTCTGCTATCAATCTGGCCAGACTTCTCCATCTTGTTCATCCATTCCCCTGGTTTGGTTATAAACTTTATATTGGTTTCCAAGTAAAAATGCCACTAATCTGGATTCTTAATCACATTCACAAACTGGTGATGGAGTTCAATATTCTCTCTAAACATTGAAACTCCAAATCCAAAAAATTTCTGTTTGAGTTGTAGGTTAACCCATGTTACCAACAAAAATATGTTTCTGCTCTCTTTGGCCCTCGTGGGTCTTGGTTATGTAATTTTTGGATGGGTTTTCATGATACTTGTACTTCATTTCACCCCTGTTTACAGTATTCCCCCAACTTTTTCCACTGCGACAAGCATTTTCTCTCTTACCCAGTCACAGTCTTATCTTCAAAATGGTGTTGTAGTTGCTCTAATTCATCTGTGTAGAAAATGGTTCTTCTTTCCCAATCCTCTCGCTAGGCTATTTTGAGACTTGAGTTAATGGTTCATTTCCCTCCTATCTCTTCCCCAGCATGTGCAACAATGCTACTTCTCGCTCAACTAGGTTGGAGCTAATGCATTGCTAGTACAAGCTGTCTAGATTTGAATTTTGAATACGACAATTGAATATGACGACCGGAGCATTTATCAACTTGATGATTCAATTTTCACGGGATTTTTCTCAACCCACTTAATTTTATTATGTCAACTGGGCTAGGAGCAAAGTGCATGAGCAGGTTATCAGGTGGAGAAAATGTTTTACTTTTTCGTAATGTGATATGCACTGTGGGGTTTATAATTCTCTGCAAAATGACGTTTCCAAATAAATAAATAAAATCAGAATTCTTTTCCACATTCTGGTAAAAAAAGAAAAAATATTAAATTAATTATTTTCAACATTCTTGTTGATGTACCTAGAAATCTATAAAATCTCTTTTCTTCAACAAAAACTGCCCAATTTTTGTGTGCAGAAAACACTTGGGATCTGTCGCTTTGGGTATTGCTATGAAACACTTGGGACATGTTGCTTCGGGAATTCCCATGATGAAACACTTGGGAGATTTCGCTCTGGGAATTCCCATGTATGTGAGAGAGGTGCAATGTTCATGGGCTAAAATGTTGGGAATCAAACTTGATCCAGTGCTGGAAAACTCCACCAGTGTACTGCTGACCTATAACCAAATAAACCAGGAAATATATAAACCTCGGCAATAAACAGATTGAACAAAATATTATGAATCCTGAGGGGTCACCGACATGCTTTTGGCATGCAAGTATGAGGAGGCCTCTGTTCCTGTGGTTTATAACTTCATTCTTATCTCTGACAATGCGTACACTAAAGGATAAGTTTTACAAATGGAGAGATTGATACTTAGTACTCTGCACTTCAATATGGCAGTGCCAACTCCTTATGTCTTCATGAAGAGATTGTTGAAGGTAGCTCAATCTGATGAAGAGACAGAGAGATCGTCTTTTTTCTTCATGGATCTTTTCCTGGTGGAGTACACTATGTTGAGATATCAACACTCCATGCTTGCGGCGGCTGCAGTTTATACTGCACAATGTACCCTGAAAAGAATTCCATGTTGGAATGGAAGTATTGAATGCAACTTTGGGAATCTGCCAAGCTGATGGTGCATTATCATCAGAAGGCAGGGGAAGGGAAGCTTACTAATGTTCACAGGAAATACTCTGCCTCCAAATATGACCGTGTAGCCAAGATAGAACCAGCTACCCTTATTAGAGACATGGTCCTTTAGGATACTCATAGATTAACAATCATTTTATACAAAAATCCCAAACATAAGACATTTCAGAAATCTTGACAAAATCTCTTAGAGAGTGCATAATTTAATCAAAGCTCTGGTAAATTTCCCTTCATCATAAATTCTAACAAAATTTTATGCATTAGAATATAACTAATCTCCAACAAAATAAAAGTAGCAGGGGTTTCCACATATAATCCCATCAGCAGGAAATCATTAAAAGAAAAAACTCAAACATGCGACATTCAAGACAGCTTGAGAAACATTCTTTGAGAATGCATAATTTAATCAAACCTTAATTAAATTTTCCCCTTATTCCAAACTCTAACAGAGTGCCATGCATTAGAATATATTTAACCTGTAACTGATCTGCAACAAAATAAAAATAACAGCGATTTCCACGAATATAAATTTGGATTTTGTAATTATAACAACCAACCGCCATGTAAACCTAAGAAAACCAAAGAGGGTGCTAATCAAAGCTATCCCAACATGGATAGGACCCTATGTTAATGAATAGAAACCAAAAGTGGAGACAAATGTAGAATACTAACCATTTCGGTGATAGGAACGGGAAACCCATGTTGGGTGTAGCCTTGCGTTAGTGCTTTGGCATCACCGCAGGCCTGCAAAAGAGATGCATAAGTATTGAAATCGACTGAGATTCCCTTCTGATGCATTTGATGGAGTACACCCAGAGCTTCGTTCCACTGGCCTCGCTTGCACTTGCTGCAAGATGTTGATGATCCAGGTACCGAGGTCGACACCGGAAATTCTGAATCAATGTTTTTTGTGGGCATTTTCATGGAAATCCTCCTTGGCGGGAAAATGAAATTTCAAATGAAAAAGGTCAACGTGAAAAAAAATATTATTTGAATATAATAAATATTTTAATTTTTTTAAAAGTTATAAATGTTTTGATGTTTTTCAAAAAGAAAGGCAATTGTATTGGTAAGTTATTTTGTTTTCTCCAAGATAGTATTAATAAAAAATAGATGTTAATAACCAATTTAACACATCACCCACCTAAGTTGACCATCTTGACAAAATATTGGTTTTTTCAATGAACTAAAATGTTTTAATGAACACAACCAAATGTGCACGATGTTGAACAAGTAAACCAACATGACATACTTTTAACAATAGTAACAATGTGTGCAATCTGTGGATTGGGAAAACCAAACTAACATACTTATGATAATCAGAATTGACCATACATGCCTATTGTGATCAACCCTTCACGAGTTCTGTTGATTTTGTGCAAAATTAAGCATGTCATGCAACTCCTATAAGACTAACTTTGATACATATACAAATTAAGTTTGTATTTACTTGTTAGAATTGTGTTAAAATGTTTCCCCTTTAAATGTTAGAGGTTTGAATCCAACGGAAATTAAAGTATGTATACCTCCATGGATTAAATAGTTAAATCATTGCATGAAGGCAATCCATTGTCCCACGGACAAGGGGATCTCACATGCCAATTTAGCATATTCCTATATTATAAATTTATATTAAATACTATTATTACTTTCTTTTGTTAATATGAGTGATTTTAATATTTACTATGCAGTTAAGTAGATTACCCCTTGACTAATTAGTGAAGTATTTAATATTGGATGAGAGAGTTGTAAGGTTGAAATTTCTATACCTCATGTTAATTTGGGTATTTGTATCATTTCAATGCCGAATTGGATTTCATACATATCCATGGATCCATTAAAGCCATTTACACGTGCCAACCAAAGACATTCAATAGTTGGGTTAGAACTAGCGGTTGGGAGGAGTTCATTATCATATTCATCCAAGGGTTTCCATACTAGAGAAATTAGGGTATGTATTTGATTTATGGGCTAATGTTTGAATGATAAGAGGAAACGAGTTAGTGCAAGTCCTTCTTATGGTAAGGCCCTGCACCTCTTCCTTTATTTCTTAAAGTAAACTTGAAAGAAGTGATTACAAATATATCATACATATAATGTGCAAACCATTCACAACATCACGACATTAAACATTTACACGAGATGCAACTTATTTCATGTTCAATAGATTTTTTCTTTTAAAAAGGAAATATATCGTACCATGATATAATATATTGATTCACCAACATTGACCACCAAACAAATGACCTAAACGACAAATGTTATGTATGGTGAATATCATCCACCATAAACTATGATTATTAGCCACTCTGACACCCCTAAGTTTATGGTCACTCATTGAACATGACTCCAAGAGCTGTTTCGAGCTTCTTAAACTTATTCTTTCCCAAAAGACTGACAAGGATGCCTCATTACTGCAGCATTTTTGTCTGCGCCTTTCATCAAATTCTCTACAACCACGTTTTTATGTTATCCTCAATTAACATTTCAATTCCACGTATTTTCTTATTGCGTGTTTTAAAGGGTTTCCTTCATTCTCATGGCAGACACAGAGTCGCATTCATGGGTCCTTATGTGTTTTGGGGACCATATCATTACTTGCAATTATTTCTCTCTAAATCAACACATGGCAAGCGCGGTATGATCAACCAAAACATATTAGCACCTAAAAGGCCATCGATTTCGAGGTAATCCCTACCCTACGACATGGCAAAATTTTTGGTTTGAATAAATTTTGTCAATGAATAACATAATTGTGAGTAAAAAGGTAATGCAGTTTGGCTTGGCATCTACTTGTTGCATTAGGGGATTTAATGGGTTAGGGGCTAAGGGTTTAGAGGTTTAAGGTTTAGGGGTTAAATGAGTTAGGGGTTTAGAGGTTTAGGGGGTTAGGGGATTTAGCAGTTAAGGATTTTATGGGTTAGGGGATAGGGGTTTATAATGGTGTTAAGTTTAGTGGGTTAAATGGGTTAGGGTTTTAGGGGTTTAGGGGGTTAAATGGGTTAGGAGTTGGGAATTAGGGTTTAAGGGGTGAGGGGTGAGGGGTTTAAGGGGTTTAGGGGTTAAATGGGTTAGGGGTTAGGGGTTAAGGGTTTAGAGGTTTAGGGTTTATGGGTTGAATGGATTAGGGTTTGGGAATTAGTGTTCAAGGGTTTAGGGGTTAAGATGATAGTTTCGTTTGTCTTTGTTTGTGCACAATAGTTCTTTATTCTTTGTATTTCAATGTAACAATTTTGTAGGTAACGTTGTTTGTTGCCATGTCTTCTCTATTTATTAATTTCTAGTATTTGTTAGCCATTTATTTACATTTATCGATGAAAATGTCTATTGCAATTAAACCAAATGTATGTTCAATCTCCAGTTTCAAAGTCAGCCACAATGTTGTCACACAATTTAAGTGATCTAGAGAATGGACATCTGATGAAGTCTCAATAACCACACTGCACCTCATGACTGCTACAGAAAATCTTAAGTTAGAGTGTCCCACATTCATGAGAAAGTTGGCGATTATACTCTTGCTCCACCTGATTGTGTCCTAGACATACCCGTTTGTTGCAAAAACATCCTAATGTTGTTGACCTTGTCCCTTAACAGACCAAGGAAACAGATGAGACTGAGAGGAATGGAAAGCACTACAAAGTTGGAGAGCATACAAAATACTAGGATGATTTAAAGGATAAGCTTGAAGAATGTAACAATGGTGAAACAACTGAAAGTTGTCCCAAACAAACAGTTGATAATGTGAAACCTTCTTCTGTACCAGTCAAGCAAAACTACATTCATGTGAGAGCAAGAAGAGGAAAAGCGACCGATAGGAATAGCCTGGAAAAGAGGGTTCGGTTCACTCTTTTTAATGAAATATTTGATCTACATTTTGTATATCGAAGATTAACCGTTTTAATCTTGCCAACAAGGGGGAATTAACCCGATCGTAGGTCCCAACTAGACCTGCTCTCGTTTGGAATGGATAATCCCAACAAGTTTTAAGACTGTTATAAGGGTTAGGGGATTAGGGATTAGGGGCTTAGGGCTTAGGGTTAGGGATTATGGGAATAATGAGTTAGTGGTTAAGGGGTTAAGGATTCAGGGGTTAGGGGTTAGTGGATTTAGGTGCATTTAAGGGTTAGGGGAATAATGAGTAAGAGGTTAAGGGATCAGGATTGGGGTCAGGGGAATAATGAGTTAGTGATTAAGGGGTTAGGGGATTTAGGTGCATTTAGGGGTTTGGGGAATAATAATTTAGTGGTTAAGGGGTTAGGGATTGAGGGCTTATGGGTTAGGGGATTTAGGCGTAGTTAGGGGTTAGGTGAATAATGAATTAGTGGTTGAGGGATTAGGGATTCGGGGCTTAGGGGTTAGGGTATTTAACATTTAAGGATTTTAGGGGTTAGGGGTTAGGGCTCTCCATTCAACCATGGTTTGTAGATTTTAACCCCTAATAATGCCAGATTTGGCCATTCTTATTTGGGTTCAACTCCCTAATTTACCTCTTAACTTAATGCACCTTGATATTTTAGCCGATATTGGTAATGCCCTAGGCCAATTCATTAATATCAACACGCACAAGCTAGCGAAGGGTATTGTAACCTTTGCACGGATATGCGTGGAAGTTGATTTCAACAAGGGATTACCTGATAAAATCCTCCTGAATTCGAGGGGAGCTATTTACTCACAAGCACTAGATTATGAGAACACAACCTTCCGTTACAAGTCTACCAATAGCCAAGTCACCTCCAAAATGTATGCCCTTCTTCTCAAGGGTCCTCTCCACCTCACCAAGAATTTATTGCTAGTGTTCAATGAAAAAGAAAAAAATGTAGAACAATAACACTTCACCCTTTCCTTCTTCTGGTCATACAGATAGTCTATTCAGACACACATTTCTTTGAGAAATCTAAAACCTATACCAACTTTTCTACAGATCCATTGGAACAAAACATTGTTTCATTCACTCCTTCGTATGCCTAAAATGTTGATGTTATGTATTTGAAAAAACATCAAGTAGTAGGTCTGACAGGTCTCTGGCTTATCCTTCCATTTTAATAAATCTCTTGAATTGCTTTCTCCTTTGACTTTGTGATTGTTATATTTGAATTCGGAACAATCTTTCCAAGTTTTACAATCACTGGATTGTTCAATTTGAGTTTTCTATACGACAAGTTTCTTGAACTATATTTGTGATGTTGTTTGTTTCTTGAACATACGCTTTTATTTTGAATTATAATTTTCTAATACTTTTAGGATAACAGTAACTCTCATAGCTAGGTTAAGTGTTGCCTTGACAAAATGGGCATCTTTGCAGACTAAATTTTCAATGTGGAAGATCTATTTAGGAGGGTGTTTCTCCATCATTGTTTTCTGAAATATTCCTTTACCTAATAACACGGACTTTCTAAAATTTTCTTCAACTTTTCACCATTACACTTATAACAAATTGTATTCTATAAGAGTTGCAGTCTAAAGTTGTAACAGAATCACTCTAGGTTTGATTTTCTCTTTTACTCACTGAGTGATTACCCCTTTACATCCCAAAGGCTTGTGAAATTGCTTCAGGTTTGACGTGGAATTGGGCCTCGCAGTTTGTGAGAAAGAGTAAAATGATTGCAGAGTATTGGCTTATTTCACTCTTTGCAGAATATCTAAAAAAATTAAGTAATTTCTACTTATGAATCATACTTTTAAAAAAAAAAAATCTACTTATTTTCATAATTTAAGAGGTTTCACCGATCTAGAAATAAATAATCAATAAATGAAACAGAAGCTTACTGATGGTGACATTGTCGTGGGGGCCTCTGAAGCATCTTTTATATTCCCTTGAGGCTGAGTGAGGTGCAGAGGATTCTCACAGCAACTCTGTTGGCCGCAATGTTGGCCTTAATCAAAACCTCTCATTTAGGTCTTCTATTCTTGCTCCTTTATTATGAAAAATGGCCTCCCCAACTCATCGGAAGCCAACGTCATCCCTGCAAATAGTAACAAAATGCAGCACAGAGATTAAGCCGAAACATACAAGCATGGATGCAAAAAAAATAGTAGAACCAGATACCTGAGGTGTGTGTACTCCTCTCTGTGGAACATTAAAAATTGTGGAAAAGCAGTGAAGTTAAAAATAGAACAAATGTAGTGTCGTCAACCGTCAATGGACTGAAGATCCGATGGTGGGGTTCGAGATCAGATATCCGGTCTGCCACTGGTAAAACCCCAAGCCCCAATTCTCTTCAATCTGGTTTTCGCTCCCGCTCCTGCCCTGTGCAAAGGGAAAAGATTCTACTTAGATACTTTGAGAGAAAAAAATTTCGTTCCTGCCCTGTAAAAATTGAAAAAAAAATACTACTTCGGAACATTTGGAACATTTGGGTTGCCACGGGCTTTGTAAATCATCCAAAAAAACAAAAACAAAAATCCTATAATTTTTTTTCCAAAGGCTTTTTTAATAGTAGTTGAAAAACTAACTCTATATTTTTGGTTGTGATGGAAAGCTTTTTTTTTATATTTTCGCATATTTATTATTATAATAATAATATATTTTTAAGATGATTTATTTTATGCAATGATTTTATTATTAAAATTTGTTAGGATGGGAATGTTGTATTTTTTGGAATTTTAATGTAAAATTACTTTTAATTTAGTTGTATTGAAAATATTTAAGTTTTTTTTTTTTTATATTGGGTGGGTGTTAAGAAAGGAGTTGACTTTAGTGGAGTTTCAGGTGCTGGAATTCGATGAAAATTTTTGAGGTAAAATCTTGGTTTTTGTTATTTAAACTGGTTTTTTGATTCTATATATGGATTCAACACCCTCAAAAACCCCTAGGGCACTTTGATTGTGCAAGGTTAGCAATCAAACTTCTCTTTTCAATAAATTCATGCCGGATTTTAGAGAAATTACACCGTAAAAGCCTTCAAAAAGTCACACTAAAGACTACTCGGTTAACAAAAGAGAGTTTATGGTAAGTGGATTTAATAATTAAAAAGTGTTAGTCTCTTAAATGTCATATGAAAAATTTGGAAGGAGTAGGGTGTATATTCTTCTTTAGGTTAAATATATTCAAATGGTTGTGTGAATGGGGTTGTAAGAGATTATGTCTTCATCTTGAGAAAATAGAGTCATCTCAAAGTCACTCTCATAGTTCAGGTTGTCATAAGTAAAATATGTGTTTTGTCTTAAGATGTGAACATTTCATTTTAGGGAGTGTGATAATGTGGTTTTAGCGAGGCATTAAAAGATGGAACGAGCATGCACATTTGTTATGCTAGTGTTGTATTCTTCTTGAGGCATGAGTGCACGTCTAAGAAGACTCTAACAAGGGTTGAAGAGGTGGAATACTTAGAGAAGTTGTGGGGGGTTGTAGTCTCACTTAGAGGTGTAGAAAAGAAATTTAAGCACCATGAGAAGTTTTGAAGCAAACTTAAGATATTTGAAAAGTTTCACGAAGGCAACTTAGCAGTGGTATTAATTGAACATTCTTTGATCGAAATTGATACCCTCTCCTTGGCACTACCACTTTGCAAGACAAAGAAGAAATGTGAAATATATGTGGAACCCACTAAAGAAGTTGGCAAGGTTGTTGCAACATATATAGGTGGTTTTGTCGTGTTGCAAAAGGAGTTATTGGAACTTAGAAGGTGACTATTGGAGTAGATCTTTCATGGAGTGTCAGGGAGGTGCAAGGGTGTAGGCCACATCCTATGGGTATCTTGTACTTTTGGTGTGTGTTAGCGATGTTAGTGCATTGTGTTTGATGAGCACTAGCTATATTATGTTTCATGAAGGAAAAAACCCACAAGTTTGAGATGTCTTAACCATTTGGCATTGTAAGATGTGTTATGCCCTAGTTTTGAGGAGATAATTAGAACCCTCTCAGAGTATGATGGGTTGTACCATGGACATAGGTCCACTTGCATGGGTTGAGGTGCAAAGGTGCCCCGTGAGTTGAGGAAAATGATTGAAATGATTACCTATATAAAGTGTTTATGATATAATATTAATGATTTTTTTTGGAGAATGGAAGAGGAAGATAAGAAAGGAGAGGCACTAATGTTTATTGTAAATCAATCAAAAGGAAGGAAAAATGTCTCCTATTAGAGATATTTTTCAAGTTGCCTATTCAATAGTATTAAATTTCATTGGAGCTATGGAGTTAGCCTCAAAAACATTGATTAGGTACTTGAGAAATCCAAGACCTGACATATCCAAGCTAGTCCATTAGATAGACTCGTCTTGGGCAAAGGTTGCAAATTCTAATGTGCAAATCTCCCATTTTTAATGTGGGTTTTAAAACTTCCATTTGAAAATGCTAAAAGTAAGGTCATGATCTTGAAAGGAGGTCCTTAATTTTACCAAAAATCAATGCCAATGTTTAATCCATGGTGTGATTCTTTCTATTTGGGTTTTTCCTTGAACATTGAGATCTATCTTTGGGTCTAGCTATGATTCTATCGTTTCATTTATGTGTTGAGAAGGTCTTAAGGGTTGTAGGGGATGCGATGGTTATTTTCCAATACCCCTCCCTTGAAACCTTATAAAGAGATAGTGTGCCCCATTTTGTTGTCGTAAGATCTCAACCATGAGCTCTTCTTATGAGTATGCCCTTGAATGGAGGGTATGTAAAAGAAGTAGAAAAAAACAAAATTTCATGTTGAGTCGAAGGAGGGGTATAGATTGTAGGTTTCTCTAGAGGTCTTGACAAAGGTGAAGGATAAAGGAGTTTACCTCTTATTGAAATGCCTTCCATTCCACCATTCGAGTTGCTAAAGGGCACTGACTTTAAGGGTCATAGTTGAGTTCTCACGAAGATCTTAAAAATAAGAAGGTAGGTGTGATTTAGCATAGGATTTATTCTTCAACAATTGACTTTTAGGGTGAGATTTCCTAGTAAAAATACCCATGTATTGAAAACAAGAGAATACCCTGAGAGAATTAAAAAATCCTAACAGCAGGACTGAACTTTAGTATCTGCCTATCAAAATTTCATATTTGTACAAGCAGAAATTGAAGGATGTAAATTCAAGAGTGCAAACACAGCATGTACAGTGGATTAAAACAACAAATATATTAGGCCCACTCTACACAAATCTGCAATATGAGAATTTAGGATAAAAAGAGCAGGCTCCAAAAAAAATTTCATAGAAGTATTTATTACTGAAATAGAAGAATGTCACAGCAAGTTGTCATCTCACAAAAGCTCCTACTACAACCTACAAGATAACAATACTTAATCTTATTATCTATTTCTACAAATGTCTAACTAGTGTGCCCATCCTTTTCATTTATAAGTTAAGAGAAGGTGCTGTTAGAAAACAGGCTAATGATAGCATTAGTGGTGAATCTCCCTTGAGCATGAGAAAATCCCTCATAACTTTGCCTTGTATGCAAGGATTTTATTTTAGAGTAGTGCATTATCATAGTAGATATAACTCCTCTCTTGAAGGTGCCTCATTCCATAAGTGTTCACTCATGAATGCACTTGAGATGATGGTGTTAATCTCCTCAACTAGTGTGCCATACTTGGTGGATGTGACCCAACAACTAATTCGTCTATCCTCGAAGGTGTCGTTATAAGCTTCTAGCTGTATTTAATAATCTTTCTCACTGGTGTACCGCAATCTAGCTTTGCAATCCTGGTGCTGCTCAACTTCTCAAGGCTAAGGTGAGACCAACTCGAACCAACTAGGTAATCTAACACTCTTGAGATTTTTTTTTTCCAATAACCCAAGATTCTCCCCCAACTTGTCAAACTTCCCCTTTGTTAGGAGCTTTTTCAAACTATTAACCATATGCAACTTTGTCAGAATGTGGTCCAACACTACCAACTCCCTAATGAATTTGGAATCTTAGGAAATTGTATTGAATATCAATGTGTTTGAAATGGTCATGACACATTGGATTTTCATAGAGCTTGATGTAACTTTGATTCTCACAAGAGACAATATTGGGCTTCAACAACTGATTGGTTGACTCTACAATCAAGTTTCAAATCTAGATAGCTTCATAATAAGTATATGAAACTGCCATATACTTTGCTTCAGTGGAACTGAATGCAATTGTTGCTTGCTTCTTGTTGATTTAATAAAAATGATTTATAAAATGATAATAATGATGTTTAAAATGAGCTGTATGATGGTCTATTTATACACATTGATTGTTCACGAGGTGTAGGGGTATGTTTATAACATCACTGCCCTTGAAAGCTTTGTCTTGAAAGCACATTAATTAGAATTTTCTTTAGTTAAGCACATTTTTGTGGTGTAATGAAGTTTATCAAATATCTATTTATAGTTTGTAGAGGTTTGACTTTGTTTTTCCTTTGAGTGTTGGTGAGGTTTATTTGTATTTTTTGCATCATAGTCTAAAGTCTTTTGACCTGATTGTTTAACATGAAAGATTTATGCTTATTGGAAATATATCTGAAATACTTGCATGATCAAGAAACTGTTATGGTTAATTAAATTACTAATTAGGTACTACAGAAAGAGGATGATGCTTAGAGGTCTTTCTTGGGTGACTCTGGGAGCAACCCGGAGCTGGTCAGACAAAGCTCTTCTAAGTTACAAATCTAAAGAGAAAAACCTAGTGATGTATATGTGGTTGCACAACCTAGGCTGTATGGAAAATCTTGGCAGAGAGTGTTTACCTTTCCGTGTCTTCACGAAAGTAGGTTGTCTAGTCACAAAATAAGATCACTACATGTAGGTGATGGTTCTATAGTAAGTTCTCAGCCTTATCTTCAGAATGGCTAACAGAGAGGATCGGGTTTGAATATAGGATATAATTTGATGAATTTGGAGATTTAGAGTTAAATAATAAAATTGTGGTGATGTTTGGATGGGTGCTAATTTGTAGGGTTTTCCATTTTTATAATTTTCTTTGTTGTGCTTTCTACCACGCTACCTAGTTGCTTTCCTGTTGCCCTAGAATTTTAACTTTTTTGATGTCTATATCTCTATTGTTTCTTGCCCCTTTTGAAATGTAATCCTTATTTGGTAGGTGTTTTCTTCAACATAGTGTGAATATTTTTCCATCACACAACTTCTATGGGGTTTGTCTACGCAAATAGCTTGTAAGGCCCATTCATCAAGGTATTTGATGAAATGAAATGATTATCGATGATCACCAACTAATGGTACCTGCAGAGATTTACTCTAATAGTTCTACAGTTTTCCTGTGCCAACAATTATACAACATTTTAATCTCATGAACTAGTCTCCTCTGTTCTCTTAGCTGATGCTATAAGCACTTATTGTTGTTTTCAAAGCTTTTACTCTCTAGTCCCATTGAGCTATTTCAGTTATTTGTGGACATTGATCCATTTTAATTTCATTTCTTCAATTTTTCTAACTGTTATGCGTTACCTTTGGCCAGTGCCTTCTTTCTTACCTATGCTTTTTCTGCTTAAGCATTCCATCTAGCTAGAGCAGCAGGGGCAGCAGGAGCCACGCAGTCCAGCCAGAGCCCAGCAGGGGCAGCAGGGGCCACGCAGGGCTGACGCAGGCCCAGTCAGGGTAGCGCAGGGGTAGTGTAAGCCCTTCAAGTGTGACGCAGGCCCTTACTGAGCAGCGCAGAAGCCGATGCAAGCCAGTAAGGCTGACGTAGAGGGATTCAAAGCAGCGTATTATTGCCGTTTTTATTTCTCTATTGGGTGAACCAGTTTTGGTGCCCGGGATTGTTGTACTTAGAAACTGCATAATAATGAAAACCCTCTAGAGCTAGCTGCACCAGTTTTCCCGCATTGGGTTTTTTCCGGGGACAGTTGTCCAAAAAATCCATGTGTCACTTTTTCTATGAGCATGTTATTTAGTGTTTGATCTATATGTGTAGGTTGTTGGTTGTATTTACTATTTACTTCGCTAATTTATTGAATATTCCAGAAATTAACTTGTAACTTAATTCAAGTAGGAGAAGTAAATCAAGATACTGCAGTAGGGTTTCCTAGATTAAGAAATTTTCACATTCCCTAGGTCTAGCCCCATTAGGTCACCTAGGGCAACAATTTCCCAGGAATCTAGCTAGAGGAAAACTTCTATCTCCTAGAGGCAGTTTCATTGTTGGGTGCCCTCATTATCCTCCGAACTTGGGCCAATTCTAACGGTGGAATCTCCAGATACCTCAAGCCCTAGCTCTAGGATCAAGCTTTTCCTAGGTGTTCCCAAGGATAGAACCTAGTAGGATCAATTTGACCTATCGAAGTAAAAACTCTTTTCTGATCCTTTCCCATCACCTTGTCTAGGATAGGAACATCATTTCTTGCTAAATTTCATCCCCGAACCTGGGCTGGGTCCACTTGGCCCCGTGTGGTCCCATTTGGTGTCAAAGGCCTTTCATCAAGGACCATTTGGGAATCCAAGTTCCCAAAGGATTTTAGGGATTGAGAAATTCATTCATAAGTCTTATTCTTCTCCCTCAACCCTTCAATCCCCCTCCTCTCTCCCTAGAAGATAAATTCCCTTACTTAAAAGGAAAGCAAGTTCCACTCTTTATTTTATCTTAGGGAAAGGATTTCGAGGATCACTTCCCACCTACTCATTGACCTATACTCTACAAGTGACTTCCTAAACTACCGAGACTCCACCCATCGGTGAAAGTCCATGAAGAGTAAGGAGCCTTAGCTGTGGTGACAATGGGCTAAGCCTCCATTGTTTCCCTTGTCCCAGCAGTTGCCCTCTTAGGAACCCCTTTTAGGTCCACTACTTGTTTGAGTGGTAACAAGTTGTTCACAATTCCATTTGTGAACAAGTCTTTAGTATTCCCACTTTTGCCATACTATAGCTCCAAGATGAGAAGTCCAGGGCTATGGAGGTTGCCCTTCTTCTCACTGAATCAATCCTCTACAATATAGTGAACTAGGGCTAGTTGGTTGGCCCACTTGACTGTTACTTTAGTCCTTCAAAGTATGCACATCCTTAGGCCCTATACACCTGCCCTTCTACCAATTTTGTTGTCCTTCACCAAAACAAGATTCAGGGCTCTTCTTTAACAATAACCTAACAACCCTCCAACTGTACTTGGACTACCATCAATCTGCCCAACCACAATCAATTCTTTTTACTGATCTAGGGCCCACAATATTGTCTTCATCTAGGGCTCTTCAAATCTTCCACCTAACAATGGTTTGAGTCCTTTCAAGATCATTGTTCTTCTGTATCGACAATTTGATCTTTTTTGTCCAATCTATGAAAAAATATGAACTACTCCTCTTACCATAATTCTAACAATCTGTAGATGACTAAACTAGGGTCACAAATCAGCCACTAATAGTCCATTTACTAATTTTTTATAGGTTTATTCAGATCTTTGTCTAAAACTCTATGGAAAGTCCACCAAAATCAACTCCTTTGCATGTCAATCCATTCTTCATATGGCACATTTCTTCTGCATGCTAAATCTTCTACTCAGGTTCCACCCTCCTTTGTATATGTTGTCTCCACACATACTGAATCTACAAACCATCTTCCAGATCTGTGGTCTTTATTGCAGAAATAAACCTCGCTCTAAGGGTCACAACCCGTCTTCTTCTACGCAAATTTGTCACAGTCTTAAGGGCATACCTTATGAACTAAACATGCTAGGAAACTGTCCTAACTAGGGCATCATACTTATGTACTTCTAATTGTCATAGAACAAACCCTATCCACACATAGAAAAACATGACTCTTGCCTCCATAAGGGACTCGACCTAGCTCATATGGATCCATAGATTTTGGGCATTTCTTTGACTGAATCTTGACATGAAATTCAGATCTCAATGTTGACCCTCAAACTAGGGTTAACTCAGTCAATATTATGCCTGCGTCGACTTCTGTTATGGCTCTAAATTACAGTGCAAGCCCTCCTCCATTTATGTTGGTATTTATCACAAACCTTGCGGCCTACTAACCACCACAAGGCAAGATGGTATCAACCCTCTCATCTATTTCATGTAGAAAATATAACCAACGGGATTCAATCTGATCTTGTAATGTACTAAAACAAGGCATTGAATCCTTCTGAACAACTGAATCAGTATAATGCATTTGTCATCAGAGTCTTCTGACTACTGCTAGCTACTGCACCTGTCTAGTACTGGATTCTCTATGCTGCTTCTGACATCTGCATCCGTGCCCTTTGAACTATTGCTAACTCTGATTTGTGCTCTAGTATTTGACATATGTCACTCTGATTTATGTCTTGCTGACATCTGACTACATCAATCTAATTGATCCTTCCTACTACTACTGTAATGTGGGCTCCTCGTAGCCAGGTTCGATCCATGAGAAACGCCATCTCAATGGACCTTGCCCAAATTTCTTATGTTGGAATTATGTCTACGCATCACCCCACCTTACACCTTGAGGTATGATTGCTCCCTCTTCCCATCTAGCTCGAAATTTCCCCCTCATGGAGGTCTCTGCTTGAGTGGACGCTTCCACTCGTTCTCCTCTCTACTTCTCCAATTATGGTAGCTACTCCGCAACCTTCTGAGACTGATTCTCATGAGGATGCACGTTGAGAGGTAATTTATGATCCCTATAAACCACCAAGTCTCTAACTTCTGCCTTTCTCCTCAAAGCTTTGCATGCATCTGGTACCTCAAGTGCATATAGGTTCTTGACTCGCACACAGTGTAATTGTCTCGACGTTACAAAAAGTTTCTAAAAAAGAGTTGATTTTAAATCAATGATATCTCCCTCATTCAAGCTCTGATTCAACTGATTTGTTTTTTCCATTTAGGTAGATTTTTGCAAGGAATCCAAATATTCTATTTATTTTTGAAAAATTCACACCAAAATCTTTAGATATTCTTTGCAAACTCACCGCCCAAAAAATTCCTGCTCTGATACCATGTAGAAAATCTAACCAATGAGATTCATTCTGATCTTGTAACCTACTAGAACAAGATATTGAATCCTTCCTACAATTTGCGGAAACAAAACACAATCGCACAATCACATAGCAACAAATAAATTATCAATCGCACAGCAACATGATGTATTTGGGGAAAGCAACTGCTCAAAACCCCTCTATCTCTATTGTGTATTAAGTCAAGGAATCATGAAATAGTACAATGCTTAATATCTCATGAGATTCTCCAGCACTCTGTCAATTGTCTCCCGTTGATCTAGGCAAACTCAGTCTAGTACTTAGCCAATTCTCATCCTTACTTCAGCCTTCCTTTCTCATGCAATTCCTAGGGAATTAACTCCTTATTAATTAGGAAAATCAGTCTTCCTTGATTGCGGAATCCATCATGGCATCCCAATGACTTTATAATTTCGCATGGGAAATTTTCTCTGAATAAAACTAATAGTTATGTTCCATTTAACCTCTATCTCAATTGGGTATTCCACGAAACTGACAGGCATGCAACTATTAATAGTGAATTATTAGTTATCTGATTGATCACTCATTGTGAATTAAATCTAATTTAATTCATTAGACCTCTCACTAGCTCATCACTCAATTAGAACTAGTTAAACTGATTTTAACTCATTTAATTGAGTTAATTACAATTGCACCCCACTAATGCATCAACTTAAACTGGACCCCAAAAATATTAGAATCCCTCTAGATGCCTCATCTTAGACCCTCAACTCGAATTTATTGAGCTAACTTGGTTATCATGACTTAATTAACTGACACAAGTTGTTATGAGATGAAATTACAATTTATTTAAGGGAAAAATAATTTGGATGCCCCACATTCCTCACTCATGGTGCATCAAAATTCCTCACCAGTGTGGGTGCATTTTTTTTTTTCCTTTCTGGCTTCCAATCTCACCGTTTCTTGTTGCAAATTTCAACATTTCAGAATTTGATGCGGTCTTCACACAAAGACACCATTGAAATCACATGCCCAGATTTTCATGAGAATTCTCTCTTAATCTTGATCTACCAGAAGAGAAGCAACAATATGCCATCCTACTTCCTAGCGCAAACCGACCATTAAGGTATGCAACATTCTTCTGAACCCTCACATGATGATCTTGCTCTTGGAGGATGATCATGACCTCCCTTTAACAACCCTTACTCGACCCTCGCACTCGACCTACTTTAGGACTACATCTCTCTTCACCCCCTTGATGTGCCAAATAGTGGGAATACATGTCAAACATGCTAATATGTGCCAAGTGATAAGGCATGCCAAGATGTGAAAGGGTGTGTCAATGCGTGTCAGGGACTGTCAAGACAACAAAATGGAGAAAAAAGTTAAACTACAATGAAATGAACACATAAAAGGGTTAATAAGTCCTCAATTTACCTTTTTCAAGAGGGGCATGCTAGGCACACCAACACTAGGTGGCAATAGGTACCAAGTACAAAGTCTTAGTGCATTCTAAGTGCCAAGTATTCTTTTGTTGCTTCTCATCTACTTTCCAAAAATTGATCATGACAAATAAATTTAATATTAAACCATGCCAAATCATACCAAGGCATCTCAACGTATTCCATGCATGCTAAAACTTTCCAAGTGCCAACACGTGCCAAGCACCAATATGTGTCAGGGACTAATGTTATGCATGTTATGAAGTGGAAGGGAATGTTGAAGGGTGCTAAGGTGTGCTAGAGAGTGATAATGCATGTTGATGAATGCTAAGGAGTACTAGGAAAAAATTCATGGAAGTTAATGAATATGAGGAACGTGTACTGCTAGAGACTAGTGTTAATGAGTGTTAGTTGTCATGCCAAGGAGGAAGTGACAAGGCATGCTAAGCATTGGTAAGGCATGCTAGGGAATATCAAGGCATGTCAATAATTCCCAAAGTGTGCTTGGGAGTTCCAGGGTGTGCTAATTATATCATGTGCCAATTAATAGTGCCAAGATATGCCAATACATGCTAGGTGCTAAGGATGTGGCGCAGGGTACCAGGGTATGTCAATATGTGTCAAGACAACAAAAGGAAGAATGAATAAGAGGGTTAATAAGTCAGGACTTTATATTTTTCAAAAGGGGCATGCTAGGAACACTAATAATAGGTCCCAATACATGCCAAGTGGCATTATGTGCCAAGTGCTAATGTATGTCAATGCATTCGACCAAGGTGTTCCAGGGCATGCTAGGGACTATATGCAGCATGCCAACACATGCTAAGAGAGTTCCATGTTGTGCTAGCGCATGCCACCATGTGCTTTGGCGTCAGTGTCATCACAAGATGTTCTAGGTACAAAGATGTTCCAAGACATGTGGGGTGCTAAGAAATGTTAGTGTGTGCCAAAGCATTAATTGAAGGTGTGCCCAGATTGTTGAGGATTGTTAGGTCTTTCTTATTAATAGAATTGTCAGAGCTTGATTATGTATTAAATAATATATTTCCTACACACAGTAGTGGAACTTTACTAAAGGGAATTTTCTAGATAGTAAACTTAATAGATATGAATCATGTGTTGACTCATAGGAAATTTCTATTCGACTAGTCATTACTTGAGGGAAATGATACACACTAATTACTTCTTAAAAAATTGACTGACCCTAACCACTATGGCCTTGGACATATTATAAAAAATGCTCCATAATAATGGTATTAAATTGTTATCTTTTGACAAAAAATATATTAATAGGCACATAGCGTCATCAAAAACGTATTGGAATGATCAATGATGACGGACATTTTTTGACCATCACCAAAAGTAACAAAAAGAGTATTGGTGAGGGTCATTAAAATTTTGTCACTAGAAGTGTCACCAAAGAGAGAATTAGTGATGGGCCTTTAACGACCCTCACCAAAAGTGTCATTGAAAATGTCTTTGGTGACGGACCATAAAGGACCATCACTATATACACTTATAGTGATGGTTTTTTAATGATCAATGATGATGGACATTTTTTGACCGTCACTAAAAGTAACAAAAAGAGCATTGGTGAGGGTCATTAAAATTTCGTCACTATAAGTGTCACCAAAGAGAGAATTAGTGATGGGCCTTTAACGACCCTCCCCAAAAGTGTCATTGAAAATGTCTTTGGTGACGGACCATAAAGGACCATCACTATATACACTTACAGTGACGGTTTTTTAAGTACCGTCACCATATGTGACATTGGTGACGGACCTTAAAGGTCCGTCACAAGCATGACCCTCACCAATGTGATTTTTTCTTGTAGTGAATCTATAGGTTAAAATAATAGTTAGATTAGGATTAGTTATTCATTTAGTTGAACAAACTATTTTGAAATTGAATAACATTTTCTCAACCATATGAGGATTTTGGGAAAGGCATAAAACAAAACCAAATCCACCATTGTGTGGTTCTGCCTTCCATAGAGAAAAAGGGAGAGAAAGAGAGGGAAATAGGTGTGAAAGAGGGTTGAACAAAGAGTAGGAATAAATATAAAAGCCATCCATCCCAGGGCTTGGCTCTGTGTATTTTAATTTATAAATTAATTTCAAGTGTTTTGGATTTCGATCGGGCTCTCTGTTCTAACCTGTTAGTTTTATTTCCTTGTCAAATTCAAGCATTGTAATTTGTTTGTATCTGTGTAGTATTATATGTGCATATTTTTTCTGTCAATGAATAGACATATTGAGCGAGAGGATGAAGTTCCCGTGAACTTCGCACATACAAATCTAGGGTAGAGATTGAGGGATGAGAGATGAAGAACAAGCTTAGGAGGGATCCACACATGCATAGGCTGAATAAATCTCATGAGAGGTAGCGCTAAAGAAGATAGAAGGAGTAGCATGGAGGAATTCGTATTGCAGAGCAACGACTGAAATAAGAGCGATCGAACAAATAACACAATACTTAGAAGATTTCCTAAGGACGAATCGATGATGAGGATTTAATCGCAGAGTCAATGGTTTGTAGATTGAAGGTGAAGATTAGAGCGGGAAAAAAAGGCGAGAAGAGCCAAGAAGGTTGAATGAATGGCTGTGATTAAATTGCAGATCCAAAGATGAAATATCGATGGTCGTGATGACTTCGCGAACCAGGAAGTATGAGATGAGATGAGATGGGGGGAGAAGACATCGACCATTGTTGATCTGGAGTTCATAAATTTTTCTCAAAATCCAAAGTTACGGGATTGGGCTGAAACCAAAATGGTTGCATAGATATTGTCTTCCTGATTCTGGCACCGCAAACGGTTCAAAAAATCAATGTCGTATGAGAAGATAACGCGTTCTAATCGAAATGCCAAACAGGTAAATTTTTGACATTTTATCCAGGTTTGACTAGGATGCAGAGTCAGCAAGGTGGAGGTAAAGTCAACAAAAAAGTAATATTCCCGAAATATTCCTTTCAACGAGGCCAATCAATGGATGAAAAGTGTCACATTTTTATTCGTGGTATGGTTTGGAGGAACCAATCATAGGCTGCCACGTGGCCCTGAAATGACATAGTAAATTTTGTTGGGTCCACAGGGCTTGACCTCAAGACCTCCTGCCGGGCATGTATAGGCTCTACTGTCTGTGCTACAAGTGTTAATTAACAGTCATAGGTTGCGTGTTATATTTATTATTTTTTGAAAATAGTGTTGGGGGTTGGAACCGCCGACGGTCCCAACCCGCCAACGGTTCCAACATATATGGTCACATAAAAAACATAAAACACCAACCTTTGCATAGTCTACACGTTAACTGCCAGCATTTCACAAGATTTTCATATGGCCACGATTAAAGTGTTATCACCGCGCGAATAATTCTTAACCCACGACGCTTACCACGGTGTTAACTAGTTCAACTGCAGTTCCGCCTCGGGTTCCGCTAACCACCACAATAACCGTGGGTTTTGGGGTTGGCATGTGGCCACCCCAACCAAAAAATTTAATTTTGCAGTCATTATGGCGGTAGTTTAGCAGGCACACCATTTCTGACAGAAATTGACTATTTTAACTCCAGTTAAGTGGAGTTATCCACTTTTAGTGGAGCTTTCCTAGGTGAAACTGGGAAAAAGTGTAGGAGGCCCAATTTTCACCCATTCTAAGAGAATGAAGAGTCATTTTTGACTAATTGGATTATTTTGGAGCCATTGGTGCATATAAAACAACCATTAGAGCAATGTAACTACATGTAATAGCAAAATTTTGAGCATAATGAAATATGGGCATGCCATTGGGAGTTAGACCAACAGATGTAGCCCAGGAGGGGTGAACTGATTCATCATGCCTACTATGTAAATTTCATGTGCTGAATTTTTATTTTTTTTAGACCACTGTTCAGTGTTATTTAAGCTTGTTTTATGCTTCTAATTCCTTAAAAATCATCTACAATTCATGGACAAACACCTGGATCCCTATGCAAAGTAATGAACTGATTATCCACATGTTTTTGAACTGAAAATACACTTAGCACAACAAAAAAAATACAGTCATTTTAGATCAGATTGGTATTAGAGCTAGAGTTTATTCTCTGGTGTTGTTTAGTGCAAAGAATTTTTTAACTGTTTGCAAGTTTTAGAAGCTTACAAGGCTCAAGCTCAAGAGAGGAGAAGGCAAATTGGTGGAAGCAGAAGGGTCTCAGAAGGAGCCAAAGAAAAGTAGAGCAAGATTGCCACAATATCCACCACCTAGTTCACCTCTTAAGGAATCAAAATCTTCATTAAGTATGCCTCATGAGGAAGGATAAATCCATGAAGAATTTGATCCCAAAGAGGAAGAAAGAGTGTTCACGAAAGAATTTCTTAACATGAATGATATCGTTAGAATCCTTTATCAAGAAATTAATGAGAGACTTGAAGGAGATGGATCTAAACTTCACAAGGAAGGACAAGGATCTTCAGGAGGTCACCATGATGAAGATAATTCAAAGAAGATAAATTAAGTAAATGGAGGCAAGGAGAGCCATCATCCTCATTGTCATCATCATCATCATCCTCTACTTCCTCTTTAGTACATTAGCCACACAAGTCAAAAAACACTGGTAAAAGTCATTTTTTAAAACTTGATGTTAAGTTTGAATTGCCAATGTTTAATTGTGAAGTAAATGTAGAAAAGCTTGATAATTGGATTAGACAATTGGAGGTATATTTGAGAATCCAGAACCTTCAAGATGATGATACCAAAATTCAATTAGCTTCATTGAGAATGGAAGGTGCAACACTTGTTTGGTGGGAAGCCAAGACAAAGTAAGAAATCAAGAAGCATGGTAAGATTATTCTATCATGGTTAGATTTCATTACTGCTATTAAACAACAGTTTTATCCATTAGCTCATATGCAGAAATCCACCATGAACTGGCAAAACTTTAGGCAATTAAAGGGACAAAATGTGCAATAATACACCCAAGAATTTAGGAGAAGAACTCTCTTATTAGGGGTAGATTTGTAGAGCCAAGATACTTTGCTAAAGTACATAGGAGGCTTACATAGCTACATAAAACATATTATTCTTATGTTTAACCCCACCAGTCTAGATAAAGTATGTGTTCCGGCCACACATCTAGAGGCTAGAGGGAAGAATATTTATGAAGAGGGTAGAAAGAAACCTTTTAAGGGTAAAGCCAAGGAAAAGAATTGAAAAGGTAAAAGAAAAGAATGCATCTACTAAGAAAGAGGGAGAAAAAGTGGTTTGTAAACATTTTTCAAAAGAAGGCCATGATGAAACTCATTGTTGGAAATTACATCCTGAATTGAGGCCAAAGAAACCCAATAACAGAGGGAAACACAAAACTTCTGCTACAACTCAACATGATTTAGGATCTGATTCAGGTGATGAACCTAAAATTACAGCCATGGAATTGAAGAACATGAAGGGAAAATAAATTGAAACTAAACCTAGTACCAATACATCAAATTGTCACATACATACTCCAAATGAATAAGAAAGAATAGAATTGTTTCATGGGAGGGTCATATCCAAGCATACCAATATTGATACATTGTTTTACAGTGGGTCACAGGTAGACTTAATATCTGAATATTTGGTCAAGAAACATAATCTTGAGAACATACCACATCCAAAACCATATCCATTCGTTTGTATTTGTAAGGATGAAAATCTACAAGTTTCAAAGAAATGTATATTGAGGTTTGCAATCACTACAAATTTTGTTGACACAGTTGAATTAGATGTCATTCCGCTTAACATCACTAGTATTGTATTAGGGACTCCTTACTTGTATGAGAGGAAACTTGTATGAGAGGAAAGAAATATTCCATTTCCATGAGAACAAGTATCATTTATTCAAATATGGCAAGGAGTTCATTGTTAGAGCACATCGCAAGAAGACAAATATTTCTATGGTAAATGATGGACAGGTAAAGAGGCTGGTAAATTCAAGTAAACTTTTTTTTATTCTTATGATTAAGCCTAAAGCTGATATTAATCATGAATCATTTGAGGGATGTTACCCTAAGTTGAAATCAGATTTATATGATGTAGTTAATGGACATCATGAGATGTTTCAGAAGCCTACAAGATTGCCTCCAAAAAGCGAAATTCAACATTGCAGCAAGATTGTCCTCTTCCAAACATTGGTATGTATCGCATGTCGATAGTAGAGAATGATGAAATAAGAGGCAAATCAAAGAGATGCTGGATAAAGGAATCATAAGGCCAAGCACCTCGCCATGTGGTTCACCCATAGTCTTGATACCAAAGAAATATGAGACTTGGCGCATGTGTGTAGATTTTCGAGCTTTGAACAAGATTACGATAAAAAATCGTTACCCTCTCCCAAGAATAGATGATTTTATTGATTAGCTGAAAGAAGAATTTTTTTCAGTAAGTTATATTTACGAAGTGGATATCATCAAGTATGAATTGCAGAAAGTGATATATGGAAAACTGCATTCAAAACCAAACAAGGACTCTTTGAGTGGCTAGTTATGCCTTTTGGTTTGTGTAATGCACTGAAAATTTCATGCGAGTTATGGATAGTGTTTTGCGACCATTCCTTGAAGACTTTGTTATTTTCTACTTAGATGACATTTTAATTTTCATCAAAACAAGAGAAGATCGTGTCTTGCATGTGAATAGAGTGCTTGATATTTTGAAGAAAGAGAAATTATTTCTTAAGATGTCAAAGTGTGAGTTTGGAAAGACTTATTTGGTATATTTGGGACATATTGTAGGAGGAGTAGAATTGAGGACTGGTCCTTCTAAAGTGGAAGCCATTTTGAATTGGCCCACACCTAAAACAATTACCGAGGTAAGAAGTTTGTTAGGTGCAGCTCAATATTGGAAAAAGTTTATTGCTAACTTTTCTTCCATCGCAACTCCTATGCATATAGTGACAAGTGTGAAGAAAGGCTTCAAATGGGGAGGAAAACAATAGCAAGCTTTCAAACCTTTAAATGACAATATCAGTTCAGCTCCACTCCTTGCATTACCAAATTTGAGACAGCCATTCGAGATTCAAATTGATGCTAGTGATTATGCCATGGGTGCAGTACTTTTGCTGCATGGTAAGCCTATCACTTTTCATTTTGAAACTTTTAATGGTTTTGTGACTAATTATCCTACATATGAAAAATAAATATATGCGTTGGTACAAAGTGTCAAGAAGTGGAAACACTACTTGATGGGTAAAAAGACTATTGTACACACAGATCACAAACCATTATAGTACTTGTAGTTACAAACAAAATTGCAGCAATGAAGACATTTTAGGTGGTTGGGTTTTCTTCAAAATTTTCACTTGGTTATAAGGTACAAGAAAGGTATTTTCAATAAAGTTTTAGATATGCTTTCAATACCAATTATTAGTGCATCTACTTCACTCAAAAATTATTCTGTTGTACATGAGAGTTACATAGAACAATATGCACATGACATTGATTTTCAACATGTGTATGCTAGTTTGAGTGAAGGGAATCGAGTTGAAGAAAAATATTATCATATGCATAACAATTTGTTGTTTCATTTGGGAAAGCTATGTATTCCACAAGGAGAGAGGCTAAGTGTCATGAGAGAATCTCATTATTCTCTTATTGCTATACATTTGGGGTAAGAAAAACAATGGCGCATCTACAAAGGTATTGTTATTGGTCTCACATGATAGAGAGTGTGTCACATTTTATAAGAGGTTGTTCTATGTGTGCAACAAGTAACCCTACTAATAGGAAGCTTGGATTGTACATGCCACTACAGGTACCATCAAGGCCATGGGAGAGTGTCTCCATGGACTTTATTGGAGGTCTACCTATGTCAAGAAAGCATCATGATTATCTTTATGTAGTTGAGGATAGATTCAATAAAATGTGTATAATTATGCCATGTAAGAAAACCATTACTGCTGAACAAATTGCTTAACTTTATTTTCAACATTTTTGGGTTCATTTTGGATTTCCAACTTCTATTGTTAGTGACAGGGATTCCAGGTTCATTGGAAATTTTTGGTCAAATCTATGGAGAATGATGGACACAAAGTTGAAAAAAAGTACCCCTTTTCATCCACAAATAGATGGACAAAACGAGGTGGTGAACACAAACATTGTGCATCTATTGAGAGGATATTGCACAAACATCCTAATTTGTGGATGAAAAATTGCATTACATTCAACATGCTTACAACCGCAAACATCCTAAGTTGTGGGATGAAAAACTGCATTACATTCAACATGCTTACAACCGAGCAAAGCAGTCTTCAACACAAAGCTCACCTTTTGAAGTATGCTTTGGGTATTTTCCAAAATTGGCATTAGAATTCATCTTTGGGAAGGATGTTGCAATTGATTGCCATAGTGACATTGATAAGGCTCAAAATCTCGTTGAGAAAATTTAGATTATACATCAACAAGTTCAAGAATAGTTTGATAAAATTCAAAGAAAATACAAAGAGAGGCATGAAAAACATCGGGTTGATCACAAGTTTCAAGAAGGAGATGATGTATGGTTTCACATTAGCAAAGAAAGGATGCAAGGGGAAGGTAAAAATCTCAAACCCATTCGTTATGGTCCTTTTAAGATCACAAAACAAGTTGGTAATAATGCATTCCAACTTGACTTGCCTTCTTACATGAAAATGTATTGAGTTATTAATGTTGAAAACTTACGCTTGTATGAGCCACCTTTGATCGATGATCAAGGAAGTGATGTTCAACTACCTTCAATTGAAGATTTCTCGCCAGAATTTCTGGATGAGCTCAAAGAAGATACAATTCTTGACAAGAGGACAAGAGCATCAAAGAGGGGAAGTGTTGACTACCTTAGAGTTGGGCTCAAAGGCACTAAACCAAGCAAGGAAAAGTGGATGGAGGTTGGAAAGGTGAGGGAGATGTAGCCTCATCTACTGAACAAGTAATCAAGTCTTTTGGGGTCCAAAAGCTTCCCAATGCAGAAGAATGATAAGGAGTTCATAATTTTTTCTCAAAATTCAAATTTACATGATTGATTTAAAACCAAGATGGTTGCGTAAATATCGTCTTCCTGATTCCGTCTCCATGAATGGTTCGAAAAAATGATGTCGTATGAGGAAGATATCGCGTTCTGATCGAAATGCCAAACATGTAAATTTTAAATAGTTTGACCAGGTTTTACTGGGATGCACAGTCAACAAGGTGGAGGTGCAGTCAACAAAAAAGGAATATTCCTGGAATATTCCTTTCCACTAGGCCAACCAATGTATGAAAAGTGTCAAATTTTTATTTGTGCTATGGTTTGGAGGAACCAATCAGAGGCTTCCACATGGCCTTGAAATGGCAGAGTAAAATTTTGCTAGGTCCGTAGGGCTTGACCTTGAGAACTCCCACTGAACATGTACAAGCTTTACCATCCACGCTACAAGTGTTACTTAATAGTCATAGGTTGCATGTTATACTTATTATTTGTTGCAAATAGTGTTGGGGGTTGGAACTGCTAGTGATCCCAACCCGCCAGAGGTTCTGACATATATGCTCACATAAAAAACATAAAATGCCAACCTTCGGGTAGTCTACGCATTAACCACCATAATTCTGTAGGGTTGTCACATGGCCACATTTAAAGTGTTATCACTATGTGGATAGGTCTTAACCCACGACGCTTACCATGCTGTTAACTAGTTCCACCTCAATTCTGCGTTGGGTTCCGCTAACCACCACCATAACTGTGGGTTTTAGGGTTGACATGTGACCACCCCAACTGCAAAATTTATTGTTGTAGTCATTATGACGATATTTTAGCAGGTGCACTATTTCTGGTGTAAATTGACTATTTTAACTCCAGTTAAGTGCAGTTATCCAATTTTAGTGGAGCATTCCTAGGTGAAACTGGGAAAAAGTGTAGGAGGCCCAATTTTCGCCCATTCTGAGTGAATGAAGAGTCATTTTTTACTAATTGGAGAATTATGGAGCCATTAGTGTAGAGAAAAAGCCATTAGAGCACTGTAAGTACATGCAATAGCAAAATTTTGAGCATAATGAAAGATGGACATGTCATTGCAGTACAAGGAAAAGACCCTCTAGCAGAGGTTATAAAGGAGGTTTTTAGTGTTATAAAATTGTCCAAAATTGTCAAAAAAACATTTTGTACAACATCCGTTTATGGTTATAGAGGTTTTGGCAAATCGTTTAATAGAAATTCAACACAATTAAAAAAAAATGGCTGGTCGGAGGTTATTACGGATGTTTTTTCATCGATGCACTACTATGGATTTAACGCACTGATGCGTACATGAAGATGGCACCCTGGGGCTGCCTCAGCCAAACGAACGCATCGGGACGTTTAGGTGTAAAACCACATTGGGCGTAATATTGGTCATACAATGCATGAGGTTGTTCTAATTGGTCTTGGGATTTGTGTGCTACCCATAGGTTGTATCAACGCACCAGTGTGTATACCTTTATGATGCACTGGTGCAATGTATCACAGAAAGGCACCGAGATTTATAATTGGTGTCAGTATTCGTGGGGTGCCCATGGATCGTACAAATCCACCAGTGCTTATAGATACATAAACACCCTGGTATGCAGTATCACACAAACACACCGATATTTATAACTGGTATCAGTATTTTTGCGGTGCCCATAGATTGTACAACGACATCATTGCGTATAGACACATAAATGCACCAGTCGACAATTACTGACATGCACCGGTTTTCATTTTTTTTTTTTTAGAAACATCAACCTGTGACATTCCAATTATTGTGATTGTTTTAAATTCATTATTCATAAAAATTCGACACATCTTATAACAATATTCATATTAATTACATTTTTATTAATGCATTTGAATGTGCTATATGGATTAATTTTTTGTATCATATCAGAATTATTGTGGTTTTTAAAAATTCATTATTCATCAAAATTCGACACATATGTATCTTATAACAATATTCATATGAATTAAATTTTTATTACTTCATTTGAGAACGACAATGGAGAATGCAATAGAATAAATTAAAACATATTTTATCATTATATATATATATATATATATATATAAGACAATCTTTATCATACAAAATGGGACAGTTATTCGTATCCCTTTGTCTTTCAATTGGGATGCTATGTCCATTACATTAAACAAAATGTCTGATTTCACAGACATATTTCGAAAACTCAAATGCCTTGCTTTGATATCCAAACATAGTGGCCATCATTCTTCGCTTGAAATTTTGTCACTACTCGAGCTACTTCCATGACTTGGGGGTTATTTTCAGGAATGTTTTCTTCACGGCGTTGATTGTTTTCTTCTTCTTCACCTTCCATCTACAAACATAAAAATAAAATGAAATGAGTGTATATACATTGGTGAGAATAAATAATATACATCAATGTAAATCGAAGAGAAAAATGACGTACCATAGCAACAATTGACTCATAAGCTATATACATTCTTTCAAAACCATGTACCATGCCATCTTTCAAAATTTCATCTGTTGGCGCAGTTCCATACTTTTTTCTCGCAAGTTTTATACCCCATAACAAATCATATATTTAATATAAAAGATGTTTTTGTTCTATTAATTATAGACGAAGCTAAGTAAAACAAGATCGATAGATGCTTACAAATTCCACAATTAAATTCTGATATGCCAACATATACTCACAACCCGTATTTAACCCAATTTCAATCAATTTGTCTGATGGTTCTTCTTTGTATGTTAGCACCTGTTTGAAGACACTCAATGATGATTTTTATAAAAAAACTTAAAAAATACAAAAATGAAATCTAGTTAAGTTGTTATAAGAAAGTAACAATTACTCACAAACTTAGAGATCAACCCTTTTATTCCTTATCGTCCTATTTTATGTGCTGAATGGGTTCCATTTTCTTTTCTTTTCTGCAAGAAAATTCTTGAAAATTAATATTTAATGCTAAATTGTTTATTTATTGTACCTAATGATCGAAAAATTCAATGATTACATATTACATTAGAAGCACATTGCTGTTGAGATAGCTCCTCCTGCGATGCAATTTTTTCCATTTATTTGACCATCTCCTTGTACACCATTTTGGACATTCCTACTGGCATATTTCTGACATCAGCTCGTTCATCTTTTGATATTTTCATAATCTTCTTGAAAATGTAACATGACAATAAAATATTTAATTTTTATATTGATATATGAAAAGTAAATATAACAAAAGTGATATTTATAAATAATTCTAGAAAAGCATTTAAATGAATATTAATTTTTCATTCCTTCTTTTTTGTTGTTGTACATTTTTGCTATTAAAAGTCTGACATGTCTCATTGACCAAGTCTCTGAAACTCTTCCTGTAGTTTAGATAAAATTTGGTTCTTGGAGTCATTGGATTGATTTTTGTATTGTAAGTGGAAAGAACATCTATAAATTCGTTCCACTTGATCCCTAAAACTTTTGTAAAAGTTTTTCCCCCTTTCATTAACTTCCAGCACCACTCCAGATGAGCTAAGGAGCAATTCATTTTCATTTTCATGTTCTAATTTTTTTCTTTTCTTAGAACAACATTCCTTTTTTGAGTTGTTGCTCCCTGTAGAATATTAAACATATGTGAATTAGTAGACTGTTTGACACATGTTATCTAATAATTTTAAGTATATTATTAATGATAATTAAAAAAAGAAACTCATATTGGATCGATAGTATTTTTTCATTCACGAGATTCATCCTTTTGCAATTTTTCCATTAAACTTTTACGCTCTTCTAGTCCTAGATCAGAAATAATTATATCGAACTTCATCATTTTGTGTCTCTGCATGATACACAGTAAACAATAGATATTAGTTAAGCTTACATATATTTCAAAAATAATATTTTTGATAAAGAATTTACAAAGAACTTGCCTTTTTTGCTTTTCTTGATGTGTTAAGAGTAGTTTTTCTACTTGATCTCTTGTCAGTCATTTCTTTATCAATTTGAAACCTGTACCATATCATTCATTAATATATTTATAAATAAATTCTCAACTTTTTAGGTAGAAAATAAATCTCAAGACACCGGTGTGCCTTTCATGAGGTACGCACCGCATAATAGACAGTACGGTGCATTGGGTATTATAAACGCACCGCAAAAAATAGTGTAATAGACCATACGGTGTGTGGGGTATTATAAACGCACCGCAAAAATGGTGTAATACACCGTATGGTGATATCCTCATTAAATGGAGCATCAGTGCCCTATTTCAGATATGGTGCACAGATTTAGAAAACATGTTTTCAATTTTTTTACTACACAGTACTTGTGCGGTGCGCTGTATAATATAGCGCACTAGTGCGGTAGTGTACGCAGGGCGCACCGATAAAGAAAAATCCCTTTTTTTCAAAAATTCACACAATGGCCGAATGGATTAGGATCCGACTATGCATGTCGTCTCATGGGTTGGAAGTCAATATAAAATGAAAAAACCTAGTTCTGAAATAACAGAAACAGGGAGAAGAAAGGGAAAAAATAAAAAAATGAAGGGTTTAGGGTAAAAATGGATAAAACTGCAGAAAAAGTAAAAAAATACAGAAAAAAGTAAAAAAAAGAATCAAATTTAATCACAAGATGGTTTGAAATTCTATGATATAGGGTTTGAATCACCATAGGTTTAGTTTCTGATTGTCTGAATACTTCTGTCGAAACATATTTTTCTACTGCATAGTGCCCTCATGCTCTCTTACTCTAGGTCTGTCTCCTACAAATATCTGGCTGAAAATTTTACCAAAAATAGTGAAATAATGAAAAGTGCTTAGTATTTAAAGAATTATTTTATGAAATTAGATTTTCGAAAATATTTTTCTGCCAATTTTTCAAATAGCCGTTTTTTTTTTCACTTAAAGAAAATAGAGTTGCGTTTTTTTTATTTGCGTTTATTTGTTACCGGTGCGGAAGAGTTGTGAAGCACCAGTGTGTCTTGATAATACAATGCACCGGTGCGTGTTATGATGATAAGCGCACCAAACTGTATAAATTTTATTTTTTTTGTATCTAATATCATAATAAAATAATGATAATTTTAAAGTACATGAATTTATTTTCATTATTTTCTAAACTTTATTATGTTACAAAAATTCGTATTATTCTAGATTTGTTATTTTACAATTATTTGCAAATTTAAAAATTTAAATATTTTAATAAAATAATTTCACATTAATACAATTAAAATTTTCACATTAATAGAATTAAAATTTTACAAATATTTTACATACAATTACAATTAAAATTAGAATTAGAATTAGAACTAGAATTACAGTTACAATTTTACATTAATTTCACATACATGAATTACGATTAGAATTACAATTACAATTTTAATTTTACATACAATTACATTTACAATTTTACATAGAATTACATTTACAATTACAATTATAATTTTACAAATATTTTACATACAATTCAATTAAAATTACAATTACAAATACAATTACAATTTTAGAATTTTGCATACAATTACATTTACAATTTTACATAGAATTAAATTTACAATTAAAATTAGAATTTTACAAATATTTTACATACAATTCAATTAAAATTACAATTACAAATACAATTGCAATTTTAGAATTTTACATACAATTAGAATTACAATTACAATTTTACAATTTTTCATATATACAATTACAATCATTTCACAATAAATTAAGTATTACAATTACAAGTAAAATTTTACATTAATAAATATTTTACATACAATTACAGTTAAAATTACAATTAGTACAAATACAAATACAATTTTACAAGTTTACATACAATTAAAATTTAAATATCAATTACAATCACGACATAATATTTAATAAATATCATGGTCATTTAATATTAAATTAATTTATAAACATCATCACGATCATGATAACCATCGTACAAACATCATATTCAACTAAAAATCACATTCAAAATCAAATTAACATTATATATTAACATCATCACAACACAAATATTAATATACATCTCATGTCAAATAACTCATGCTATCAGATATACACATGTATCTGCAAGCTAAACAATAAATGAACATATCTAACATGACCTAACAATATGCGCCACATCATGATAATCACCAACATGTAAATTAAGTAGAACTGCAACATGAACATAAAATACATGGACCATATATATATATATATAACTGAATAATGTTAAAAATATACAACTGTAATATAAATTTCATGGATCAACTGGTGGTAGTGTAACAACATCAATAACAGTACAAGTGGAGGCCTGCTCAGTAAAAGGTGCAGCCTCAACGGTCGATGGTCGAGCCTGCTCATGATCATGATCACTAGTACTAATGGATGCATCAGGTGGTGGTAGTACAACATCAATATAAGCAGTAGTAGTGGAGGCCTGCTCAGTCAATAGTGCAGCCTCGACGGTCGATGGTCTAGCCTACTCATGATCATGACTAGTATTGATGGATACTGTAGGCTACTGACTAGACGTGGCTGATGGTCCAACCTCATCTCCATGATGACTGCTAGATGCCGCTAGTGGAGCCTCATTCTCATCAGCCATGTCGCAAGGTGAACGATCATGAGATGCATGTGAGTCGCTACTCGCGGACTATCCATCACCTGCCGTGGCTCGACTACGCCTATAGCTACGGACATTCCTCCTCAGTCGCATTATAGCTGTCGTAGCTCCTATGAAATGCCGCATCAGGCCGTACATGTCACGCGACATTCCTCTCCACATCCATAACAACCTATCATCGGCCTGTATGTCTCTGTAATAAGCGGGCCTGATGCTCGCATCAAAAATCAATGCATAGAGTTGGTGGCCCAACTCCATCCTATATCTAGTTTCAATTTGATCGTGCCTAGAAAAAGACGGTACCGGTGCACCATGAGCAGGACCATGTTTTTCTGTTGCACAGGCCTCATCCTGATCATGATCATCCTCAGCATCAGCCATGTCTTGATCATCATTCGGATCCACACTTGGATCATGTGGTGGATCCGACATCTCCTCGCCATCAAAAGAGCCAATGCCTGCAAAATATATACAAGTACACAACAATAATTAGACAATTTCATTACAAAATTTAATAAAAACAAGTTAAAGAACATGTTAGAATAAATATAAATAAAATATTAATATTACCTCTATCATCTGGCGGCTCATCATTTGTGAAGAGGATGTTGGGACACCCTCGCTAATCTAATCCAGCATAAAGACATGGGACCATAATGAAGGGATGCAACCCATCAACAATGGCTAGTAAGTCCAGTGCATCATGCGATATCCTAGCTGGAAACATAGTGTCTCCCCTCTTGGGCATCATCTGCCCCCACATGTGCATTCGGGCCTCGAACATCAACCTACGAGGCTGTCGAACAAAACTAGGTCTCATCTCTGGAAACCTCTCAAAAAATAAACAAAATAGCTCAAAAGTAAAAGGGAAGTTGACCCTCCCTTGTGCATGAGCATGAAATCTATCTAAGGCCGTATAAAACTGCCGCAAAAAAATGGTAGACCACCTGAAAATTCATGGTTGTTGTACTAAAGAATCAACATAATATAAAGCGAGCAACTAATGCATTGCCCGTCACTGGTGTTGTGCGAAATGGTCGAAATGATAAGTGAGAGGCACTGCACGTCTTGTCTACCAAATTCACCTATATGCAACTGACCTCTAGGTACCTGAAACTCTGAAGGAGATAGTACATGTGCTCCAATGTATCTCTGGGAGTAAAATAACTGACTCCCTGCTACACAACCAGCTGGCACGTCTGGGAATGAGGGAAAATATACCCCTCTCCTTGATAGTCCTGTAATAGAATAAATATCCTACTCAGTGGGTGTGTACCACTGGTTAGGACCAACCTGAAAATCCTATTGGAGGGCATTCCACCTACGGATAAGATATCTCAAAAACACACTATAGGCCTTTAGGGAAGTAGCCTCCTCATAGAACTTGAGGAGGCCTACCTGCCTAAGGATCCCCTAGGTATCTGCTATAATAGGGCAAGGGTATGCATCTCTCTCCCTCTCCCGGGCCTCCCATTGGTGAATCATGTCATACTGTTTAGCCTGTTGTTGTTGTTGTTCCTCCTCTTCTCTCTGAATCATTGACATATTCTTTTTTTTTAATTAAAACAAACATGTATTTAGGAATATATATATATATATATATATATATATATATATATATATATTTAAAAAAAAAAAAACAGACCAATCGGTGCGCCAAAAAAATATTCACACACCGGTGGCGGTGCATCTTAAGTTTGTAGCACATCGGGTGTCGGTGCCCCTAATGAAATATAACGCACTGGCCTCGGTGCAACTATCTATTTTTCAAGCACTGTTGACTATATATAAGTTAAAAATAGTGGTGCGCTAACTGAAATATATGCCCCAGAGCGTATAGTCATGTCAGCGCACTGACTTCATGACAATTACATAGTCGACGGTGCGGTCTTTTATCTGGCCGCGCCGTTGACCCTCTAGGAATGTAGAATGCGGTTCACTGACATACATCGGGGAGGGTAATTCTGTCAACGCACCGCATTGGGATTCCCATGGTCAACGGTGCACCTGGCTAAATGATGCACTGCATTTTTTTTTTTAATTTAAAATTATGTGGGGCACCTTTCAGTACCACCCCGGAAATAGTGCAGATACCATTAGCACCGATGGCGGTGCGGTTTACATTCTGCACCGCTATCCGATGCGAGCTGTATAGCTTAGGTGCATCGCGCGAAAAATATTTTTTTCTTTTTTAATGGTTATTTTTAAGGTTATTTCAAATTCTAGTTCGCTAAAAGGCTTAATTATGGAAAAACTAGAAAAATACCTATACATTTCACCGTCGAGAAGGCATATTGGCTGTAAAATTTTCCAAAGAAAATTTTCCCACCGTTTTTCAAAATGCAAGCTAGAGATTGGTGGCCAATGCAGAGCAGTAGTGCGTGCAATGAGATCACCGATGTCAGGGCAGCTCAGAGAAGGGGAAATGGCACCGATTCTTGAGAGCTCTAGAGCATTGAAGAAAGTGAAAAATGTTGTTTTTTGGTCGTAATTTTTTATTATTATTATTTAACCCTATTCTGGTGTGCAGGGTTTTATAGGCACATCGATACGCTTACTTACAACCGAACCGTGCGGTGTCAAATTTGGCGCATTGTTTATAATGCACCGGGGCAGTTCCCTAACACTGCACTGCGATGTTTCAGTTTTGGTGTGATGTTTTGATGATGAACCGGGGCCTAATATTTTTAAAGCACAAGTTTTTTGGCCTTAATTTTTTTTATTCAACGCTATTCCAGTGCATGAGTTTTATAGGCTCATCGGTGCTCTTGGATAAGAACGCACCGGCACGTTTCTATTTTGGCGCAGTGTTTTATGATGCACCGACGCGGAAGAGTAGTGAAGCACCGGTGCGTTATCGTAATAGGACACCCCGAGTGGGTGTGTAAGTCGCGCATGTTGTTCGGTGTGCCAATGTTTTGTGTGCACTGGTGCATTCTATGGTAGAGCGCGCACCGGTAATTGAGAGCTCAGGAGCATTGGAAAAATGAAAAATCTTGGTTTTTTGCCGTAATGTTTTTTTAATTGAACCCTTTACCGGTGCACGTGGTTTATAGGTGCATTGATTTTGTTTCTTACAAACACATCGATTGGTTTGTGTTTTGGCGAATTTTTTTATGATGCACCAGTGTAGTTTCTTTCTACCGCACCGATGGTTTTGGTTTTGGTGTAGTGTTTTATAATGCACCGGCATGGAAGAGTTGTGATGCATCGGTGCTATAGAATAATACAATGCACCAGGCGGGTGTGTACGGAGTGCACGGTGTCTAGTGTGCTAATTATTTTGTGTGCACCGATGCTTTCGGTATTCCAGAGCATCGGGGCGATGTTTAATGATAAGCGCACCAAGCGGAAAACATCCACAAAACCCTCCGCCCACCAACCTCCTCTAGTAACCTTTGCTAGAAACGGATGTACGGGGTAATTTTCTGTGGGGTTCCTAAAAAACATCCGCTAGAGGGTCTTTTCCTTGTAGTGTTGGGAGCTGGACCAACAGATGTAGCCCTAGAGGGGTGAACTACTTCATCATGCCTACTATGTAAATGTCATGTGGTGACTTATTTCTCTATTTTACACTATAGTTTAGTGTTATTTAAGCTTGTTTTATGCTTCTAATTCACTAAAAATGACCTACAATTCATGGACAAAAACCTCAATCCCTATGAAAACTAATGAACTGATTTTGCACATGTTTTTAAGCTGAAAAGACACTTAGCACAAAAAAAATAATACAATCATTTTAGATCATTCGGATCATGCAACAGATCTACAACAGACGTTGAATCACATTTTCGCATTTCAAAAAAGGTAGAGGTTACCGTTTATGAGTTCGCAAGGTAAGTTTCTTGCGGTGTGATACAATCATACTTGAAAAATGCGATGCGATGAGGGAAGGCCACGTGTCGGAAGGGAAAAATAGCGCACTTTGCATATTTTTTGGTTTAACGCATTTGGTAAAGAGTTAAGTTTGCGGGCGAGCGGTTGCGATGTATTGTGATTGGCTGAGAGTGTTGTGGGACCCTCAAGATAAGAAACCCATGTGTTTACGTTTGTATTGGGTTTTGGGTGTATTCTGCGTAAAGTAATCCACTGGGGTTGTTTAAGGAAGTGTTGTTTGATCATGTGCGTATGTATGTTATTTAACTCCGAAATGTAATTCCGATGTGTATAAGAAGTTTATGTTGTTCCTAACCCACAAGTCCACAAGTTTATTTTAAATTGCAATTACAGCTGCATCACCATTGCATATTACACCAACCAAATTCAAACATTGAATACTGCCACACAAAAAAGATGTATGTCAAGGTAGGATGCCTTGAGACAATGAACCTCGGATAAAGATACCTTTGAGCACAATAACTTAAATTTAGGCTTAGAAAAGGTTTATAAATATATTTATCGCATGGAAGATGTGGGAATAAATTTATTGGTATTAATTTTCATTATCCAATGATTTGGATGCCAACAAGGATATATAAAAAGTAATATAACTTGAAAAAGAAATAAGAGTTTGCATGTTGGAATTAAATTCGTGAAAAAACATGGTATCTTTGTGTCGATGAAGCAGGACATAATGAGTATAATATCATCAATCTTCATGAATTCCCCCCTTCAAGATCAGATTCAGACTGATGTTGTTGTTAACATTCACTGTCTCACCATTGTTGACTATGGTCAATTCCTTCATAGTTTTTTCGGTAATCGAAGGTTCTAAATACCATTCGGACAAATAACAAAACCTTTTCTTCCATAATTCCTTTTTGGTAGATAAAGGATTCATGGGAGAATTCCTTATAAGCATATTTTGTATAATAACCTTTCCTACTTTGTAGATAAGTCTTTCATCATTTTTACCGGATCCAAATTCATTATCCATAGATTGAAGATGACAAATTTGACTATAAATAGCGTATCTAATTGTATTAGTGTTTATAACTGATTTCTTTCGGGTAATACTAGTTATTAAGGCTTCATTGGCCAGTGATGCTAGATCTCGTGCATCAGAATCTATGGTTATAGATCCAAATTCATCGGGACAGGATACATCTTTTTCCGAGTATAACCCCTTGCTACATAAAAGAATACAAAATTCCCTTTGTCGTTGTGGGATAACAAGCATTCAAATATTGATCGAGCTATCTAATCGATTTGGAGCTATTAGAGCTGGATCCACTCTTTGGGGGATATGAGTTGAAGCAATAAAAATAATATTTCTAATAGAATATTTCTCACTACCTCTAGAAATATAGTATTTTTATGACAAATCATAGTCAACAGACATAGAAAAGCTATTGTTGTAATGTATATTAATCTCTAGTAATTTAGTTGTTGCAAATTTTCTTACATTTCTATTTCCTTCATTTCAATTTAGATATCAAATTCATGATTAGAAACCAATGTATGCAAGAATAAAGTAAGTATACAACAACCCTATGAAATCTATCTTCCATAACATAGTAAAAAATTATTGTATTAAAATATTGAATGTAGATGCATGGAATTATTTATCGACCTTAATAGAAAATTGGAAAAATGTCCCAAATCAGTAAACATAGATTAACCACCTATCAAACATATATGAACATATTAAACACAACAATAATATTAAATACATGTAATACATTAATAAATATTAAAAACAAATTGAAAACAAATATATCACAACAGACCTATAAAATCATGCATTGTTGGAGTGAGGCAAACCTCGCTTGTTGAGTTGTTGAAACTAAAATAGTTCATCTTCATCTACAACGATATTCCAACAAATTTTCAATATCGCTTTTTTATTTCTTATTTTCCTTCTCTTTTTTGGGCTCAAAAAACTCTTCTTCCTCTTCAAAGTTAACTCAAAATCACCCAACCCACACATGAAGTCATAATCCATAATATGAATATTGTTTTTGGAATCTAAGCTTCTGTGATCCATCATATAAATTTGTAAAATTATTTCAGTAATAATCACATGCAATGGAACATGGTCAACGCGTTTTGAACCAACCAGTGTGGTTCATCATTAGGACTATGTGAGAGATCAGATAGAGACATTAAGTTTAAATAGATGTAGAAATGGCTCAAACTAGCCGTTAAGGATAATGGCTAGTTTGAGCCATTTCTACATCTATTTAAACTTAACGTCCCGATCTGATCTCTCACATAGTCCTGATGATGAACCACACTAGTTGGTTCAAAACGCGTCGACCATGTTCCATTGCATGTGATTATTACCGAAAGAATGAATATTGTTGGTGTCATCCAAATTTTTTTTAATCAAAGGAATCAACTATTCAGTCTTGGTAGAAGTAGCAGGCGGATTGTTTTGAAGTAGTTCTAAGTATCCAAATAACTCTTTTTTGGCAAACTCAGGTCCTTCAACATTTACATAAACATTGTGATTATCCAGGGAAATTGTGATTGCATCTTCACTAAGATCATATGCCTCCATATTTATCTCAGGAGTGTCATTGTATGAGTCAGTTGTGGTTTGATAATTTAGTAGTGGGTTTGAAACCATTGAAAATCAACACAACCAAACCACCTTTACGGGATGCTTGTAAATGTTGCTAGGAATAGGCCATGGGAATGACAAGTAACAAGATATTGCTTATTAGGTTTATATTTAATCCTCACCCAAGAAATAAATATATTATCTCATAAGGGTTGCAATCACTATGTTGAATTATTTTTTCTTTTTCCATTGATGAGTCAAATTATTTCTCTTTCTTGTAATTATTCAAATGTCCTTCCTTTTTTAGAATATCCTTAAACCAATAACAAGGTTCAACATTTTTTAAAAGAATATATATCAACTAATCCATCCTATGAGCAAATTTATTTATTCCATCAAATAAAAACTTTGTCTTTAGGTAACAATGATATGAGGCCACAACATTATTTATCTCTTGATTTTCATCAGGAAAATCCCGATAGCCCTTTAACCACATCCCCCATTGCAAAAAAGTGGGTTAATGAAGATATTTTTCTTGTATGAAAACCAAAAAGAGAAATGTAAGGAATAGTATTTGAACTTAAAAATATTGTCACTAAAAACCCAATTCTTCTGGAAATAGTCTAATAAATTATGTGCATTAGAATTTTTTTTGAAGAATGCATTAATTGCAATTCTCACTTCATCATTCGAAAAATATCTCATAATTGGACACAAATCACTAAACATATCTTTTTCTATTTCTGAACTATTGGCTAATCGAATGAAATTTTTTAGTGATTCCCTATGTACGTGCCAAACAAACAAGATAACATTGAACCTTGTGATTCTTCGGCCACATTCAATTCATTTCAGTGTGTGCTTTATAGAATAAATACAAGTTGTACTGTAAAACAAGAATATTGAAGTTACCTTAAAGGATTGATTTCAACCAATGCATCATCAACCATGAAGGCATTAACTTTCCAATTATGATCAACTTGGTGACTCATATGTATGAGGTGCTACAACCATATTGAAATGTCTTGTGATGTATTATGTGATACCACCAATGCAATTGGTAGCCCACTTTTTTGCTCATAAAACACCACGAGTGTGTACAATTGATATTGTCACTTTAAAAAAACATATGAAATCAACTTTAGCTCGTTAATCATTATCAATCACTGCAAATAAAATTATTGTACTAAATCAATCATTGTTAATACACTAAACCCATATTTATTTTTGTTGAATGTTAAATCCATAGTTATTAAGCTATTATTTGATAGCTTCACAATGGTCTCCAACATCCAATTCATTTGAATTCCAACTATAAAACATATTTCTTCACAATTGGGCTTTTGATAAAAGAAAAAAAATCATATTGGTGTTTTTTTATAACAAAAGGTTCACACTCATTTCATCCATCTTATGAAATAGATATTTTCCTTTCATTAGAAAATTATAGATGTTAACAACATCTTTCTTGCATAAAAACAATCCCTATCTCGAGTGGTGCCATCCATGTAAAAACATTTTTTAACATGCATTTTAGAAACCGAGTCAATTGACACTTCTAATAAGAAATAACTCTCTACATAGGAAACCCTGTTTCTTAATAACTTTGATTGATGAAGAGACTTAGCATCACCTGAACTGTCATGTTGGCCATGACAAGGCCACCCTTGGCTATCGTCATGTTCATACATATTATGTTTTATTATCGCTATGTCGGGGATTTGAGGCATAGCTTTTACAATGAAATGGCATTGACAATCCCTCCTTTTCGTAAATGAGGATATTCATTTCATGTCAATTCTTCTCTTTTTTCCTCGGGGCCATATGAAAGAGAATAGCTACATAAAAATGTTTGAAAGGTCAATACATATGAAAATTGATAAATCACGATTAATAACAACATCTAAACAAAGCATCTCTAAAAAAATTACACTTTGTATCACAAGGAAGCAGTAGGCCTTGAGCTTGGGCATTTATTTTGTACCTGGGTAAAAGAACATGAAGCTTCTGGGTTCTTTTCTTCTCCTCTAATAAAGTCAGAAATTCTATGTGAAGGGTTTTTTGTGATTCTATCAATCTCCATGTTATTTCCATGTACTTCATACCAATCTAAATCCTTTATAGAAAAGATGACATTTTCTTTAGGGTCTTGTACTAGAAGGAAATGATATTTTTCCATTTTCCTTACTTTACAGTTTTGTACCCCACAGAGTTGTTGCGAGAACGACCCAACAACTTGCTACAATGGTGACTGAGAAAGTTGCTGCAATAGGGACCCAACAAGTTCCTACAACAATGAAACATCAAGTTGCCACAATGATGAACCAAGTTGTTGTAACGGTGAACCAACCAGTTGCCCCAATGGAGAACCAAGTGAGTTGTTGCAAAGGAGAACGAACGAGTGGTTGCAAAGGTGAACTAGCATTTTGGTGCAACAGTGAACCAACGAGTTGTAGCTATGAACCAATGAGTTTCCGCAGTGGTGAAAAATATTTTTGTTGCGAAAAAAATTAGTAAATTTTTGGAAATTAATTTTAGTGCTCTCCTAACCCTTGACAACAACTAGTTGTGTGCTTGACAATGGAGTACTAAGAAAAGTATTTTATAACAATAGAGAAGTTCCTCGTAAACAAACAAATAATAAACAAATAATAAAGGCTACTATATTTCAGTAATTCTTAGTTGATATGCAATCTAATCCAATGTAATGTCCAACAAAATCTGAAACCTCTTCAACATCGTTTAGACACGAAGATATTCACAAGAATCACCATAAGGAGTCATTCTATCCAAGCACGAATAACATCATAAGCAATCATTTCATCCAACCTTGCTAAAATAATGTATCTATGTTTGCAACTTTAAGTGTGATATCCAAAAACTGTGGGGAATACAAAAATATATTAAAGATGGCTTAAAAATTTTCATTTTCTTAAAGCATCAAGTTTCTGTATTAGTGAATTCCCAATGTTTGAAAATTGAATATTTTGTAAGGATCTCCTCTTTTTGCTAACGAACTAGTCAAATTGTACTAAGACCTATTTATTTTCACACAATGAAATACCATATGGAAATAAGGATCACCATAAAAATAGAGTTTAAGATCTCTATTTATTTCCATGTATCAGCTGAATTCATGTACTAGAAGGGTTTTTATGGGTCTTGGAATCTATATTTTTGTATGGACTAAGTTCAACGGAACTCCATAAAATAATCTAAAAATGATAGTCTCTATATTTTTTGCCTTAGGGGGAAAAATATGCATAGTATTTTCTACATTCCCCTTAGTGAAATATTGAAACATGACCAACCAAAAAAAACTTGCAAAACTTACAATCAACGCAAACCACAAATAATGACGCAATTTGTTGTTTCAATGAAGTGTAGGCAATGTCGACCTCTGCTCATCTGGTTATAGGAATGTTAGGTTGAAATTGCTTCAAAATTTGACTCTTTCTAAGGGTGCGGGGGATTTCATAAATAAACGTGCAACTCGAGAACCATGGATTTCAGAACAGAGAATGCGGGAAGCAGAAACAAAATTGCCCATTAATTTGGCTGGAAAGTGGTAGGAAAAATAACTTGATATTTTTAAAATTTGAAGTGATTTTGACTATGAATAGAATTTATTATAAATTAAAATTATTGATGCTGATTAATATATATTTTTCTAATCTTAACATAAATATAATTTATTCAAAATTTTTGATCTTTTATTTTTAGGATAAACTTTAAGAGAAAAAATTGAAGATAGATATAATTTAGTTTGCTTAAAAGGTATGGTTGGTATTTTGAGATGTATTTTGAAAAGAAAAGGTGATAAAATTTTTCATTCTATATTGTTTTGAGAATTGATCAACAAATCACATGGAAATTTATTTTTATTTTAGCAATGCTTGTTGTGTTAACTTCCTTAAAATTCACCCCACAAATTCTACTTAAAATTTGATGTAATAGTATTTTTTCCTCCTTCTTTATACCTCAATGAACAACCCAAGGCTGGCTACTATGTGGTGATTTTTCCTAGAGTTAGAGTAATTTTAGGAAATCTATTTTCATTTCTTCTCTTATACATAACATATTATTCATGACTATGATTTTAATGAGGAAAGGTTTCAATGAAGAGGATAGGATATTATGGATATAGAGTAACCCTAAAAGTCACATTCACATCAATAATATGAGTGATAAAAAGGGTTTTTTTTAATCCAATATTCAAATATTGATTGTTTTGCAATAGTTTTCAAGCTCATTATACTATTTTCATTATCTTTTTCTCTATTTATCAATGTTATATTGATAATTGAGTGATGGATATACATTCCAAGATATTTTTATAAAAGAACTTCCTCCAAGTTAAATTTATATTTTAAAGTACCATATATGAACCATTTAATTATTATAACAATTTCTTTGTTGCTGTTATCAATATATATTTCAAAAAAAAGTTAGAGATAAAAGGTACATCCTTACATGACTTTGATATTCCTTTCTACCAATAACATTCTCATATAACATTGTCACAATAACTTTTATGTCTTTAGCAAGTATATTATTGTTTTTCTAAAATCAACTAACCAATAAAATAAATTAATTTTATTACTATGCAATTTCTTCTAAATAATTCTAAATAATAATACGGTTATACTTAAGTAATATATCTTATAAATTTTCTAATAAAATTCCTAAATTCTATTGATAAATCTCTTAGATATTTAACTTAGCTCCTAACTCTATCATGGTACTTTTATCATAGATAATATTTCTTTTCAAATTAATAATACTTCCACATAATATTAATAGTATAGTATACCTCGAAGAAATGATTTTATCAATTTTAAATTTAAATTTAAATTTATTGAATAATGGGGAGTACAAATGGGATTTGATGGACTATTTGTTGATTAAATAGAATTAAAAAAGTTTCAAAACCATAAAAAATATTTGGTTGAAATTGGGAGGACCAGTGAGAGATATGTTTGTCAAATTTGACCAATTGGTCTATTTTGAAGTTCCATCCTAGTGGGGAGATTCAAAAAAACGAAGTGAAAACTTGATTTAAAAATCAAAGTGTAATGCTTGAATTTAATGTGATTTAACTTAAAGAAAATTTTAATTAAGACATTGGAGTTATTTTAAATTAATAGGAATAACAAGCATGTTAATGAAGTTATGAACTAAATTTTTTCTTTTTGAATAAAGATTTAATTATGGTATGTTTCCATAAGTGTAACGGTAAAAGTTTTCCAAGACTCCAAAGTAGTTGATCAAGCAATTACTGGAAGTTACCTTTTCTCCGGGGATAAAAGGAAAATCCTATAGGAGGAAATGGTTTCTGTGCAAGTGATGAGGAACAACTAAGGAGCTGAAAAGAGAGAGTATCCAGAGATGGTGGAAAAGAAATGGAACTTTGCTACATGTTATAGGAGACAAGACTAGACATGAGTCCTGAGGTATACCTCCTTGAAACACTGCTATGAAATCCTACTTTGGTGAGGAGCACGAGGGGAGATAAGGACGTCATTGCCTCACTCAAGGTTCGGCGGATGCCATAAACTTTACTTATTTGAGATAAGTAAACTAGAATCGAAAGTAATGAAAATAAATGTGTTTAATATGTTCAGTTTATAAATAGAATTTATGAGAATGTGAATATATGTTATAGAGATAGTAATAGAATTCTGAGTATGTGATTATCGGAATTGTAGGAGTAGTAAAGATTCTGTGAATGTGTATTCAAAAAAAATTATTCTCCTAAAAACTATAACTGTAAAATGAGGTTTCTGAGAGAATGAGTATTAGAAATTTTATAATTAATATTTGACATAATTCAGTAACCATTAACTGATTGGATAGTTAGCCCCCCTTGGGAAAAGAACCCAAAAAGGACAATTTGTCCTAAATATGAAAAAATAATACACGGACAGAGGGTAAACCCTCTCGAGGTGGTTTCGTCACCTATGTAGAGTATTTTTATTACAAAGAACAAATAACAAAGTTTTCCCAGAAAATATATGACATGGAAAGAATTTACTGTCATGGAAAGAAAGCATTGAGAAAACTAAAATACCAACATTTAAATAGTAGTATCTCCAAGTTCTATTTCTATTATTTTAAATAGGAATTTGTATAAATACATAATACAATTTCTCACGATATAAACAACAAAAAATAGAGAATTGTAATTTCTAAAAATAAACTCTAGTTATAGCCCTCTTCTGAATGAAAATGAAACCCAGATTAAAAGACATATCTGGAACTGAAAATACATGAACTAAAGCGTGAATAAAGAAACCGATACATGCAACTTGAAATATAGAGCTAAGTAGTAATGAAATGATATAATATTTAATAGATGTAATGGGCCTTCTTGAATAACCATGAACACGTCTATTAACCAAAGAACAAAATCTCGGTCGAGCCAGATTTAAAAAAATATATATGAATATATATCAAACATTAACCTTGAAAAAATATGGTATGAGACACGGTAAAAAACCTTAAAAACCCTTACGTCCGAAATTTGCCTATGGTGACAGTGTCAACACACAGAAAGGCCGTGACTGTGAGGGAAAAGTAGAAACGCTCGACAATTAACTTAAATAAAAAAGTATTAAACTGTGAAAACCATTACGGTTATTTTTACAATAATGAAATACCAATAAAACTCATGTTGTGTGCATAATATAAGTTAAAACATTAAGATATATACGAAAATCTAAAAAATACCCAAAACCCTCGAAAAGGGATTTAATTCAAAATTAATGGTACATAGCCTTAGAGACTGTGATATTAAACCATTAAGAGAAATGTCTGAGACAAAAAAGGTAGGCTACCCTAGAATAAATTTTTGAACCTATAAGGAAGTGAAAGTCATAAGTTGGGTATGTTGTAGAGAACCGCAAAACACTGTGGGTACAGAGATCTGAGATTTTACCAATATGACAAGTGAAAGGACCATTAACACGAGGATAAATAAAGGTAAATGTTGCAGGACAATGCAAATGATATATAAGAACATTGAATATGGCTTACCTCGAGACAAATTGGTAGTGAGTTCCTCGCACCTGTTCCAACAATTAAAACCAATATATTAAGAGAAGAAAACAGAGAAACAAATGAACAACCATAATGCTTGAGAAGGAAGATATATAAAACTCACCATTGACGAAACCTGCGGAGCGAAACCTTCCAACCATACCACATTTCAGAGGACATGGTGTGAGCATAACTCTCATGGTTATGCCATCGACAAACATCTTGACTTCACAAGGGTCCCGAAAAAAATCCATTAAACCCTTAGTACCCAGTGTCGTAGTGATACACATAGTAGAATTCGTTAAGTGAAAAGAATAATACGAAGGAAGAGAGAAGAGCCACAATAATATCATAGCCAAAACACCGAGAAATTGACAAAATATTTGCTAAATTTGTAGAGCGCGGTGATCAAAGCAACACAACCAAATGAAGAATGCAGTTAGGGTTCAGGGGGTGGGGTAATACCCTAACCACCCCAGGAACCTTTTCAACCTTAGATATTGATCTAAAATCGATGGTGGATGGTTTCACACTTGTCTCCACAACTTAATGTGATGTCAAATCAAAGTTGCGATGGATCCGGGTGGAGATAAAATTATATACAATCATTTAATAAATTATGCCAACAATCGTTAATCAAACTCGACATTATTATATGTACAACAAAATCCAATGTATATATCAATGTTGATCAACCTCGGTGCCGGAGGAAGATTAATAAAGGGACTTAAAACCATATATATGTTAGATGTTTATATTATATGGAACGATCATTAATTTAATGTACATATATGCAATAAACATGTATAGTATGAATGTATATAGTATAATGAGTATAGTATAAGTCTTAATTATTGTAACAACATTTCTATTGTTTGGATGCAGATGGAAAATCTAATCCTTAGCATAGTTATTAATTCATTTTCTATAGTGGATTATTAAAGGTATTGTGGACTTGATTACTGTGACTAATTTTTTATTTATTGTGAAAGGTAAATGTTGTGAATGAACATTACAAGTGGTATCAGAGCAGTGTTCAAACGCTGGGACCTAAACAGGGTCACCTAAATAGCAATTAGTGTGTGCAATTTTTTTTACAGAATTGGAACGAAGAGTTTCCCAAGTACGATGAGGAGGGGGTATGTACATCAAACACCCAAGACTATAGGAGAAATTCACCCCCAGCCCAACCAATAAATGAATAAAAAATTGTGGGTAAAGATGAGTGTAGACCAACATCAGCAAACTATTAGATTGTTGGAGGAACAACAACGACAAACTACTAGGCTGCTGGATAATGTAAAAAAGCTACAAGAAGAAATGGTGTGAGTAAGAAGTGATAATGAGAGATTAGTGTAGGAGCAGGAGAAGATCCTTAAAATCCTATCAGATAAACAAAATCATGAGATAATTCAACTAATACCAGAACGAAACACCCAAGAAGAAGGTGAACAACGAAAAACAACAAATGACAAACTAGAAGGTAGCCAAACCCAACAAAGTAATAAACATAAGTTTTGTAATGAAGTTGCGTCAGGAAATGTCTCTAACCAATAAGAGATAAAGAAACATAAGGTAGAATTGCAAGATGAATTCTAAAAGATTAAACCTCCCACATTTTATGGAGACGTTGAAGAAGTAGTAGAAGCATGGATAATAAACACGAGAAAATATTTTCAAGTCTATGAGTATAGCAACAAACTAAATGCTCATTTACCCATCTATCAATTGCGAGAAAAAGCCACCTTATGGTGGGAAGAAGTTAATAATGTGTGAGGTATCGAGGATCATAATGTGACCTAAGATGAATTCCAGCAGTACTTTAAAGATAAATATCTAACAGAGAATTTTTATGATGAAAAATCTAGGGAGTTTCATGACTTGAGGTTGGGACAACTATCCATGGATGAATTTGTAACTAAATTTACTTCCTTGTTGCGATATGTGCCATATCTAAGGGATGAAAAGGAGAAATTACAAAGATTCCTGAGCGGCCTACCTACTCATATGAAGGAGAAAATCAAATTTGTAAACCCAAACACCATGGATGAAGTGATTCGAAAAGCACGTATGTGCTACTAGCAATCCAAGGTAAAAGGAGAAGTTGGACATAGTTAGCTGCTTAAGAAAGGGAAAATAAGTAATTCAAATTAAAAAAAAAAAAGATCTAGTGCAACCAAAAATTCAGCAAATAGATAGCTAGTAAGAAACCAACAAAGAACCAAGTGGTCAACAGAAGAGCGACCCACTGAGGCATCTAGTAGACCAGATCATGGACAGACCCAAAAATCACCATTACAGTGTTGGGGATGTGGTGAGACAGATTATTACAAGAATTTCCCTCACCGTGGAAGAAACGAAACTACAACTAATGTGCAAGAAGCATCCACTGTGGGGGACGTGGCGCGAAACATACCCATAATCAACAGTGCACTTGAATATCAGCAAGAGGATAATCATCCAACCATGATAGAGCCTGAAGGTCAGATGTATTCCTACCCTGTATCTATTTTGGTTGATCCTAGTGCTAGTTTAAGTTATGTAAATCCCAGGATTGTGGAAAAATGTGACTTACAGAGCCAGAAATTTAAAAATCCTTGGCTAGTACAGTTAGCACTAGAGAAAAGCAAAGAGTTAATGCCAAAGTTTCCAAATTTCCCCTAGAATTTGGAGACCAACATATAAAGGTTGAAATAAATATTATACCTTTAGGCTTGTACAATTTACTATTAGGGATGGACTGGTTGGAAGTGCATTGGTCACTAGCGGACTGCAAGGATAAAATAATTTATTATAAGGTTGAAGATAGAACACAACAAGATCTGCAAGGAATTAAAACGCCACCTCAGTTACATCCTATTACAACATCTCAATTGGGAAAACATATTAGAAAGGGGTGTCAAATATATGTGATTCAGGTAGGATTTGCTAACTCTAAAGATAAGGCTCCTATGATGGAAAATATACGTGTGATGCAAGATTTTATGGATGTATTTCCAGAAAACATACCAGGACTGCCACCAAAGTGGGACATAAAATTTACCATTGAACTAATGTTAGGGGAAGCACCGGTATTATGAGCACCATACCGAATGAGTGTGTCTGAATTAAAAAAACTGATAATGCAATTACAATAATTGTTGGACAATGGATATATTCATCCTAATGTGTCACTGTGGGGACCACTAGTGTTGTTTGTGAAGAATAAGGATGGTACAATGAAAATGTGTATGGAATACAGACAGCTTAATAAATTAACTGTTAAGAACAAATACCCACTGCCTCGGATCGATGATATTTTCGACCAAGTAAAAGGGGCAACTGTCTTTTCAAAAAGAGATCTAAGATTTGGGTATCATCAAATATAGATAAAGGATGAAGATATTTATAAAACATATTTCTGAAATAGATATGGGCATTATGAATTTTTGTTTTTACCGTTTAGATTGACCAACAGACCAACAACATCCATGAGTTTGATGCATGACATATTTCATCCATATCTCGATAAATTTGTATGAATTTTTATAGACGATATATTAATCTATTCAAAGAATATGGAGGAACATAAGGAAAATTTGTGTATAGTGTTGAAAATGTTGAGAGACCATTAGCTATATGCCAAATTCAGCAAGTGTGACTTTTATAAAGAGAAATTCCAATATTTCAGCCATGTCATTTCAGCTGAGGGAATAGTAGTAGACCATGAAAATATAAAGACTATTATGGAATGGAGGGTGCCTAAAAAAATAGCAAACATATGATCCTTTATGGGACTAGCTGGTTACTATCATCATTTTATATAAGGCTTTCCAAAAATTACATTACCCATAACCTCCTTGCAGCAAAAGGGATGAGTGTTTAATTGGACTAGTGAATGCCAATCTAGTTTTGAAATTTTAAAATAACTGCTGACCACATCTCCAGTTTTGAAAGTGGAAGATCCAAATTTAAAGTTTGAAGTTTGCACCGATGCTAGCAATGAAGGAGTAGGATTGTAGGAGCAGTGTTGTCACAAAACAAGAAGGTTGTGGCATATGAATCTAGAAATTTGAAAGATCATGAACATTGATACTCCACATATGATCTGCAGTTGACTGCAGTGATGCATGCACTTAAAATATGGAGGAACTACTTATTGGGAAAAAGGTATGTGCTGAAAACTGACCATAGCAGCTTGACTATCTATTTTAAACAAGTTGACTTGAATGCTCGCCAGGATAGGTGGAATGTGTTACTAAGAGAATTTAACTTTTAAATGCAACACTTTAAAGGAAAAGAAAATCAAGTTGCCGATACGTTAAGTAGAAAACTGCATTATGTGAATGAATTATACATTAATCATGTGGAATTCAAGTTCCAGGAATATGTGAAGGAGGTTGCAGCAAAAGATCCTGAATACCAGTTTCTATGGCAACAAACACAAGATATCGAAGATCAAGGAAAACAATCGGTCTATACTACAATAATGAAAAGCTACTGATTTTTCAAGGAAAGATATATATTCCTAATCAACTAAGTTTAATAGAGATTATTCTAGTTGAGTATCATAGAAGTTCATATCCTGAACACTCTAGCTATCAAAAAATGTTAACAACCATCATAAAAGATTATTTTTGGCCTGGTATGCACAAAGACATCGTTGAATATTTAACTAAATGTTTGGAATGTCAACATGTTTAATTTGAGCATCAGCACTCAGCTGGCTTATTGCAACCTATACCAGTACCAAAGTGGAAGTGGGAAGTTATATCTCTGGATTTTATTATTGGCTTACCAAGATCAAAGAGACACAATGACTCTATAATGGTAGTTGTTGATCAGTTGGGAAAAGAAACTCATTTTATTCCCAAAAAGTAAAATTTCAAAACTGTACTAATTACTGACATATTCACGAGGGAGATATTCAGATTACATGGCATTCCAAAAACAATCATCTCAAACAGAGATGTGAATTTTACCTCAGCCTTTTGGAAGGTATTGTTTACCGAACTAGGCACACAAATCCATTTTAGCACCACATATCATCCTCAGAAATATGGGAAAATAGAACGAGTAAACCAAATACTGGAGGACATGCTACAAATGTATGTAATGCAGCAACACAAAAAATGGGAAGATTATCTGCATCTAGTAGAATTTTCCAACAACAACGAGTACCAGGAATCTCTCAAGACGAGACTGTTTGAAGCTTTATATGGTAGATAGTGTTAAAAACCCATTAATTAGAGTAGTCCAGAAACAAAACTAATTCTTGGACCAGAAATGTTGGCTAAGATAGAGCGAGAAGTCCAGAAAATCTGACAAAATTTAAAGACTACCGAGGATAGACAGAAAGTGTATGCGGATCGAAAGAGGACATATCGGGAGTTCGAAGTGGGTGATCACATTTATGTCAGAATTATACCCAAGAAGAGTACGTTAAGGTGGAGTACCTGTGCCAAGTTGGTTCCTCAATTCTGTGGACCTTTTCAAATTTTGGAAAGGGTCGGGCCAGTAGCCTACCGGCTAGCTTTACCACGACACATACGAGTGCAAAATTTGTTCCATGTGTCTGTGCTAAAAAGATACATACATGATTTGAAGCATGTAATACACTAGAAGAATATTCAAGTATGAATGGAATACACACATTTAATGTCATTTAACTTAAATACATTTTTTATTTAGACATTGGAGTTATTTTAAATTAATAGGATTAACAAGAATGTTAATCAAGTTATGAACTAAAGATTTTATTTTTGAATAAATATTGAATTATCGTATATTTCCATAAGTATGATGGTAAAATTTTTCCAAGAATCCCAAGTAGTTGATTAAGCAGTTACTGGTAGTTACCTTTCCTCTGGGATAAAAGGAAAATCCTACAAGAGGAAAGGTGTTTTGTGTAGGGGATGATGTTGGGAAAAATACTGAGAGGGGGTGGGGACAAAATCAATATTTATAAATCACTGTAAACTTTTACTTTTCCTTTACCGATTTCTATACATGACTAATGAACCCAACTAACGTATACACATAGATATAATTAAGAAAACTTGCGTATGTCCAGAGATCTTATTATCCGGATAATTCTTTACTTAAATCAGTGCATCGTTCATTCATCATATGTTTAGTAGGAAGTAAGCATGTGCAGTAAGAAAAAAATAAATCATCATACATAAGCAACACACATGAACACCAGGATTTAAGGTGGAAACCCAAGTCAGGAGAAAACCACCACTGTTGTCATCTTTGTCTTCAATATTTATTATAAATAAAACTACTTACAATATTGGATTGGTGCAGACTCATTCTAGCACGCAGACATCTACCTGCGGAAGGCTGCAACCTTCTCTAATTCTCCAGTTTCTATTGGAAGGGAGCTACACCCCCCAATCTCTTTTACTAGCCACTACTGGAAAGGAGCTTCAACCCCCTGATCAAAACACCAGCTTCTACTAGCAGGAAGATTTTACTTCCACACTGAAGGCGTCAACCCTTAGACCACTGCAAACCACGTTTCATCAATTTTTACACTGGATCCAACAACTTCCAAACAACACACCTTGTAGGCCTTGTTAGCCCCCTATGAATTTTTTAACAAGCAAACAGGGGCTAATTTGTTTTAGGAGCCTTCAAGGAATGCATTTCTCCTAAAAACACATCATCCTTGAAGCCTCTTCATGTCCTCTTCCCTTTGATTATTTTCCTCTGTTGTTCCTAAGTCAATAAGCCTCACTGATTGTGAAAAATTGTGCTCAAAAGAGGCCTTCATTTTCCCCTTCTATTCTTGCAGAATTCCCCCATTTTAACCTTTTTCCCTTTCGTCAAATTTCCCATTTTTTACCCCCAAATCCCTCCTTAACCTTCTAAGTCAACTTCATTCCCCTCTTAAAACCCTCAAATACCCTTGGGTTGGCCAAATAGCCCCTCCTTCCCTCTATCGTTATCCCTCTTGGCCTTAAATTTCATTAAAAATGGGCCAAAAAACCATATTCTCCATATATGTGGGTTTAGCACCTTTCGGCCCTAGCCCGCAAAATTTTCTCCCCACGTGACCCAGCGCTATGCCCTGGTGCTAACCTGAAATTTCTTATCGAAAATGCGTATTGGGCGCAGTATTAACCGTCGATCTCTACAAATCTGATGACATTCGCAAACCTCCATCGCGCCCGTGGCCCACTCCGTCCACCGCTCCAATCGCATCCCAACCATCGATCTGATCCGCAGATCGACGATCTGTATTCGGCCCGCCTAGTGGTCCCCGCAATCGAGCCTTGTTCAAAACCCACTAGTGGGCGGTATTTTTCATTTTGGAGCGATTCCACTCACTGCAGGACACATGGCACCGAGCACTGTTTGAACACTGCCCCCGATTGCGCGTTAAAGTTCGACATTTGACCCGGCGCGATATGCACGTACGTCGTCCGATCTAGAGTTTCCCATCCAACAGGCATCGTGCCACGAAGATGCACGGGAGATAATCCATGGCAAATAGACCCCTAGCCCACCATCCATCGCCCTCCGACGTGTTCTCAACCATCGATCTCCTCCTGAGATCGGACGGTCTGGATTTAATGCATGCCCAGCCCTTGATCGGGTCTCGCCACATCACCATTCCACGTGTGTTCATATATTTTCGCCACATTTTCAGTAGCCCCGTTTATATTTCACTCAAAGGTTAAATGTAAAAGTTCACATTTAAATTTTTCGCTTTCCGCCAATTTTCACCATGGCCATCTTCCAATGTTACGCTGCATTTTCCACCATCACCCTGCACTGTTCCACCATTTCACCAGTCTGCAGGTCCATTCTCACTGACCCTGCTGCATTCACCATCCCCATGCATGGTTTTCTTAACATGTTTCGTGTTTTGCAGGGTTACAGGCAAGTGTAAATCCGCCATGGTTCACAGTCACTGTTACAGTGGCAAAGAACGCAGGGAAGATCATGTACAGAGATTAACATTATGAAGAAAGGCCCGGGTAGCTGTTATGACATGACTTCCATTAAAGTAACAGGGCTAAGCTTTGTCAAACCTTTCCAGGAGCCATTAAAGTGTAGAATTCACTGACAGAGACAGGAATGGAGCAGCGAAAGAGTATCAGTGGGAAAACATAGCGTTTAAGGCTTGAAATTGAAGATTTTGAGCCTTAATCCACGTATTTAAAGGCAGAGTACCAGATTGAATACATCATGGATCACACAGAAGGTTCAACACACAAAAAACCATATCATCAGGGTGTTTATATCAGCAGAATGTCTCATCATGAGAAAGGACATGGTACTCATTATTGTTTCAGTCTACATTGTGTCCAAATGAAGTTTTCCCCCCTCACAGCAGTCCTACATTTCCAGTGCATTAGTTATACAATATGGCAGACCTGAAATCATCGATATGTTTGGTTCATTTCACTATATTTTTGCAGAGGTGGTACAACAAGTACATCAGAGACATACCTGGAGTAAATTGCAGCCTGACGAAGACCATTCGTTCATCCAAAGAGTACCAGAGATAAATGCCTAGAATTTAAAATAGAATGAGGCCTCGGCCCTCTTTCTCTTCTGAGTTTTAATACTGCATTTAGTTTTCCATCTACCTTCTCTGCTCCTCTTGAGATATAAATTTCATGAAGAAACATTGTTGTTGTTGTTGATCAGTTATCAGAGAATTGCAAGTTGTTTTCTTTTTAGACATAGTCTCTGTGTAAAATTGTAAGATAGGCTGAGGAAGATGTTTTCAGTCTGAGCATTCAAGATGTTGGAAATGCTGTACATGATTGGTGTTGCTCTTTAATATGACAAGAACATTTCTTTGGATCCTGATTTAAAGCAGTGGTGATGTTTTTCTATCTCTGTATTTGTTAACTTGCAGTTCATTTCATTTCATTTCTACTCGCTTGCATCAGAAATATGGCATAGGATTTACCCTTGTTAGGTACCCTATGTTTCTGCTCTCCTTGCCTTCAATGTTTTTTGTTGTATGTGTTATCTGAGGATTTTTTTTCAGTTAATTTAACCAGTGTAGTGGTCTGATATATTGCTAGCTGATGTATGAATTAACGAAATCTGTCTTTAGATGTTATTGTTAGGATTTAATTGAATGAATTGGGAACACTGGGAGGTCTAGAACTCTGTCTATATCTCACTAGGATCCTTTTCAATTAATTAAACCTTTCTAAGTTCCCTTAAGTTGGGTGCCAAAGCATTGAGAGTTCAAAGTCTCTCTCTGATCTCAGGTTTTCAACTTTATGTTCCAAATCTTTAATGTTTCTTGTCTGAAGAGTTTACCTTTCAGGTTTTGGATCACAGGCTGTTCAATGGCATGTCTTGTCCCTGGATCTGATTTCTAAAAGGTCACCTTGGAGGTTTTCTTGCTTTCACCTTCTCTCTTACCATTTCATGTTTCACTATCATCTTTAAGATCCAATGCTTTAGATGACTAGCCCAACTAAAAGCCTGCATATTGAATAGCAAGTAAACCCTTTCCTGACTCCATTGCCCAATGGTCTTGAATGTTCCCTGAATTATCTTTCCTTTGCCTAAAATCCTCTTTGCTCACCCTTGTCTTATATTGAATCCTTCTTCCCTGATTCCCAACAACCAACCAAGAATCAAATAAACAAACCCCGTGGCTATAACTAGCCTAATATCTTAACTTTGAGCTTCAAAGACATAAAACCTTTTCTCATATAGAGAGATCCCTCTTTGGACCCGGGAGGGCTAGATCCTAAGGTCTGAAAGTGTTTCTGATGTTGTCTCATATTTTGGTCTTGCCAACCTGGCCAAAACATGGGAACCCCTACATAATGGCGACTCCGCTGGGGAATAATTCTAAGAGTCTATAGCTGAAAACATTAGTCTATTTCCCATTTTCGTCACCAACATCATGGCGACTCCACTGGGGAAGAATTCTGAGAGTCTATAGCTGAAAACATTGGTCTATTTCCCATTGTCGTCACCAACATAATGGCAACTCCACTGGGGACAAATTCTGAGAGTCTGTAGCTGCAAACATTGGTCTATTTCCCATTGTCGTCACCAACATAATGGAAAATCCACTGGGGAGTGAGTGCATTTCACCTTAAAAATTCTTAGGCACTCAAAGGACCCATAATCTCTGGTTAGATTTGTATCTCATTGCTGATGGTGGACAGCAGCCTACTTCAAACAGTAAACTCATCCACCTGGTGACTCCAGACTCCATAACTCCCAAAAGACCAAATGACTCCACTGGTAGAAGACTCTGAACTCGTTGAGAATATGCGGTGACCATATTTGTATGAACATGGATCCAGACATGGATAGAGATACAAATATAGATACTCTGTATGATCAATTAAATGGGATAGCAAAGTGATGGATATGTATATGGCTAATATGAATGCAAATGATGATTATTTAGAGCAGCCCATGCCTTCTTTATAACAAGAACAAACTAAAGACTGGGGAAATGAGCAAGACATGTATGATGCTCAAGAATCTATAGAAGACGAAGAGGAAAGTGATCGGGAACTGCTTAATTGCTTACCTATGTCTTGTGTTACACTGACTAGAGAATATCGGGACCTAATAGCAAAAGCTAATAGGGAACACTACTTTGAGGAAACAAGAGACCACATAGAAGATGCAGAATCTGATGTGGAAGAAGAAACAACTCATGAGCCTTGTAGCCCAACTGGATATCATCATGATCGTGAGGACTTGTTTGAAGCAGAAAGAGATCAAGAAACATTAGAATATCCTCAAGATTTCCCTGCAAGCACAACTGAAGATATTCTAGAAGAGGTTCAAGAAGACATCCTGCCTCCAAATCAGCTAGTAAAAGTAACAAAGAACTGCTATACTTCTGCTCAAAGAACCACAAGAAAATCTTCTCCTTTGAAAAAATAAGAGATTGATCAGATATTAAATAAGCAGTCCACCTCTAAGTTCTTTTATAGAACACACACTCCTCATTCATTTCCTAAGTTTTATTGTACCGATCGAGAAAGCTCCTCCGTAAATCAGGGTGAAAAAAAACCTGCTGATAATCCAATATGTTCAGTTGGCAGTATTACTTATATTCATGATTTTCCTATTGTTGATCTATCTGATGATGATGTTTTCCGAACTGAAGATGATCTCACAGGGTCATCATTAGTAGATTTATGGGAGGATGATCAATTCCCTTTACTTCCAGAAAGTAATGAGCCAATGCAGGATATTTATGATATTGATGGGGAGAGCTACGACAGTATAATATTAGATGAAGATTCCTTGAATCTTCACTCTTCTTTACCACAGATCATCAGTGAGACTAGAAATCAGCAGCTTTCCTTTTCAGAAGATGAGGAGGTAAGAAAAGAAGGAATTTATGAGCAGATTGAAATTAAGGGGCTCTCTCTTGAAAAGGAGAAAGCAAAGGAACATACCCCTGCTTAAGAATGCATAGATCTTTGCATAGAACTCAACACATCAGAGAAGAATATATCAGAGCTCCAAGAGGACATCACTGCCATATATGATGAGTCCTCCAGTTCAGAAAATGAAGAAGATGAGGGAGATTCTCTTTCTCAAGAGAGTCTTATTCTTGATCTAGTGGAAGAGGAAGAAATCATGGTTGAAATCAACCCGCCAACTCTTTGCAACCAGGTATCATTTCATGATCCTTATGTTCATTTCCTACAAACATTTGAAGAAGGATCAAATGTTTTGTTGAGAAGCAAGTTGCAGATAGCAAGAAAAAATTTTGTAATTGCTTTTGTGGAACAAAAAGAGTGGGAGCAACCCTACCTATCCAGCATGCTCAAAGAGTTGAGCAAGAAAGACCAGTCATGGGATCACTTGATGGACTGGTTGCATTGGAATACAGTGTTTGTAAGCTAGACTGTAAATATTCTAGTTAGAGTAGGGTAGGTAGGAAAAGCTCAATAAAGCTCAGTCTGTGATCATGTAGCTAGTTGTTTGTTTCTGGAAAGTCCAGCAAGCCAGACAGTCTAATCTTGGCTTGACTGTTTTTCAATTTCTGCCTTAGAATTTAGAGAAGAAATCTACTAGATAGTTTAATCCTAGCAGATACTATTTTAGGTAGAGAAAATATGAGGCCAACAGTCTAATCTGGTCTCATGGAGTAATAAGGGTAGAAGTAGAATAGGTTTACTTTATTGTTTGTAAAAAATTGATGATGTAAAGGGTCTACAAGTCCAAATGCATCCAGAATAAAAAATGTTAGGACTATAGTGTGGGTAGGTAGTTGTTTGGGAAAAATTTACTGCTGATATGATATCTTCATGATTTGTGACAACTGATCCAAGAAGGAAAATGGTTGGCTCTAGCAGCAGGCATCAAGCCTACACCAAAGATCATCTTCTAAATTCTTGACTCCTTCAAGAAGGAGCCATCCCAATGTGGAGCCACTGTTAGGCCCCTATGAATTTTTTGGCAAGCAAACAGGGGCTAATTTGTTTTAGGAGCCTTCAAGGAATGCATTTCTCCTAAAAACACATCATCCTTGAAGCCTCCTCATGTCATCTGCCATTTGATTATTTTCCTCTGTTGTTCCTAAGTCAATAAGCCTCACTGATTTTCAAAAATTGTGCTCAAAACAGGTCTTCATTTGCCCCTTGTATTCCTACAGAATTCCCCCATTTTAACCTTTTTCCCTTTCGTCAAAGTTCCCCTTTTTTACCCCCAAATCCCTCCTTAACCTTCTAAGTCACCTTCATTCCCCTCCTAAAACCCTCGAATACCCTTGGGTTGGCCAAACAGCCCCTCCTTCCCTCTATCATTACCCCTCTTGGCCTTAAATTTCATTGAAAATGGGCAAAAAAATAATATTCTCCATATATGTGGGTTTAGCACCTTTCGGCCCTAGCCCGCAAACGTTTCTCCCCACATGACCGAGCGCTATGACCTGGTGCTAAATCAAAAGTGCTTATCACAAATGCGTATCGGACGCAGTATTAACCATCGATCTTTACAGATCTGACGGCATTCACAAACCTCCATCGCGCCCGTGGCCCACTCCGTCCACCACTCCGATCGCATCCCAACCGTCGATCTGATCTGAAGATTGAGAATCTGTATTCCACCCGCCCAAGTGGTTCCCGCAATCGTGCCCTGTTCAAAACCCGTCAGTTTCTATCGCACCGCCTTTGGGAGATGGGTGGTATTTTTCTTTTCGGAGCAATTCCACTCACCGTAAGACACGTGGCATCGAGCACTATTTGAAAACTCCCCCCCATCGAACGTTAAAGTTCAGAATTTGACCCGGCGTGATATGCATGTACGCCGTCTGATATAGAGCCACCCATCCAATGGTCATCGCGCCACGAAGCTGCATGGGAGATAATCCACGGCAAATAGACCCCTGGCCCACCATCCGTCGCCCTCCGACAGATTCTCAACCGTTGATCTCCTGCTGAGATCGAACGGTCTAGATTTAATGCATGCCCCGCCCTTGACCGGGTCCCACCATGTCACCATTCCATGTATGTTCATATATTTTCACTGCATTTTCATTATCCCCCTTTATATTTCACTCAAAGGTTAAATGTCAAAGTTCACATTTAAATTTTTCGCATTCCGCCAACTTTCACCATGGCCATCTTCCACTATTACGCTACATCTTCCGCCATCACCCTGCACTGTTCCACCATTTTTCTAGTCTGCACATCCATTCTCACTGACCTTGCTGCATTCACCATCCCCATGCATGGTTTTCTTAACATGTTTCGTGTTTTGCAGGGTTACAGGCAGGCGGAAATCCGCCATGGTTCACAGTCACTGTTACAATGGCAAAGAACGCAGGGAAGATCATGTACAGAGATTAAAATTATGAAGAATGGACTGGGTAGCTCTTATGACATGACTTCCATTAAAGGAACAGGGTTAAGCTCTGTCAAACCTTTCGAAGAGCCATTAAAGCACAGAATTCACTGACAGAGACATGAATGGAGCAGCGGAAGAGTATCAGTGGGAAAACAGAGAGTTTAAGGCCTGAAATTGAATATTTTGAGCCTTAATCCACGTATTTACAGGCAGAGTACCAGATCGAAGACATCATAGATCACACAGAAGGTTCAACGCATAGAAAACCATATCATCAGGGTGTTTATATCAGCAGAATGTCTCCTCCTGAGAAAGGACACGGTACTCATTATTGTTTCAGTCTACATTGTGTCCGAATGAAGTTTCCCCCACTGAAAGTAGTCCTACATTTCCAGTGCATTAGTTATACAGTATGGCGGACCTGAAATCATCAATTAGTTTGGGTCAGTTCACCAGATTTTTGCAGAGGTGCTACAGCAAGTACATCATAGACATACCTGGAGTAAATTGTAGCCTGAAAAAGACCACTCTTTCATCCAAAGAGTACCAGAGATAAATGCCCAGAATTTAAAACAAAATGAGGCCTCGGCCCTCTTTCTCTTCTGAGTTTTAATGCTGAATTTAATTTTCCATCTACCTTCTCTGCTCCTCTTGAGCTATAAATTTCATGAAGAAACATTGTTGTTGTTGTTGATTGGTTATCAGAGAATTGCAAGTTGTTTTCTTTTGATACATAGTCTCTGTGTAAACTTGTAAGATAGGCTGAGGAAGATGTTTTCAGTATGAGCATTCAAGCTATTGGCAATGTTGTACATGATTGGTGTTGCTCTTTAATATGACAAGCACATTTCTTTGGATCCTGATTTAAAGCAGCGGTGATGTTTTTCTATCTCTGTATTTGTTAACTTGCAGTTCATTTCATTTCATTTATACTCGCTTGCATCAAAAATCTGGCATAGGATTTACCCTTGTTAGGTACCCTATGTTTCTGCTCTCCTTGCCTTCAATGTTTTCTACTGTATGTGTTATCTGAGGATTGTTTTCAGTTAATTTAACCAGTGTAGTGGTCTGATATATTGCTAGCTGTTGTATGAATTAATGAAATCTGTCTTTAGATCTTCTTGTTAGGATTTAATTGAATGAATTGGGAACATTGGGAGGTCTAGAACTCTGTCTCTATCTCACTATGATCCTTTTCAATTAAATAGACCTTTCTAAGTTCCCTTAAGTTGGGTGCCAAAGCAGTGAGAGTTCAAAGTTTCTCTATGATCTCAGGTTTTCAACTTTATGTCCAAATCTTTAATGTTTCTTTTCTGAAGAGTTTCCCTTTCAGGTTTTGGATCACAGGTTGTTCAATGGCATGTCCTGTCCCTGGATCTAATTTCTAAAAGGTCACCTTGGAGGTTTTCTTGCTTTCACCTTCTCTCTTACCATTTCATGTTTCACTATCATCTTTAAGATCAAATGCTTTATATGACTAGCCCAACTGAAAGCCTGCATATTGAATAGCAAGTAAACCCTTTCCTAACTCCATTTCCCAATGGTCTTAAATGTTCCCTGAATTATCTTTCCTTTGCCTAAAATTCTCTTTGCTCACCCTTGTCTTATATTGAATCCTTCTTCCCTGATTCCAAAAAACCAACCAACAATCAAATAAACAAACCCCGTGCCTATAACTAGCCTAATATCTTAACTTCGAGCTTCAAAGACATAAAACCTTTGCCCATATGGAGAGATCCCTCTCTGGACCCAGGAGGGCTAGATCCTGAGGTCTGAAAGTGGTTCTGATGTTGTCTCATCTTTTGGTCTTGCCAACTTGGACAAAACATGGGAACCCCAAGAGGACTCTTTTCATCAAATTTTTAGACTGGACCCACTCCACACATTTAAGCTCAAAGAACATACATCAAAATGAAACTTATAACCCCATCAATTCATTCATTGAATCATCAATAAACCAACCAACCACTGATCTTTAATCATAATCAAATAGCAGCATAATCAATATTAAAACAACCCAGATATGTATGAAGACATCATTGATAGACAACAATAATACAACAAAACAGATCATAAATTTCCTTTCACATACTTCAACAAAACCGTGGATTCCATACGCACTTTTGCTGAAACGAACCTACGTATATATGCGCTTTTGTTGAGACAAACCTGTGTATAGATCTGAAAAAATTACAGGACTACAAAACTCTTTGGAACAAATAAACACCTCATGCATCTTACCCTTCACTTCAGCAAACATTTTCCAGATCACAAATCTAAACATTCCATACACAGATCTAGAAAATACATAGTCATTTCAGGTCTAGAGATCCTGATCCCTCATTGTATTCATAGGTGCATTATTATTTCAGATATATCAATAAACTGTAACCCATTCCATGCAGATATATGTTAGAGTGAATTATTCATTAATACCCATACACATGCACACCCATGCACTATGATCTTCTTCTCCTTATATAGTTTTAGCTTTTACCAATACCATGAGCCAAAACCACACAACTTCCGATGGTATTCTTGGACATAATCAAATAGAAAACAAAACGCTCAATACTATGGGCTAATACCATGGTAATGCCCCTTGGTATCATAATTTTAGAGCGAAAAAGGAATATGTGACTTTGCTTCTTTGTTCCCACATGTATACGCAACTTCTCTTCATAAAAAATGTGTATATACTAATTTTGGACGTATATTTGGGTTTCTTGTATACCAAGTAGTGTATAAATTGCCTCCATATGCGGGTTGCCTTCATCAAACCTACGTATACGTTGAGAAATATTTCTTCTTTCAATTCTCTAGCACTTACTGGAATTCATTTCTCTATCACATCTGAACTGACATGTAGAAACATCATTTTTACATCTTTAACAGATAGGTTGCTATCAAAAGGCAACTCATCAAGTAGGTTTCCATCAAGGACAACTTCATCAAGTGGGTTTCCATCAAGGATAACATATTGCATCATATTGCCAACAATCTCCCCCTTTGGACTTGATAGTAACCATGATGGTGTTTGATCACCACAATAGATAGATACATTAATCATAACCATTATTCAAACACCCAGATACTCTCCCCCTTTGAGATCAAGCGTAAAGTGTGGATCAATACCAAAACAAGGTTTATCTTTCCTTGTAGAACGAAGAGCTTTGTAGATCTGATGCGCACTGAAATTACCTTTGTCCCCCTAAATTCATGTTAAATCTTCAGGAAGATTTTTCAATGAAGTACACGAATCTATAACTCATCTGAGTATGACCTTTCCTATCACCAAGGACTCATACTTACATCAATGATCCAACCAAGTGGATTTACATATTTAACTGAACTACCCAACCAAGTGGGTTTACAAATTTTGACTCAACTACCCACCCTAGTGGGTTTACAAATATTGAACAAGTCCTTTCATGACTGAATATAACAATTTTGCATCATAGGTATCAACATGACCTTTTCATCAAATTACAGATATGAATTTTTATAACCAAGACCAAAATATCTCAAGAAAGAGATCATACTTCAACAACCAACATAATGCCAACAATGCATTACTCTCAGCAAGGCTAATGCTCCCCTTGAAACTGTGCTCCTGATCACCACAGTAACTCATTCATCAAAGAATATTCATCAAGTAGATAATCAAAACTTAATAGCATACATCAGATCAAGCAAATTACTATCAACAGCATATCAAAAACTATTCTTGAGTTTGTCTCACTCTTTTTCTTATTAGAGAAAAACATATGCAACTATCACCATTGGAACTCGTGTGTATACACGGCTTTAGTTCATGAAACTTGCGTATATAAAGTGAAATACTGAATATTTCACAACTCCATACCCTCTTGGATTTATACATTTTGTGCCTGTCTTCTGTTGTCACATTAGATTCACTGTTAGAAATAAAATCAACCATAATTACGAAACCAACCATGGGAATCACCATATATTGCTCCCCCTATGATGATACATTACTAATTCCTATATGTATCACACATAACTCCTGCAGTAATTATGAGAAGAAAACTTTAGAAACAGGTGACTGCAGTAGGGTCAATATTACCTACGTTTTTGACCGGTGCTTCTTCTTTTTCCAGCTTTTCTTGTAATTTATTTTTGTGTCCTAGAACTTCTCAGATCTTTTCATCATACCTAACCTGCAATCAATGGCTTTATGCCCAAATGAGTTACAATAGAAACAACATCCAGGAAAGCATCCTTTCTTTCTCGATCTATTCAATTCTTCAAAAACCGGATCACTTTCTTTTAAGGAATTATCATCATCCATGGTACATGCCATGAGTACTTTTAGATCTTGATCAGAATCTTCTTTTCATTTGAAAATCCATAATTATCTTCATTTGTATAATAACTCCTTCTTTTTTCAAACTGTTTCCTTTTATCATGATTTTCTTTATAAGGACATTTAGCAGCATAATGACCAACTCTTCCACAAGAAAAACACTTGACGGGAAGCTTACCTATGAATCTTCCAGTACCTGGTTGAAGTCTTCTCACAAAATTTTCTTCTTCTTCTTCTGATATATAACTTGATTCCTTCACAACTTTTATTTTCCTTTTGCACATGCCTTAAAGGTAGCTTCTCTGACTTCGGAGGGACCTCCTCTTCTCATTTCAAAATTGGTGAGGATACCATGTAGTTGAATAACAGTAAGAGTTTGGAGATCTTCCTTTTCTTCAATAGCTGACACTTTTGACTCGAAATCTGGAGTTATAGATCTCAATAGCTTTCCTACTAAAGCTGAGTCTTTTATATCTTCACCCATATTCCTCATATAATTCACAATCTCATCTAATATTAGGAATAAAATTGCAATACTTTCATCATCATGCATTATGAAATTTTCATATTGCATTCTAAGAGTTTAAATTTTGGCACTTTTTACCTTTGCATCACCTTCATAGCTCTGAATGATCTTGTCCCATATTTCCTTTGTTGAATTGAGCTGCATAACTTTGACAAATTCTGTTTCTGACAAGCTTCCCAATAAAGCATTGAAAGCTTTTGCATTGATTTCATATCTCTTTCTTTTTGTTGCATTTGTAGGAACACTTGTTGGATACTGGTAACCTCCTTCCACGATTCCCCATACATCTTCTCCAAGACTTTGAAAATAAGCTCTTGTTTGTATCTTCTAGAATAATAGATTACTTCCATTGAAAAATGGTGGCTTGATATAAAATACTCCTTCATGACTTCTCATTGCAACAGATCTCCTTCAAGTGATCAAGCTTCTTCGGAAGGACCTGCTCTGATACCAATTGTTGGGAAAAATACTGAGAAGGGGGTGGGGGGGGGGGGGGGTGGTGGGGGGCTGAATCAATATTTATAACTCACTGTAAAATTTTACTTTTCCTTTACTGATTTATATATGCAAATTTAATGAACCCATCTAGTGCTAGCATATACACATGGATATATTTAAGCAAACTTGTGTATGTCCATAGATCTTATTATGCAGCTAATTCTTTACTTAGATCAGTGCATCATTCATTCATCATATGTTTACTAAGCAGTAAGCATGTGCAGTAAGAACAGAATAAATCATCACACATAAGAAACACACATGAACATCAAGATTTAAGGTGAAAACCCAAGTTGGGAAAAAACCACCGATGTTGTCATCCCTGTCTGCAATATTTATTATAAAGAAAATTTCTTACAATCTTGTATTGGTGCATACTAATACCAGTACACAGGCATCTACTTCGAGAAGGCTGCAACCTTCTCTTGTTCTCTAGTTGCTACTGGAAGGGAGCTACAACCCATTAATATCGTTTACCAGCCACTACTGGAAGGGGGCTTCAACCCCCTAATCAAAGCACCAGCTTCTACTGGGACGAAGCTTCTACTTCCACACTGAAGGCTTCAACCCTCAGAAACACTGCAAACCACGTTTCATCAATTTTGACACTGAATGCAACAACTTCCAGATAACACAGCTTGTAGGCCTCTTTTCATCATATTTTTAGACTGGACCCACTCCACACATTTAAGCTCAAAGAACATACATCAAAATGAAACTTATAACCCCATCAATTCATTCATTGAATCATCAATAAACCAACCAACCACTGATCTTTAATCATAATCAAGTAGCAGCGTAATCAATATTAAAACAACCCAGATCTGTATGCAGACATCATTGATAGACAACCATAATAGAAAAAAATAGATCAGAATTTTTCTTCCGCATACTTCAAGAAAACCCTAGATTCCATACATGCTTTTGCTGAAATGAACTTATGTATATATGTGATTTTGCTGAGACAAACCTGCGTATAGATCTAAACTCATTATAGGACTACACAACTCTTTAGAACAAATAAAAAACTCAAATCTTACCCTTCACTTCAACAAACATTCGCGAGATCACTGATCTAAACATTTCATAAACAGATCTAGAAAATACATAGTCATGTCAGGTCTAGAGATCCTGATCCATCATTATATTCATAGTTGCATTATTATTTCAGATCTATCAATAAAATGTAACCCATTCCATGTAGATATACTTCAGAGTGAAGTATTCATTAATACCCATACACATGCACACCCATGCACTATGATCTTCTTCTCCTTATACAGTTTTAGCCTTTACCAATACCATGAGCCAAAACCACACAACTTCCGATGATATTCTTGGATGAAATCAAATAGACAATACAACACTCAATACTATGGGCTAATACCATGGTAATGCCCCTTGGTATCATAATTTTAAAGCTCAAAAGGCATATGCGACTTTTCTTCTTCGTACCCGCATATATACACGACTTCTCTTCATAAAAACTACGTATATACTAATTTTGAATGTATATGCGAGTTTCCTATATAACAAGTAGTGTATACATTGCCTCCATACGTGGGTTGGCTTCAGGAAACCTACATATACATTGAGAAATATTTCCTGTTTCATTTCTCTAGCACTTACTGGAATTACTTTCTCTATCACATCTGAACTGACCTGTAGAAAAATCATTTTTACATCTTTAACAAATAGGTTGCTATCAAAAGGCAATTCATCAAGTACATTTCCATTAAGGACAACTTCATCAAGTAGGTTTCCATCAAGGACAACATATTGCATTATATTTCCAACAGATGAGGACCATCTAAGGAGCTGGAAAGAGAGAGTATCCAGAATTGGTGGAAAACCAGTGGAACTCTACTACCTGTTATAGGAGACGAGACTCGAAAAGAGTCTTCAGGTCTACCTCCTTAAAACATTGCTATGAAATCCTAATTTGGTGAGGAGCATGGGGGGAGCTGAGGATGTCATTGCCTCGCTCAAGGTTGTATGGATGCCATCAAATTTACTTATTTGAGATACATAAATTAGAATGGAAAGAAATGAAAATAAATATTCTTAATATGTTCAACTTATAAATAGAATTTATGTCCTGGAAAAGTACCCAAAATGGAAATTTTGTCTTAGAGATGAAAAAATAGTACATGGATAGAGGTTAAACCCTCTCGAGTTGGTCCAGTCACCTTTGTAGAGTATTTTTATTACAAAGAAAAAATAACAAAGTTTTCCCAGAAAATATATGACATGGAAAGAAAGCACTGTCATGGAAAGAAAACACTAAGAAAACTAAAATACCAACATTTAAATAGCAGTATTTACAATTTCTATTTATATTCTTTTAAATAGGAATTTGTATAAATACAAAATACATTTTCTCAGGATATAGACAACCAAAAATAAAGAACTGTAATTTCTGAAAATAAACTCTGGTTATAACCTTCTTCCGAATGAAAAGGAAAAACCAGATTAAAAGACATATGTGGAACTGAAAATACATGAACTATAGTGTAAATAAAGAAACTAAGACATGCAACTCAAAAGATAGAGCAAAGTATTAAAGAAATGCTAGAATCTTTAATAGTTTTAATGGGTCTTCTTGAATAACCATGAATGCATCTATTAACCAAAGAACGAAATTCCGGTCGAGATATATGAATATATCTCAAATATTAACCTTGAATAAATACGGTACCAAATGGAGTCAAAAACCTTAAAAACCCTTACATCCCAAATCTAGCTGTGGTGACAGTGTCGACACACAGAAAGGCCATGGCTGTGAGGGAAAATTAGAAACGCTCAGCAATTAACATAAATACAAAAGTATTAAACTGTGAAAACCATTACGCGTATTTGTACAGTAATGAAATACCAATAAAACTCATGTTGTATGTGGAATATGAGTAAAAACATTAAGATATATACAACAATCTCGAAAATACCCAAAACCCTTGAAGAGGGATTGGATTCAAAATTAATACTACATAGCCTTAGAGACCATGATATTAAAACATTAAGAGAAATTTCTGAGACGAAAAAGGGAGGCTACCGTGGAATGACTTTGTGCACCTATAAGGAAGTGAAATTCATCAGTTGGGTAGGTCATAGAGAACCCGAAAACACTGTGGTTACAGAGAGTCGATATTTCACCTGCATGTGAAGAGAAAGGGCCATTAACACGGGGATAAAGAAATTTAAATGTTGCAAGACAATGTAAATGATCTACAAGAACATTGAATACAACTTAACTCGAGACGAATAGGTAGAGAGTTCCTCGAACGTGTTCCAACAGCTAAAACCATTATATTAAGAGCAGCAAATGGAGATAAATGAATAAACAACCATAATGCTCAAGAAGGGAGATATACAAAACTCACCATTGACGAAACCTATGGAGAGAACCCTTCCCATTGTACAATAGTTTAGAGGACATGCTGTGAGCATAGCTCTCATGGTTACGTCGTCGATGAAAATGTTGACTACACAAGGGTCTCGACAAACCATCCATTAAACCCTCAGTACTGAGTGCAGTAGCATCACACATATTAGAATCCATTAAGTGTAAAGAATAATGTGAAGGAGAAGAGAAAGATGCGAAGCAATGAAGAGCCATAGTCTTAGCATAGCCAGAACATCGGGAAATTGACAGAATTTTTTCGAAATTTGCAGAGCATGATGACCGAAGCAACACAACCAAATGAAGAATGCAGTTAGGGTTTGGGGGCTAGGGTAATACCCTAACCACCCTAGGAACCTTTTCAACCGTAGATCCCAATCTCAAATTAACTGTGGATGGTTGCACATTTGTCTCCACAAATCAATGCGATGTCAAATCAAAGATAAGGCGGATTTGGGTGGAGATAAAACTTATATACAATTAAAAAATAAATTATGCCAACAGTTGTTAATCAAACTCGACATTATTATATGTACAATGAATATCCAATGTATATATGAATGTTGATTAACCTTGGTGCAAAATGAAGATTAATAAAGGGACTCAAAACCATATAAATGTTCAATGTTTATATTATAAGGAAGGATGGTTAATTGAATGTCTAGATATGAAATAAACATATAAAGTATGAATGTATATAGTATAATGAATATAGTATAGATCTTAATTATTGTAACAACATTGCTATTGTTTGGATACACAGGGAAAATCTAATCCTTAAAATCGTAATTAATTCATTTTCTAAAGTGAATTATTAAAGGTATTGTGGACTTGATTGCTATAGGTAATTTTTTTTTTTACTGTAAAAGGTAAATATTATGAATATTATGAATGAACATCACAAGAAGACTACAACTGGTATTTACATCGGTTTATATTGTTTGCATTAGTTTTTTTTTTTTTTTTAACGGAGGGTACCATATCTTTCACCCTAATTTGTAATAAAATTAAAACTCAGATGGTATAACATTTAAAATTGTTTGACAAATCAAGACAGAAATGCTCAACGTACAATTTGTGTGATAAAATCCATGCTTTGAGAAAGGCTTCACCGTGCATGATGTTTATAATTGACGTATGAATTGCAAACAGATCTATTTGTTAAGGCCTGGAATATGCAAACGGGAAAACAATTTATTTTGGGTGGAAAACTTGCCATTGAACGATTATGGAAGTGTAGGTTGGAATTGTTTAAATTATAATTGCAGTATGGAGTAGTTTGAGTGAAGTGATACCTAAGAATACGGAATTTCATTGTCAAAATTTTTAAGTTTCATTTCGAAATTATAGAAAAGAGAGATTCGTTTGAGATGCAGCGGAGTACATGATTTCGTTTCTCAAATTGTATGACTATTGCTTCTTTATGTCCCATCACAATCCACGTTCACTTTTCGTTTGTTATACAGGATTGGCGACATCGCCGGTTTGGCATATTTTAGGAATTTATCAATCATGAGATCTAATTGTGTTACTCTGTTAAAACTTGCCATAACAACTTCGGCGAAAAAAAAGGCATTTGAGCACACTCACATGCAGGGAATAATGGTAAGGGTTGTCGGTGGAAGAATTGTAGGTAATGAATAGACCGATTATTATTAGAATTTTATGGCGATATTTTGATATCATACACTTTCCTTTTATGATAATGGTATGTAATAAATAAACTAATTATTAACCATTAATGGTAAGTATTATACAAATTCTTACTCTTATTGAATATTATTTGAATTTTATAAAATAATTTGATAATTCTAATAGCGATATTTTGATATCATACACTTTCCTTTCCTTTTATGATAATGGTAGGTAATAAATAAACTAATTATTAACCATTAATGGTAAGTACTAAATAAATTCTTACTCTTATTGAATATTATTTGAATTTTATAGAATAATTTGATATCAGTACATTTATTATTTTTTTTAATAATGATTATTTAAATTAAAATTTACATTTTCTTTTTATGATAATTTAATAAATAAATAAACAAATATAATTTTATTTTAATAAAACAAATTTTATCACATACGCTATTCTTACTATTATTTAATTTTATTTGATAAATAATTAAACTAATACTATTTTATTTTAATAAAACAATTTTTATCACATACACTAACCATTTTTTAATTTTATTACCATTTTTTAATTTTATTGGATACTTTAATATTTATAGAATACTTTATTCTCTTACATTGTCTTATTGAGATTCTTGTTGTTGTTAATGACTATATAAATTAAAATTTATTTTTTAAAATATTAATGATAATTATCAATTATAGATATAATGTTAGAATTGATTATTTTCACAATTCATTATTTAAAGAATTTTTTTTATTTTTAAATATGATATTTTAAGCAATGTACAAAATATTTGTGATGGTTTTCTAAATTAATGTTAATTAAATTTGTTGGTTGAAAGATAATGAAAGTTGATAGTTATTAATAATTGTAACTATCCATAAAGTTTTTTTTTCAATAAATATGAGTATTCATGTTTATTAAGATTTTCGTGTATTTATTCAAACTAATTATATTATGACCAAGTTAATGATATCAACTCAAAAATAAATATAAAAATAATGGACATTATAATATTTGTTGAAAGGGTTAAACCAAGATCATATGTCCCTACTTATGATTAGGCTTTGCATTAACATAAATTCATATCATACCCATAATAACTATATACCTTATTTTTTCTACTTTTCATTCTAATTATTGATATAAAATTTACATATAAAATTTATTTTTAATACGTCTATCTCATTAGAATCACATTGCTTCATAAAAAACTTTGCAAGATTTTCTTATATTCATGCCTATGATAGCTTCATGTACCACAATCCTGAATGGGTATCTTATCTAATTATGGACATTCATACACACAATACAACTCAACATGGTGGAAACACCATCTCCACTTAATTTACCAACCTTATTTTTTTTTGTAAATTAGAAAGTTATATTAACATATGAAAAAGTAATTACATCATGAGCAAGCTGGTGAGAGTGAAAGCTTCAACACCAAGAGAAGAGAACTGTGGGCAGAAGAGATGACCCTCTTGCGAGGCGATTTACATGGGAGTTAGCAGAGGAGGCGAGACAGTTACAAAAAAGTGGGAATGCAGCCCCAAACAAAAATGGCCAACCTATCCTTACGTAAGGACAAGGCCCCGACAGGCTAAGAAACTATACAATGTGATAGAAGGGAAAGTTTCCCTTACCCATGGGATCAGGTAGCATATCACATCATGAAATATATTTCCTGTGAGGGAAGACTAAGTGTGGTCTATGGATACCACTTTAGATTATTGCATGAGCTCAGATTCAAAGGAGATTTAACACTGTAGCAGAGACTAAACATCCCATACTTCCTCCCGCATTCAATGAAACACATGAGCCAGAGGGTAAGGGAGAGAAATTATCAACACCTAGCTCACCATTGGCTCATTAAAATCGTGATAGTAGATGCTCTCAACGGACTCAACATACTTGTACCTTGGTCCATCTTCATAGAAATGGAAAGAGAAACATTCATTGGGACACAAGATATCACTCTTGGAAAACCACTACCTCTCGCCTTGGAGAAAGGGATATCAGAGAAGAAGAGGAAGAAGGGGAATAAGAGGAAGAAGTTGAAGTAGAAAGTGAGGCAGAACCCATAGAAAATATAGGAGCATATGAAGGAAAATAAGAGGAGGAAAATAAATATGAAATTGAGGAGGAAGATAAATAAGAGTAAAAGGAAGGAAAGACAAAAGAGGAGGAGACACTAGACCCCAAGCTAAGCATTGATATCTCTCATCAACAAACCAGCCTTTCACTAAGGACCATAGAAAAGGATGTGGCTGCCACCTTAGCCACTCTAAGTACCCCTTTGAAGGAAAAGAGAAAAATATAGACTGGCATGTACTTCAGTAATAGGAAGAGTGCCAGGGTGAAAAAAGGGAGACCTCACACTCCAACTAAGAGCCCAATCACATTTGAAGAATCACCTAATAATAAAGATGAAATAGGCCCAGAGGAGGGAAATGTTCAAGAGGTCACTTCAACTATGACGACACCTGTGATCTATATAAGAAGACACTATTCAAGGCTAACATCCCTGAAACAAGTACCAACCCCCATAGAAATTAAAGAGGAATAAAAGGAAGGGAAGTAAGAAGAAGAGATTTTTCTATAGGAAAAACAAAGTTTTCTACTGGAAACTCAAACCGTGCTACACGAAACCCAAAATGTGCCACAAGGAGAGCAGAAAGTCATGGGGAAAGAATATAGGGTAACCTTGGAAGGCAAGGAGGCCAAAGGTGATGAGAAAGAGACATAAATTGAGGGGTGGGATGTCAAAGGAAAGAAAGAGGAGGAACTGAAGGAGGGGCCTGCCTCTCCAAAAAATGTCCCAAAATACATAACAAAAATTCCACATCCTAGCCCATAGCAAAACCCAAGCTCCTATTACACATTCATTGAAGGAGGAAGGATGATCCCTCAGAAGCTCACGGTTCCACTGTTGTATGAGCTAGAGAAAGAGAGAGCATGCACACACCACTAGATGAAAATTTCCAAAACTAAGAGTGTGAAAGATGTAGGGATCATCGAGGATAAAATCACTGAGATATGGAAATATTTGGATGATGTCAGACTCAGGGAGACAATGTTAAAGGATTAGATACAAGAGGCACAAGCAGAGAATGCAATACTAAATGACCAATTGCAGCAGAAGGACAATGGGATTGTCACCATGGTAGACCTATGCATGGAGGCAATACAACACAAGCATCCATCCAACTCTTCTGCCATCTACCTGAAGGAACAATCACTGCAATTTTACATCAAAACACTAGCCTCATATGGGTCATTACCTTTCTATAATTACAAGAAAATTATTAATTTTTGCAACCAATCCACATCGGTGATAACGCCAAATTGGCATAATTTTATATGCATAATATTTCCTTCATTGATCTAAAAATTTGGGACCCTAACTCTAGGTTGGGGGATATGAAACTAATGGCCCTAGCCTCTTGGATGACCAATGAAGAGGGAAAATAAGATTTTGGTCAAAAAGGTGATGAGAAGGGAATGAAAATAACCTCTCCATATTAGGACAAAGATATTTGGCCCTAGAGGGGTCATAAAAAATCCCCTAATGATAGAAAATGATTCCAAACTTGTAGATAAATACCTCAACGCACAAGCACATGCAATTTCACACTATGATGACATTTCTATACTTTTGGGAGAGGAGTGTGTGATGGAAAGTTAGAGAAAATGAAATGACCTACCTATTAGCCTAAGAAACATGGAGTATCATAATCCAAAGAAATTGAGAGTTTTCTTAGAAAGGGAACCTTTGTTCAAGAGGGACAAGTAGACAAGCAAGATCTAATGGCTTGGCTTAAAACTCAGTCCACCTTTGTTGCTGGGACTTGGTGAAGGAAAAGACCAAGCTGAAGAAAACAAAGAATGGGAGGAGGCAGAAATGAATGCAGGATTCTACCCCCCTAAGGGAACTCCTTCCATGATTCCTTGGGATGTCAGAGAGGCCACAAGGGCACTAAAGTAATTAAAGAAAGAGGACTAAGTTTCTGAGAGGATGAGAAACCATTTGGTAGGGAGTGATGATGAGAACCATCATTAGGTACATTTTAAGGGATTAACTGTCAACTTTTTAGCCTAATTATTCTCTCATTCTCAAATTTAATTGCATTATTGTGATATGTTGCTTAGTGTAGATGGTGTATTAAGGGTTGTTAAGCTTTGAAGGCCTAATGTGGTTTAAATGAAGGAAAATCAAGAGGATAAGCCATTTTTTAGGAATATTGCACAATCAAGGCTCGAAGTAGACAAGAAGGAGTGATTGTAGGAGGTTTTACCACCTCCTTAACTCCTTAAGGAAGCCAATATATCCTAGATATTCTCCTTCAACAACTTGAAATCATAGGCAGCCAAGAAAGTGGAAGATCAAAGGGATCCAAGCTCCACTTCTGTCAAGTTCCAAGTGGAAAAAAACTTACTTTTTAGGGAGTTTTTGGTAGCTTCCCTTTAGGATAAATAGTGCAGAGCAAGAGCTCACTCAGATTCAATTTTTGGATGTAGTTGGAGCACTCTTAGCTCTTGTAATAGAAATTTATGTCTTTCATGTGTTATGCACGAGACTGGTTATGAAATAAAATGAGTGTTTGGTTTTTTTCTCCACTGAGTTAGTTTCAGGGAGCTGAGCTTGTGGGTTAGGGCCCAATCCATTGGTGTCGGTCTCTCTTATGTACTTTTATTTCCATTTCATGTTGCAGTAGTTAATCTCTTTTTATTTCATGTTGCAGTAGTTAATCTCTTTCCATTTCATGTTCAGTAGCATATAAAATCTCAAAACTTTGTTGAAGCCTCCCTCTCTCACATTTTCCATTGGATCTTGAGGAGGATAGATCTTCACCACAGATCCATAATTGTTTTTAGTTTATGATATATTTGAAAAGTTAGATACATTACTTTTCTTATCATGGACATGTTATAGATGCAAAGGTATATTTATTTTTCAAGTACATAGGCAAGTTTATTTAAATTCAACTCATCTTTTCCACCATTTTCATGATAGATTTGTCAATGATGACTGAATGAAAACTTAGCTTCAGTCTCCACCCTTCATCAACCAAATTCCATTCAAGTCACATTCCGCCCTGTTTTTTTAATTTTCCACTACATCACCGAGAGCCAACTTGGGGGTGCAAGACGAGCTTTTTGAAGAGTTTTTATCTTGAAAAAGGGGTTTTCTACCCTTCATCCACCTATATCCACCTTAACTCCACCTCTTCTACCCCTTTCCTCACCATTTATGGCCTCAAACTACCCTCGGCTTGTTTCTTGTAGCATTTTAGGACATCCTTTAGCAACGCCAACCACTCACTCCTTTAGCCCAAAACCTCTATTTCACCTTATATAAGCCTCACACAACATCTAATACACCTTCAACTCTAAAACCTTGAGTCAGGGACCCTCTTAGGTCACCTCGGCGCCTCCTTCTTTTGCTACAAAATAGAGTCATGTAGAACTATAATCAACTCATTGATAGATGAATTGTTAAGCACATTAGTTAAGCATAAAATAAATAGAATTAAATCAGTAATTTGGTTCAACATATGTGCCTAGATTAGCTTCCCTTTCTAAAATTTGAATTCAACAATTTAAATTATGAATGCCACTTAGTTTAATTTCCTTTATTGCATTAGCCTATGTTTGGAATTCTCTTGCTTGCAGATAGCTAGATGATTCATTATGATCTAGATTGGTTTCTTTCTAGTTGATAGAGAAATGGTCATGATGTATTTCAAGTCTTAGATTTCATTCAAAAGTGTGATGGACTTCCTTTCCTAGAAGTAACCCTAGTAGTAACACCTCATTGTGGAACTAACAAGAGGATGGCATGAGTAGTTCTCATATGTTGTGCACATAACATTGTCACCTCCAAGTTTTTACGGACCCTGGGTTGATAAAGTAAAATTGAGTAGCCTGTGGGAGTTGCAGCACTCTTGGTGCAATACTAGGGCTCACCAGTAGCCATAACTCAACACATGTAGAAATATATCCAATGCTTCCAACACATTTAGAATCATATGTGACACCTGTATCAACACTTCAACCACTTGCAGCAGCATCTCCAACCAAGATAACATGCCAACCTAAATCCAAACACACTCGTGGCATCCATCTCCAAATCACATCCACTCGGTCTAGTCATAAGTTGACATCAATTCCAACTATCAAGACCATCAAGCCAAACATACATCACCAAGCACTAATCACACATGCATATGACTAGCAACATCATGACGATGTTGACATCAGTGCCAACACTACAATACCAACATCTAAATCAAATAGGGATGCCTCAAGAAAACAAACCTGATATAAAGATCCATTTGAGCATAATAACTTAAATATAGGCTTAGCAAGGGTTCATAAATATATTTATTGCTTGGAAGAATGTGGGAATAACTGGATTGGTCTTAATTTTTATTATCTAATGATCTGGATGCCAACAAGGATATATAAAACCTAATATAACCTGAAAATTAAATAATAGCTTGCATGTTGTAATAAAATTCAAGAAAAAGTAGGGTATATTCATGTTGATGATGCAACCTGACATAGTGAGCATAATATCATCAATATTTATGAATTCCCCCCTTCGATCCGCCAGATTAAAACTGACCGATATGTTGTTGCTACCATTCACAGCTCACCATTGCAGACACTCACTAGCTCACTATTGTTGACACTCATTGCCACTGTTACAAGAACTCATAGTCAATAGATGAAAAAATGCTATTATTGTAATGTATATTAATCTCTAGTAATATATCATCATCAACCATTATCGGTTACCAAAATACTAGTAAAATTGTGTTTTACATGTTTTCCTTTTTTTCTACTATTAGGTTAAATTCAGTTGTTGCAAAATTTGTTACATTTTTGTTGCTTTTATTTAAATTTATATATCAGATTCATGATTACACACCAATGTATGCAAGCATAAATAAATTGTATAAAAACCCTACGAAAGCTATCTTTCATAACATAGTAAACAATCAATGTATTAAAAGGCTGAATATAGATGCATTGAGTTATTACCTGACCTTAATTGACAATTGAGACAAATTTCCTAAATCAAAACACATAGTCTCACCCCCTATTAAACATATATGAACATATTGAACACAACAATAATACATTAAATACATGTAATACACTAATAAATATTAAAAACAAATTGGAAACAAATATATCACAACAAACCTAGAAAATCATGCATTGTTGGAGCCAGGGCAACCTCGCTTGTTGAGTTGATCAAACTCAAATGGTTCATCTTCATCTATAATGATATGAAAATCAATTTTAAATCTTGCAATTTGCTTGCTTATTTTTCTTCCCTTTTTTGGGCTCAATAAATTCTTCTTCGTCTTCAATGATGAATCAAAAGCACCCAACCCACACATGAAGTCATAATCCATAATATGAAGATTGGTGGTGTCATCTAACATTTTTTAACCAAATAAATCAACTATTCCATCTTGGTCAAAGTAGCAGGATGATTGTTTCGAAGCAGTTCTAAGTATCCAAATAACTCCTCTTTGGCCAACTCAAGTCCTTCAACATTTACATCAACATTGTGACTATCCATGGAAATTGTGTTTTCATCTTCACTAAGATCATGTGCCTTCATATTTATCTTAGGAGTGTCATTGTATGAATCACTCATGGTTTGAATATTTAGTAATGGGTTTGAATCCATTGAAGAAGAACACACCCAACCCATCTTTATGGCATGCTTGCAAAATTTTCCATGAATAGGCCATGGGAAATCATAAATTATGAAATTTTTATGATGAAAAGTGACAAGATATTTCTTATGAGGTTTAGATTTACCCCTCACCCAAAAATCATGAGACATTCTCTCATAAGGGTTTCAATCACTCTCTTGAATTCTTTTTTCTTTTTCCATTGATGATTCAAAATTTTTCTCTTCCTTGTAATTATTCAAATACACTTCATTTTTTAGAATATCCTTAAATTGATAAAAAGGTTCAAAATTTGTTAAAATAATATGTATCAACTAATCCATCCTACGGGCACATTTATTTCTTCTATCAGATAGAAAATTGTCTTTAGGTAACAGTGATATGACTCCACAACATTTTTTATAACCCTATTTGCATGGGGAAAATCCTGATAGATTTTTACCGACATCCAGAATTGCAGAAAAGTTGGCTAAGGAAGATATTTTGTTCGTATGAAAACAAAAAAGATAAATGTAAGAAAGAGTACGTGAACTTACAAATATTGTCACCGAAAACCCAATTCTTTTCGAAATAGTCTAAGAACTTCTCCTCATTGCAATTTTTTTGAAGAATGCATTAATTTCAATGCTCAGTTCAACATTGGAACAATCTCTCATAATTGTGCCCAAATCACTCAACATCTCTTTTGCCATTTCTAGACTGTCGGCTAATCGATTGACATTTTTTAGCCATGAACTATGTACGTCCCAAACACACAAGATAAAATTGCACCTTGTGGCTCTCTTGCCACATTCAGTTCATTTCAAGTGTGTGCTTTATAGAATAAATACAAGTTGTATTGTAAAATAAGAATATTGAAGTTACCTAAAAGCACTCATTTCAGCCAATGCATCATCAAATATGAAGGAATTAACTTTATAACTATGATCAACTTGGTCTCTCCTATGCATGAGGTGCTCCAACCATAGTAAAATTTATTGTGATCTATTACGTAATGCCACCACCCATGCAACTAGCACCCCACTTTGCTGTGAATCAAACACCACGAGTGTGTATGACTGATACTGTCACATTCAAAAAACATATGAAATCAACTTTAGCTCATTAATCATTATCAATCACTATAAATGAGATTATTGTACTAGATCAATCATTCATAATACGCTCAACCCATATTTATTTGTGTTGAGTGTTGATTCCATATTTATTAAGCTATTATTTAATAGCTTTACAATCGTCTCCAACATCCACTTCATTTGAATTCCAACTATAAAACGATCTCTCCACAATTGGGCTTTTGATAAAATATAAAATCATCTTGGTGTTTTTTATACCAAAGGTTCACACTCATTTCTTCCTTCTTATGCAACTGATACATACCTTTCATTACAAAATTATAGATGTTAACAACATCTTTCCCGAACAAAAAATAAATCTCTATCTTGAGTTTTGGCATCCATGTCAACATATTTTTTAAGATGCATTTTACAAACCAAGTTAATCGACACTTCCAATAAGAAATAACTCTCTACATAGGAAACCATGTGTCTTGATAAATTCGCTTGATGCAGGGACCTAGCATCACTCAAAGTGTCACGCTAGCCATGAAAAGGCCATCCTTGGCTATCTTTATCTTCATACATGTTATATGTTATTATCTCTATGTTGGGGATTTGAACCATAACTTTTACAATGAAATGGTATTGGAAACCCCTCTTTTTCACAAATGAGTATCGTCATTTCATTTCATTTTCTCCTTTTTTTTCCTCGGCGCCATATCAACAATAATAGCTACATAAAAAAGTTTGAAAGACCGATAAATATGAAAATGATAAAAAACTATTAATAACAACATCTAAAGAATGCATCTCTAAGAAAATTACACTTCATATCACAAGGAAGCAGTAGGACTTGAGCCTCGACATTTATTTTGTACCTGGATAAAAGAACATGGAGGTTCATTTCCTCTCCTCTAATAAAGTTAGGAATTCTATGTGAAGGTTTTTTTACAATCCGATCAATCTCCATGTTATTTCCATGTACTTCATACCAATCTAAATCCTTTGTAGAAAATGTGATCTTTTCTTTAGGGTCTTGGATTAGAAGGAAATGATAGTTTCCCATTTTCCTTGCTTTACCATTTTGTGACCCACAAAGTTGCTACAACAACGAACCAACAAGTTGTTGCAATGGTGAACATAAAATTACTACAATAGTGACCCAACACGTTCCCACAACAATGACACGTCGATTTTCCGTAATGGTGAACCAATGAGTTTCTGCAATGGTGAGCCATCGACTTGCTACAATGGTGAACCAACGAGTTGTCAAAATGGTCAATCGATGAGTTTTTGGAAAGGTGAACCAATGATTTGCTGCAAAGGAGAACCAATGAATTATTGCAAAGGTGAACTAGCAATTTGGTGCAACAGTGAACCAACGAGTACGGTTGTAGCTATGAACCAGCGAGTTGCCGCAGTGGTGAAATAGTGTGTTGCTCCAACAGTGAACTAGTGGAGTTTTGGAAATTAAGTGTGGTTCTCTACTAGCCCTTGATAGGCAACAACCAATTGTGTTCTTGAAAATGGATCACTATGTCAAGTATTTTAGATTAATAGAGAAGTTCCTGGTATAAATATAAATAATGAAGGTTATTATGTTGCACCAATTCTTAATTGATATGAAATCTAATGCAATCTAAAGACCAACATAATATGAAAACTATTCATAAAGAAGCATGAATCATATATTCATATATTCAGAAGAATCCCCGTAAGAAGTCATTCTATGCAACCATCAATAACATCATAAGCAGTCATTTCATCAATCATTGCTAAAATAACTTATCTATGTTTGGATCTTTAAGTCTGATATCCAAAAGCTACAGAGAATGAAAAAATATATTAAATATGGCTTAAAGATTCCATCAAAAAAATCATTTTGTTAAAATTTTAGGTTTCTTTATTTGTGAATTCTCAATGTTTGAAAACTAAATATTTTTTAAGGATCTCCTCTTTCTGCTAGATTACTAGTCAAACTATACTCATAAGGACATACTTATTTTCACAAAATGAACTCCATATGGAAATAGGACTAGCCATGGAACTAGAGTTTAAGTTCTTTATTTATTTCCACGAATTAGATGGATTCTTGTACTAGAAGGATTCTTATAGGCCTTAGAATCTGTATTTTTGTATGGAATAAACTCAGCAGAACTTCTGAAAATAATCTAAAAGGTCTCTTATCTATATTTTTTTCTTAAGGGGGCACAATATGCATAATATTGTCTGCATTCCCCGTAGTCAAATATTCAAATGTGACGAAGGCAAAAAAAAAATTACAAAAATTACAAAAAGAAACAAACAACAAACAATGCCGAAATTTTTTGTTTCACTTCAGTGTAAGAAATGTCGACCATCGCTCATCTCATTACAAGCGTGTCAGGTTGCAATTGCTCTAAAATTGAACTCCATCTCAGGGTGCAGGGGATTTCATAAATGAACAGGAAAATTGAGAAAAATGGATTTTAGAATAGAGAATGCGGCAAAATTAAGTAGACTCGTCTATTATGTAACACCCCATTTAATTTTAATGATAGGTTTAAAATAATTTTATAAAATTACATTTGAATTTGTTAAGTAAAAAAGAGATTTAGTTAGTAAGACTTGAGTTTTACTTCATGAATAAAATTACATTTAATAATTAATTAACTCATTGGTAAAAGAATTCCAAGTTTCCAGAGTAAAAAGAAGAGGCGGTTTTTATGATAGTTACTTTCCCCAAGAGAATAAAAAGGAAATACTGGAAAGGGGAAAGAGTTTTGTTAAAAAAAAAAAAAAAAGAGTTTACAACATAATGCTGTAAAGAAAAGAGTTGTCTAGAGCTAGGTTATAACCAATGGAGCTCTATAACCGTAAGGGAGTGTAGGATGGACAGAGGTCCTGAGCTCTAACTTATTGCAAAGAACTACTACCTCTACTCTTCTGTGGAGCACAGAGGGAGAAGAGGATGTGATCGCCTCTCTCATGGTTGGGTGGAACCATCAGTTAATCAAGAGTACAAAGATACGTATTAATTTTACTAGTTAAGTTATGGATGATGATAACAATAATGTATCGAAAGAAATTCTGTGCTCTAGTAGCTATTTTAATTTTTCTTTGTTATATAGAATTATTATTTACTTACCTAATTGTTTTGAAAAAAATAAATAAGTCTAGAACTAGATAAGAAAAGGATAAAACCATGACATGGCTAAAGAAAAAATACAAAATAGTTACTTTATTGTAAAAACCACTGTAAAATAATACAACTATAAACTTTGTGTAAACAAAGAGAGGAAAAATATCATTGGATAATACATTGTCGAAACCTAGGAGAGCAAAAATGTCTAATCACTGCCAAGTTTCCATATGTTATTGAATAAGCGCTATGAACAAGACTTAGAATAAATTCACAGGAAAGGTATCTAAAGTAAAAACACTAGAAAGGATTTGAAGCATGTTGTAGAATGTAATTACATGTACATTTTAGAATTTTTGTGTAAAGAGCTATGGAGCACAAAGGTTTAGAAACCGAGGTCCATGATAGACAAAGCAGGGTTCATAGGCATCTGGCCTTTAAATCTTGGATGCACAAAAAATATCAACTTAGCAAGAATATAAGAGTCTAAAATGCGAGAATAATCTTAACATGGAAATAAAACCACTAACTCAGAAAAATTGAGCATATAACTTATGAATTCAATGGCAGTCCTGAGGCCATAAATGTTACATAAACGCAAACATGCACATATAACTTATTTATTCAATGGCGGTCCTGAGGCCATAAATGTTACAAAAACACAAACCTGCAGTAAAACATTTCTTAAACCACCATGCCGAGGATTTGGCTGGAAGCAATATATATAACAGTTATTACTTAAACAATTTATACATAAAATTAGATGAACCTGGGAAAAATGTGTAGGGTTCGTAATAAGAGTTTAGAGGACAAATCCCTAAACATAAAATTTCCAAAGAAACCAAACATTGGAAAAATACATAGTTTCCCTCTTATTTCGAGTGGAATAATTGCAAAGAGAAAATATAAGTTAAACTCATAACTCTGAAGAAATTAAACAAGGCCGAAAACCCTTCGTGCTTAAAAACAAAATCCAGAGTTCATTCATGCAAGAGGTTTAGGCTAATAGTTGTAACCTATACAAGTAGAGGGATTTACCCTCAATGACGCACTAGATACACTTGAGAAAATAGAAAACATGTGATGGGTTTTACTTACCTGGGTTAGCCACCCACGGGAGTGCGTTGTAGAGATCGAGAGGATTTTTTCCCTTTCCGCCAAGAGCACAACATCGACCTGGAACTTGTAACCATAATAGTGAGAGGATTACTGTGACAAAATACATCAAGCGAACTTGCTTAAGAAAAAAGAAACTCATTGTAAGAACATAGAATCATAGAAAGACCTCAACCGCACCTTTTCCATACTTAGCAGGCTCGCAGAAACCCTCCGCCATAACTTCCTGAGCATGTACAACCGAAACACAAAAGGAATAAGAGAAATATACCCTCACCGAATAAAATCAATTGATCTCTCGTATCACAAAAGGAATTGAGTAAATGTGAACAACAAAGAAAATTGAAACCTATGTCAAATTCAGAGATTACTCTATGAGAAATAGAAAGAGAGAGTATATAATAATAATAAAAGACATTGATGTATGACTAACCAAATTACCAAACGCAACAGAGAACGAGAGTATTCAGAGCATACATTTATAAGTTTCGAGACTCGCTAAATCGTGACCGAATTCATCATGGGAGAAGCAATTGTTACTTAGCCGCATGAGACATGAACCAGGAGAGCGTGTTGTGGGGAAAACAAGAAATGAGAAAAGATTTACCACCTTTTCTTTAAAAAAACACAAACCCCAGCTATTACTTCAGAGAAATCTCATAAAAAACATCAAACCCTATTCTCCTTTTTTCTTCAACTGAACTCTTTTAAACTGATTTTTCCAAAAAAAAAAAGAATAAATTTGCCTTTTCTTTTTTCCACTAAACCCGTTTAAAGTTTAAACTGATTTAAAATAATAATAATAATAATAAATCTGATCTGCCTTTTTCTTCAACAAAAATTAAACTCGATTTCCTAACACAACCCCAAAAATATGTATTTTTCCAGAATCCTGCTTAGAAACCCTTTAATCAAAAAACACAGATAAAAAAAAAAAAAACAACTTCCATTCATTAAAAAATACCCGACTTTTGTGTGGCAGCCCTTCCCTTTGTATTCGGCCGCTGGCAAACTCTGGTGCTTGACGACTTCCCTTTGTTTTGGCCGCTGGTTTTTCAAGCTCTGTTGACTCCCCCGCTCGACGAACCCCAACCTCCTCAGGCAGCGGACTCGACTCACTGTCCTCCTTAGCTTCTCACTCCACAATTTGAGTAGAGCAGGTATGGGTCAAACCCTCTTTGTCTTGCTCGGCAACCAGCTTTTCTAGCCTCTTCCGACGGCAGTGGTTCTTAGTTGCAGATTTTAAAACTTTCACGGAGCGGCAGTCGTTACTCGGTCCTTTATTCTCCGCCTGTAATGTCAATGCTTCAGCGCAAACTCTTCAATACGTGATGCACAACTCGCAAACTCGTGCAGACTCCTCCTCGAACGATTTTTGAACCTTCATTCTTTCTCGAATTCTGGGCTCTTCAGAAAAACGGTCAGTCGAACACAATACAGTAGGCAGATCTTCAACACTCCACCAGGCCCTGATACCACTTGTTGTGGGGAAAACAAGAAATGAGAAAAGATAATAGGAGAAACTGAATTGGAAACTGAAAGAACTGAAGGATAGAATCACTTGGAAACTTTATTAATGAAATTCTTCGTTGCTACAAGCCTCTCGGGCTATCTCTTTTAACTTAGTCTATTTCGTTATTACAAGCATATTTCGTTATTCAACCTGCATTTTAGTTATTCTAACTACATAAGTAAATTTATAATATTCGTTGTCACATTTTTAACAGAGCGAAGAGTTGCAAAACAGATCCATAACCATTGCAAAAGGCAAATGAACTTGGAATGCCACTTGGGGTCGGGTAGTTACCCTAAACCCTCCTGCTGTAATCTGCACCGTAGAATCTAGGTTAAACTAAATCTACCTCCAACAAAATCATCAACATAACAATGTAATGATAGCTGCCTTTTAGATGACGAGAACAAGCATCCAAATAAGTCGACAAATAGATTCCCTTTTCATTATTTTATTCATTTCCAAAAATCAAATTGATATGTTGCACGTCGATCACCCAAAGCATAGTATATAGAATTTAATTGATGGTTGTTATAATGAAATCCGTAGCCCGAAGGACACTTGAATTAATACAAAACTATTGTGCTATCAAATAGTACGAAAAGAATTGCTGTCCAAATCATATGAATCTGTTTCACAAAGTTCTAAATTATGTTTACATATATCAATATTTCCAAACAGTTGCATCGCTGGCACGGAATTAAGCCCAAAATGATAGTGTATGGGTAGAGTAATAAATTGCACGTAGTTTTAAAAAGCAGTGAAATGGTTTAGAATTTGTCAAATATTTTGAAAAAATCTGACCAAGATTTTATCATAAATGTGTTTTGAGTGTTTTGTTGAATCCATTTCTATTATCAAAAATGGATTCCAAACACTCCAACTTCTTGATTTTTTGAATTTTATTTTACAGAATTCCAACAAACAACTTTTAAATGTATAGGTAAAATAATAATTTTTTTATTTGTTTATTGTTAACATGGTTGAATGTGATAGTGGTGACACATTAATTCGGCTGAAGGGCGGTAGGAAAAACTCCTATCGTACTCACAACCCCATGAAGCAAACGAAGCCTGCAAATGGAGAGGGAGAAGGGTAGCCGAGATAAAGACAGAAAGGGAGAGGAAAGAGACGCACGACGAGATGACGGGTTCAGGCAGACTAGTGTAGCCCACGACGGGACGACGCCAAACCCAAAAGATAAATCGTCGACTTAGATTACTCCTACGCTGATTGCTGCGGGAATTCTGTTGAATGAAGCCATAGAGTCAACTGAAAATAAGGGTCTGTATTTAAAGGTTCGTATTTATTTTGATTGAAGGACGATTACACATAGAAACAACAAATTCACTCAATCACACGGTGGTGTGTTGGGGCCAACTTGTTATAAAAAAAGGCAACGTAGTTTTTAATTACAAAGTACTAGATTTATTTTAACGAACTCATAACTATTATATTCATTTTAATTTAAAATAAAAACATTTATGTCCATCTTCATTGTTATTTTATATCATTTAAAATTGAAAAACTGTCTTCATCCATGAACTCTATTTTTAATTATAAATTTATTTAATGCCGTTTATTTTCAGCAATATTGTTCATACTGTTGAAGAATTATTAGATAGAAATGATGGTGAGGAAATTTTATGGTTGATTCGTCATGATAAGATTTCAATTAGGTTACTAATAAGGTAATTATTATATAATAGTTTGTTTCAAAATCAATACAATATAGAATGGTTTTATCTATATAATTATAATCATAATATAGGTATTTAGTAACTTTGCTACGTTTTGATATGATATTAAAACAAAATATAAGAAACACAACCATTGTTATTGCCTATTGATTTTGGTGTTTGTGTGCTGATATACTCAGAAGTTACTGTACCGTCTTTCCCACAATAATGAGCACTGTTAAAGAAAACGCACAAGAGCTGCTTCCAAAGGGTAGACACTTTTTACTGATGAGAGTGTTGTTTTTGGTTTTTTTGGTCAGATTAAGTGGTCTGTAAGGTAAAGAAAAAGTTATTACTATTTTTATTTTTAAATACTAAATATTATTTGAAAGGTAAAGAAAATAAATATTTTTAATTATATAATTAAAAATAATAATAATAGATATAAATAGAATCAATATATGAAATAATCATTTTCTTCTATGGACTTATAAACCAATTTAATTATTAAATTAAATTGTATTATTATTATATATTAAAACAACTAAAAAAAATGTAATAAACATTTTACTTACTAATAGATAGTGAAAAGAAACTTTAAACAACAAACATTCTTACCCATGAAATCTTAATTATTTACAAGGATATTAGAAAAATACAAGGAAAAAACATTTCTCACTAATCTTCTTTTTCTTTGTTTGATATTTTCTGGTGTTTATCCTCCGTTTCACCTATCTTTTCCTGTTTTTCACATAGTAGCCTAGTAAGATACAACCAAAAAAGAGTTGTTTCTTAATCAATAAATAATTTAATATTTTTAAAATTTGAAGTGATTTTGACTAATTTATTATAACTTAAAGTCACTTATGATTAATGTATAAAGATATTTCCAATCTTAACAAAAACATGAGATACTAACTATAATTTTGTTTAGTTAAAAGGTAAGGTTGGTATTGTGAAAATTATTTTGAAAACAAAGGTATTAGAATTTTTCATCCTATATTGTTTTGAGAATTGGTCAACAAATCACATGAAAATTTGTTCTTATTTTAGGAATATTTGTTTTGTTAACTTTATTTTTCACTTTAACTGTTTATCACTCCACAAATTCTACTTAAATTTTGATATAAAAATATTTTTTCCTCTTCCCTTATACTTCAATGGGCAAACCAAGGCTCGGGGAATGTGGTGGTTTCACCTCGAGTTAAAAGTAATTTTAGGAAATCTATTTTTACTTCTTCTCTTATACATAGCATACCTATTCATAGTTATGTTTTTAATGGGGAAAGGTTTCAATGATTAAAATAGGATACTATGGATATAGAGTAATCCCAAACCTCACATTCATATGAAATAATAGGATTGATAAAAATAAATTTTTTTAATCTAATATTTTTTTGTCTTTCGATCTTTTTCAAGCTGGTGATAATATTTTCATCCTCCTTTTTTCTATTTATCAATATTATAATTCTAGTTGAGTGATGGATATAGATTCCAAAATATTTATATAAAGGAACTTCCTCCAAATTATAGTTATATGTGAAAGTATCATATATGATCCATTTAATTATTATGACAATAGTTTTATTGTTATTATCAATATATATGTCATTTAAGTATCATGACAATAGTTTTGTTGTTATTATCAATATATATGTCAAAAAAAGTAGAGACTAAAGGTACACGCTCACATGAATTTGATATTTCTTTCAACAAATAAGGTTCCCATATAACATTGTCACAATAAATTTTATGTCTTTAGCAAGCATATCATTGTTTTCCTAAAAGCAACTAAACAAAAAAATAAATCAATTTTATTATTATGAAATTCCTCCTAAATAATTGTGAACAATAATATGGTTTATAACTAAATAGTAAATCTTCTAAATTCTATAAGAAATCTTCTAAATTCTATTGATAAATCTCCTAAACTTTTAACTTAAGTTCTAACTCTATCATGGTGCATTTATCATAGATAATCTTTCTTTTCTTTTTTCTGTCATTCAAAAAGATGGTTTTATATTAACATAGAAAAAAAATTCCATAGAGAGCATCATCCTTACAACCATATAAAATATCATAGGCTTAAGAGTTGGCGCTGGCCTACCTTTGTGAGGAAAAAAGCATGAAGAGAGTCTAAGACAACTGGTGTCATTGGTTATTTTCAGCACAAAAAGACCAAAATTACAAGACACAAAAATACACATTACGGAGGGGGAATAGGATCGAACGTTGGAGGGGCAGCGAAGAGAGCAACGTGTTCATGCATGTGATAGTAAATATGCTCTACAAGAGCTTCCAAATCACAGATATAGTCATGGGTGCGTCGCTGCTGCCGTCAGGTTCCTTCCTGATCTGAATATGGGAAAACTAGTTTTGGTGTGCTAGCTCCCTCATCAGTATAAAATAGTGTGTTTAGGATCGTCTCAAATTAGTGATTTGTGAAGTGGTTTATGTGTCAAGTTTTTGTGCTTTTTATGAGAAATTTATGAGTTAATTAGCTTTTAAAAAATCATGTACAACAAATAAAATGCAGAGGAATAACACACAACATACACATTACATAATATATGATAACGAAGTTCACCCCTCCTGGGCTACATTTCCATGGACCTGCTTCAACTAGCTAGGCCCTCTTTGGATTAATGGTCAAATATCTTATTACATGCACTTACAGTGCTCTAGTGGATTTCTAACCCACTCCATTGGCTTCAGAAGACCCAAAAATCTCAAAATAGACTCTTCAATCTCTGAAGATGATCTTCAGCTGATCTAGGCATGACCTCCTCTTCTGGCGGCCTCAACTTATTTAATATTCAAAGTGGAAAACACACTTTCATAAGTGCTCCAATGCCCCTCAAAGCTGCACCATCATGCTTAAAAAATCAAAATAATCCAGGAATGACTCTTCTTGAGCCAAAAACGGTCGAAATATGCCAAAGTTATGACTTCCTCAATATTTCCTAGTAACCCCTGGATGCGGGTGCTTAGTTGTCTTGCAACGTGGCGGGGGATGTAGGTCGGTGCGTGGGATCATTACTCTGCCACCCTAACCCACATCCTTGTCTTCATTAAATTCTCTACAGTCACTTTCTTTGCTGCATTAACGCAGCACAGAAGCCCAAGCTCGCGCCCTTTCACCTTGCTAATGGCTTCGTCTGGAAGCTTCATTCCTGTTATGATGCCTCTTCATTCCTTATGCTCCCTGGTTGCAGCTGAAAACAGCTCCAGAACTTGCACTGGTCGTCGCTGCTCCATAGCCTGCTGTATCGATCTCACCCCTGGTTTTCACATCTTGCAGAGCTCACTCTGCCATCTGGGACTCTGGCCACCCTTTGATTCTTTCCCTACACAGCGAGCTCACCCTCCCCTGACCGAGTCTGTTCCATACCACTCTGTTGGTCGCTCTCATGACCCTGCTCTGAGCACAATGCCCCGACTGAGACAGCGAATGCGTTGTCGTCGAGGCACCAGCCGAGGTCGTCCTCCTTGCCAACCCTCCACTACTACTACCGGCTCTTCGTCTCCTTCTTTAGATAACTCCCATTATCGCTACCCGGATACCAGGAGCGGTCGTAGCCATGGACGTGGGTGCGGGCTCTCTCATTCTAATTAGGGCTCGCCTAGTCACATCTCCGGACACTTGCACTCCGCCCAGCTTTGCTTTCCCTACTCTCTCAACAAGCCAACAATTACTGCCACCATCACAATTGAATTCATGGAGGAGCCTCCTGATTCGACAACGGTGCTTCCTAGTGATGGAGTGGAGCACAGGGTCGTTGAATAGCCTTGTTCTCCAACCAGCGGTAGTTTGAAATGAAAAGCTCCCGGTTGCAGTGTTTCACAGGATACTGGAGTTGAATTCAACCTGGGAGACACCAAGCGAGGCTGCCATAATGCAAAATATGACCAGCAAAAAGAGGACGATGACCCGTATGCCTACATTTGTCGAGTTGTTGAGGAACCTCCCCCTTCCTCTCATGATTCTTAATCTGGTTAGTCTCCTTCTTCACAGGTTTTTGGATGGGTACATGCCCAAGCTCGTTATGTTTACTTGCTCTTTACTTCAATTTTTCAATTATCAGTCTATGCTTCTTGGCCGGTTTCCCCTGCGTGGGTGGCATGTTTTTGTGTTTTGGTTGGGAACACACTTCAGCTCTTCACGCTTACCTGCTCTTAGCTTCTGCTTTTTGGTAAACTGTCAATGTTTCAAGGCCGGTTTCCCCTGCGAGGGCGTCATGTTTTTGATTGTTTGCACGATGATTTTTGTTGAAGGGGCATGTATGGCAAACTCTCTATGTCTAGTATGTTGTGTTAGAATGCCAATTTTATGGGCCAGATCAGCCTCGGCCTCGGCCTCCTTGTAACTCTTTTTGTACATTAATAGATTAGTCTCATTCAGAATATATATATATATATATATATATATATATATATATATATTTCCTAGTAAAACTCCACCAAAACTAGAACATCTCCAGTTAACCCTGCCAATTTTGGTAGTGGCGTTTTACGTGCATTAATCGTACTTAAAAAAATCCATTTAAAAATTAGATTAGCGCTAATTACAAAGTTTAATGGTTAATAAGACAATTTTTAAACAATAATTTGTGCCATTAGTGTTAAGCCCCACCGTTGGTTTTGGGGCGTGGTCCCGTGGACCAAGGGCTGGCCCCTTGGGGCTTGTCCTTTAAACCCCCGCCGAATCACAATTTAAAACTCGAATACGTATTTTGGCCATTGTATATTAATTTCCAATACATAGACCAATTGGTAAGCCTTGTGGGTTATGTCGGGGAGGTCGCGGGTTCGACCTCTGCCAAAAAAATTTGTTCAACAAAATAAATTTAATCCGACCTTTGGAAAAGTTAAAATTCAAACTTTAGACTACATTCGCCCTTTTGGGGGGGGGCGGCACGTGGCGGCCTATAGGCTTGCCACGTGTCCTCTTCCCATTGGATTATATTAAACTAATAAAAAAATTCCATGTGCCCAGAAATTCAGGCCACTCAGAGTTTGACACTTGTCATCCTGTCATTGGGCGAAATGGAGGAAAACCCAAAGTTTTGACCTTTGACCTCGTTTGACCATTTTTTTAAAATTCGCTTGTTTGATACGGTGAGGAGTGGGATCTAACTTCCTCATATAGAATTCGTTTTGAGTGAAACAAATTGTACCGGATTCCTGGCGACGGGCTCGATCCGGTTGCTATACTTTGGTGTGATTCTGAGAACTTTTAATTTTTGGCAAATTTTTTCCCTCGGTCTAGATTCCGATCACTCCTTCCCACTGACAGGATTTTGGACCCACAAAATTTGGTTATGTGATAAGATTTGAATACTCCTCTCTTTCCCAAGTTCTATCATCTTGATTCTACTTGGAAAAATTTCCATGACAACCACTTGCGTTCACTGACATGCCTTGCCTTGCAAATGGATTGGCACTTCAACCAATGTCCTTTGTTTGCTACTAACCCAATCCAACACTTGTTAGCTACTTTCTGACTGATAAAACACTTTGATGTACCAAATAAATCCCTCAGTGCTTGGAAAACTAAATGATGGCCTTCGCATTGAGAATCGTGTTCCTCCTTTGCACAAACATGCATTTGATGTAAGCTTCTCCTTGGAAACCAATTTTCCAAGTTAAGCCCATATAAGTAAACTACAACAATGAGCTCCATTGTCAATAATAACATGAAAAGAAATGACCATTATTTTACCTCATCGGTTCCAAATTCCACATCTACAAGAATGCATTCTCCACCTCTTTCTCTTCTTCGAGCCAACACATAAAATGGTTTATAATGGCTACAAAATTTGGGCTGTAAATTCTTTGACATCTTGTCCCTCTTTCCATCATCCTCCAGTATTGACATGATTCTCATGCCATGATTTGAGAATGAAGGCTGATCTTGAGCCTCTCGATCAAGAGTGGACGTTTCCAAAATTTTGCGACATCTTGTCACGAACACAACCATCAATCATCTCTTTCCAAACCATTTCAATGGTGCTTATTTCATTTTCACTTCATCATGTGAATCATCCTAACCCACATCAATTATGGAATCCTCTTTTCCATTCTTGTCAAGATCTCTTTCCACCTTCTTCAAATGTCGTGTATGACTTGATGGATACAAAGTACAACACCTGTCTACAAGGTGACCTTGCTTATTGCAATGAGTACAAAATACTTAAATCTTATTTTCAACATGGTTTTCCTTGTCCAATGGATCTTTCTCTTTCTGCCTCCTTTGTTTATAAAGTTTCTTGTGCATGGAAAAATTATTCCAACATCTTGAAACAGTATGGTTATTCAAACCACAAAAGGAACATGTAAACTTTCTCCAAATTTTATGTGAGAATTCTCCATGTTTATCATAATCGAAAGCAACTTTATTAAAGGAAGATTTATAACTTTCACACTCACCTTTTTCACCTTCTTGAGGAGTTGAATTTGTTGAGTTAGTGGCTCTGTTCGAAATACCAACAATGGCACCCTCTTGTTTACCATTCCCATTAGTTTCATGCTCATGATCATATTCTTTCAAAGTGGGTGTAAAACATTTGCATTCCTCATGAACACAAACTTCACAAGCTTGAGGTAATGAGCATGTAATGAAAGTCCTTCTTGGAACATCTTCATCTGCCTCCTTAGCTTTGGAGCAATCTCCATCATGTTGTCCATAACCAAGAACCAAATACTTAGGCCTTTCCAAAAAAACAATTGGCTCAACTATGCCTTGTGCCTGTTTTCCCAATCCTTTACCTTCATAGCCCATTTTCATCAATAATTTGGACCCTATTCCTCTAGTTGAGTCTCCACCTTATGCAATCTTGCTAGGTTTTCATTTGCAATATGGATTTGAGTCTCCATATCATGCGTATTTTCAGGAAGCTCTTACTTCTCCTCCTTCATGGCAATCAACTTCTCTTGAAGTATAATGTTCTCCCTCTTATCTTCATACATATTTTGCACCATAGCATTCATAATCTAGAGCTTGTGCCACATCTCTTTATCAAAGAGTCTTGCTAAGGAAGATTGACTAGAAACATCACTTAATGAACCTGCCATCACACATACAAAGCATACAAAGATTCTTTGCTATGATTTGAGAATTGAACTCTCAATATTGAACTTCTTCTAAAGAGAAGGGATACACATAAAATTTCACACAGTTAAATTCTCCTTGCACAAATTCAATATTAATAGCTAATTCTTATAGCTAGCCTTGGCTAAAATGAGCTAAACTGTGCTCTGATACCACCTTGATCTGAGTATGTGAAAACTAGTTTTGTTGTGCTAGCTCCCTCATCAATATAAAAATAGTGTGTTTAGGATTTTATCAAACTAACTATTTTTGAAGTGGCTTATATGTCAATTTTTCTGTGTTTTTTATGAGAAATTTATGAGTTAATTAGCTTTTAAAAACACATGCACATCAAATAAAATGTAGAGAAATAACACACAACATACACATTACACAATAGCTGATAATAGAGTTCACCCCTCCTGGGCTACATCTCCATGGACCTGCTTCAACTAGCTATGCCCTCTTTGGATTAATGGTAAACTCTCTGATTACATCCACTTACAATGCTCCAACGGCTTTGCAACCTGCTCCATTTGCTTTAGAAGACCCAAAAACCTAAAAAAATACTCTGTTAGTGTTAGTCTATACATTCTGTCACCATTGACCAAATGGGCTATTATCATGTCTTGTTAGGGTCTCATATTCATTTTCTTTTCCTTTCATTATGTTTTCAAATAAAAATTTGGTCACTGGGTATTCAGTCTATGACTATTTCCACTCCTTCCAAGATTTTCACATGTTGGTCCTTGTCATCACTCAGTTGATTGTATCATCATTCAGATATCATCATTATCATTCTAGTCATCACCATCATGATTTCATTTAGTTCAGTGTCTCCCTTAAGCCATTAGGGTGTCAAGGTCACCAAATCTGTCATTTCATGCATAAAATATGACAATTGGAGTGGTAGTAGGAAAAAGTTTTTTCAATAAAGTTTGATTTCAAAATGTAATTTATGTTTCTATTATGTAATAAGTTCATGTTCCTAAAGCTACAAAATAAGGTTCCAAAAATCTACAATTTTCCAAAGGTTACAAAGTCCAAAAGCTACAATGTTAAAAAATGCAAGTCATGCTTGGAAAATTAATGTGGGGCCCATCCTCACTCAAAAGAAGTTACTTCAGCTTATAAAAAGGCCAAAAAAAAAAAGGAAACTCATTTGCACTCTTTTTCTTTCCTATCATTTAGATCTCATCTCATATTGTCAAGAAAACTCGTGTTTTACCTCTCACTGAAAAAATTTGACGTCAATGTGCATACAGATTCTATGTTGTGCTTCTCAAGGAGCTCACTGCGCATAGAAAGACTACACTGCGCACATGAGGCCTTCATTGCGCACCAGGGAGAGTTTTCCAGAATTCATTTTTTGGCAATAAAATTATTTTTGGAAGGCTTATCTTCAACTATTTTAGTCCAAAGGTAAGTTAAAGACTTTCATACCCCCTAGCACTCTTATATCATGAGGATTTAATGAAATAGTTCTTCTCTTAGGGTTTGCTCAAACTTTGTGGTTTTTCTTCCCAAATAATCCATTGTTGTTCAAAACCCTAGTTTTCTTTCTCATACATATTTATTTTCATTTTATACACTACATAGCTTCATCCCTTCATTCCTATAATTTTCCCTATAAACCCTAGCCCAATTCTACCAATTTGGGCAGTTTTCCTAGTTAGGAATGTGTTTAAATTTTCTATCTCATTTCCATCACTCATTTCTCTCCATTAACTCCCTAAAGCTCCCTAAGACCCCTGCCCATCTCCCTAAATTCTCCTACTCCCATATTCTTTCCATAACCCCTTCATTTTATCCCTTTACTCCTTTCCCATGTTTTTCACTATTAGGGTTTTTCCCTTGTAAAGTACATATGGAGGGAGATAAGAGGCCTTACAAAAAGGAAGACCAAATGTAAAGATATGAACCAATAAAAAAACATGATATTATTTCCTCTCCACTTTCCAAGCAGTGCCAAATTCCAAGAAATCATAACTTTACATTTCCAAGTTATGGGATTCCTATGGTTTATAGTGAACACACGAACAATTTTGCTTCAAAATGTGTTTCTGACCAAATAGAGATGAATTTTCCAAACTTGAAAGGTTTTTTTGTCCATAATAGACCATGGAACAAAAACCTCCTTCAGTTTATACACATGTATTATGATTTGGGAGAAATTCCAAAAATACAATTGCCACGGGAGGTTTTCTGCACTTCTGGACAACTTGCCTCCAAGACAGTGTTTCGTGTGTTTGGAGAAGGTGTTTGCAGTGCTTGATGAATCCATTATGTATAAAAAATTCTAGGCTTTCCAATGGTACCTCTAGAATAAAGTCACTTTTCCCAAGCACGTTGCGCACAAGAACAGTACGCTACGCATGGCGCTGCGCATAGAGACACCTTGGGAAAATGGCCATATCTCCACCAAAATGGGTCATTTTGGATGCTTAAATAATAAAATGACATCTAAAATATCCCAGATTTTCATAAAAGGTCTCATATTTGGATTTCTACTTTATAAAGGCACCTAAAAATGGCCTCCAATAGCTCGATATGCTTCTGCAATTTTCTGATAAATGTTTATGAAATTTCACTGTGTAAATTTTGACAATTTTTAGTTTGACTTTTGTAAAAGTAAAGGGGTAACAATAAATGAATGTAAGGGGTTAAAGTAAATTGTAAATGGATAAAATAGGGTTACTTAGGTGTCTTATCCTCCATTTAATTCTTTAAGGAAATGTCTCATGATGGTTAGGAAAAGGAGGAATTGGTTGAGTAACCTCCCTTGTGTGTAGCAAACTTTGGATAAGTGCATTTATTTGGCTTTTCTTGTTGGAAATTCCACCTCCAAGGGAGGTTTTCGATCTAAATGGGTATATGAGGTACCTTTTAATCATTTTCAAAGGTTGGATGTTGTGGAATTGAACCTTGGACACTAGTGTATTTGTGAATTTGGCATGAACTAATAGAAAAAAATTGCAGCTATTGTGGTGGGATTCATGTGCTATGTGCTTTAGCATTGTTTATTCTTTTATGATCATATGTTTGAATGTATTCTACCTTCCATTTCTATTTACATGCCTTATGTGTTTGATTTCTAAGATGATAAACAAAATTCACTGATTTTGATGCTCTCTTTTGGAGAACCTTTCACATTTATGTTCATTTTCTTCTGATATAAACAAATTCATGATATTCATGCTCATTTTGAAACCCTATCAATCTACCCTATACAAAAAGATACCTTTAAAGTGATAAAGTGTGTGCCTACCTTGCCCCATTACATCTCTACAAATATTATTTTCAGAGCCCTGGTCTAGTATTTCCCTAGGCCTAAACTACCATCCAGCACAAAAATTAAATCAACCAAACCCTAATCTACATACCTAGCCTAATATCTTTCATGATCCAATCAATTGGCTTTTATCTCATTAAGAGAGCCCTCTCAGCCAAGTAGGGATAGCTACAAGGTCAAAGTGGTCTATGGTTACCTTTTCTGGTCTCTTTTCAGCCTTCAAGGATCTAGTGGAGTGATAACAGGCTCTTGAATCTCTGAAAATAGTCTTCAACTCATCTAGTCATTACCTCCTCTCCTTGTGACCCTTGGATTCTTTAATATTCAAAGTGGAAAAAAACACTTTTATAAGTGCTCCAACGTCTCTACAACCTGCACCATCATGCTTAGAGCATCAAAATCATCTAGAAATGACTCTTCTTGAGCTAAAATTGGTCGAAATATGCCAAATTTATGGCTTCCTCAATATTTCCTAGAAAAACTCCACCAAAACTAGAACATCTCCACTTCACCTCGCCAATTTTAGTAGTGGCGTTGAATCTGGGGCTCCGCCAAACATGCAGCCATATTAATCGAGGTTTAATTAAGTGATAAGCTTGGTGTTAAGTGCGGTTTAGGCACATTAAGCGCAGTTAACAAACACTGATTTAAAATTCATATTAGTGCTAATTACAATGTAATGTCTAATAAAACCATTTTTAAACACCAATCCACGCCATTATTGTTAAGCTCGCCATTCGTTTTGGGGTGTGTTCCCATGGACCAAGGGCTGGCCCCTCAGGGCTGGTCCTTTTAACCCTCACCGAATCATAATTTAATACTCAAATACGTATTCTGGCCATTGTATATTAAGTTCCAATGTGTAGACCGATTGGTAAGTCTTGTGGGTTATGTGGGGGAGGTCGCGGGTTCGACCTTGACCTCCACCCAATTTTTTCTTTCCACAAAACAACTTTAATCTGACCTTTGGTAGAAATAAAAATCGGACTTTAGACCACATTCAGCCTTAGAGAGGGGGGGTGTGGGGGGGGGGGAGGTGGGTCTATGGCGACCTCCTAGCTTGTCACATGTCCTCTTCCCATTGGCTTAAATTAAACCAATAAAAAAAATGCCATGTTCCCAAAAATTCAAGCCACTCAGAGTTCGATACTTATCATCCTCCCATTGGGCGAAATGGAGGGAAAACCAAAATTTTTACTTTGACCCTGTTTGACCATTTTTTTTTAAATTCACCTGTTTGACACGGTGATAAGCGGGCTCTAACTTCCTCATACAGACTCCATTTTCAGTGAAACAAATTGCATGGGATTCCAGGCGACGAGCTCGATCCAGTTGTTCTGGTTTGTGTGATTATGAACACTTTGAATTTTTGGCAAATTTTTGCCCCCAATCCAAATTCCGATGACTTCCACAGAGTCCAGGAGTTCGTTCTGCATGTGTTGAAGGCCGTTCATGTAGGCTACGAGTTCATTTCTTTCCCCATGCCTCTGTTATCTCATTACATCAATGTTAAGATGAATGTGATCGAGCTGAGTCGCTATGGACTCAAGTGTGACAAGAACTTCGACGTGGCCTTGAGAACGATCCAATGAAAAAGCCATATTCGCAGCACAATGACAACTCTATGTTACCTCATAATTAGAACAAGCGTATTCGGGCTAGCGACGGTTGCTCGGGCACGACCCTGCATCGCCCCTACGAGCACTCCCACGTTGTCAAGGCATGATTACACTCCCCCCTTTACCCGCTACAGAATCACGAGAGACAGACTGCAAAACCCACAGTATACACAACAAACAATGAGAATAAAAATCCCAACTTGAATTAACAGTTACGAATTTCTAGCCCTGCACCCATGCTTGTTGACGAGGAGTACGCCCAAAGACTATAATATCAACAATGTAAGCACAGGTAACCAGGAGGGAGGGAGTCCCTTCCCATAGTCCAGCATATGCCGAGTCTATGTGGAACTGAAGCAAGAGCCAGAGATCTAGATGTCGAGTCACCTTTCGCACCCTTGATGCCAAATCGAACTAGAGGTGAATGGGCCCGACAAGGAAGACCAATTCCACGTCCCCTCCCTACGGACCAGGCGAGGGGCCAGAGATACCCCTGCAACTATCAATTGAAACCTCCCCTAGGTCCCAAGGCCATGCCAGGTAGCAAAACGCTGACCCTTCTTCGCCAGATCCAACTAGTTTTCCCTACACTGTTGCCCCAAGCCTCCTCTTGAGCTAGGTTGTGTGCAATACACACCTTACTCTCTCCCTACAACCTCTCCTCATCGCCCTACACCTGAAAATGATTCCCCCTCTGGGTGCCATCAGAATTAAATCACACTCGCTTGGAGCGGGGGAATAGTTCCCCAAAACCTTCATTAAGTTTGTGTGGCGCCTTGAGGCCAAGCGGACTCCACAAGCCACTCCACAGCCATCTCACCTCTTAAATGCCCACACCATTGGGGAATAGGTAACCTTTCTTTTCAAATTAATAATACTTCCATATAATACTAATAATATAGTATAACTAGAAGAAATGATTTATCAAATTTAATTTAAATTTATTGAATAGTGGGGAGTACAAATGGGATTTGATGAGCTTAAATACAAATAAAAATTTTGCAAAATCATCAAAGATATTTGGCTGAAATTGCGAGGACGAGGACTAGAGATATGTTTGATCAATTGGTCCGTTTTGAAATTCCATTCCTAATGGGGGAGATTCAAAAATATAAGGCGAGAACTCGATTTATATCGGCTTATATTATTTGGATTAGCTTTTTTTTTAAAGTCGCGTATCATATCTTTGACCCTAACTTGTAATAAAATTAAAACTGAGATGGTAAACCATTTAAAATTGTTTGACAAATCAAGACTGGCAGAAATGCTCAACGTACAATTTGTTTGATAAAATCCATGCTTTGAGAAAGGCTTCACCGTGCGTGGTGTTTATAATTTACGTATGAATTGCAAACTGCAGGGAAACAGATCTATTTGTTAAGGCCTGGAATATGCAAACAGGAAAACATATTTATTTGTTTTCTGTTTTGTTTTGGGTTGAAAACTTGCCATTGAACGATTATGTAACTGTAAGTTGGAATTTTTTAGATTATAATTGCAGTATGGAGTGGTTTGAGTGAAATGATACCTAAAAATACCGAATTTCATTCTCAATTTTTTTAAGTTTCATTGCGAAATGCTGTCAAATTATGGAAAAGAGAGATGCATTTGCTTAAGAGTTTGAGATGCAGCGGAATACATGATTTCGTTTCTCAAATTGTATGACTATTGCTTCTTATGTCTCATCACAATCCACGTTCAGTTTAAGTTTGTTATACCTACCAATGTGATCATCCTCCAAGGTGGCGGGATTCATGGTCTTCTTGATCTTTAAATCATTGAAGATTTGATAGTACCTTGAGCTGTATGGCCAAAAGATAATTTTAGTTTGCAGCTGTAAATTCGGATACTTTCGTCCGTTTGTTGAATATTATTAATGTTGATGATCTCCAAAAATTTTCCAAAAGGGGAATGCAATAACAGACTAGGATTGGCAACATCGCCGGTTTCGCATATTTTACGAATCCATCAATCATGAGATGTAATTGTGTTACTCTGTTAAAACTTGGCATAACAACTTGGGCAAAAAAAAAAGCATTTGAGCACACTCACATGCAGGGAATAATAGTATGTTAAAACTTGCCATTACAAACTGGGCGAAAAAAAAAGCATTTGAGCACACTCACATGCATAATGGTAAGGGCTGTCGGTTGAAGCATGGCAAGTAAAGGAAATAAATAGACAGATTATTATTCTAATTTCTATAAGAAAAATAATTTAGATAAAAATAGTCTTTACAATGGTTTAGAGAATGATATTTCTAGCCTAAGGAATGAAGGTAATATCTTTTTAGTGGGTGACTTTAATGCTCGAACTTCAAGCAACCAAGCTATTCTTCTAAGCAATCATTCCAACCCCAGTCCTCTTTGGTTAGACGAAGACCTTACTCTGGCTAGTCGGTACAAAAGGAGCTCTGAAGACCTGGGGGATAATTTGTTTGGGTCAGAGCTAGTCAAGCTCTGTAGTGCTCAAGATCTCATAATTTGCAATGGTCTAAAGAAGTGGCCCAATTCTAGCCAGATGACTTGCATCCATGGGCTTGGCAGTAGCGTGGTAGACTATGTTACTTCCGATCTCCCTTTATACAATGAAATAATAAGTTTTGACATCTTAGACGACCACGAGCCTGAGTCTGATCATAGGCATTTACTCATAACTCTCAATTTTGTGATGCATAGAGATCCCATAGAAGATAATCCTTATAGTCAAAAGAAAGTAATGTTTGATAGAAATAAAAATGATCTCTTTCTAAATGAATTAAAAACTAATTTGCTTCCTTTATCTAGTATAGACAACATAGATGTCCTCTATCATAATTTTACTACAACCCTCTGTTATTCTATTAACAAGCTCTCAATTGATGTCTCAAGTAATAAAAGAAATAGCAAAACCAACCCATGGTATGGCAAAGATTGTAAAAGTGAGAGGAGAGCAATTAAGGAAGTTGTTGATGAATCTCTCAAAATTGACAAGATAAAAATCTACAAAGTCCTAACTAAAAGGACAAAAAGGCAATATATTCGTAAAATACAAGAGAATCTCTTACACCTCTCTAAGGTGGCTCCTAAGAAATTCTGGAGGCAGATTCTAACTAGGAAAACTAAAGATAATAATAAAATTTCTTTACACCACTGAAATTCCTATCTTAAAAAGCTTTATGAATCTCCAAATGCCAGGGATTTTGAAACCCCGCTCACAACAAAAGAATTTTTCTCATTAGAAGACATTGATTTTTGGATTAAACGCCTAGAAAATGGGAAAGCTAAAGACATTGAAGGTTACCAGGCGGAAATCTTAAAAATTGGAGGTCCTATCCTCATCCCCCACGTCCACAAGCTTTTCAACCAAGCAGTCAAGCAAGGGTTCCCTAAACCTTGGACTTAGAGCCTCATTATCCCTATTTTTAAAAGTGGGGATACAAATAACCCCTCTAATTATCGGACAATTATGATCATCCCTCTCTTAGCCAAGTTATATGGTATTATTTTGGAAAATAAGTTGAGCATTTGGCTTGAAAGTGAAGGTAAGCGGGCTAAAGGCCAAGCGGGTTTTAGAAGGCAACACTCAACAATGGACCACCTCGTTATGCTTAGGATCATTGTGGAGGAATTCCGCAATGATAAATCCAATTTCTTTTGTTGCTTTGTGGACTTTAGAAAGGATTTTGATACGGTTCCTAGAAACAACCTATGGAATAGATTAGAAGAGCTAAATGTTCCTTTTGAATTAAGAATGGCCGCTATAAGGTTATACGAGAATGTAGTTGCCAAGTTAAAGAGTAATGAGCGGTGGTCGAAAGATATTAAGTGTAATATCAGAGTTAAATAAGGTTGCCCCCTCTCCCCTACCCTATTTTGAATTTACATCGACAAGCTAGAAGGTTGTTTAGAGGAAGCAAGATGTGCTGGCATGATCTTAGCTAGGATAGTCATCATCCTTCTTCTCTATGCTGACGATATTGTTCTTCTCGCAAGGTGCCCATCTGATCTTGATAAGAAAATTGGACTTCTTAAGGATTTTTTCTCTACCATGGGTATGTCTATTAACACTGACAAAACAAAAGTTATGATTATCAAATCCAAGAAGGACACTTACGCTAATTTTATGTATGAAAATAGTAACTTGGAGGAAGTGTCTTCTTACAAGTACCTAGGAATTGATATTCATCACAAGCTCAACCGGAACTATGGCATTCAGAAAAGGATTAATGGCGGGTGGAAAGCTTATTTTGGACTTGAAAATAATTGTAAAACGGAAAACCTCATAATGTGGGATAGAAAGAAGTTCCTCTTTGAAACTTTATTCGCTCCTGTTATCTTATATGGATGTGAGGTTTGGGGTTGCAGCATATCTAGAGAATCCCGGAGAAATATTGAGCAAATCTAGAAGTGTTTTATAACTTATAACCTTAAAATTAAAAACAATACACCCTATCCTATTATCCTTATAGAAGTGGGTCTTTCCCCTATCGAGAGCCTAGCTATGACTAGGCTTCTGTTGTAAAAGCACAAGCTCAATAGCATAGGGTATAGACCTACAAATGAAAGCAAATTCGGCCAAAACCACAAGGCTAGCAAAAGGGGTTGGTATAAAGACACCGGGGCCTGGTTAAACCATTGGGAGATCGAGAAGCGAGAATGTTGCATTGCAAAACAGTATTAACATTAAAAAATTTGTAGCTTCTAAGTTCAAAAAATAAGCAGGATGACAAGAGAAGATCTAGCAGCTAAAAGAAAATTAAGATATCATAAGGAGGTCATCAACCCCACCCTAGAAGATCAAAAGTATCTATCTGTTTTAACTAGATCAAAGAAGAAAATTAATATAGCCAAGATTAGAATGAACTCTCATGAGCTCCATAGTGAAACAGGTCATTGGACAACTCCTAAAAGACCATGGATGGAAAGGATCTGCCATTTCTGTGAGAATATGAACATCGAGGATGAAAATCACTTCCTCTTAGAGTGCCCGGCGTACAACCACATTAGAGCTCAGTTTCATAATCTTTGGTACAATACTGACCTTCCTAGACTTTTAAGATGTCAAAATTATAGTGAGCTCCAGAGGCTTCTCTCCAAGCTTTTTGAGCATATGAATAAAATATTAAATCCAACTAAATAACTCTTTTCTTTAGGTCCGATAGACCAAAGATTGGTCTCAATGGAAGTTAACCACCATCATCATCATTATTAGAATTTTATAGCACAATTTTGATATCATACACTTTCCTTTTATACTAATGATATGTAATAAATAAACTAATTATTAACCATCAATGGTAAGTACTAAATAAATTCTTACTCTTATTGATTATTATTTGAATTTTAAAGAATAATTTGATATCATACCATTTGTTATTGTTTTTTTGCATAAGAATTATTTAAATTAAAAATTACATTTTCCTTTTATGATAGTAATAATAAATAAATAGAATAACCATTATTAGATTTTAATAAATCACATACACTATATTATTGAATATTATTTGATACTTTAATACTTATAGAATATTTTAGTCGCGTACATTGTTATTGTCTTTGTTATTCAGATTTTTGTTATTGTTAATGATTATTTAGATGAAAATTAATTATTTTGTCTTTCTTAGTGAGATTCTTGTTATTATTAAGATTTTTTTTTTTTAAATGTTAATCATATATATAGTTTATTATTTTTACAATTAATTATTTAAATACAAAATTATTATTTTTAAATCTGATTATTTAAGTAATGTATAAAATGTTTGTGATGGTTTTCTAAATTAATGTTAATTAAAATTTTATGTTGAAAGATAATGAAAGATAGTAATTATTGATAATTGTAATTATTTATGATTTTTTTTTTCAATAAATATGATTATCCTTGTTTATTAAGATTTTTATGTGTATTTATTCAAACTCATTATACTATAATTAAGTTAATGGTACCAACTCATAAATAAATATAAAAAGAATGAACACTATAATATGTGTTGTAAGGGTTAAACCAAGACCATATGCCCTTACTTATGATTAGGCTTTACATTAACATAACTTCATATCATATGCTTAATAACTATATACTTATTTTTTTTACTTTTCATTCTAGTTATTGATATAAAAAATACATATAGAATTTATTTTTAATAAGTCCATCCCATTAAGATAGCATTGCTTCATAAAGAACTTTGCAAGACTTTCTTATATTCATGCCTTTGATATCTTCATGTACCACAATCATGAGATTGATCTTATTTAAGAATGGAGATTCATATACTCACAATACAAATCAACATGGTGGAAACACCATCTCCACTTAATTTACAAACATTATTTTAATCATTATCTATACATTGGTTAGCCAAGTGATGTAGAAGCAACATTAGTAAATTGGTGTATATATTGTAAATATAATAAATAGATTAAGCTATAGTGTATATGTATCTTATATGCACACAATATGGACTAGGACTAGTTGGCCATAAGAATCCATTAAAAAAAATCTTATCCATCAAATTTCAATTTAGAAAAGAAATGTTGATGCTAAAGTGGTCAATAAGTCCTTCATGCATTTTAGAATGGCTTGATTTAAATGACTTTAATTATGCAAATAAAGTTAAACATGTAATAGTATACATGTCCTTAATGAAGAAGGGTTGGTGGGAATCTCACAAGAAGTAGTGAAAAGAGCGTGGTGAATTCATCACGATCTAGGACAATATTATGAAGACAATGAATAATATTTTGAATATCACAATATTTTAACTATTCAGTTATTGTGAAGATCATTATATGAGATTAGATCACCAAAAATTCATATTACCATGATCGATTAATAAATTAATATACTATTGAATTATATTCTTGAAGGCTATTTTGGATATCAAATAGAAAGAGTGTAATTTTATTCTAAAGTTCATATCAGTGGATAAAATAAGGAATGCATATAGGTTTATGTAGAAGGTTGGCCATAGGCATGAGGCCAATAAACCATGATCAATAAATAAATTAATATACTAATGAGCTCCATTCTCTAAGGTTATTTTGGACATCAAATAGAAAGAGTATAATTTTCTTCTACATTTTATATCAATGGATACACTAATCAATGCGTATAGGTTCATGCAAAATATTGACCATAGGTATAAGGCCAATAATTATGCCAACAATTCGAGTCATTAACACAACCAATAGGAAGTTCCCACTACAATGATGAGTGGATGTATAATAAACAAAGTATTTTGTTTCTAATTTTGAAAAAAAATCACAAACATTGTTTCACAAATAACATGATCTCAAACTATTATAATATGTGCAACATTATGTTCAAGAAACTTCTATATTTTGTGACATAAGATCAATAGAAGCATGTAGTCAGCTCTTAGATAGTGCTATGCAATTTTTTTATCCTCATAATGCATCAAAGTCAAAACCATAGAGCGTAATTGAACAAGTTTTAGGGAAAAAATATTTGTGAAGACTGATTAATAAGATATTTATTTTATTGTGCATACTAAAGGGAAAAAAGAGATGATTTCATTATGTAAGATTCAATGACTAAAACCACTACACACACAAACATATGACTTTAAATATTATCTCAAATAAAGAATGGCACATCATAGGGAAATTCAAATTATAGTATACCATCCACCCATGGAAGGATAAATTCAAATGTAGCAATGCACCTTTAGACATCTATAATTTTGTGTTGGGAATTCCCTACTAGTAGGAGTGCATTGAATTGTGAATTGTTCCTTCAAAGTATTGTCCTTGACATCAAAGAGATATTTTTCCTTGTCCTTGAGGTAAATTCCAAACCTAACCTAAATTTAATTTTAGGAAATAAATATCAAAAAAAGAATATACATGAAATCCAAGACAACAATTTGGATAATATTATCGCATTAGTACAAATGTATTACGATAATGGAACAAATTAAATATATGTTAATAAACGAATTAACTGATTGTTCTAGTGAATAAATTCCCCTATACTACTATGGCTACCATATAATGAATCCAATGGTCGTTATAGTTCTATTAAACTCAATTTTTATTTTAAATACATGCCAACATTAAATAGATGATCATCACATGATCCTTTGTAACATCCCCCGATAACCGCACAGGATAAAGTGAGGAAATGGGAATTTTTTTCAACATTTACCAATGTGTAACATTATAACTTACTTTCCATATTCCTTTCATGACCATTAGATAAACCATAATTATTGCATAGAGTAATATTTAGTAAAATAATAATGAATTAAACAACCATTAACTTCCAAGTTTGTAGCATATTAACTTAAACTTCCTATGTAACCTTGAATCAATTCCATGATTATTTTAAATCGGTTGATTAATAACATTCTTGATAATCTAAATGTCTCATCATGCAAGTAATAAACATAATAAAAAATGGCACAACAAGAAATCACATCATTAGACACATATATACCCTAGAAACCCTATATGGTGAAAACCAACAAATGCTTAATTTTATTATTAAACGCTCATAAGGGTGTTCACCCCTCACTCAATAGTTACCAAAAAACATTTAATTTTATTATTAAATGCTCGTGAGAGTGTTCACCCCTCACTCATTGGTTTTAAGGGAGTTGATCCCTTGACCATTGTCATAAAATATTACATAGAAAAATCATATTAAATGCAACATAACTAGTTACAAGCTATTACAATCATTATGATATCATTTACCCATGAATCCTTAATCTTTGTGCCTTTGTGGTGAGACTATTTCCATCAGTGGATCATCCTCTAGTTGGAACTCCTTAATTTGCATGGAATAACAAATATTTATCTACCACAATGTTAAACATGAAATATCCTTTACACAAGTCACTTTCATTTCCTGTCATTACTATCGTCAACACACTTGATATCATGATTAGATAAAATATTAATAAGCCAATAATTAATCTTTATTATTGTCACTTCAACATCTATTTGTGTGCATGCGTAAAACATAAACAAAATGTCATGAAATTTCTTCTTTAACATCATTTCACATGCATTAGTAAGAAACAAATCAGTATCAAGTGTCATCTTTCCAATAAAAAACTAATTATTTTTCCCAAAAGAAGGCTAACCCAATCAACATTATGCGATTGAACCTTCCTTTACTCTAGAAATATAATACCAAAAATAAACTTTTCCATGCATGCAAGTGTATATGTTTTTCTAAAGAATCTTACAAAGGAATTTTAACAGAATAAAGCATTCAATTAGCAGTTTTCCTCTCCAGGAATCTAATTCAATAATACATACAAGAAAATGATTTTCTCTTCTCTTCTTTTTGAAGAGTTCTGACATAATAAATACTTCCTTGCATAAAAATAAATAAATAAATAAATAAATAAATATATATATATATATATATATATATATATATATATATATATATATATATATATATATATATATATATATATATATATATATATATATATATATATATATAGTTATTTATTTATTTATTTATTTACCAAGGAATCTAACACACTAATTTTTATTTTTCCAAACGTTAACTAACTCATTAGCTATTATGCATGCAATACAAAATCTTTTGCTATCATTTAACACATGATACAAATTTGTAATATTTCCTCAAGAAGAAGCATAATTAACAAATATTTCTCAAATAACACAACCAATTTTTTCTATGCAAAGGTTTTATGTGAACCATTTCTCAAAAAATTTACTTATCTCTTTTCACACGACTTAAGCTCCCCATGCATGTAAAATCACCTACTCACTTCCAGTAGATCAAATATACTAGATATTATTCCAATTCACATAAACACATATTATCTTCAAGGGTCCAATATTTTTATCTTAAAATTTAATGCATATGCATCATGAGAACATCCTCGGTAAAATTTTAAATGAAATAAATTAATTCCTTTTCAAGAAATACCAATATAGTTGTTCTATTTTTCTGCATGCGAAGTTACTTATTTCGAAGAAATATCAACATAATTGTTCTATTTTTTTATGCATACGATCAATTCATTTCTTTTTTAAAACTTAACACAATAGTTATCTCTATATGTACATAAAAAATTGTTTTTATCGCGATAAAAAAATCAAATGGAAACCCTTTGTTTTACTTTTACTATGTTTTTCTTGTTTTAATCATCAACTTTGTGCATGGTTTCCAAACACATCAAAATGAATTTTTGAAAAATAAAAGAGGTTTTTGTTGAGAATGGATTCATTAGAGAAAAAAAGTCTCATTTTTTACATAGGTTTCATGGTTTGGAAGATTCAAATGAATTTTTGCAACCCATTTTCCATATTTAAAAACTAAATAATTTCTTGCTTTAGTCATCAACTTTGGACGTGGTTTTTGAGAAGTTGAAAATGAAATTTTCAAATCCGAAAGTGTTTTTTTGCGAGAAAGGGAAAATTTACATAAACCTCTTTCAATGTTTACATATCTATCACGATTTGGGATATACACAAACATATTTGGACCCTAGTTTTCAATAACTCATGCAATTCACACAATTATTTAGCCATGATTTTTTTTAAGAATTTAATGTGTTAATCATCGGTAATTTTTTGTTATTTTGTAGATGAATAAATAATTATCCTAGATTTCTAAAAATAAAATTAATGAATATTGTGAGTTTTAGAAATCTCACTGCCTTCATTATCCTTAGAGAAAATTTTTCACTATCCTACCCTTTTGCCATTTCTGTTGGGTGTGGAGCCTAATTATCTTGTTTATTTTGTATCACAACGTTGAACCCCTGTACCTTAATGGGGCAGCAATGCCGCCCATAACTAAACGTTTCCTGGGGGGTCTAGGGGGGGCGGCTGCGACTTTATGGAGCCCCCCCCACCCCCCCCTTGCGGGGGGTTTCGGGGGTAGCGCCCCCGAAGCTAAAAATAGATGTAAAATTTCCTTGTAAAAGTATAGTAATTTCTAGTCAATCTGGGCCTTTCATTAGGCAGATGATCTCATGGTAGAAGTTATGTTTAGTTTAGGGTTTTTTGCCCCAGAAGGAAACCCCTCACTTGTATTAGGGTATTGTACTGTGGCTATGTATTGTAGGTGTATTCTCGGAGCGAGAAATAGATAGGGAGACTGTGAGAGAGAACAGAGGATATTACAACGGATTTGTTGTAGGTTGTGTCCCTTCATTTTGTTGGATAATATAAAGGAAGGACTGGCTGTTCGGGGTGGACGTAGCCCAAACTGGGTGAACCATGTATATCTGTGTCTCTTTGGTTTTATGTGTTTTGTGTGCTTGTGTTTTCCACATATTTTATGTGTTTCATTTCTCTGTAATATTTATTTTCCAATAATTTCATGATCACCTTGTAACTCCTACAGACTCCAAATGGATTGTGCCTCTCATTTCCATCCCCTTTCCTACCCATAATCTCATTACTCTGCTTGTCCCTTGCCTATGAATCCATTTTCCATCTAGGGTTTTCCTATAAGCCTAACTCATTCCTAGGATTCCCCAAAATTCCTCAAGCATTGATGGTCTCAAAACTATCTCTGTAGGCTCTTTAGATAAATCAAGTACATTGTATTTTGAATCTTCATTACACCACTTGATCAATACTATTTTTTTCACTTAAAGATTCAAAGCCAATTTTTATTCAAAGAGAGGTCAAAGAACCCCCCATTAGGTCAATTAGGGTTTCATGTGTTCCAAGGTCATCATTTCCAAAGAAGAGTATCATTTAGTTTCAGAGTCTGCATATGAGGTAATGGAAAATCTTGACACTTTTTCAGAAGTGTTAAAAGGTCATACCAGCAAGAATAAAGCCATACCAACTCATAAACATCATGCCTCCATAATTTTCCTAGGATTCTTTCCAAAGGAAAAATCATTTGCCACACCTAGGGCCAGTTTTGATTCAAACTATGTTTCTGACCAAAAAAAGATGAATTTGACAAACGTGAGAGAGGTTTACGTCCATTATAGGTCCAAGAAGAAAAACCTCCTTCAGTTTTTAGAAAATTATCATGGTTTGGGAGAAATTTCAAAGATACATGTGTCATGGGAGAATTTCTGCATTGTTGGCATGACCTTGGGAAAATCTAATTTTCTCATAGCTGGAGTCTCCAAATGATTTTCTAGATGACTCCAATGACAACTAGACTTGGCTATCTTTCCAATGAGCTATCATAAGCTAAATTTGGAGTCGAGGAAGGCATCCAAAAGTGGTATGCATGAACACTCTGCATTTATGCACCATAATTTAGCACTTCCTGACCAGTCTTGGGAGAATCAAATTTTGACAGGTCAAATCAACTCCAATCAGATAAAAAAATTTAAATTTGGATATTAGACAAGAATATCTTTCCAATGAGCTATCATGAGCTCAATTTTGAGTTAAGAAAGGCCTCCACACATTGTCTACACCAGCACTCTGCATTTCTGCACCATCACTCAGCACGTTTTTACCAGTCTTGGGAGAATCAACCTTTGACAGAGAAAATCAACTCCAATAAGAGAGAAAATGGTATATTTGGAAATTATATAGAACAATTCTTTCCAAAAAGCTATCATGGGTCCAATTCCAACATTGGGAAGGTCACCAAAACTTGGCTGCAAGTGGACCCATTTTCTGCCTGTGTTGGCGCTGTGCTTAGAGAAGTTTGGGGAATTTGGATTTTTGGACAGGTTACAGGAGCTAAATCAGAAAAAAGGTAGATTTGGAAATTATACTCAGTAGGATTTCCAACAGGCCATCACGGAGAAAATTCCGACATCGGTAAGGTCACCAAAACTTGGCTTCAAGTGGACCCATTTTCTGCCTATGTTGGCGCTGCGCTCAGAGAAGTTTGGGGAATTTAGCTTTTTGGATAGGTTATAGGAGCTCAATCAGAAAGAAAAATATAGATTTGAAAATGATACTTAGCAGGATTTCTAATGGGCCATCACGGAGAAAAATCCGACATTGGGAAGGTCACCAACACTTGGCTACAAGTGGACCCATTTTCTACCTGTCTTGGCGTCGCGCTCAGAGTAGTTTGGATAATTTGACATTTTAGACAAGTTACATGGGCTAAATCAGAAAACCAAAGCTGTATTTAGAAATTTGACTCAACAGGATTTCCAACGGGCCATCACGGAGTAAAATCCGACATTGGGAAGGTCACCAAAACTTGGCTGAAAGTGGACCCATTTTCTGCCTGTCAAGGCACTGTGGTTATAGACTCCACTGTGTGTTTTTGGCCAAAATTAAACAAAACACACTCATTTATTGTAAAAATATATTTTAATGTTTTTTGAGGCAAATCACTCTAGAATTAGGTGCTAGAAGTTATTTTTTCATTTATTTCATGGGATATTTTGTGCCTTGGGCCTTGCATGGTCTCTTGGGCATTGATGACATTTATGAGTGATTTTGACATTTTCCAACCCTATCTAGGGTCTTTCCATCCTTTGATAGATAAATAGAGCATGAGGGCTTCATTTTAAATGTTGGAATTTGATGAATCTTTGGAGCAATACATAGTTTTTTGGAGGTTGAAGAGAAATTTGGTGTTGTGGAGCTTGTGAATGGCTTGTTTTTGTTGTTGATGGAGGAGGCTTGCTTGCAGGATCCCTGAGCTTGGTTAATGGTGATGTGCTTCTATTTCATGTTATTGTTTTCTCATGTATCATTATGTTTCAATCTTTCTAAATTGTAGTGGGACAAAGGATTTAGACTAAGAAATGTTCTCAAAGGCACCTTAGCTCTATTTGATCTTCAATGCCTCTATGTTTTCCTCTGCTAGGTCTTTCTAGAGAATTCTTAACTGCTCTCTAGACCCCCCAAGCTTGTTAATTTCATGAATGGTTTAATACAATAGGTATCAAAGATTATTTATGGTTAGCCCTTCTTTTTTGATGTCTCTAAACACTATTCTTGAAGTCTCTCTCCAAAGTACCATTAATTAGGTCTACCAAAGAGGCTATGTCTTGATCATACCCTTTTTTCCATGCTTGAATAATTGTTTTGAAGATCTTCATAACTATGATCAATGATGTTTAGGCGTTCCCTCTTCTTTGATTAAATTTATATGTGTATCTTGAATGTTTTCTAACCTTGAAGATGAAATCACTAGAAGTTAAATGAGTTTCTCACCTTATATATTTCATTGGAATGTTTGTCTTGAATGCTTATTTTCTTAAGCTAAATCAAAGAGTTACTGGTTTTCGTTGTCTATTGATTGCTTCTTCATGCTTATGTATTTAAGTCCCTTCTTGTTAAAAAGGTACATGATAAATTATTCTTGATTGCCCTTTACCCTACCTTTGTTCACAAACTTGATGTCCATCTCATTTCCCATAAACCCTGAAAATCCATCACTACAAGGAAAAGATCCTCTAGCAGAGGTTATAAAGGTGGTTTTTAGTGTTATAAAATTGGCCAAAATTGTCAAAAAAACATTTTCTACAACATCCATTTATGGTTACAGAGGTTTTGGTGGAGATTTTAATGGAAATTCAACACAACTAAAAATAATGGGCGGCCGGAGGTTATTACGGATGTTTTTTTCATTCGTGCACTACCCTGCCTTTAACGCACCGGTGCATACATGATGACGATGCCCCGGGGCTGTCTCATTCCAACGCACCAAGACGTTTAGGTGTAAAATCGCACCGAGCGTAGTGTTGGTCATACAATGCACGGGGTCATTCTAATTGGTCTTGGGATTTGTGCGGTGCTCATAGGTCGTATCAACGCACCGGTGCATATACTTGTATAAATGCACCGGTGCGCCGTATCACATAAAGGCAACAAGATTTATAATTGATATTGGTATTTGTGTGGTGCCCATAGATCGTAAAAATGCACCGGTGCTTATAGATACGTAAACGCCCTAGAGCGCAGTATTACACAAACGCACCGATGTTGATAATTGGTATCGGTATTTGTGCGGTGCCCATAAATATTACAACAACAATGGTGCGTATAGACACATAAACACACTGTTGTACAATTACTGACACGCACCGATTTTCGTGTTGTATTTTTTAGAAACATCGACCTGTGATAGTCCAGTTATTGTGATTGTTTTAAATTCATTATTCATCAAAAGTCGACACGTCTTATAAAAATATTCATATTAGTTACATTTTTATTAATGCATTTGAATGTGATGTTTGGATTAATTTGTTATATCATATCATAATTATTTTGGTTTTTTAAAATTCATTATTCATCAAAATTCGACACATATATATCTTATAACAATATTCATATGAATTAAATTTTTATTAGTGCATTTGAGAACGACAATGGAGAATGCCATAACGACAATGGAGAACACAATAAAATAAATTAAAACATATTTTATGATTATATATATATATATATATATATATATATATAAGACAGTCTTTATCATACAAAATGGGACAGTTATTGGTATCCCTTTGTCTTTCAATTGGGACACTATGTACATTACATTAAACAAAATGTCTGATTCGACAGACATATATATTTCAAAAAATAAAACTCCTTGCTTTGATATCCAAACATAGTGATCATAATTCTTCACTTGTAATGCTGTCACTGCTAGAGCTACTTCCATAACATGGGTTATTTTCGGGAATGTTTTGTTCATGGCGTTGATTGTTTTCTTCTTCACCTTCCATCTACAAACATAAAAATAAACTGAAATGAGTATATATACATTGGTGAGAATAATGAAAATTTCAATATTAAATAATATACATCAATGTAAATCAAAAAGAAAAATGACGTACCATAGCAACAATTGACTCATAAAATATACACATTCTTTCAAAACCATGTACCATGCCATCTTTCAAAATTGCATATGTTGGCACGGTTCCATACTTTGTTTCCTGCAAGTTTTATACCCCATAGCAAATCATATATTTAATATAAAATATTTTTTTGTTCTATTAATTAATTTATGATATGCCAACATATACTCACAACCCATATTTAACCCAATTACAATCAATTTGTTTGATGGTTCTTCTTTGTATGTTAGCACATGTTTGAAGACATTAAATTATGATTTTTGTAATACAACTTAAAAAATACAAAAATGAAATCTAGTTAAGTTGTTATAAGGAAGTAACAATTACTCACAAACTTAGAGATCAACCCTTTTCTTCCTTGTTGTTGTGTTTTATGTGCTGAATGGGTTCCATTTTCTTTTCTTTTCTACAAGAAAATTCTTGAAAATTAATATTTAATGCTCAATTGTCTATTTATTGTACCTAATGATCGAAAAATTCAATGATTACATATTACATTTGAAGCACGTTTTTGTTGAGAAGGCTCCTCCTGCGATGCAATTTTTTCCATTTATTTGACCATCTCCTTGTACACATTTTTGGACATTCATACTCGCATATTTCTTATATCAGCTTGTTCATCTTTTGAGATTTTAATAATCTTCCTGAAAATGTAACATGACAATAAAATATTTAATTTTTATATTGATATATGAAAAGAAAATATAAGAAAAGTGATATTTATAAATAATTCTAGACAAACATTTAAAGGAATATTACTTTTTCATTCCTTATTTTTTGTTGTTGTATGTTTTTGCTATTAAAAGTCTGACATGTCTCATTGACCAATTCTCTAGAAACTCTTCCTGTAGTTTAGATAAAATTTGGTTCTTGGAATCATTGGATTGATTTTTGTATTGTAAGTAGAAAGAACGTCTATGCATTCATTCCACTAGATCCCTCAAAATTTTGAAAAATATTTTCCCCCTTTCGTTAACTTCCAGGACCACTACAGATGAGCTAAGGAGAAATTCATTTTCATTTGCATGTTCTTGTTTTTTCTTTTCTTAGAACAACATTCATTTTCTGAGTTGTTGGTCCCTGTAGAACATTAAATAGATGTGAATTAATATCCTATTTGACACATGTTATCTAATAATTTTAAGTATATTATTAATGATAATTAAAAAAAAGAAACTCATATTGGATTGATACTATTTTTTCATTCACCTAATTCATGCTTTTGCAATTTTTAAAAGGTGAACGATCATGAGATGATGAACTACTGCTCGTGGACTATCCATCACGTGTCGTGGCTCGAATAGGCCTATAACGTGCAACATTCCTCCTTAGTCGCGTAACAACTGTCATAGCTCCTACGACAAGCCACATTAGGCTGTACATGTCATGCGACATGCCTCTCCACATCTATAATAGACTATCATCAGCCTGTATGTCTTTGTAATGAGCTGGCCTGATGCCTACCTCAAAAAGAAATGCACTAATTTGGTTGCCCAACTCCATCCTATATCTAGTCTCAGGTCGACCACGCCTAGCAAAAGGCGGTACCGGTGCACCAGTAGGAGGATGTCTCTCTGCATCGGCCTCATCCCGATCATGATCCTCAGCATCGGCCATGTCCTGATCATCTTCAGGATCCACACCTGGATCATGTGGTGGTTCCGACATCTCCTCGCCATCAAAAGAGCCAATTTCTGCAAAATATATACAAGTACACAACAATAATTAGACAATTGCATTACACAATTTAATAAAAACAAGTTAAAGAACATGTTATAATAAATATAAATAAAACAATAATATTACCTCTATCATCTGGCGGCTCATCATCTGTGAAGAGGATGTTGGCACACCCTTGCCAATCTAATCTAGCATAAGGACATGGGACCATAATGAAGGGATGCAGCTGATCATCAACACTAGCTAGTAATTCCGGTGCATCATGCGATATCCTGGTTGGAAACATAGTATCTCCCCTCTTGGGAATCATCTACCCCCACATGTGCATCCAGGCCTCCAACATCGGACTACGAGGCTGTCGAACAAAAATATGCCTCATCTCTGGAAACCTCTCAAAAAATAAAAAAAACAACTCCGAAGCAAAAGGGAAGTTGACCCTCCCTTGTGCATGAACACGACATCTATCTAAGGCCATACAAATATGCGGCAAAAAATGGCAGACCACCTAACAAGTCGTGGCTCCTATACTAAATAATCAACATAATATAAAAGCGAGAAACTAATGCGTCGCCCGTCACTAGCATTGTGAAAAATGGTCGAAATGATAAGTGAGAGGCACTACACGTCCTGTCTACCAAATGCACCTATACGTAACTTACCTCTAGGTACCTGAAACTCTGAAGGAGACAGTACAAGTGCTCCAATGTATCTCTGGGAGTAAACTAACTAACTCCCTGCTACACAACCTGGTGGAACCTCTATGAATGAGGGAAAATCCACCCCTCTCCTCGATAGTCCTGTAATAAAATAAATATCCTCCTCAGTGGGTGTGTACCACTGGTCAGGACCAACCTGGAAAGCCTGTCAGTGGGCATTCCACCTGCGGATAAGATACCTCAAAAACACACTATGGGCCTTTAGGGAAGTAGCCTCCTCATAGAACTTGAGGAGGCCTACCTGCCTTAGGATCAACCGGGTATTTGCTATAATAGGGTGATGGTATGCATCTCTCTCCCTCTCTCGTGCTTCCCACTGGCGAATCATGTGATACTGTTTCGCCTGTTGCTGCTGCTGTTCCTCCTCTTCTCTCTGAATCATTGACATATTAAATAATTTTTTTTTATTAAAACAGACATGTATTTAGGAATATACATATATATTTTTTTTTTGAAAAAAAAACAGACTAGTCGGTGTGCCACTAAAACATTCACACACCGGTTCTGGTGCGGCTTGTGTTTCTAGCGCATTGGTGGCGATGCACCAAATGAAATACAACGCACCTACCTCAGTGTAGCTAAAATTTTTTCAAGCATCGTTGACTAAAATTTATTCCCCGGATCATATAGTCATGTCAGCGCACCGACCTCCTAAAAATTAGATAGTTGACGGTGCGGTCTTTTACATGGACGCACCATTGACCCTTTCGAAATACCGAATGTGGTGCACTGACAGACTTCGGGGCAGATAATTCCATCAATACACCGCACTACTATTCCCTTAGTCACTAGTGCGTATGGCTAAATGAGCGCACCGCATTTTATTTTTTTAATTTAAAATAATGCGTGGCACCTTTCGATACCACCCTGGAAATGGTACGGATACCATTGGAACTAGTGGCAGTGCGGCCTGTAAATTTTACAGGAAGCATCGCTATCCGGTGCGAGCCGAACAACTCGGGTGCACCGCGCGATAATTTTTTTATTTTTTATTTTTTAATGGTTATTTTTAAGGTTATTTCAAATTCTAATCCGCTAAAAAGCTTAATTTTGGAAAAAACTAGAAAAATACCTGTACATTTCGCCGTTGAGGAGGAATATTGGCTATAGAATTTTCAAAAGAAAATTTTCCCACCATTTTTCAAAATGCAAGTTGGAGATTGGTTGCCAATACACAACAGCAGTGCGTGCAATGGGTGCAATGGGAGCACCGATGTCAGGGTAGCTCAGAGAAGGGTAAATGGCACCAGTGCTTGAGAGCTCTAGAGCACTGAGGAAAGTGAAAAATGCGGTTTTTTTTTAGTAATTTTTTTTTATTTAACCCTGTTTCGATAGGCAGGGTTTTATAGGTGCACCAGTACGCTTACTTAAAACTACACCAGGCGGTGTCAGATTTGGTGCGTCGTTTATGATGCACCATGTCAGTTCCCTGACACCGCACTGGGATGTTTCAGTTTTGGTGCGATGTTTTGATGATGTACCAGGGCGGAATATTCGGAAAGCACCGGTGTGGAATAGTTTTAAATCAATGGTTTTTTGGTAGTAACTATTTTTATTTAACATTATTTCAGTGCGTGCATTTTATAGGCGCACCGGTGCTCTTGGATAAGAACGCACTGGCACATTTCTGTTTTGGCGCAGTGTTTTATGATGCACTACCACGAAAGAGTTTTGAAGCACCAGTGCGTTACGGTAATAGGATGCCCAGGGCAAGTGCATATGTCATGCATGGTGTCTAGTGTGCCAATGTTTTTTGTGCACCGAGGCTTTCTATGGTAGAGTGCATCGGTAATTGAGAGCTCAGGAGCACTGAAGAAATGAAAAATCCTAGTTTTTTGTCGTAATTTTTTTCTTTATTTTACCCTTTTCCGGTGCACATGGTTTATAGGTGCACCAGTTCTATTTTCTTATAAAATTTCTGGTCGGTTTGTGTTTTGGCTCGTTGTTTTATGATGCACCGGTGCAGTTTCTTAATACCACACCAGGAAGTTTTGGTTTTGGCACGGTGTTTTATAATGCACCGACGTGGAAGAGTTGTGAAGCACCGATGCTCTACAATAATACGATGCACTAGGTGGGTGTGTACGGAGTGCATGGTTTTCGGTGTGCCAATGTTCTGTGCGCACTGGTGCTTTCGAGTTTCAAGAGCACTGGTGTGATGTTTAATGATAAGCGCATCGAGCGGAAAACATCTGCAAAATCCTCCGCCTGCCAACCTCCTCTAGTAACCTCTGCTAGAAATGGATGTATGGGGTATTTTTCTGTGGGGTTCCTCAAAAACATTTGTTAGAGGGTATTTTCCTTATAGTGCATTGACCAATGTTATATTTTCCCTGTGATGCTCCCCGATCCATTGTTGAACTTTCGATGACTTTTATAGACTCCATAGCCCAATGACTTGAATATTTCCTCATTCCATCTATTCTACTTGATCATCTTACCCAACCAAAATGAACAAAAAAGACCCTACACTTAACAACTAGCCTAAAATCAAAACACTAGAAGCAAACAAGTTCACATCCTTTGCATAAATAGAGAGAGCCCTCTCTAAGTCTAGGAATGCTAGGTCCTGGGACTCCAAAGACTGATCTAATGTTACCCTGTGAATTTTATCTCACCAATCTAACAAATCACGGGAACCTAACATAATGGCGATCACGGTGAGACATTCTAAGTCAGTGACAATCTAAGTATACCTTAGGACCTCAGAAAACCCACAAAAATCCTTAGATTGGCCCTTAAATTGTTGATGGTGGACAACAAGTACATCCTTAAAATAGTAAACATCATCCACCTAGAAACTCCACAACTCTCCATAGACCTAAAGACTCCACTGGAGGAAGAACCTAAAACATGACCAGTCATCCTAGAAATAAAGAGCACTCAGACCTAGATTGGATTCAAAAAATTATTTATTTTATCTATAACTATGTTCTATCCTACTTTAAACCTGATCAAGAATACACTGATGAGATATACATTGATCATTGGAAACATCTCAAGCCTAAAAAATCTGAGCCTCAAATTGCATACCATGAGTAGACTTATACACTTGTGGAAGACCTAGTGAAGCATGAGCCTCATGCTACTTTTCCTGCTCTTGCTGAAACCTCAAACAATCATAAATCTCCTTTTTAACTACTTATACTCACAAAGGTCCTAGAAAGATACAAGCCTCTAAATTTTCCTCCTATCCTCCAGGCCCTCCCAACAAATCTTGCAAATAAACTACCCAGATTTGATGGAGAAAACTCAAAAATCACTGCTCAAGAACACATTCAAAATCTTGAGAATCTACTTGACCTATTTGAAATATAAGAATATGATGTGCGTATTATAATTTTTTCCTTATTATTACAAGGAAAAATTAAGAGTTGGTTTAAGGACCTTCCAGCTGCAAGCATTAGCAATTTTCATCAATTCACTCAAGTTTTCTTAGATAGGTGGGCAGTCATAGGAAGTGTTCTTCTCATCATGAAGGAATACAACCATTTGAATAGACATCTAGGGGAGACATTACAACACTTCACATCCAGGTTCAATAAATTATACCACGCAATACCTACTAAGATAAAGCCACCCCTAGAGTGGGCTCTCTTGCATAGAGTGGGCTCTCTTGCACTACCCAAATGTTTTTGACCTAGAAATGGATTTCCAAATAAGAGAAAGAGATCCTTCGACCCTAGAGGAAAGGAAAAGGATAGCAGTTGATGTGGAAACCAACATACTAAACAGGGAGGCAAAGATAAGAGTAATAGAGACAGACAAAGAAGATCAAGAGAGACTGATATCTTCAGAGGTAAAGCTAGAGATGTTGAGAGATACAATAAAAAAAATGATGCATATACTTGGCAGGAAAGAGGAAGAGTATAAGGTTGAGTTTGGTGCTGATTATTCAAAACAGTCTATACCTTTTCCTTGGGAAGAACAAACTCAGTCATTACAGGGAAAGAATAACAATCAAAATATGCATGTTGAGCAAGATTACAAAGAAGAAGATGATGAAAGTTGTCAAGTAAGTACTAGATACCTTCCTATAACTTGTGCTTCACTACTAAGAGAGTATTACAAGAAAAGTGCAAATGGAAACAAGGTGGAATGCTCTAAAGAATCAGTAAGGGAAGAAATGGATAATGCAAACCCTTTTTCAAATTCAGAAATTATCCCCTTAAGACACCTTGGTGTAGCTGCTGGTATTACAGAATATCTAATAAAGGAGTCAACAAATTTAGAGTCTCTACCCTTATTATTTAATTCATTTCAGGTTATCAAAAGAAATTGGCACCCTAAGAATCTATCAGAGGCAATCCATGAATCTCATGATCAAGTTAACTATCATGAAAATTGAGAAGAGTTGGTTGGAGATGAAATCAATCAGGGAATGAAAAAGAACCCACATGATCTCTCTAAAGTCACAAGTGATGATTCATCATCTCTTCTAGGTGAGGCTCAAGAATACATTCAGCCTCTCGATCAGCTTTCAGAAGAGAAAGAGAACTATTGTAGTTCTTTCCAAAGAAAGAGAAAAATGCCTCCTTTTTTAACTGAAGAGGAAATAAATCAGCTTATAAACATGAAGTCAGCCTCTAAAAATTCATGTGAGCAAAAAATTTCTATTTATTTTCCTCCTAATCCTAGCTATCACAGAGTAGAAAATGGATTTGTAGATCAATTCGAAGAAAAACAATATGATAGTCCAATATGTATGGTTGGTGACATTACTTATATTGGTGATTCTCCAAGGTCTGATCAATATGTTGATGATTATGATATCCAAAAATAAGCTAATTTTACAGATAAATTAGCAGTTGGTTTATGGGAGGAAGTACAGTTTCATCAACTTGACAAAAGTAGTCAGCCAATGCATAGCAACTATGACAGTGATGAGGAAAGTTTAGAAAATTTGGAAGCAAATGAATGCTTGGAAATTGATGATCACAAAAGAGTTGTTGCACTTCTTTCTCAAGATGATTTATTTCCAAGGAGTCCTCGTACTCATCAACACGGTGGCTTTCACATAGTATTCATCCCACTAAATCAAAGCATATCAGGTTTGCTAGAAGACAACATTGCAATTTATGATGAGGCTTCCAGTTTTGATGACCACAAGGAAGAGTTGGAGTTTCTTTCTCAAAATAATCTCAATACTAGCCAAGTGGAAGACGAAGCAGTTCTGGATCAAGCTTGTTTTCCAAATATTCACATTAAGGTATTATTTCAAGATCCCTTTGCTGATTTAATAGAGACATTTGAAGAGGGAGTAAAAAATGTCAAGAGAAGTTTGATGCATAATTTCAAGAACATTTTAGGCACTACTATTCAAACACAAGTGACGTGGGAGTGGCCTTTTGATTTTTTGAAAAGACTTAAAGAGCTAAACAAAGATCCCTTATGGAATCATCTGCTTGATTGGCTGTATTGGAAAAGAAATTTCACCGGCTGAATGTATACCATGAATAAGTTAGATTAGGATAGATAGGAAAGAAAATAAGCTCAGCACTATGAGCATCTTTCTACTTTTTTTTTTTAGAATGCTGATCGAAAATGGAAAAACAAAAACACAGAAAAGATGAAAAAGAGGGAAAATTTGAAAAAGTGGTACAACCCCATACCCAAAATAGAGTACTGTTGAAAGTGTGCAAGCCTAAATGCCACTACTTGTTCAAAATGAGTATTGTTCAGACATCTAGCTTAATCATGTCTGAACATGTTTTCAATTTATTGCTGATAGGTTACCGAAAGAGAACTTTTCAAAACATATAAACTTGACTTGTCAGTAGGAATAGATTAGGAAGAGAAGATAATGGTTCTCCATGCTCAAATCTGAACCAAAGAGAAATATGAGGAAGCTTAACAAATGATCAATCATACCCATTTTGATTTCTAGTTTTGTTTGTACAGAAATAATGTTTGTGTGCATCTTGTTCCAATTCCATAGCCCGTGGTGAATCAAATTGCTTAATCCTGGTTCAAACCATGTTTTCAATTTCATGTCAATAGCTTAGAGAATGAATTCTTTCATACATCTTAATCTTCACAGTTAGTTAGTCTAGGTAGATAATAAAAAGAGTTCAATAGCATGATTTGAACTCTTGGAAGTTATAAAGGTAGAAGTAAATAGTTTTTTTTTTCTTTCAAAATAAAAGAATGTCAAGGGTTTGCCAATTGAAGTGCACCCAAGGAAGAAAAAATGTTAGGAAAGTAGGATGGGTAGGTAGAGATGAAGTTGAAGTAATCATGTTTTTTAGATTCTTGAGATCATAAATTCAAAATAAACATCAACAAATGGAAGAAGAAAAATATTCCGAATGGATGAGGCCCTGGTCTCCATAAACCCAGATATTTGAAGTTCTGGACACCTCTTGAAAAGGAGCTGCCCTCCCCAAGTGGAGCCACTGTTAGTCATCAGTAATTTTTTGCTATTTTTTATATGACTAAATACTTATCCTATATTTCTAAAAAAAAAATTCATGAATATTGTGAGTTTTAGAAATCTCACTGCCTTCATTATCCGTAGAGAAAAAATTTCACTATCCTACCCTTTTGCCATTTCATGATCACCTTGTAACTCCTACAAACTCAAAATGGCTTGTGCCTCTTATTTCCACCCTTTTTCATACCCATAATCTCATTACTCTACTTTTCCCTTGCTTATGACTCCATTGTCCATCTAGGGTTTTCCTATAAACCTAACTCATTCCCATGATTCCCCAAAATTCCTCAAGCATTGATGGTCTCAAAACTATCTTTGTAGGCTCTTTAGATAAATAAAGTACATTTGATTTTTAATCTTCATTACATCACTCGATAAATACTCTTTTTTTCACTTAAACGTTCCAAGAAAATTTTCAGTCAAAGAGAGGTCAAAAAACCCCCCACTAGGTCAATTAGGGTTTCATGTGTTCCAAGGTCATCATTTCCAAAGAATACTATCATTCAGTTTCAGAGTCTACATATGAGGTAAAGGAAAATATTGACACTTTTTTAGAATTTTTAAAAGGTCATATCAACAAGCATAAAGCCATACCAACTCATAAACATCATGCCTCCATCATTTTCCAAGGATTCTTTCCAAAGGACAAATAATTTGCCACACCTAGGGCCAGTTTTTCTTCAAACTATGTTTCTGACAAAATAGAATTGAATTTGACAAAAGTGAGATATATTTTTTTACATCATAGGTCGAATAATAAAAAAATCCTTCAATTTTTACACAAGTATCATGGTTTGGGTTCAATGTCAAAGATACAAGTGTAACGAGAGAATTGTTGCACTGCTAGAGTGACCTTGGGAAAATAATAGTTTCTCATAGCTGGAGTGTCCAAATGAATTTCTTTATGAATCATGTGACATATATATTTGATGATATTTCCAATGAACTATCATGAGCTCAATTTGGAGTTGAGGAAGGCATCCAAACGTGGTCTGCACTAGCACTCTGCATTTTTGCACCATCATTCAACACTTTTTGACTAGTCTTGGGAGAATCACATTTTGACAGGTAAAATCAACTCCAATTAGAGACAAAAATGTATATTTGGAAATTTTACTACACTCTCTTTCCAATGAGCTATCATGAGCTCAATTTGGAGTTAATGAAGGCCTCCAAAACTTGTCTGCACCAGCACTCTGCATTTCTGCACCATCACTCAGCACGTTTTGAATAGTCTTGGGAGGAGAAACTTTTGATAGGGGAAATAAAATCCAATCAGAGAGAAAAAAGTATATTTTGAATTTAGACAGGATAATATTACCAACAAGCTATCATGGGCCCAATTCTGACATCGGGAAGGTCACCAAAACGTGGTTGCAAGTGGACCCATTTTCTTCTTGTGTTGGCACTGCACTCGGAGAAGTTTGGGGAATTTAACTTTTTGGATAGGTTATAGGAGCTCAATAAAAAAAAAGGTATATTTGGAAATTATACTCCGCAATATTTCCAACGGGCCATCACAGAGAAAATTATAACATCGGGAGGGTCACCAAAACGTGGCTGCAAGTGGACCCATTTTTTTCCTGTGTTGGCGCTGTGCTCAGAGAAGTTTGGGAATTTTAGATTTGGATAGGTTACAGGAGCTCTATCAGAAAACCAAAGATATATTTGGAATTTAGACTTATCCAGATTTCCAACAAGCCATCACAAAGAAAAATAAGACACCAGAAAGGTCACCAAAAATTGGCTGCAAGTGGACCAATTTTCTGCGTGTCTTGGCACTACGCTTAGAGTAGTTTGGGGAATTTGAATTTTCGAACAGGCTACAGGGGCTCAATAAAAAAAAAAGGTGGATTTGGAAAGTAGACTCAGCACGATTTCCAACAAGCCATGACAGAGCAAAATCCGACATCGGGAAGGTCACCAAAACTGGGCTGCAAGTGGACACATTTTCTGCTTGTCAAGGCACTCCGCTTATAGATTGCACTGTGTGGTTTTGGCCAAAAGTCAACAAAACACACTAATTTATTGTAAAAAGTTATTTTAATGTTTTTTGAGGAAAATCACTCTATAATTAGGTGCTATAAGTTATTTTGGCATTTATTTCATAGGATATTTTGTGCCTTGGGCCTTGCATGGTCTCTTGGGCATTTATGACATTTATGAGTGATTTTGACATTTTCCAACCCTATCTAGGGTTTTTTCCCTCCTTTGCTAGATAAATAGAGCATGAGGGCTTCATTGTAAATCTTGGCATTTGATGAATCTTTGGAGCAATACATATTCTCTTGGAGGTTGAAGAGAAATTTGGTGTTGTGGAGCTCATGAATGGCTTGTTTTTCTTGTTGATGGAAGAGGCTTACTTGCAGGATCCCTGAGCTTGGTTAATGGTGAAGTGATTCTATTTCATTTTATTGTTTTCTCATGTATCATTATGTTTCCATATTTCCAAATTGAAGTATGACAAAGGATTTAGACTAATAAATTTTCTCAAAGGCTCCTTAGCTCTGTTTTTTCTTCACTACCTCTATGTTTTCCTCTGTTGGGTCTTTCTAGAGAATTCTTAACTGCTCTCTAGACCCCCCTAGCTTGTTTATTTCATGATGGTTTAATAAAGTAGGTATTTCTAGTGTCATTTTTATCATACTGCCATCAGTGATAAAATTTAATCTTTTTCATTTGCATAGTAGGAGTCCCATACTATAAATTTTCATCATTCCATTAGGTCATGGATTCATTGATGGTAGTGGTCATTTCATCAGTTTTCCCTCATGTGAAAACTTGCTGATTCTCCTCTCTATGGTCGTCATTCATGATTCAATTTCACTTCGCAATTCATGTTATTAGGTCATAGGGTTGGTCTCAATAGGTTCTAGGGTCTCATCATAGTCAAATTAATGAGCCAAATGTCAATAAATATCAGCAAGGACATGAGGAGATCGAATAAACTCAAAAGCACAGTATCTGGAAATAATCAAAAAGTTGTTCTGTTAAGCTTGATGTAATTTTCACCTCAAAACATGTTTTGAGGTGAAAACATGGTACTTTTCTTTTATTATCATTTATTATGTAATTTTATGTCTTCATATGTAATAAGTTGAGTTTTAGAAACTATTATCTTTACAAAGCCACCACCAGTCCTTTACAGCTCATCATTAAATACCAAAGAGGGGGGGTTTTTCTCTGCTTATTTCTCAGAGGTTTTCTCCATTTCATTTACACTATAAATCATGTTTTGAATATGGTCATCAGAAAGAGTCCAGAAAGAGATTTCCAATGGTATATCATACTCCAAAAACTGACTTCTGGATTGGAAAATATACCTAAAAGAAATAATGGCCCAGAACACAATTCTTCCCTTTCTTCTATTGTTCTACTGGCCTTTCAAAACTTTACAATTTATAGCTTTTTATGCATTTTCCCCTTTTCTGCCGAGTGTTTCATTGCCGTCTCCTAAAAAATCTGATGCGATGGCACATCGCCGAAGCGATGCCATCGCACCATCACATCGCAAGCCTTCATCGTACATTTTCCACAGCGTTAACCCTGCCTCTTCCCTTCCGCCGATGCGATAGTTCTTCGTCGCATTGTGCAATCGCAATATTCATTGCAACATTTGCCGCAACGTTTTCTCCCAACCCGCCGATACGATTAATCGCATGTCGCTCATCGCATCGCGTGATTTTCCCGCCAGCGTTTTGGTCCCGCTCCACTCCATCCCTCCGATGCGATATCTCCCGGTCCCACCATAAAGCCTTCCGCCTGATCCAAACAAAGGGGATTTTCCCTATGTTAAAACCTTATTTCCATTTTAATTTATTTGAAAGGAATTTTCCCTCCATCGCCCCGGTCATCCCCCATCGCTTTGACAACCCTCTGTCCTCATCGCATCGCATGGCCTCCCATCGCATCGCTCCATTATGTAATACACCCTCCCCTCTTCCAATGAAATTTGCGATTGTGATGTGGGCCCACTATCATTCCTCGGCTCTTTTTCATAGAAAAGGGACTTTTCTTCATAAAAACGGTAGTTCATTTGTTTTCAAAGGGCACTTCTCAGCATAAAAGGGATTTTCAACAAAGAAAAAACAATCGGTCAAGGCCATGAGCTAATTATAAACACAAAATCATCTCAGCATCTACAGATGCGATGAAAAAGTGATCAGCTCTATAGATTTCTTCTCCTCCTTTGTTGGGTATAACAACGGAATCTTCTAAATGGTCAAATGTATTATTCCTCCTCTTTTTCAGAGGCATACTATTGATTTATTTTCTATGTTCGGATTTCTGTTTTGGAATAGATTAAATAGTCCTTTCTTCGACACATTTTCCCTCTCTGATTTCTTCTATTTAATGTAATTTTTCGATCATTTGTAAGTGTGGAAAAAGGTGGAACAAGTTGGAATCATTGAGGATGCTCTGCGCTCCATTTTGTAACACTTTGGCAGGGAATTAATAAAGAAATGCAACACTAATTTATGGGATCCCTGTGGTATGGATTTTAGCACTATTCTTTCCTTTGTGATCATTTATTAATTGTTATGTTTTCCATTCATTCATTCATATTTCTGTTTGGATTTTTTCAATATAGATAGGTAGAATCCATTGTATAATGCCCTGCCTTGGGAAAATCATTCAATACTCTATGTTTTCTGTTGTTTGAAGAGGATCCATCTCCTATGCCCTTTTCATCTCCTCACCAGTCTTAAACTCTCCATCATCATTTAAAAAAAAGTTTTTAAAATCCCTGCCTACCTTGCCCCATAGAATACCCTGTATCTTTGATTTAATTCCCCAGATTCAAACTGCCTAGCCCCATTTGATCCACACAACCCAGAAAATTGATAAAAAATTTCGAGCTACTATACCTAGCCTAAAATCAATTTGAAGTTATATTTCATTGAATATTTTTCACGGAGAGAGCCCTCTCCTAACCTTATAGGGCTAGCTACAAGGATGAGCGTGGTTTGAGGTTACCCTGATTTTCCTTCCTTCAGCCTGAGGTTCAAATTAGGTGCTAAAATTCTGGTGACTCCACTGGGGAACAAATCTAAATGAACGTTTGATATCCCCGGTAGTATCTTACATATGAATTCTTGAACTCTTGATAATGAGGTTCAGAGTTTGTTAGGATGAAATAAAACATTGCTAAGTACAAATTTGACCACACTGGCTTCAAGAAAATACACTAGGGCTAATCCCGATCCAAATTATCCTCCTATATTTGAAAATCCTAATCTTATTCCACGGATAATCAGAAGACAAGAAGGTTCAGTAAGCCCTAGACCTATTTTCAAATCCCATTGCTGGGCTAGTGAGTGGTTGTTTGTTGAAGATCTTTCTTTTGATGAGTATTTTGAGCTTTCTTTGTTTGGAAATAAATCTGAAATTGCACTTGATGACAGAGTTTTAGATCTAGAATTTCTTGTAGATATTGAAGTTCAAAGGGAAAACACATCAATTGATGATTATATTTTAAATTCCCCTCAGACATTTATCACTGTAACCAATACCCCTGAGCCTTTAGAGTTATCAGAAACAGAATTTGCTGCCCTTAATTCATCAACATTCCCATCAGTTTCAGAAGTCAATTCTCAGCTTTCGACTCCTCCATCAACAACTCCCTTGAATCCTAGTAGCACAAATGCTGTTGTAAATCCACCTCGAGTCATGGTTGCCCGCTATGCACCCTTGTTTTTACCTTAGAATCTGAATGATATGCCTGCTGATTACCAAAGTAAAATTCCTCTCTTTGATGCCACTCAAAGCATTACAACCCAACAACATGTTGATAAGATGAATGACTTATTTGACCTTCATGAGGTAGAGGTAGAAAATGTGACCATGAGATTTTTTGTCCAAAGCTTTGGAGGTGAAGTTTGAAAATCATTCAGACCTTTATAGGCGGCCTCTATCCACATTTTACCAGAGCTACACAGAAAATTCTTAGACCGGTGGGAGGTGAAGAAAAACCCACTCCAAATTTTGTCTGAATATGAAAATATCAAAAGGAATGTAGGAGAAAGTGTGCAGGATTATTGTCTAAGGTTCAATTTAGCATATAATGCTATTCCGGCCAACCTCAAACCCCCCATTAGATTGGATCTACTCAAATTTCCAGACAGCTTCGATGCTGATATGGCATATCAACTACGGGAACGAGATCTGACCACACTCAAAGATATGCAGAAAATAGCTGTGAGCATAGAAGCAAATTTGCTGGCCAGAAGAGCGCAGACTAGAGCCAAAAAGAGGGTAACTGTAAAACAAGAATCATATCCTTCAGATACGAAGATGGATACTTTGATCTGAACAGTGGAGAAGATGGTTGATCGATTGACCATTTCAGATAAACCTGAAGCACAAATCAGAAATCCAAATTTCAGAGGGCGACAGCAGCCCCAATTTCGAATTAAGCAGAGGGAACATAAAGCGCAAGACCAAGCAATGCAACAACAGCAGATCAGAACTCCTTTGTAGAAAAATTATGTTCAGGGAATGGAAATAGATGATGATGATGATCTAGTAGTTTAAGCTAACCATTTTTTCCCTACCAATGGTGTGCCCATCTTTCTCACAGAAGATGAAGAATATACAGTGATTCCAGACACTCAGAGAGATGAATATTTCATATTGGCCAATGATGTAGCGATATAGGAATATTCCGATGATTATCAACGAGGATATATGAACGCTTTGTCAGCACAATAGAAGCAGTATTCTTTGAGGAGCAGAGATGTGCCAATCAATCCCGTTTAGAAAAGGAAAGAGCTGCAATCAAAAAGTGACTCCTCAAATACTCAAAGGAAAGGGAAGGAGCCTGCTGATCCCTCTTCTAGCAAGGCATCCTCAACGATTAACATTTCAAATGAAAAGAATCAGCTTAGCGTGAGAAAGGAGAAAGTGGAGAAGAAATATTTTCCCGTCAAAGAGGTAGAAAAAAATCCATTTTTTAATTTAGAAAATGAAATTGCTAAGCTGAAAGTGTCCATGCCCTTGACTGAGTTGGTAAAAAACAATGCTTATAAACATCAGGTGTCTAGAATTTTGCAAATAGACCCTGTGTCAGATATGCTAAATGTTGAAGATGACTATCCTGAACTCATTTTTGGTCCAGCCATAGAAGGTTAGTCGGAAGAGAGTGACGTCCCTCCCTTCTACCTGAGTCTTAGATTGCATGAGTTCATTTTACATAATGCTATGTTGGACTCCTAAGCCTCACACAACTTGATGCCCAAAGCCATTATGGAGAAGTTGGGTCTTGATATTACCCGCAAATACAATGATTTGTATTACTTTGACTCCAGTAGGGTCCATTGTATTGGTCTTATGAAAGAATTGGTAGTATATTTACATCAAATCCCAGCCAAGAATGTTTTGATGGATGTGGTTGTTTCTGATGTTCCACCACGGTTTGGAATTCTTTTGTCTAGGTCATGGGGTGCAAAACTGAAAGGAACCATACAGCTTGATTTCTCTTATGCCACTATTCCCATGTTTGGTCAAATGAGAAAACTATACAGGGAGAAGAAAATGAAATACATGATCACTAGCAAAGAGAAGCCAGTTAATCATCCAATTAATGCAGTCCAAACAGATTTAGATTCATTTGTATTATATTCAGATGGTGGTTTGAATGATGAAAATGTTCAATTGGTAGAAGTAGATGAGGTACCTAAAATTTCAGAAAATTTTAGGGAAGTCCTTAGATAGGAAAAAGATAAAGCAGCAAGCATTTTTGAGCTTTCTACCTGCCAGCAGAAAAAGGATAGTGAACAACAGAAAAATGCAGAAATTAGTCAAGATAAAGTAGAGAAAGAAGCAAAATTTTAGCATTTATAAGAAGAAGAAGAAGGCCTTTGGAGCATGGAATTTGACGGAGCTATTGGTAAGGATGGTACCGGTATAGGAATTTGGATTCGGAGCCCTGTTTTTCCACCTGAAAAAGTGCCTAGTAATGTTAGAGTATGTGCTTACAAGTTGGCGTTTGACTTCTCTAACAATGAAGTGGAGTATGAAGCTTTGATCGCAGGTTTGACAATTTTGAAGAAGCTAAAGGCAAAGATGATTTCTGTCTATGGAGATTTAGAGTTGATAATCAAACTGGTAAAGGGAGAGTATCAAGCAAAGCATCCATGATTAAGAGCCTACAGAAATGCAATCCTAGACATCTTGAGGATGTTTTTTTAATACACTTTGACAGCTGTACCGAGAATGAAAAATCTTATTTCCGATTCTCTTGCCACTACTAAAAGAAATTTGAAGATTCTGATGAACTCCAACAACAAATTTGAAATTTATGTCAAACATTGGTTTGTTGTCCCAGATAATTAAAGGTATTAGCAAGTGTTTTGGGATGAAAATGAAATCAATGCTTTTTTGCAGAGAGAAGGAAAATTCAAGGATACTTCCATAGAAGGTGATTATGATGTCGATGATTAAGAAATCGAAGCAAATCAGATGGATGTATTGCAGCAGAAAGACAATGTAACTCCTAGAGGTCTCATACCTTTAGAGGAGCTTTTTGATCAAGATGATGTTGCAAAGAAAACAAGCTTGGTGCCTAATGATAAAGGAGTTGAAGATGTTAATCTTGGAACAACTGACAAGCCTAAGTTTGTGAAGTTATCAAAAGCATTGTCCCTTGAGGTAAAGGAACAGTATGTTAAATTATTTTCTGAATTTTCTAATATGTTTGCGTGGGATTATTTAGATTTGAAGGTGTATGACAAAAATGTAATTCAACATACTATTCCCATCAAGTTGGATCAGAAGCGATTTAGACAGAAGTTGAGAAAGATTAATCCAAATCTTCTCCCATCCATTGAAAAAGACGTAGACATATTTTATAAAGTTGGTATCATTGTTCCTATTAGATTTTCCGATTGGATTTCAAATTTGGTCTCGGTATGCAAAAATAAAGGAGAAATAAGGTTGTGCATAGATTTCTAGAATCTAAATAAAGTATCCTTAAAGGATAACTATCCACTTCTGAAGATGGATCATATTCTGCAAAGAGTAGTTGGAGCATCAAGGATGTCACTACTCAAGGGTTAATTAGGCTATAATCAGATCTTGGTGCATGAAAAATACCAAGACAAAACTACTTTCACAACACCTTGGGGAAATTTCCAGTATGCCAAAATGCCATTTGGACTGAAGAACGTTGGTACCACTTTCTAGCGAGCAATGGATATTGCTTTTGCTAATTAAAAGGATGTTTTTCTGGTTATTTATTTGGATGATCTGACAATGTTTTCTGGTTCTGATGATGAACATTTGCACCACTTGAGGGTTGTATTTTAGCAGTGCAGAAATTTTGGGATTTCTCTCAATCCGAAGAAAAGTCTGTTTGGTATGGATGAAGGAAAGCTGGGGCATATCATCTCTAAAGACAACATCCGCATTGATCCTTCAAGAGTGGAGGTAGTTCATCACATAGACTTCCCACATAATAAAAAGGAGATTCAGAAATTCAATGGTAAGATGAACTTCCTACACAGATTTATACCCAATTTGGCTGAACATCTACGAGAAATGACTAATATGTTGAAAAAGGATAGCATTTTCAAATGGAGTGAGGAGGCTGTCAAGACATTTAATCTGGTAAAGTTTGCTCTGTCCAATGCCCCAGTCTTGATTAGTCCTGATTATACTCAAGATTTCATTATATTTTCATTTTCATCAGAGCATACTATAGTTGCGGTATTGATGCAAAAAAGAGACCAGATTGAATAGCCCATTGCTTTCTTTAGTAGGACTATTCGGGATGCTGTCTTGCGGTATAATATTATTGAGAAACAAGCATTGGCTCTCATAAAGGCATTTAAGGATTTTCGAGTGTACATTATGCATTCACATACCATAGCATATGTTCCTAATGAAACAGTAAAAGATGTGTTGATGCAAACTGATCCGGAAGGAAGAAGAGGTAAGTGGATAGTAGCAATGTTGGAATATGATTTGGAGATTAAACCCATAAAGTTAATCAAAGGAAAAGGTTTAGAAAAACTAATGGCACAATCAAACCTACGTGCCTTAGACATAAATCTCATAGCAACAATGTCAGAGGATGAGGATGATGGTTCGCTTTTTCTGGTTTCAGACATTTTTCTCCAATCCCCATGGTATTCAGACATAGTTTATGTTCTTCAGCATCTTTCACCACCTCTAGGGATGTCTAGAAGAAAAGGTAGATCATTAAAACTCAAGTTTGCTAAATTATGTATTTTAAACAGTGCTCTTTATTGGAAAGATCCGGGAGTTATTCTATTAAATTGTTTGGTTGAAGATGAGGCTCAGCAGGTGATGCATGAATTTCATAAGGGTGATTGTGATGGTGATTTGTTCTAGAAAACAATAGCTAACAAACCGTTGAAAGCAGGGTATTATTGGCCCACTTTATTTTCAGATTTGTATAAAACAGTGATGAGTTGCAACGAGTGCCAAGTTTTTCAGGGAAAATTTTTAGGGAAAAAGGAAGCTGCTTCCTCTTCCTTTCAAAACAGTTCAGGTAAGCGCACCTTTCCAACAGTGGGGACTTGATTTTATAGGGGAAATCCATCCCGCATATTCAGCAGAACATCGATGGATCCTGACAGCTACTGATTATTTCACCAAATGGATTGAGGATATTCCAACAAGGCAGGCCACAGATACGATAATTATTCAATTTTTAGAATCCAACATTTTTTCTTGCTTTCGTTTCCCTCACAAAATCATAACAGATAACACAACAAAATTTAGATCCAAAAAGATGGTGGAATTCTGCAATAAATATAATATTGTGTTGGGCCATTCGAGAGCATACTACCCACAAGGCAATGGCCAGGAAGAATCATCAAATAAATCTCTGGTAAACATAATCAAGAAAATGCTGGAAGCAAATAAGAGGAATTGGCATCGAAAGCTCATCAACGCGTTATGGGCAGATAGAGTCAGCAGCAAAAAATCCATAGGTATGTCCCCATTTGAATTAGTTTACGGCACTGACTCTGTTTTTCCCACGTCACTTACAGTGCCGGTCATGAAATTGCTACAAGAAGCTAGTAGTGAAATGGATGATAGTCAGCGAAGGATCAATAAAATGATCCACCTCCAACAAACCCAGGAAGAAGTTTCTCAGAATGCTATTCATTTGCAGGAAAAGATAAAGAAAATATTTGACTGTAAGACCAAAGCAGAAAAGTTTCAGATAGAAGATGTGGTGTTGAAATGGGACGCACAAAATGAGGATAAAGGGGAGCACGGCAAGTTCAATAACCTATGGAAAGGACCGTACAATATTTCAGGGTACAGGGGACAAAATGCTTTCTTGCTCACAGATATGGATGGCCGAGAGTGCCCTAGAGGGCCAGTGAATGGTAGGATTTTGAAGAACTACCACTTTTGAGATAATGGATAAAAAATTATGTCACAGTCATTATATATACCATGCCATTGTTGGTCAGATTTCAAGGACACAGTCATTGAAGTTTGGGCCCGAGGTGAAGGCTATAAAACTTGAATGATATGTGTAAGGTTTGTTGGTTTTAATTTAGTTTTCTGTCATATTTTGAGTCAGAGTCAGTCTGCATTGTGTCAGTTTTCATTATTTTGACCGTATTTGCCTAATGGATTAGGCTACTAGGTCTACGGTGTTCTTGGCACCTCCAAGGAGCTACCATCCCCATTGGAGCCAATTTTAGTGTCATTTTTGTCATACTGCAATCAGTGATCAAATATACTCTTTTTCATTTGCATAGTAGGAGTCCCATACTATAAATTTTCATCATTCCATTAGGTCATGGATTCATTGATGGTAGTGGTCATTTCATCAGTTTTCCCTCATGTGAAAAATTGTTGATTCTCATCTCTGTGTTCTTTAGTCATGATTCAATTTCACTCCACAATTCATGTTATTAGGTCATAGGGTTGGTATCATTAGGTTCTAGGGTCTCATCATAGTCAAATTAATGAGCCAAATGTCAATAAATATCAGCAAGAACATGAGGAGATCAAATAAACTCAAAAGCACAGTATCTGGAAAAATCAAAAAGTTGTTCTGCTAAGCTTGATCTAATTTTCACCTCAAAACATGTTTTGAGGTGAAAACATGGTACTTTACTTTTATTATCATTTATTATGTAATTTTATGTCTTCATATGTAATAAGTTGAGTTTCAGAAGCTGTTATCTTTACAAAGCCACCACCAGTCCTTTACAGCTCATCATCAAAGACCAAAGAGGGGGGGTTTTTCTCTGCCTATTTCTCAGAGGTGTTCTCCATTGAATTTTCACTATAAATCATGTCTTGAATATGGTCATCAGAAAGAGCCCGGAAAGAGCTTTCCAATGGTATATCATACTCCCAAAATTAATTTCTGGATTGGAAAATATGCCTAAAAGAAATAATGGCCCAGAACAAAATTCTTCCCTTTCTTCTATTGTTCTGCTAGCCTTTCAAAACTTTAAAATTTCTACCTTTTTATGCATTTTTCCCCTTTTCCGCCAAGTGTTTCATTGCCATCTCCTACAAACTCCGATGCGATGGCACATAGCCGGAACGATGCCATCGCACCATCGCATTGCAAGCCTTCATCGCACATTTTGCGCAACGTTAACCCTGCCTCTTCCCTTCCGCCGATGCGATATTTATTCGTCACATCACGTGATCGCAATATTCATCGCAACATTCGCCGCAACGTTTGCTCCTGACCCGCCGATGCGATGAATCGCATGTCGCTCATCGCATCGCGCGATTGTCCTGCCAGCGTTTTGGTCCCGCTCCACTCCATCCCACCGATGCGATATCCCTCGGTCCCACCATAAAGCCTTCCTCCCATTCCAAAAAAAGGGGCTTTTCCCTTTGTTAAAACCTTATTTCCATTTTAGTTTATTTTAAAGGAATTTTCCCTCCATCGCCCTGCTCATCCCCCATCGCTTTGACAGCCCTCCGTTCTCATCGCATCGCTCTCCCATTTCCTTATCACTTCATCACATTGCATGGCCTCCCTTCGCATCGCTCAATTATGTAATACACCCTCCCCTCTTCCAAAGCGATTTGCGATTGCGATGTGGGCCCACTGTCAGTCCTCATCTCTTTTTCATAAAAAAGGGACTTTTCTTCATAAAAACAGCAGTTCATTTGTTTTCAAAGGGCACTTCTCGTCATAAAAGGGATTTTCAACAAAGAAAAATGAACCGGTCAAGGCCGTGAGCTAATTACAAATACAGAATCATCTCAGCATCTATAGCAGCGATGAAAAAGGGATCGACTCTACATATTTCTTCTCCTCCTTTGTTGGGTATAACAACAAAATCTTCCAGATGGTCAAATGTATTATTCCTCCTCTTTTTCAGAGGTATACTATTGATTTATTTTCTATGTTCGGATTCCTGTTTTGGAACAGATTAAACAGTCCTTTCTTTGGCACATTCGCCCTCTTTTATTTCTTCTATTTAATGTAATTTTTCGATCATTTGTAAGTGTGGAAAAAGGTGGAACAAGTTGGAATCATTGAGGATGCTCTGTGCTCCATTTTGTAACAGTTTGGGAGGGAATTAATAAAGAAATGCAACACTGATTTATGGGATCCCTGTGGTATGGATTTTAGCACTGTTCTTTCCTTTGTGATCATTTGTTAATTGTTATGTTTTCCATTCATTCATTCATATTTCTGTTTGGATGTTTTCAAGATAGATAGGTAGAATCCATTATATAATGCTCTGCCTTGGGAAAACCATTAAATACTCTATGTTTTCCGCTATTTGAAGATGATCCATCTCTTATGCCCTTTTCAGCTCCTCAATAGTCTTAAACACTCCATCATCATTTAAAAAAAAAAAAAAAAAATCCCTGCCTACCTTGACCCATAGAATACCATGTATCTCTGATTTAATTCCCCAGATTCAAACTGCCCAGCCCCATCTGATCCACACAACCCAGAAATTTGATAAAACATTTCGAGCTACTATACCTAGCCTAAAATCAATTTGCAGTTATATTTCATTGAATATTTTTCACGGAGAGAGCCCTCTCCTGACCTTGTAGGGCTAGCTACAAGGCTGAGCATGGTTTGAGGTTACCCTGATTTTCCTTCCTTCAGCCTGAGGTTCAAATTAGGTGCTAACAGGTATCAAATATGATTTATGGTTAGCCCTGCTTGTTTGATGTCTCTAAACACTGTTCTTGAGGTATCTCTCCAAAGTACCATTAATTAGGTCTGCCAAAGAGGCTATGTTTCGATCATACCCTTTGTCCATGCTTGAATAATTGTTTTGAAGATCTTCATAGCTACGATCAATTATGTTTAGGCGTTCCCTCTTTTTTGATTAAAGTTATATGTGTATCTTGAATGTCTTCTAACCTTGAATTTGAAATCACTAGAAGTTATATGAGTTTCTTGCCTTCTATATTTCATTGGAATGTTTGTCTTGAATGCTTATTTTCTTAAGTTGAATCAAAGAGTTACTGTTTTTCCCTGTCTATTGATTGATTTTTCATGCTTATGAATTTAAGTCCCTTCTTGTTAAAAAGGTACATGATAAAGGATTCTTGATTGCCCTTTACCCTACCTTTTTTCACAAACTTGATGTCCATCTCATTTCCCATAAACCCTAAAAATCCATTGACCAATGCTATATTTGCCCTGTGAAGCTCCTCGATCCATTGTTGAACTTTCCATGACTTTTATAGACTCCATAGCCAAATGAATTGAATATTTCTTCATTCCATCTATTCTAATTTATCATCTTACCCAACCAAACAAACAAACAAACCCTACGCTTAACAACTAGCCTAAAATAAAAACCCTAGAAGCAAACAAGTTCACATCCTTTGCATAAATAGAGAGAGCCCTCTATGAGTCCAGGAAAGCTAGGTCCTAAGACTCCAAAGACTGGTATGATGTTACCCTGTGCATTTGATCTCACCAATCTAAAAAATCACAGGAACCTAACATAATGCACAAGAAATATTTTAATAATGCAATGAAAAAACACTAATTCATCTATGCATGAAATTCCATGGAAAGTTTCCAAGAAAATAACCTTGATTCTTTATCATATGAAATTTTCCAAAAAATAAATTTGATTCGTATTTCTTAATGCACCATATGCAAGCACAATGATTTTCAAAGAGCATAGTTACTTGTATTTTAATACATGCTTGGAATCCCTCCTTCCTCTCTCTTAACTTGATTCTACCTGAATTTTGTCATTAGTTCTCATATTTTCCTATAGGCTTAGAATAAGTAGAATTAAAAAAAAAATGCAATAAATTTTCTAAATCTAAAAAGCATTCCATAAAACACCCATAAATCACTCCAAAAATCTAGTTTTTTCTAAATTCTAAAATCACTCCATAAATCATCCATAAATCACCCCGTAAATCATATTTTTCAAAATTCTAAAATCACCCAATAAATAATCCATAAATATCTTATGCTTTTTCCAAGGTAGATTTGATTTTTCCTTATGGACAAAATATAGCTTATCCATAGCTTTTCTTAAACTGCAAGTCATTAGTTCTAAAACTAAAAAAAATACCAACATGGAAATATAATTTATTTAGATAGAAGCATATAAATAATTCTCAATATAATCATTAACAATTAATTCTTCTAATATTATTTTAATTAAGAATTAGAATAATATTCTTCTTGTAATATCCATATAAAAATTAATATTATTTAAATATTCGACAACACTCATTTTACAAGATGTTTTACGGTAGCTTATGTTAAGGATATTACATCCTTTATAGAACAATCATCTTAGATTTATAATTTCTCCTTTCAGAATAAACATTATGTTTACTCCTAATATAAATGGAACTTGGGATCAATATTGATTAGATGCCCTCAACAACATCATAGTAAATATTATGTATCAAATCCCGTATTTTGATGTTCTCATTATAAGAAGAGTATCAAAATTTTCACAAAAATAGACTTGAAATCTAGTTATCGTGAAGCTAAGACAATCCTCCCTATATCTAGAAGTTTAAAATAAAACAAAAGTATGAGTTGTATGAATGGTCATAAATTATTTTAACTAAATGTAAAGATATAATGACTTTAATGTAAATTATGTACATACTTCTGCACTCGTATAATGATACACTTTTTATGTATGATATTAATAATCTTAGATTAAGAGCATGAGATGAACATAACCCCTCCAACACATTTCTTCGATTCTCCAAATCTTATGCCATTTTTAGATTATATTAATTTATATAACTTTTCATTCACCATGAAATACTTAACCTACTTTAGGAATTTTACTAATGAGAGGAGCATGCATACAAATCTAGAAAAGATACACTGATATCATTCATGACTAAAATACCCCAATAAGCATCTTCTAGTTGTCAAGGTTTTTCGTCACACTGATCTCATTCATGACTAAAATACCCCAACAATCTTCTTCTAGTTGTCAAGGTTTTTCGTCGAAGACACTTTCTATTTAAAGATTTTTTCTTGAGGTTTTTTATGTCAAACATATCCCTCATGAACTCTTTAAAAACAATGGAAGGAATCTAATTTCTATATTGGACATAGAAAAATAATAAGCAATTTAAGAATTAAAATATATAATATATACAACTTCAATGTTAGATAAAAGGAAATTGTAAGCACTCTTTGAAACCAAACCAACACTTTAGAGTACACATTCAAAATTTCCCCTTAAACATGCAACATATACATTTCATGATTGAGCATGGATGTTTATGATTATCTATATATTTGTATAAATAAATTTATATATTCAATGAAAAATCACACAACGTTTCTTCTTACATGATAGCTCATGTGACAATAAAAGCCGAATGTGACAAAAATAAATTGAAGTCAAATATATGGGTCATGTTGATGTGAAAATATTTATCTAGTCTTGTATAAGTACTTTTATTTTCTTAACATTTTTATAGATATGGAAATAATATATCATGGCTTAAAATGTTCATACCATTATCAAATCAACTAATAAGAAGAAAGGTTTTTGTACACCTCTCCATTTATAAGAACCTACAAGAGTTTAAGTCCTCGATTTTAGAATGCAACTAACAACAATGGGTTTTACACATCTCTCAATTTCTAGTAACTTACAAAAGTTTAAGTTTTTTATTTTCAAATAGAACTAACAATGAGTTACAATCATTGTTTGTGTGTGCATCTGTGTTTCTCAAATATGATATTCATTATGTAGGAAACAAAAACCTAATCATTTATACATTTGGGAAATTTTCATATTTCTCACAATCATTACATCGGACATGAATAGGAACTTCATCTAGACATTTTTGAAATCCCTTTGAGCATGTTTAAAAGAAGCCTCAAAATATCAATATTTTATTCATTAACAAATGGAAAAAGTGATATTATGAATAAAACATTGTATAACTCTCCTAGATGTAAAATCATCACAAATACCATACATACAAAATGAGAATAAGAGTTTAATACAAATTTGTTAAAACATATATATTAAGTAATACATTAGAGGTTTTATGTATATTTTAAGATGTCATTTATTTATACATGTGCCTAGTTGATATCAATAAATTTAAGATTTTTTTAATCAATAGAGAACAAAGTTTATTAAAAAACTTACTTCATTTAATAAATTGGAAATGTTCTACACAAAGTCGATCATGTATAAAAGACATCCATAAAGTATAAGAAATGCTATGTTAAAATCTATGTTTTACACACTCTGTTAAAGAATAAGGAATATTTATATACATTTAAAAGTAAAAATTTAAAAATATACATAGAAAACGCAAGTCATTTGCATATAGTCCTTATAATGAATTTTACATTGATATGCCAAAATACCTTTGCTTGAACCCAAAATTTTATGTAAATATACTCAATTTTTGTTCACCTAAATGCCAAAATATTCAATGTTAAATGTTCCTTAGGGCTTATGGGAATTACTCGATTTTCAATTTGTTCAATTTTTTTCCACACAAGCTAACATATCTTAGGAGAATAGAACTAGGGTGGAGGCTATTATCCTTTAACTTCTTAGAATATAAATTATTAATCACTATTTCTTTTTTCATTTATGTACAACTATAACTATATTTAAATTATTATAAAATATCACATCATAGTTCAATTAACCATTCCATTTCTTTTCACATATAAAAAGATATAATTTATACTATCATAACTATAATTATATAGATATTAAATGAAGAACAGAGATATGTGCACACACACAAACATATTTGTTTTCTATTACACTAAATCACACAATTACATCATGTATTTATTGTATTAATGAGATCCAAACATTTATAAAATGAGAGATTGTTGTTGAGAAAATATCTCAACTATCCAATCCACTCAAAAAACCAATAATATCTATTTTCTAAAGTAAGTGTTATTCCAAGTTCCTCCCTTAACGCTTACATTATTACATAAGTCACAAATTACATATAAATCATATCATTCTAATATTGTCTTCATCAGCGATTACGTTTACTCCAGGATATCGTGGACACTACTCTTTGTTTCACCACCACACGAGCTACCACTTGATATTTATTTGAAACATACCTGCCCCTGACAATCACTGAGAAGCTTTCCAAAATTGATATTTCTTAACTACCCCAAAGAGTAGTTGAGATATCGAATATATCTATGGACAAGTTTCCATACTAGTAGTATGCAGCAAAATGAACACTTCCATTTATATAGGTAACACGTCTAATTATAGAGCTTATCCAACAATCAACTATGCAACTAACCTTTCTTCACACGCACATACACACATTGATAAATAATATAACTGATAGTTGTTTTAGAAAACCATGAGAGGCTCTGTATTAAATTCATTATCGCTATCACAATATGACAATTCCTGAAGGTTGGATTCTTGCAAGTCTTCAATAGTATATATGTTTGTTGATTCCTTTAATTTTCCATTTAAAATAGATCTACGACATGAGTTTCACAATTGAAGGTTGTATTTCCATGTTTTCTACAGTAAAAAAAATCAACTAAGTTCTTGTTTTTATTGACTCTTCCCTCAAATAATAGTGTGATATCATCATATGCGTTGTCATTTGAATTACCTGATTTCATCCTCTTTTATTCTTCTAAGAGTGTTGCAATAATTTCATCTAATGATCGAGAGGAAAATTGAATTAAGGTAAAATAACATTATCATAATTTGAGGATAAGATATTTAACACATAACATATCAACACATTAGAGAATTGTTTGAACAAGGTGGTTGAAAGGAGTATATTCACAGATTGTATGGGTATGACGAAGGGATAGCTCTAGAATTTTCCACACATTTAAGGGACTAAATATCTAAGGTAGCAGGGATAATGGTGCATGTGATAGGAGAATAAATAGGGTTTCCCCATATGGAAGAACAATGGAATTCCCCCCAAAAGCCCCAACTTGAAATTTTGCGAAAATTCCTTGAGGAAAATAAATGACTCGTGAAGAGAGGAACATGATTTGATAGGAAGTCGTTACCATAACATTGGGATGATGTTGCATTCATTTCCATAGATATTTCACATGTGAAGGAAGATATGTAGTTTTTTTATCTACAACAAATCTGATTATTAGACCACTTGCGTCATGGCAGGTTGGTTAACATGGCCTATTTTCTTGCAAAAACCCTAGAGAATATGGCCCAATAGGTACAAAAATATAAGCAGCCATTGGAAAACCTATCCCACCATGGCCTCATTAAGCTTTTGGTGTTTAGTGCATTACAAAAGGAAGGGAGACCTTAGGATGGCAAAGTTGGAAGGTCATTACATCATTAGGGGAATTTTGATGTCTAAAATGGGCCTCCTAAGAAAAATGTATACCAAAAATAAACTTTATAATAACCAATAGGATTTAATATGATGATTTCAACCATGGAAGATGATTCATTATTTTTGAAGTAAAAAATTAAAAATATTAAAAAATGATAAAATGATAAATTTACTTTTTCAACTTGTATTTTCCACTTATATCCCTAAGGTTTTGCTCAAATTTCAACTAGGGCTACGATTTGGATGTAAAATTTAATTCCTTATCCAAGGAGTACCCATGTTGCATACTTTCGATGGACCCTGCTACATGAAAAATGAGAAATACATGAAGAAACATGATTGTAATCAAATTTTTCATGTATTTCTCATTTTTCGTGTAACAGGGAGCAATCAAAGTATGCAACATGGGTATTCCTTGCATGAAGAATCAAATTTTACATCCAAAGAGTGTTCCATATAAAAATTTGAATAAACCCATAGGGATATAAGTTGAAAAATTGAGTCCTTATTTACAATTTGATGATGTAATCTAATCTTATTCTATTATTTCAACTATTGTTTTATAAGTTACGTAGGAGACCCATTTTAGACCTCAAAATTCCTCTAATGGAATATGTTGATACTCCACCAGATGATTCTCTAGCAGTTGCTACTCCACCCCATGACTTCACAGATCCAACAATTCACAAAAAATCTTACCATATGGAAAATAAGCCACTAAATGTTCCAATTACAAGGGTTCTCCAAGATTTTGGTGCTAATTCCCCATATAAATAAGACGAAAAATATGATGATGATGTATAAATATTGGGAATTAAACCCGCGACTAGAAGATTGACAAGAATAATGAAGTGCGTGACAATGGTACCAACAAGCAAGAAAAAGAAGAAAAAGTGATCCTCTGTTGTTTCACTTCCCGAAAGCACCCCCCATTGTTACAAAAGAAACAAAGGATGGGGCTTCCTATGATGCTACATAATAGCATTTATAGGATGTATTGGTGGAACAAGAATTCATGGAAAAATGATTCAGCCACCTTGTTGGCATAAAATAACTGATTGAGGTTTCCCATGCCAATACACAAGAAGCACCAGAGCTAATGAAGGAAACGAATGATGTTATTATTTCAGATGTAGGAATGGAAAAAAAAATCAACATCCTTGATCACACATAAGAAATAGCCCCATTTTGCAGAGGAGAGAGTCTCTCCTCAGTACAGTGTTTTGTTAAAAAAGAACAATAAGTTTCTCAAGATAAAAAAACAAATAACTTCAATACATAGTTAAAACCCTAACAGATGAGCTCAAAGTAAAATAAGCTTGTGAAAAAATAAATTTCTTAGCCCACGTTGCAGACTCCCTAACCACGGGTGTCATAGATATATCTTCTCGCGGGGCCAAGAAATTATAGGCCTTGGAAAAAAATAGACCCATGACACAGTTATGCAAACAGAGGATGAGGATCCAAACATAGCCCATAATTCTACTTGCACAGTAGAAAGGATGGTAGAGGAAAAGCCTATTCAGGTGGACATATCAAATCCTTTGATAAATTCAAAAGAGGATAATGTTTCCTATTTTATCGCCTCAAATGAGGAATAAGGCAAGAAACTGACCAAAAAAATGTTGTGCAAATAGTGGATGAGGAGCGAGACATAGCCCATAGTTCTACTTGTACCATAAGAATGATGGTAGAGGAAAAGGATATTCAGGTAAAGATACCATATCCTTTTATAAAGGAATCATAGGATAAATTGGCCTAGTTGATAGCCTCATATGAGGAATAATGAAAGAAACTGACCAAAGGCATTGTTGTGCAAACAGTGGATGACGAACTAGAATGAAGGATGGTAAAGGAAAATGTTCTTTGGAAGGAGATACTGGATCCTTTGATGAAATAAAACGAGGATAAATTAGCCTTGTTGATACCCTCATATGAGGCAAAAACAATACCTTTGCAAGAGCATGAAAATATAATTTGTGGCCTTAACGAGAGATGGGAAGAATACATAAATAAATTTAAAGAAGAAAAAAAATAACACATTGGTTTAGGTGCAAAAGAAGATTACCAAGATGGAGAATGAGAGGATACAATTTAGATGGTTAATGGATTGTAGAGATATTTGTAAGGATCCTTTAACCAATTATAACATCTACTTGATGGGAATATTTATGATGTTTCGAAAGAATGTTATCATCACCAATAAGCCTTTCGATATCGATACCCCAAATGGATTCATAGGAGCATATATGGCTTGTACGGATGAAAAAAAAAATTCTCTATGAAATGTACCAACATAATTTTATTATTTTTTATAACAAAATATGGAATCCCAACCCTTGTTTAAGGGATGTATAGTTGAGAGCCTCTGTACCTTATTTGAGAAATCATGTCAGATGGTTGACAACTATTGGAATTAATCGATAAAATATCAATATCAATATATAGGATAGAAGAGAATATGAAATACCTTTACAAGTGATACAAGAACAAAAAAAGTGGTCCAATTCCTCAAAGAATGCAAATTTTATCACCAGGAACCTACAAAAGCCCATTTGATGCAGGATAATTAAGGTAGAGTCAGCAATGTGACAAGCTAGTCACATGTTGTGGCTTGGGAAGAGGACTAGCAGTCTTAATAATTTGAAGACTTTAGTTTTAAAGTATTTTTTTTAAAGTTAATTTGGGCTAACATAGCCATTTTAATCTATAGGTTAAAATAATAGTTAGATTAGGATTAGTTAGGAATTTAGTTGAATAAACTGTTCTAAAACTAAATAACAGTTTCTCAACCATATGGGGATTTTGGGAAAGGCATAAAACAAAACCAAATCCATCATTATGGAGTTCTTACTTCCATAGAGAAAAAGTGAGAGAACGAGAGGGAAATAGGTGTGAAAGAGGGTCAAAAATAGAGTAGGAATAAATATAAAAACAAGCCATCCCAGGTATTAGTTCTATTTATTTTCATTTATAAATTAATTCCAAGTGTTTTGGATTTCGATCGGGCTCTCTCTTCTAACCCGTTAGTTTTATTTCCCTGTCAAATTCAAGCACTGCACTTTGTTTGTATCTGTGTAGTACTATATGTGCATATTGTTTCTGTAAATTTATAGATATATTAAGCGAGAGGATAAATTTCCTATGAACTTTGCATAGACACAGCTAGGGTAGATATCGAGGGATGACAAACAAAGAACAAGCTCAGGAGGGATCCATGCATCTATAGGCTTAATAAAGCTCAGGAGAGATAGCATTAAAGAAGACAGAAGGAGTAGCATCGAGGAAGTCGTATTGTAGAGAAGTGACATATGAAAGAAGGGCAATCAAACAAAGAACATAATACTTAGAATAATTGCTAAGGGGGAATCGACAACGAGGATTGAATTTCAAAGTTAATGGTTTAAGGATTGACGATGGAGATTAGAGCGGGAAAAAGAGGCAAGAAGAGATAAGAAGGTTGAACAAATGGATGTGATTAAATCGTAGATCCGAAGATGAAATATGGACGGTCATGATGACTTCGCGAACCAGGTAGTATGAGATGTGATGAGATGGGTTGAGAAGACGTGGACCATTGGATCGTGCAACAGATCTATGGCAGACGTTGAATCATATCTTCGCATTTTACAAAAGTTACAGGTTATCGTTTATGAGTCCACAAGGTAATTTTTTTGTGGAGTGATGTGATAATACTTGAAAACTGTGACATGATGAGGGTAGGCCACGTGTTGGTAGGGTGCAATAGTGCACTTTTTATATTTTGTGTTTCAACGTATTTGGTAAAGAGTTAAGTTTGCAGGCGAGCGGTTGCAATGTATTTCGAATGGAAGAGAGTGTTGTGGGACACTCTAGGTAATAAACCCACGTGTTTACGTTTGTATTGGGTTTTGGGTGTAGTCTACATAATGTAATCCGTTGGGGTTGTTTAAGGAAGCATTGTTTGATCATGCGCGTATGTATGTTATCTAACTATGAAATGTAATTCCATTGTGTATAAGAATTTTATGTGGGTCGTATCCCACAATTCCACAATTTTATGTTAAATTAAAGTTACGGCTGCATCAATTGGTATCAAAGCCACAAGATATGAGAGGTGGAGTGAAGGAATTTTAACTAAGGAAAGTTGAGAAATATTTCTCATTGATTCTAATTGAGTGAACCTTAATAGGTAAGACTGTGAACTGAAGGCTTATGAAAATTATAAGAGCTACAACAACATGGATGAAGTAGTATCAGAGAAAATAAGTAGTAGCAGGGGTGAAAAAATCTCAGCAAGAAGATCACAGCCTTTAAGGGATCTGATGAAGGAAGCTAGCAAGGGTTTCTAGGAGGAAAAAGAATTGTGTTCAGAACCTATCATTTCAGCTGAGGTTGAAATATAAGAGGATATTAGTGTTCTCAAGTGTATATTATTTTTGAGGGTGAGCCTAGAAGGATCACAGAGAAGAGCTCAAGGAGGGTGCTAGATTGAGGACCATTACTTGCCAAAAGACCAAGCACAAAGGAAGTTTGGTGAGGTAAGTTGTAGCAAGAGGAACTGTTACTGCAGGGTTAGTGAAACTCATAGAGGGTGAAAGAACTCAAGAAGATGACTATTGAAAGTCATAGAAGGGCTTGAGGAGGAAACCACAAAGTGAAGAAGGAAGATGCCAAGACAAATGGCATATGGAAGTAGATGAATATAAGAGAGAAATAGTTGAGATGAGAATCCCCCTTGATCTATTGATAGAGTTGCTACGAAGGAGCGAAAAAGAACTCAGAGAAGATGAGTTACAACATAGGATGGTGTTAAGGAATAGGTTTAGTTATGTGAACTTGAGAAAGGGTCTATTCTTGGTGATAGTAGTAATGAAGATGAAGACATGATACCGACTAATGGTTTCATGGATCCTTGGAAGGATGAGAACCATCAGAAAGAGCTGATGTTTGAGAAAACAAGAGAGGCTATGGATCCTTATGGTTTTGAAACAAATGATTATTGTATGTTTGCAAGTGAAATAGACAAACAAAGAAATTTTCCGATGTTGTCATAAAGGATGAAGGGAGAGGACAAAATCCGAATTCTGTTCAAGAAGAAAATGAGACATTTGAGTTTCATGTACATGCACGTGCATAGCTAAGTGAAAGCAATGATTTCTAGCCTACTGTGAAAGCTAAAAACATGGAGGACTTGGCTTATGGTGATGGCCAAGAATAGAAAGAGGAAAAAGCTGATATCAAACATTCATATGTTATGCTTGAGAAAGCTGAAAAGAATACTAGTGCAGACTTTCAGAGTCTTGAAAGAGACTTAGAACAACAAGAGAAATATTTGGTGATTGAGTCATCAAATAAGACCACTGGGTCTTGTGAGTTTAATGCTTACAATTTGAATGTGTTTGTAGGTTGTGTAGAAGACAATCCATCTCTTGGAATTGTCTCAAGTAAAGCTGAAGTATATCTAGCAAAGCATAATGAAGAAGGAAATTGTCAAGCAAGGTATGATGAAGAACTTCTTTCTGATGAAGACCAGGTTGAGTTGTTGCAGCAAAAGGAATTCATAAGTTCCTTATTTAATGAAGGGAGTAAATTTAATGGAGATGATGTAGTAATGCCTCATGATATGAAACTTGTTCTTGATGAGGACAAAGAGGAATTGGCTTGCTTAAATATCCAAGGGACTATTGTTGGATGGATATTTAGGACTATCATAGAACTAGAGAATCAGAATTTTATTCTGATTAAATATGAAGAAGCAGTGTCACAAAGAGGTTTTCTTAGAAACAAGGAAGAATAAAGCCATAAAGATGAAAGTGAGGCAATTATGTCTCAATTTAAGGGAAATTCAGTCCTAGAAGTGGAAAAGACTGAACTAACTATTAGGACTAGTCAATAAGCAGAAGGACAACAATGGAGTGTTGTCAAGGAAGAGGAAGCGAGTTATGTTGAAACTATAATACAAAATACTGAAGAGGTACTTGAAGGGAATAAAGTAATTAGTGAATGTTTGAGTTTCCTGCTGAAAGAATTTGAGAAATAGAAAGAGATTGTAGATAATAAGATGGGACCGTTTCAAAATGTAGTTAAAACAAACATATATACTGGTTTCCAAAACTTTATTATGTTAACTAGTATACATGAAAGAGTGAATAAATATATTACTTCAGTCAGAGAATTAGAAGGAAATTTACCTTTTGACAGTAAATTTTCAAACAAGGAAAAGAAGATGGATGTTGCAGAGGGAGATGTCTTCAGAGATATTCAAGAAGTTTGGGTGGCAAAAATGTCCAGAGTAATATTTATAGAAATATCTGGGACAGAATGTGATGGAAGAGGACATGATATAAGATTATATTACAACAGAAAACTTAATTGAAAGAAACCATATATGAACTATGGGAGTTTATGCAAATACCTAAAAAGAGTTACAACAAAATGAATATATAAGTCCACTGTGGAATTTTTTGGAAAGTGAAGAACAGTGAAGATAGAGGTAGTGGAGCACTAAAATACAAAGTATGGATGCTTGGAAGATTGCAGCTAAATAATGGTGAAGACAATGTAACTTATGGACAATAGCAAAACAAAGTTTGGAATCCTGGAAGATTCAAGCACTGAAGAAAAATGACCAAGAGGTCATGAATTCTTTTATCTCAGCAGTCTGATGCAGGAGCATTAAGGTAGAGTTGAAAATGTGACAAGCTGATCACATGTTGTGGCTTGGGAAGAGGAATAGTTGTCCTAATAATTTGAAGACTTTAGTTTTAAAGTATTTTGTTTAAATTTAATTTGGGCTAACATATCCATTGTAATTTGTAGGTTAAAAGAATAGTTAGATTAGGATTAGTTAGGCATTTAGTTGAATAAAATGTTATGAAACTGAATAACAGTTTCTCAACCATATTGGGATTTTGGGAAAGGCATAAAACAAAACTAAATCCACCATTGTGGGGTTATACCTTCCATAGATAAAAAGGGAGAGAATGAGAGGGAAATAGGTGTGAAAGAGGGTTGAAAAGAGAGTAGGAATAAATATAAAAACCAGCTATCCCAGGGCTTGGTTCTGTGTCTTTTAATTTATAAATTAATTCCAAGTGTTTTGGATTTCGCTCGAACTTTCTATTCTAACCCGTTAGTTTTATTTCCCTGTCAAATTCAAGAATTGCACTTTGTTTGTATCTGTGTAGTATGCATATTGTTTATGTTAATGAATAGACAGATTGAGTGAGAGAATGAAGTTCCCGTGAACTTCGCACATAAAAAGCTAGGGTAGAGACCAAGGGATGAGAGACGAAGAACAAGCTCAGGAGGGATCCACGCATCTATAGGTTGAATAAAGCTTAGGAGAGATATCGTTAAAGAAGACAGAAGGAATAGAATGGAGGAAGTTGTATTGCAGAGAAACGACATCAGAAAGAAGAGTGATCGAGAAAAGAACATAATACTTAGAAGAATTCATGAGGAGGAATCAACGACGAGGATTTAATCGCTGATTCATTGGTTTACATATTGAGGACAGAGATTAGAGTGGGAAAAATAGGCGAGAAGAGCCGAGAAGGTTGAACGAACGGCTGCGATTAAATCACAAATCCAAAGATGAAATATGGACGGTCGTGATGACTTCGCGAACCGGGAAGTATGAGATGAGATGAGATGGGGGAAGAAGACGTCTACCGTTGGTGATCAAAAGTTCATAAATTTTTCTCAAAATCCAAAGTTACAGGATTGGGTTGAAACCATAATGGTTGCGTATATCTCGTCTTCCTGATTCCGGTGCCACGAACGGTTTGAAAAATCAATGTCGTATGAGGAATATATCGTGTTCTGATCGAAATGCTAAATAAGTAAATTTTCGACAGTTTGACCAGGTTTGACTAGGATGCATAGTCAGCAATGTGGAGGTATAGTTAGGAAAAAAATAATATTCCCAATATTCCTTTCCACCAGGCCAATCAATGGATGACAATTTTTGCAGTTTTATTCGTGGTATGGTTTGGAGGAACCAATCAGAGGCTACCACGTAGCCATCCCTGAGGCCACCACGTGGCCCTAAAATGGCACAGTAAAATTTCATTGGATCCATAGGGCTTGAACCCGAGACCTCCCGTCGGGCATGTATAGGCTCTACCATCCGCACTACAAGTGTTACCTAACAGTCATAGGTTGCATGCTATATTTATTATTTGTTGCAAATAGTGTTGGGGGTTGGAACTGCCAGCGGTTCCAACATATATGGTCACATAAGAAACATAAAATGCTAACCTTTGTGTAGTCTACGCGTTAACCGCCATCATTCTGCAAGGTTGTCACATGGCCATGTTTAAAGTTTTATCATCGTGCGACTAATTCTTAACCCACGATGCTTACCATGGTGTTAACTAGTTCAACCACAGTTCTGCCTTGGGTTCCACTAACCACCACCATAACCACAGGTTTTGGGGTTGGCATGTGGCCACCCCAATTGAAAAATTTAATGTTGCGATCATTATATAATTAGTTTAGCAGTTGCTCCATTTCTAGCGGAAATTGACTATTTTAACTCTAGTTAAGTGGAGTTCTCCACTTTTAGTGGAGCTTTCCTAGGTGAAACTGGGAAAGAGTGTAGGAGGCTCGATTTTTTCCCATTATGAGTGAATGAAGAGTCATTTTTTACTAATTGGATTATTATGGAGCCATTGGTGTAGAGAAAACAACCATTAGAGTAATTTAACTACATGTAATAGCACTATTTTGAACATAATGAAAGATGGACATGCCATTGGGAGTTGGACTAGCAGATGTAGCCCAAGAGGGGTGAACTGATTCATCATGCCTACTGTGTAAATTTCATGTGGTAAATTATTTATCTATTTTACACCACTATTCAATGTTATTTCATATTTTTTTATGCTTCTAATTCCCTACAAATCATCTACAATTCATGGACAAACACCTCAATCCCTATGCAAACTAATGAATTGATTATCCACGTGTTTTTGAACTGAAAGGACACTTAGCGCAGAAAATATAATACAGTAATTTCAGATCAGATTGGTATCAGAGAAAGAGTTTATTCTCTGGTGTTGTTTAGTGAAAATAATTTTTTAACTCTTAGAAAGTTTGAGATGCTTACAAGGCTCAAGATCAAGAGAGGAGAAGGCAAATTGGTGGAAACGGAAGGGTCTTAGAAGGAGCCAAAGCAATGTAGAGAAATATTGCCACAATCTCCACCACCTATTTCACCTCCTAAGGAAGCATAAGCTTCATTAAGTATGCCTCATGAGGAAGTATAAATCCATGAAGAAGTTGATCCCAAACAGGAAGAAAGAGTGTTCAGGAAAGCATTTCTTGACATGACTCAGATCGTTAGAATCCTTTATCAAGAAAGGAATGAGAGACTTGAAGGAGAAGGGTCTAAACTTCACAAGGAAGGACAAGGACCTTCAGGAGGTCACCATGATGAAGATCATTCAAATAAGGGAAATGGAGGAAATGGAGGCAATGGTTCACCATCATCCTCACCATCATCATCATCATCCTCTACTTCTTCTTCAGTAGATTAGCCACACAAGTCAAAGAACATTGGTAAAAGTCATTTTTTAAAACTTGATGTTAAGTTTAAATTGCCAATGTTTAATGGTGAATTCAATGTAGAAAAGATTGATAATTGGATTATAAAATTGGGGGTATATTTGAGAATCCAGAACCTTCAAGATGATGATACCAAAATTCAATTGGCTTCACTGAGAATGGAAGGTGCAACACTTGTTTGGTGGGAAGCCAAGACAAAGGAAGAAATCAAGAAGCATGGTAAGATTATTCTATCATGGTTATATTTCATTACTTCTATTAAACAACAATTTTATCCATTAGCTCATATGCAGAAAGCCATCATGAACTGGAAAAACTTTAGGCAATTAAAGGGACAAAATGTGCAATAATACACCCAAGAATTTAGAAGAAGAGCTCTCTTATTAGGGGTATATTTGTAGAGCCAAGATACTTTGCTAAAGTACATAGGAGGCTTACATAGCTACCTAAAAAATATTATTCTCAAGTTTAACCCCAGCAGTCTAGATGAAGTATGTGTTCAAGCCACACATCTAGAGGCTAGAGGGAAGAATATTTCTGAAGAGGGTAGAAAGAAACCTTTTAAGGGTAAAGCCATGGAAAGACCTCAAAAGGTAAAAACAAAAAGAATGCATATAATAAGAAAGAGGGAGAAAAACTGTTTTGTAAAAATTGTTCAAAAGAAGGCCATGATGAAACTCAATGTTGGAAATTACATCCTGAATTGAGGCCAAAGAAACCCAATAACAAAGGGAAATAGAAAACTGCTGCTACAACTCAACATGATTTAGGATCTGATTCAGGTGATGAATCTAAAATTACAGACATGGGATTGAAGAACATGAAGGGAAAATAAATTGAAACTAAACCTAGTACCAGTACATCAAACTGTCACATACATACTCCAAATGAATAAGAAAGAATAGAAATATTTCATGTGAGGGTCATATCCAAGCATACCAAGATTGACACATTGTTTGACAGTGGGTCACAAGAAAACTTAATATCTAAATATTTGGTCAAGAAACATAACCTTGAGACCATACCACATCCAAAACCATATCCATTGGGTTGGATTTGTAAGGATGCAAATCTATAGGTTTCAAAGAAATGTATATTGAGGTTTGCAATCACTGCAAATTTTGTTGACACAGTTGCATTAGATGTCGTTCTGCTTGAAATTGCTGGTATTGTATTAGGGATTCCTTACTTGTATGACAGGAAAGCGATCTTCCATCATCATGAGAACAAGTATCATTTATTGAAAGATGGAAAGGAGTTCATTGTTACATCACATCACAAGAAGACAAATATTTCTTTGGTAAATGATGGACAGGTAAAGAGGCTGGTAAATTCAAGTAAGAATTTTGTTCTTCTTATGATTAAGCCTAAAGTTGATATTAATCATGAATCATTTGAGGGATGTGATCCTAAGTTGAAATCAGACTTATATGATGTAGTTATGGACATCGTGAGATGTTTCAGAAGCCTACAAGATTGCCTCCAAAAAGAGAAATTCAACATTACAACAAGATTGTCCTATTCCAAACATTGGTATGTATCGCATGTTGATAATAGAGAATACTGAAATAAGAGGAAAATCAAAGAGATTTTGGATAAAGGAATCATAAGGCCAAGCACCTTTCCATGCGGATCACCCATAGTCTTGATACCGAGGAAATATGACACTTGGCACATGTGTGTAGATTTTTGAGCTTTGAACAAGATTACAGTGAAAATTCGTTACCCTCTCCAAAGAATAGATGGTTTTCTTGATCAGATGAAAGAAGAAAAGTTTTTCACTAAGATAGATTTACAAAGTGGATATCATCAAGTAAGAATTGCAAAAAGTGATATATGGAAAACTGCATTCAAAACCAAACAAGGAATCTTTGAATTTCTAGTTATGCCTTTTGATTTGTGTAATGCACCGACAACTTTCATGCGAGTTATGGATAGTGTTTTGCGACCATTCCTTGAAGAATTTTTTATTTTCTACTTAGATAACATTTTAATTTTCAGCAAAACAATAGAAAATCATGTCTTGAATGTGAATAAAGTGCTTGATATTTTGAAGAAAGAGAAATTGTTTCTTAAGATGTCAAAGTGTGAGTTTGGAAAGACTTCTTTGGTATATTTGGGACATATTGTAGGAGGAGTAGAATAAAAAATTGATCCTTCTAAAGTGGAAGCCATTGTGAATTGGCCCACACCCAAAATAGTTACTGAGGTAAGAATTTTATTAGGTGCAACTCAATATTGGAAAAATTTTATTGCTAACTTTTCTTCCATCGCAGCTCCTATGCATGCAGTGACAAGTGTGAAGAAAGGCTTCAAATGGGGAGGAAAAAAAGATCAAGCTTTCAAAGCTTTAAATGATAAGATTATTTCAGCTCGAGTCCTTGCATTGCCAAATTTGAGACAACCATTCGAGAGTCAAACCGATGCTAGTGATTATGCCATGGGTGCAATACTTTTGCAGCATGGTAATCCTATCGCTCTTCATTCTGAAACTTTTAATGGTGTTGTGACTAATTATCCTACATATGAAAAAGAGCCATATGTGTTGGTACAAAGTGTCAAGAAAGAAAATTACAATAATCATAAAAAATAAACAAAAGAACGATCACCAACCATTACTGTACTTACAGTCACAAAAAAAATTGTAGCAATCAAGCCATTTCAGGTGGATGGGTTTTGCTTCAACAATTTCACTTGTTTATAAGGTACAAGAAAGGTATTTTCAATAAAATTTCAGATATTATTTCAAGACCAATCATTAGGGCATCTAATTTACTCAAAAATGATTCCGTCGTACATGAGAGTTACATAGAACAATATGCACATGACATTGATTTTCAAGATGTGTATGCTAGTTTGAGTGAAGGGAATCAATTTGAAGAAAAAGATTATCACATGCATAAGAATTTGTTGTTTCATTTGGAAAAGCTATGTATTCCATAAGGAGAGAGGCTAAGTGTCATAAGAGAAGCTCATTCTTCTCTTATTGCTGGACATTTGGGGTAAAAAAAATAGTGGTGCATCTACAGAGGTATTGTTATTGGCCTCGCATGATAGATAGTGTGTCACATTTTAAAAGAGGCTTTTCTATGTGTGCAACAAGTAAGCCTAGTAATAGGAAGCTTGGATTGTACACGCCACTAACGATACCATCAACGCCATGAGAGAGTGTCTCCATGGACTTTGTTGGAGGTCTACCTATGTCAAGAAAGTAGCATGATTATCTTTATGTAGTTGTGAATAGATTTAGTAAAATGTGTATACTTATGCCATGTAAGAAAACCATTACCACTGAACAAACTATTGAACTTTATTTTCAACATTTTTGGGTTCATTTTGGATTTCCAACTTCTATTGTTAGTGACAAGGATTCCAGTTTCATCGGGAATTTTTGGTCAAATTTATGGAGAATGATGGAAACAAAGTTGAAAAAGAGTGCCACTTTTCATCCACAAATAGATGGACAAACCAAGGTGGTGAACATAAATGTTGTGCATCTATTGAGAGTATATTGCAACAAACATCCTAACTTGTGGGATGAAAAATTGCATTACGTTCATCATGATTACAACCGGGCAAAGCACTCTTCAACACAAACCTCACCTTTTGAAGTATGCTTTGGGTATTTGCCAAAATTTCCATTAGACTTCATATTTGGGAAGGATGTTCCACTTGATGGCCATAGTGACATTAATAAGGCTCGAAATTTCATTGAGAAAATTCAGATTATACATCAACAACTTCAAGAGCATCTTGAGAAAATTCAAAGAAAATACAAAGAGAGGCACGACACACATCGGGTTGATCACAAGTTTCAAGAGGGAGATGAGGTATGGTTGCACGTTAGCAAAGAAAGGATACCAGGGGAAGGTAAAAAACTCAAACCCATTCATTATGGTCCTTTTAATATCATAAAACAAGTTGGTAATAATGTATTCCAACTTGACTTGCCTTCTTACATGCAAATGTATTCAGTTGTTAATGTTGAAAAATTACACTTGTATGAGCCACCTTTGATCGATGATCAAGGAAGTGATGTTCAACTACCTTCTATTGAAGATTTCTTGCCAAAAATTTCTGGATGAGCTCAAAGAAGATGAAATTCTGACAAGAGGACAAGAGCATCAAAGAGGGAAAGTGTTGACTACCTTCGAGTTGGGCTCATAGGCTCTAAACCAAGCAAGGCAAAGTGGATGGAGGTTGGAAAGGTGAGGGAGATATACCCTCATCTACTAAACAAGTAATCACGTCTTTTGGGGTCCAACAACTTCCCAATGGGGAGGAATGATAAAGAGTTCGTAACTTTTTCTCAAAATTCAAAGTTACAAGATTGGGTTAAAACTAAGATGCTTGCGTAGATCTCGTCTTCCTGATTTCTTCTTTGCGAATGGTTTGAAAAATTGATGTCGTATGAGGAAGATATCGTGTTCTGATCGAAATGCCAAATACGTAAATTTTCAACAATTTGACCAGGTTTTATTGGGATGCATAGTCAACAAGGTGGAGGTACAGTCAGAAAAAATGACTATTCTTGGAACATTCCTTTCCACTTGGCCAACCAATGGATGACAAGTGTCGCAATTTTATTCATGGTACGATTTGGAGGAACCAATCAAAGGCTTCCACGTGGCCCTGAAATGGCAGAGTAAATTTTTTTTGGGTTCACAGGGCTCAACCCTGAGACCTCTCGCCGAACTATTGTCCGTGCTACAAGTGTTACTTAACAGTGATAGGTTGCGTGCTATATTTATTGTTTGTTGCAAATAGTGTTGGGGGTTGGAACCACTGGTAGTCCCAACCCGCCTGCAGTTCCAACATATATGCTCACATAACAAACATAAAACGCCAACGTCTGCACAGTCTACGTGTTAACCACCATCATTCTGTAGGGTTGTCACATGGCCACGTTTAAAGTGTTATCACCATGTAGATAAGTCTTAATCCATGGCGCTTACCATGGTGTTAACTAGTTCAACCGCAATTCTGCCTCGAGTTCTACTAACCACCACCATAACCGCGGGTTTTGGGGTTGGCATATGGCCATCCCAACCGAAAAATTTAATGTTGTAGTCATTACAGAAGTAGTTTAGCAGGCGCGCCATTTTTGGCAGAACTTGACTACTTTAACTCTAGTTAAGTGGAGTTCTCCACTTTTAGTGGAGCTTTCATAGGTGAAATTGGGAAAAAGTGTAGGAAGCCCAATTTTCACCCATTATGATTGAGTGAAGAGTCATTTTTTACTAATTGGAGCATTCTAGAGCCATTGGTACAGAGAAAACAACCATTAGAGCACTGTAACTACATGTAATAGCAAAATTTTGATCATAATGAAAGATGGACATGCAATTGGGAGCTGGACCAGCAGATGTAGCCCCAGAGGGGTGAACTACTTCATCATGCCTGCTATGTAAATGTCATGTGGTGACTTATTTATCCATTTTACACTATTTATCAGTGTTATTTAAGATTTTTTTATGCTTCTAATTCACTAAAAATCACCTACAATTCATGGACAAACACCTCAATCCCTATGCAAACTAATGATCTGATTATGAACATATTTTTAAACTGAAAAGACAATTAGCACAACAAAACTAATACAGTCATTTCAGATTAGTTGGATCATGCAACAAATCTACGGCGGACACTGAATCACATTTTTTCATTTCACAAAAGTTGTAGGTTACCATTTATGAGTCCCCAAGGTAAGTTTCTTGTAGTGCGATGTGATAAGACTTGAAAAATACGATGCGATGAGGGAAGGCCACGTGTCAGAAGGGCATAATAGCGCCCTTCGCAAATTTTGTGGTTTAGCACATTTGGTAAAGAGTTAAGTTTGTGGGCGAGCGGTTGCGATGTATTGCGATTGGCGGAGAGTGTTGTGGGACCCTCTAGGTAAGAAACCCATGTGTTTATCTTTTTATTTGTTTTTGGATGTATTCAGCATAAAGTAATCCGCTAGGGTTGTTTAAGGAAGCATTGTTTGATCGTTGGCGTATGTATGTTATTTAACTTCGAAATGTAATTCCGCCGTGTATAAGAAGTTTATGTGGTTCCTAACCCACAAGTCCACGATTTTATGCTAAATTGTAGTTACGGCTGCATCACCATTGCATGTTGCATAGACCAAATTCAAACATTGAATACTGCCGCACAAAAAGGACGTAAGGCAAGGTAGGATGCCTCGGGAAAATGAACCTCAGATAGAGATACAATTTAGCACAATAACTTAAATATAGGCTTAACAAAGGTTCATAAATATATTTATCGCATGGAAGAATGTGGGAATAGCTTTAATTGTATTCATTTTCATTATCCAATGATTTGGATGGAAACAAGGATATATAAAAAGCAATAAAACCTGAAAAAGAAAGAAGAGTTTGCATGTTGGAATGAAATTTGTGAAAAAACATGGTATCTTTGTGTTGATGCAGCAGAACATAATGAGTATAATATCATCAATATTCATGAATTCCCCCCTTCAATCTTATTAGATTCAGACTGATGTTGTCATTGACATTCATGGTCTCACCATTGCTGACACTCATTTCCACTGTTACGATAAATCATAGTCAACAGACGTAGAAAAGCTATTGTTGTAATGTATATTAATCTCTAGTGATTTAGTTGTTGCAAATTTTGTTACATTTATGTTTCCTTCATTTCAATTTAGATATCAAATTCATGATTAGAAACCAATGTATGCAAGAATAAAGTAAGTATACAACAACCCTATGAAATCTATCTTCCATAACATAGTAAAAAATCATTGTATTAAAATATTGAATGTAGATGAATGGAGTTATTTATTAACCTTAATTGAAAATTGGGAAAATGTCCCAAATCAGTAAACATAACCTAACCACCTATCGAACATATATGAACATATTAAACACAACAATAATACTAAATACATGTAATACATTAATAAATATTAAAAACAAATTTAAAACAAGTACATCACAACAGACCTAGAAAATAATGCATTTTTGGAGCGAGGGAAACCTTGCTTGTTGAGTTGTTGAAACTCAAATAGTTCATCTTCATCAACAATGATATTCAAACACATTTTCAATATTTCTTTTTTCTTTCTTCTCTTTTTTGGGCTCAATAAACTCTTTTTCCTCTTCAAATATGAATCAAAATCACCCAACCCACACGTGAATTCCTAATCCATGATATGAATATTGTTGGTGTCATCCAAAAATTTTTTAATCAAAGGAATCAACTCTTCATTCTTGGTAGAAGTAGCAGGAGGATTGTTTCGAAGTAGTTTAAGTATCCAAATAACTCTTTTTTGGAAAACTCAAGTCCTTCAACATTTACATCAACATTGTGATTATCCATAGAATTTGTGTTTGCATCTTCACTAAGATCAGATGCCTCTGTATTTATCTTAGGAGTGTCATTGTATGAGTCACTTGTGGTTTGATGATTTAGTAGTGGGTTTTAAACCTTTGAAAAAGTAGACAACCAAACCACCTTTATGGAATGCTTGTAAATGTTGCCAGGAATAGGCCATGGGAAATCATAAATTATGATATTTGTGTGATGACAAGTAACAAGATATTGCTTATTAGGTTTAGATTTAATCCTCACCCAAAAAACATGAGATATTATCTTATAAGGGTTGCAATCATTATGCTGAATTATTTTTTCTTTTTTCATTCATGAGTCAAATTATTTTTCTTTCTTGTAATTATTCAAATATCCTTCCTTTTTTAGAATATCCTTAAACCAATAACAAGGTTCAACATTTTTTAAAATAATATATATCAAATAATCCATCCTACGAGCACATTTCTTTATTCCATCAGATAAAATCTTTGTCTTTAGGTAATAAGGATATGATGCCACAACATTATTTATTTCCTTATTTTCATCAGGAAAATCCCACTAGCCCTTTAACCACATCCCCAATCGCAGAAAAGTGGGTTAATGAAGATATTTTTCTTGTATGAAAACCAAAAAGAGAAATGTAAAAAATATTATTTGAACTTATAAATATTGACACCGAAAACCCAATTCTTGTGGAAATATTCTAATAAATTATGTTCATTAGAATTTTTTTTGAAGAATGAATTAATTGCAATGCTCACTTCATCATTGGAAAAATCTCTCATAATTGGACAGAAATCACTAAACATATTTTTTTCTATCTCTGAACTACTGGCTAATAGAATGAAATGTTTTAGCGATTCCCTATGTATGTGCCAAACACACAAGATAACATTGGACCTTGTGATTCTTTGGCCACATTCAATTCATTTCAATTGTGTGATTTATAGAATAAATACAAGTTGTACTATAAAATAAGAAGATTGAAGTTACCTTAAAGCACTGATTTCAACCAATGCATCATCAACCATGAAGGCATTAACTTTCCAATTATGATCAACTTGGTGACTCCTATGCATGATGTGCTACAACTATATTCAAATGTATTGTGATGTATTATGTGATGCCACCACCAATGCAATTGGCACCCAACTTTGTTGCTCATAAAACACAACGAGTGTGTACAATTGATATTGTCACTTTCAAAAAACATATGAAATCAACTTTATCTCATTAATCATTTTTTTTTTTTCTGAATATGTCTACTTCTATATTAGTACAAAAAGATTACAAAGAGGCAGAGGCCTCAGAATAGCTAGCCCAGTGACGAGGCATTCTATCATTACATTGCTGATCATTAACATGAAAATGCCACAACTGTTGACTATAAGAGAAAAACTTGATGACCAGGCCCATGTCCTTCTGTCTGAACAGCTGAATCTGGAAAGCAAAAAGATTTCTGGAGTATACGACTCTCCACGACAAGTAAGACCGAAACAAACTATTGCCATAGCAAAAATTACAAGAATTCTTGTTGAAGCGCTGAAGCGCTGACCTGAGCATATTGTTATGGATAGCAGTTCTTGAACAACCAACAATTCAGCGAAGGAGATTTTCAACAAAGTTCCTGCAAAAACTAATTAAAAGAAGGAGGAAGAACACCTTCTGAGAACCCGTATTACAAAACTGACAAGCGAAAACCATTAAGCATCATTGGTGGGCGAGGGCGCTTCTTCTACCACTGGACAGGCGTACGGGTTGAAATCATCATCTTCAGGAGGCGGAGGAACTTTACCAGAGAAGTCGCTGCCAGAAGGAGCGCTGGGCCTATCATGCAGAAGCTCGTGCTGCGAGACCGAGGCGCCTTGATCAACCTGCAGACTAACCCCCGGGGGGCAAAACAGAATTCCGTCCTCCGGATCCGGAGCGATACCAGTGGGAGCCGAGGGCTGAGCCTGAGCAGTCGGATTGGTTCGGAATCTAATGGACACAGAGGCTATGAAGTCTTGGTGGTTGATGGAACAGGGGTAATTGAAACGGGCGGAGTGAAAATTAAAATTAGAGGTGAGGCGTACACGCGCATCAGAGGAGGATGGACTTCTGCCACGACCACGACCTCGCCTACTGCTGGGAGCAGTAACCCGACCAGAACCGGAGTCAGAGGAGTCCGACGAGGAGGCAGAGGAGGGGAAAACCGGCGGCCTAATGACTTGCCCACGGGAAGAGCCACGCCGGCTGGTCATTCTCGGTCTGAGGCGTGGCATAATGGAAATGGTAGGGAGAACAGGGCGAGAAGACAAGTTCTGAGTGGAGAACGTGCTCAGAGACGGGCTATAACCAACAGAAGAGCAACTTAAATTGCAAGACTGACCCGAAGAAACGTGTTTACCTGTCGAGAGCTCCAGGAAACAACTCAATCTGCATCTTTTCCCATTACTGGTGCGCAAACTTGGTGCAACATCAACCTGAGAGCAGCAAGAACGCAACGGAGTGACGCACAGGAGCGGAGGAATGGGCGCCATTGCAGTGGAGATGTCGTGATATCGAGGCAGAAAGGGCTGCATTAATGCAGCATTTACTTTGGAGTGTGGCATAGTTAACTGGAGCTCGGAGCGCAGAGGGATGGCGGTGGTGGTAGACCACGTGCCTGCCCGCCCCCCTGTCAGCAAATTATATACCTTCACGTACACCCGCATCCGGGATTATCTCATTAATCATTATCAATCACTACAAATAAAATTATTTTACTAAATCAATCATTATTAATACACTCAACCCATATTTATTTTTGTTCAATGTTAAATCCATAGTTATTAAGCTATTATTCGATAGCTTCACAATGGTCTCCAACATCGAATTCATTTTAATTCCAACTATAAAACAGATTTCTTCACAATTGGGCTTTTGATAAAAGAAAAAATCATCATGGTGTTTTTTATACCAAAGGTTCACACTGATTTCATCCATCTTATGCAATAGATATTTTCCTTTCATTAGAAAATTATAGATGTTAACAACATCTTTCTTGGATAAAAAAAATCCCTATCTCAAGTGGTGGCATCCATGTCAACATATCTTTTAACATGCATTTTAGAAACCGAGTCAATTGACACTTCTAATAAGAAATAACTCTCTACATAGGAAACCATGTTTCTTAATAACTTTGATTGATGCAGAGACCTAGCATCGCCCGAACTGTCATGTTGGCAATGACAAGGCCACCGTTGGCTATCTTCATGTTCATACATATTGTATTTTATTATCGCTATGTCGGGGATTTGAGGCATAACTTTTACAATGAAATGGCATTCACAATCCCTCCTTTTCGTAAATGAGGATATTCGTTTCATTTCATTTCTTCTCTTTTTTCCTCGGAGCCATATGAAAGAGAATAGCTACATAAAAATGTTTGAAAGGTCAATACATATGAAAATTGATAAATCACGGTTAATAACGACATCTAAATAAATCATATCTAAAAAAAATACACTTTGTATCATAAGGAAGTAGTAGGCCTTGAGCTTGGGCATTTATTTTGTACCTGGGTAAAAGAACACAAAGCTTCTCAGTTCATTTCTTCTCCTCTAATAAAGTCGGAAATTCTATGTGAAGGGTTTTTTGTGATTTGATCAATCTCCATGTTATTTCCATGTACTTCATACCAATCTAAATCCTTTGTAGAATTGATGATATTTTCTTTAGGGTCTTTTACTATAAGGAAATGATAGTTTTCCATTTTCCTTGCTTTACAGTTTTGTGCCCCACGGAGTTGCTGCAAGAACGACCCAACAACTTGCTACAACAGTGACCGAGAAAGAAGCTGTAATAGGGACCCAACAAGTTCCCACAATAATGAAACATTGAGTTGCCACAACGATGAACCAACAAGTTGTTGTAACGGTGAACCAATGAGTTTCCGCAATGTAAAACCAAGTGAGTTGCTGCAAAGGTGAACCAATGAGTTGTCGCAAAGGAGAACGAACGAGTGATTGCAAAGGTGAACTAGCATGTTGGTGCAACGGTAAACCAATGAGTTGTTGCAGCTATGAACCAGTGAGTTTCTGCAGTGGTGAAAAAGATTTTATACAGTGAATTTTTCGAAATTAAGTTTAGTGCTCTCCTAACCCTTGAAAAGAAACAACTAGTTGTGTGCTTGACAATGGAGTACTAAGTAAAGTATTTTATAAAAATAAAGAAGTTCCTCGTAGACAAACAAATAATAAAGACTACTATATTTCACTAATTCTTAGTTGATATGCAATCTAATACAATGTAATGTCCAACAAAATCTGAAACCTCTTCATACATAAACATCGTTTAGACACGAAGATATTCACAAGAATCACCATAAGCAGTCATTCTATCCAAGCATGAATAACATCATAAGAAATCATTTCATGCAACCTGGCTAAAATAACCTATCTACGTTTGCAACTTTAAGTGTGATATCCAAAAACTGTGGGGAATGCAAATATATATTAAAGATGGCCTAAAGATGGCATAAAAATTTTTCATTTTCTTAAAGCTTCACGTTTCTTTATTAGTGAATTCCGAATGTTTGAAAATTGAATATTTTGTAAGGATCTCATCATTTTTGCTAGGGAACTAGTCAAATTGTACCTATTTATTTTCACACAATGAACTACCATATGGAAGTAGGGCTCACTATAAAAATAGAGTTTAAGATCTCTATTTATTTCCATGAATCAGATGGATTCATGTACTATAAGGGTTCTTATGGGTCTTGGAATCTATATTTTTGTATGGAATAAATTCAGTAGAACTCCATAAAATAATATAAAAATTATAGTCTATATATGTTTTTGCCTAAGGGGAACAATATGTATAGTATTTTCTGCATTCCCCTTAGTAAAATATTGAAACGTGACCAACCCAAAAAAAACTTACAAAACTTACAATCAACGCAAACAACCAATAATGACGCAACTTGTTGTTTCAATGAAGTGTTGGCAATGTCGACCTCTGCTCATCTGGTTACAGGCATGTCGGGTTGAAATTGCTTCAAAATTTGACACTTTGGAAGGGTGCGGGGGATTTCATAAATGAACGTGCAACTCGAGAACCATGGATTTCAGAACAGAGAATGCGGGAAGCAGAAGCAAACTCGCCCATTAATTTGGCTGGAAGGTGGTAGGAAAAAAATCCTAACGTAGTTCCCATGAAGAAAACGAAACATGCAAATGGAGATGAAGAAGTGTAGTCGAGATAGAGACAAAGAGGGAGAGGGACGAGGCCCACGACGAGTCAATGGAGGTCGAGCAAAGTAGTCTCGTCAGCAACAGGGAAAAATCGAAAGAGTAAATCGTCTACTCGTTAGACTACTCCTATACTTATTGTTGCGGGAAGTCGAGTGAATGAGGCCATAGAGGCAACTGAAAATGAGGGTCCGTATTTATTTTCATTGAAAAACCATTACACATAGAAGCAACAAATTCACTCAATCACACGGTGGTTTGTTGGAGCCAGCTTGTTAAAAAAAGCAACGTAGTTTTTAATTACAAATTACTAGATTCATTTTAGCTAACTCCTAATTATTATATTCATTTTAATTTAAAATGTAAACATTTATCTCCATCTTCATTGTTATTTTATACTATTTAAAATTGAAAAACTGTTTTTATTCAAAGAAGTTTATTTCTATAAATTTGTAAAAAAAATTCGGTAATAATCACATGCAATAGAACATGATCGACCGTTTCGAACCAACCAGTGTGATTCATCGTTTATCCAAAAAAGTTTGTTCCTATTTATAAATTTATCTAATGCTATTTGTTTTCAGCGATATTGTTCATACTTATGAAAAAATATTAGGTAGAAATGATGGTGAGAGATTTTTATGGTTTGATTAGTCAAGATTTCAATTAAGTTACAAATAAATTAACTATTATATAACAATTTTTTTCAAAATGAATGCATTATATAATGGCTTTATTTATATAATTATTATAATAATATAGGGTTATAGTAACTTTGTGTAAGATATATTCCACATATTTATAAATTCCTAATTATTTTGATGTGGTATTAAAACAAAATATAAGAAACACAACCATTGTTTTTTTTTTTTTTGTAAATTATGTGGGACCACATTATTTTCTATTTATATTTGAAAGACAAGCTACAACATATAAAATTCAGGCTATGACCTCAACCTGCCCGCAGGAAACCAGGTCTGTTGGCCACCTGTAAGCATGAAAAGAATACCAAAATTGAAATTGTTTCATCCGTATGCAAGTCTAATTAGCTAGCTGTCCTACTACTGCAGATTGACCATACTTATGACATAAAGACAGTTCATATAAAACTAAAAAGTGCATCAAAAAACACTATAAGCAAAGCTGCTATCCATCTGAACGAGACTGGGGTTTGGTCTTTCACAGTAGACCCAGGCACCTAGGCATGTTTGCTTGCTGAAGCTGCTGAAGAAACTGCTGAAGTAACACAGTACCAGGGAATAGATAGAATCAGTGGATTGGATGACTGGGTAGGCAGAATGGAGAAACACAACCATTGTTATTGCCTATAAATTTTGGTGTTTGTGATGATATACTCAGAGGTGACCGTATCGTCTTTCCCACAACAATGACCACTCTTAAAGAAAAGGCACAAGAGCCGCTTCCGAAGGGTGGACACTTTTTACTGATGAGAGTGTTGTTTTTTTGGTTCTTTGTGGTAAGAGGAAGTGGTCTCGAAGTTAAATAAAAAGTTATTTCTGTTTTTATATTTAAAATATTATTTGAAATATAAAGAAATTATATATATATATATAAAATTATAAACAAATTTAATTATTAAATTAAATGGTATTATAAGTATATATTAAAACAATTAAAAATGAGAAAAAAATAATAAACATTTTACGTATTAATAAATAACCTAAAGAGAAACCTTAAATACCAAACATACTTCCTTGAATTATTTACAAGGATATTAGAAAAATACAAAGGAAAAAACATTTCTCACTTTTTTTTTTGAGTTTTTCTTGTGTTTATTCTCTTTTTTACCGATCTTTTAGGATACAAGCTAAAAAAGGGATTGTTTTTAATAAATTTAAATAACTTGATATTTTTAAAATTTGAAGTGATTTTGACCATGAATTGAATTTTTTATAAATTAAAATTATTGATGCTGGTTAATATATATTTTTGTAATCTTAACATAAATATAATTTATTCAAAAATTTTGATCTTTTAGGATAAAATTTAAGAGAAAATTTTGAAGATAGATATAATTTAGTTTACTTAAAAATATGGTTGGTATTTTGAGATATATTTTAAAATGAAAAGGTGATAAAAAATTTCATCCTATATTGTTTTGAGAATTGATTAATAAATCACATGGATTTTTATTTTTATTTTTATTTTAGCAATGTTTGTTGTGTTAACTTCTTTTTTCCCTCTAACTATTTATCACCCCACAAATTCTACTTAAATTTTGATGTAATAGTATTTTTTCTCAGAGTTAGAGTAATTTTAGGAAATCTGTCTTCAGTTCTTCTCTTATACATAACATACTATTCATGGCTATGATTTTAATGAGGAAAGGTTTCAATGAAGAGGATAGGATATTATGGATATAAAGTAACCCTAAAAGTCACATTCATATCAATAATATGAGTGATAAAAAGGTTTTTTTTTAATCCAATATTCAGATATTGATTATTTTGCAATAGTTTTCAAGCTCATTATACTATTTTCATTATCCTTTTCTCTATTTATCAATGTTATATTGCTAGTTGAGTGATGAATATACATCCCAAGATATTTTTATAAAGGAACTTCCTCCAAGATAAATTTATATATTAAAGTAGCATATATGAACCAATTAATTATTATAACAATTTCTTTGTTGTTGTTATCAAAAAAAATATATATATATATATATATATATATATAAAGTTAGAGATAAAAGATACATCCTTACACGACTTTGATATTCCTTTCTACCAATAACATTCTCATATAACATTGTCACAATAACTTTTATGTCTTTAGCAAGTATATCATTGTTTTTCTAAAATCAACTAACCAATAAAATAAATTAATTTTATTATTATGTAATTTATTCTAAATAATTCTAAATAATAATATGGTTATACTTAAGTATATACCTTATAAATTTTATAATAAAATTCCTAAATTCTATTGATAAATCTCTTAGATATTTAACTTAGCTCCTAACTCTATCATGGTATTTTTATCATAGATAATATTTCTTTTCAAATTAATAATACTTCCACATAATACTAATAGTATAGTATACCTCGCCCACGTGGTGTAGAGCAGTCGGTGATGGGGTGTACTCTTAAGGCACTCCTTTCTGCAAGGTCACTGGTTCGAAACCCGTGGGTGGGATGAGAGGAGAAAAAATGGGAAGATTAGGATTAGTCTAAATGAGAAAAAAAAATAGTATAGTATACCTCGACCAAATGATTTTATCAATTTTAAATTTAAATTTATTGAATAATGGGGAGTACAAACGGGATTTGATGGACTATTTGTTGATTAAATACAATTAAAAAGTTTCACAACCATAAAAAATATTTGGTTGAAATTGGGAGGACCATTGAGAGATATGTTTGTCAAATTTGACCAATTGGTCTGTTTTGAAGTTCCATCCTAGTGGGGAGATTCAAAAAAGCGACGTGAAAACTTGATTTAAAAATCAAAGTGTAACGTCCGAATTTAATGTGGTTTAATTTAAAGAAATTTTTAATTAAGATATTGGAGTTATTTTAAATTAATAGGAATAACAAGCATGTTAATAAAGTTATGAACTAAACCTTTTTTTTGAATAAATATTTAATTATGGTATGTTTCCATAAGTGTAATGGTAAAAGTTTTCCAAGACTTCAAAGTAGTTGATTAAGCAGTTACTGGCAGTTACCTTTCCTCTGGAGATAAAAGGAAAATCCTATAGGAGGAAACAAGTTCTGTGCAAATGATGAGGAACAACTAAGGAGCTGAAAGGAGAGAGTATCCAGAGCTCGTGGAAAAAAAATGAAACTTTTCTACCTGTTATAGGAGACAAGACTGGAAATGAGTCCTGAGGTATACCTCCTAGAAACATTGCTATTAAACCCTACTTTGGTGAGGAGCACGAGTGGAGCTAAGCACGTGATTGCCTCGCTCAAGGTTGGGCGGATGCCATCAGCTAAACTTATTTGAGATATGTAAACTAGACTGGAAAGAAATGAAAATAAATGTGTTTAATATGTTTAGTTTATAAATAGAATTTATGAGAATGTGAATATATGTTACAGAGATAGTAATAGAATTCTGAGTATGTGATTATCTGAATTGCAGGAGTAGCAAAGATTCTGTGAATGTGTATCGAAAAAATTGTATTCTCCTAAAAACTATAACTATAAAATGAGGTTTCTGAGAGAATGAGTATTAGAAAGTTTCTAATTAATATTTGAAATAATTTGGTAACCATTAATTGTTTCCTAAATATGAAAAAATAATACAAGGATAGAGGGTAAACCCTCTCGAGGTGGTTTGGTCACCTATGTAGAGTATTTTTATTACAAAGAACAAATAACAATTTTTTTCCATAAAATATATGACATGGAAAGAATTTACTATCATCAAAATAAAGCATTGAGAAAACTAAAATATACATTTAAATAGTAGTATCTCCAAGTTCTATTTCTATTATTTTAAATATGAATTTGTATAAATATAGAATACAATTCATCACGATATAGAAAACAAAAAATAGAGATCTGTAATTTCTGAAAATAAACTTTGGTTATACCCCTCTTGTGAATGAAAAGGAAACCCAGATTAAAAGACATATCTGGAACTAAAAATACATGAACTACAACGTGAATAAAGAAACTGATACATGCAACCTAAAGTATAGAGCTAAGCAGTAAAGAAATGATAAAATATTTAATAGATGTAATGGGCCTTCTTGAATAACAATGAACACATCTATTAACCAAACAACGAAATTTCGGTCCAGTCGGATTTAAAAATATATATATCAAACATTAACCTTGAAAAAATACGGAATGAGACACAGTAAAAAACCTTAAAAACCATTACATCCCAAATCTGCCTATGGTGACAATGTTGACACACAGAAGGGGCACGACTGTGAGAGAAAAGTAGAAACGCTCAACAATTAACTTAAATAAAAAAGTATTAAACTATGAAAGCCCTTACAATTATTTGTACAATAATGAAATACCAATAAAACTCATGTCGTGCGTGGAATATAAGTTAAAACATTGAGATATATACGACAATCTCAAAAATACCCAAAACCCTCGAAAATGGATTCAATTCAAAATTAACAGTACATAGCCTTAGAGACTGTGATATTAAACCATTAAGAGAAATGTCTGAGACAAAAAAATGGAGGCTACCCTAGAATGAATTTGTGCACCTATAAGGAAGTGAAATTTATAATTTGGGTATGTCCTAGAGAACCCAAAAACACTGTGGGTACAGAGAGCCGATATTTTACCTATATGACAAGCGAAAGGACCATTAACATGAGGATAAATAAATGTAAATGTTGTAGGACAATGTAAATGATCTACAAGAACATTGAATACAAATTACCTTGAGACGAATTGGTAGTGATTTCTCCGCACCTGTTCCAATAGTTAAAAACATTATATTAAGAGCATAAAACAGAGAAACAAATGAACAACCATAATGCTTGAGAAAGAAGATATATAAAACTCACCATTGACAAAACCTGCAGAGCGAACCCTTCCAACCATAGCACAGTTCAAAGGACATTGTGTGAGCATAAATCTCATGGTTATGCCATTGACGAACATCTTGACTTCACAAGGGTTCCAAAAAAAATCCATTAAACCCTTAGTACCTAGTGCTGTAGTGACACACATAGTAGAATCCGTTAAGTGCAAAGAATAATATGAAGGAGCAGAGAAGAGCCACAATCGTATCATAGCCAGAACATTGAGAAATTGACAGAAGCTTTTCCAAATTTGCAGAGGGTGGTGGTCGAAGCAACACAACCAAATGAAGAATGCAATTAGGGTTCATGGGGTAGGGTAATACCCTAACCGCCCCAGGAACCTTTTCAACATTAGATCTTGATATTAAATCAATGGTGGATGGTTTCACACTTGTCTCCACAACTTAATGCAATGTCAAATCAAATCTACGACGGATCTGAGTGGAGATAAAAAATATATACAATCATTTAATAAATTATGCCAATAATCATTAATAAAACCCGACATTATTATATGTACAACAAAAATCCAATGTATATATGAATGTTGATCAACCTCGGTGCAGGAGGAAGATTAATAAAGGGACTCAAAACCATATAAATGTTAAATGTTTATATTATATGGAACGATCATTAATTGAATGTACATATATGAAATAAACATGTATAGTATGAATGTATATAGTATAATGAGTATAGTATAGGTCTTAATTATTGTAACAACATTTCTATTGTTTGGATGCAGATGGAAAATCTAATCCTTAGCATAGTAATTAATTCATTTTCTACAGTGGATTATTAAATATATTGTGGACTTGATTACTGTGACTAAATTTGTTTTTATTGTGAAAGGTAAATGTTCTTAATGAACATTACAAGTGGTATCAGAGAAGGGTTCAAACGCTGGAACCTAAACGGGGTCACCTAAATAGCAATTAGTGTGTGTAAAAATTTTCACAAAATTGGAACGAAGAGTTTCCCAAGTACGATGAGGAGGAGGTATGTACGTCAAACACCCAAGACTACAGGAGAAATTCACCCCCATCCCAACCAAGAAATGGATCAAAAAATGTGGGTAAAGATGAGCGTAGACCAACATTAGCAAACCAGTAGATTGTTGGAGGAACAACAACAAAAAACTACCAGGCTTCTTGATACTGTACAAAAGTTACAAGAATAAATGGTGTGAGTAAGAAGTGATAATGAGAGATTGGTGTAGGAGCATGAGAAGATCCGTAAAATCCTCTCAGATAAAAAAAATCACGAGATAATTCAACCAAGTCGAGAACGAAACACCCAAGAAGAAGGTGAACAATAAAAACAACAAATGACAAACTAGAAAGCAACCAAACCCAACGAAGTAATAAACATAAGTCTTATAATGAAGCTGAGTCAGGAAATGTCTCTAACCAATAAGAGATAAAGAAACAGAAGGTAGAACTGTAAGGTGAATTATGAAAGATTAAACCTCCCACATTTGATGGAGAAGCTGAAGAAGTAGCAGAAGCATGGATAATAAAAATGAGAAAATATTTTCAAGTCTACAAGTATAGGAACAAACTAAAGGCTCGTTTAGCCATCTATCAATTGCGAGAAAAATCCACCTTATGGTCAGAAGAAGTTAATAATGTGTGAGGTATCAAGGATCATAATGTGACCTAGGATGAATTCTAGCAGTACTTTAAAGATAAATATCTAACAGAGAATTTTTATGATGAAAAATCTAGGGAGTTTCATGATTTGAGGTTGGGACAGCTATCCATGGATGAATTTGTAACTAAATTTACTTCCTTGTTGCGATATATGCCATATATAAGGGATGAAAAGGAGAAATTACAACGATTCCTGAGCGGCCTACCTACTCATATGAAGGAGAAAATCAAATTTGTAAACCCAAACACCATGGATGAAGTGATTCGAAAAGCACGTATGTGCTATTAGCAATCCAAGGTAAAAGGAGAAGATCGACAGACTTGGCCGCCTAAGAAAGGGCAAAGAAGTAATTCAAATTTAAAAAAAAAGAAGATCTGGTGCTGCCAAAAATTCAGCAAATAGATAGCTAGTAAGAAACCAACAGAGAACCAAGTGGTCACCAGAAGAACGACCCACTGAGGCATCTAGTAGACCAGATCATGGATAGACCCAAAAATCACCATTACAGTGTTGGGAATATGGTGAGATGCATTATTACAAGAATTTCCCTCACTGTGGAAGAAACGAAACTACAACTAATGTGCAAGAAGCATCCACTGTGGGGTACGTGGCGCAAAACATACCCAGAATCAATGCTACACTTGAATATCAGCAAAAGGATTACCATCCAACCATGATAGAACTTGAAGGTCAGATGTATTCCTACCCTGTATCTATTTTGGTTGAGCCTAGTGCTAGTTTAAGCTATGTAAATCCCAGGATTATGGAAAAATGTGACTTACAGTGCCAGAAATTTAAAAATCCTTGGCTAGACTAGTTGGCCACTGGAGCAAAGCAAATATTTAATGCCAAATTTTCCAATTTTCCCCTAGAATTTGGAAACCAACATATAAAGTTTGAAATAAATATTCTACCTTTAGGCTTGTACGATATACTATTAGAGATGGACTAGTTGGAAGTGCATTGGTCACTAGTGGACTACAAGTATAAAATCATTTATTATAAGGTTGAAGATAGAACACATCAAGAGCTGCAAGGAATTAAAAAGCCACCTCAGTTACATCCTATTACGACATCTCAATTGGAAAAACATATTAGGAAGGGGTGTCAAATCTATGTGATTCAAGTAGGATTTACTAACTTTAAAGATAAGGCTCCTATGATGGAAAATATACGTGTGATGCAAGATTTTATGGATAAATTTCCAGAAAACATACTAGGACTGCCACCAAAGTGGGACATAAATTTCCCATTGAACTAATGTTAGGGGAAGCACTGGTATCATGAGCACCACAACGAATGAGTGTGCCTGAATTGACAAAACTGATAATGCAATTACAAGAATTGTTGGACAATGGATATATTCATCCTAGTGTGTAACCATGGGGGCCACTAGTGTTGTTTGTGAAGAATAAGGATGGTACAATTAAAATGTGTATGGAATACAGAAAGCTTAATAAATTAATTGTTAAGAACAAATACCCACTGCCTCGGATCGATGACATTTTAGACCAAGTAAAAGGGGCAACTATCTTTTCAAAAATAGATCTAAGATTTGGGTATCATCAAATATAGATAAAGGATGAAGATATTTATAAAAAAACTTTCTGAACCAGATATGGGCATTATGAATTTTTGGTTTTATCGTTTAGATTGACCAATAAACCAATAACCTTCATGAGTTTGATGCATGGCATATTTCATCCATATCTCGATAAACTTGTCTAGATTTTTATAGATGATATATTAATCTATTCAAATAATTTGGAGGAACATAAGGAACATTTGCATATAGTGTTGAAAATGTTGAGAGACCATTAGCTATATGCCAAATTCAACAAATGTGACTTCTATAAAGAGAAATTCCAATATTTCGTACATGTCATTTCAGCCAAGGGAATAGTAGTAGACCATGAAAATATAAATACTATTATGGAATGGAGGGTGCCTAAAAAAATAGCAGACATATGATCCTTTATGGGATTGGCTGGTTACTATCGGCATTTTATAGAAGGCTTTCCAATAATTTTATTTCCCATAACCTCCTTGCAGCGAAAGGGGTGAGTGTCTAATTGGACAAGTGAATGCCAATCTAGTTTTAAAATTTTAAAATAACTGCTGACCACATATCCTGTTTTGAAAGTGGCAGATCAAAATTTAAAGTTTGATGTTTGCATTGATGCTAGCAAGGAAGGAGTAGGGGTAGTTTTGTCACAAAACGGGAAGGTAGTGGCATATGAATCTAGAAGTTTGAAAGATCATGAACAATGACACTCCACATATGATCCAGATTTGACCGCAATGATGCATGCACTTAAAATATGGAGGCACTACTTATTGGGAAAAAGGTTTGTGCTGAAAACTTACCATAGCAGCTTAACTAGCTATTTTAAACAAGTTGACTTGAATGCTCGCCAAGCTAGGTGGAATGCATTACTAAGCGAATTTAACTTTTAAATGCAACACTTTAAAGTAAAAGAAAATCAGGTTGCTAATACGTTAAGTAGAAAACTGCATTATGTGAATGAATTATACATTAATCATGTGGAATTCAAGTTCCAGGAACAGGTGAAGGAGGTTGCAGCAAAAGATCCTGAATACTAGTTTCTATGTCAACAAACACAAGATATCGAAGATAAAGGAAAAAAATCGGACTATACTATCTATAATGAAAAGCTACTGATTTTTAAAGGAAATTTATATATTCCTAATCAACTAAGTTTAATAGAGATGATTCTAGATGAGTATCATAGAAGTTCATATTCTGGACACTCTAGCTATCAGAAAATGTTAATAGCCATCATAAAAGATTATTTTTGGCCTGGTATGCACAAAGACATCGTTGAATATTTGACTAAATGTTTGGAATGTCAACAGGTTAAATTTGAGCATCAGCACTCAGCTAGCTTACAGTAACCTATACCAATACCAGAGTGGAAGTGGGAAGTTATATCGCTGGATTTTATTATTGGCTTACCAAGATAAAAGAGACACAATGACTCTATAATGGTAGTTGTTGATCAGTTGGGAAAATAAACTCATTTTATTCCCATACAATAGAATTTTAAAACTGTACTGATTGCTGACATATTCACGAGGGAGATATTCAGATTATATGGCATTCCAAAAACAGTCATCTCAAACAGAGATGTGAAGTTTACCTCAGCCCTTTGGAACACACTGTTTACATTACTAGGCACACAAATCCAGTTTAGCATGACATATCATCCTCAGACGGATGGGAAAACGGAATGAGTAAACAAGATACTGGAGGACATGCTACAAATGTATGTAATGCAACAACAGTAAAATTGGGAAGATTATCTGCATCTAGTAGAATTTTCCCACAACAATGAGTACCAGGAATCTGTCAAGATGAGATTGTTTGAAGCTTTATACGGTAGATAGTGTCAAACACCCATTAATTGGAGTAGTCGAGAAACAAAACTAATGCTTGGACCAAAAATGTTGGTTGAGATAAAGCGAGAAGTCAAGAAGATCTGACAAAATTTAAAGACTACCGAGGATAGACAGAAAGTGTATGCGGATCGAAAGAGGACATATAGGGAGTTCGAAGTGGGTGATCACGTTTATGCCTGAATTATACCCAAGAAGAGTACGTTAAGGTGGAATACCTGTGCCAAGTTGGTTCCTCAATTCTGTGGACCTTTTCAAATTTTGGAAAGGGTGGGGCCAATAGCCTACCGATTAGCTTTACCACGACACATACGAGTGCACAATTTGTTCCACGTGTCTATGCTAAAAAGAGACATACATGATTTGAATAATGTAATACACTGGAAGAATATTCAGATATGAATGGAATGGGAATTAACATCTCTAATGAAGATAAACAATTGTTTATTAATTTAAACTTTTGTTGGTTGCAGGTCGAACCGGATGGTGAATTCCTGGTAGAACCTCAATGCATTCTTCGATCAGAGAGAAATAATGCTCCGAAGGCGAGCCATCACCCAAGTTAAAATGAAATGGAATAATTTTAGCCCAGAGGAGGCGACTTGGGAAGATGAAAACTTTGTACGAGAGGCATATCCAGAACTCTTTACTGGAATGGCATAACACAAAGGATGGTGTTTCCCTTAAGTGGGGAAGTTGTAACATGCACTTTTATTGTCAATTAACTTAGGTACATTTTTAATTTAGACATTGGAGTTATTTTAAATTAATAGGATTAACAAGAATGTTAATCAAGCTATCAACTAAAGCTTTTATTTTTGAATAAATATTGAATTATGGTATATTTCCATAAGTATGATGGTAAAAATTTTCCAAGAATCCCAAGTAGTTGATTAAGCAGTTACTGGTAGTTACCTTTCCTTTGGGATGAAACGAAAATCCTACAGGAGGAAAGGGGTTTTGTGTAGGTGATGATGTTGGGAAAAATACTAATAGGGGGTGGGGGGAATCAGTATTTATAAGTCACTGTAAACTTTTACTTTTCCATTACTGATTTCTATACGCGACTAATGAAACCAACTAACATATACACACAGATATATTTAAGAAAACTTGCATATGTCCAGAGATCTTATTATGCAGAGAATTCTTTACTTAGATAAGTGCATCATTCATTCATCATATGTTTAGTAAGAAGTAAGCATGTGCAATAAGAAAAAAATAAATCATCACACATAAGCAACACACATGAAAACTAGGATTTAAGGTGGAAACCCAAGTACGGAGAAAACCACTGTTGTTTTCGTCTTTTTCTTCAATATTTATTATAAAGAAAACTGCTTACAATCTTGTATTGGTTTAGACTCATACTAGCATGCATGCATCTACCTGCAAAAGGCTGCAACCTGCTCTAATTCTCCAGCTACTATTGGAAGGGAGGTACACCCCTATAATCTCTTTTACCAGCCACTACTGGAAGGGAACTTCAACCCCCTGATCAAAACACTAGCTTCTACTAGTAGGAAGATTCTACTTCCACATTGAAGGCTTCAACCCTTAGACCACCGCAGACCACGTTTTATCAATTTTCACACTGGATCTAACAGCTTCCACACAACACACCTTATAGGCCTCTTTTCATCATATTTTTAGACTAGACCCACTCCACACATTTAAGCTCAAATAAAATACATCAACTGGAACTTATAACCCCATCAATTCATTCATTCAATCATCAATCAACCAACCAACCACTGATCTTTAATCATAATCAACTAGTAGCATAATCAGTATTCAAACAACCCAGATATGTACGAAGACATCATTGACATACAATAGTAGTACAGCAAAATAGATCATAATTTTCCTTCCGCATACTTCAACAAAACCCTAGATTCCATACGCACTTTTGCTGAAACGAACCTACGTATATACGTGATTTTGTTGAGATGAACCTACGTATAGATCTGAAAAATTTATAGGACTACGCAACTCTTTAGAACAAATAAACAACTCTTATCTAACCCTTCACTTCAGCAAACATTCGCCAGATCATAGATTTAAACATTCCATAAACAGATCTAGAAAATATATAGTCATTTCAGATCTAGAGATCCTAATCCATCATTGTATTCATAGGTGCATTATTATTTCAGATCTATCAATAAATTGTAACCCATTCCATGCAGATATATGTCAGAGTGAAGTATTCATTAATACCCATACACATGCACACCCATGCACTATGATCTTCTTCTCCTTATATAGTTTTAGCTTTTACCAATACCTTGAGCCAAAACCACACAACTTCCGATGGTATTCTTGCACAGAATCAAATAGACAATACAACGCTTAATACTATGGGCTAATACCATGGTAATGCCCCTTGGTATCATAATTTTAGAGCGCAAAAGGCATATGTGACTTTTTTTCTTTGTACCTACATGTATACGCAACTTCTCTTAATAAAAACTATGTATATACTAATTTTGGATGTATACGCAGGTTGTTTGTATACCAAGTAGCGTATACATTGCCTCCATATGCAGGTTTCCTTCATCAAACCTGTGTATACATTGAGAAATATTTTATGTTTCAATTCTCTAGCACTTACTGGAATTCCTTTCTCTATGACATCTGAACTAGCCTGTAGAAAAATCATTTTTACATCTTTAACAAATAGGTTGCTATCAAAAGACAACTCATCAAGTAGGTTTCTATCAAGGACAACGTCATCAAGTAGGTTTCCAGCAAGGATAACATATTGCATCATATTGCCAACAATATCCCCCTTTGGACTTGATGGTAACCATGATGGTGTTTGATCACCACAATAGATAGATACATTAATCATAACCATTATTCAAACACCCAGATACTCTCCCCCTTTGACATCAAGCACAAAGGGCGGATCAATACCAAAAAAAGGTTTCTCTTTCCTTGTAGAAAGAAGAGCTTTGTAGATCTCATGTGCACTAAAATTACCTTGCTCCCCCTAAGTTCATGCTAAATCTTCAGACATATTTTTCAATGAAGTACATGAATCTATAACTCATATCAATATGACCTTTCCTATCACCAAAGACTCATACTTACATCAATGATCCAACCAAGTGGATTTATAGATTTGACTAAACTACCCAACCAAGTGGGTTTACAAATTTTGACTCAATACCCACCCAAGTGGGTTTACAAATATTGAACAATATAATTATAAATCTTCCGGGAAATCACATACGGAATTTTTAGAACCGATGCGTTTCGAACTACCAACTATAGTTCATCATCAGGATAACGAGGACTGGCTGATCTAACATACACATTTATAACCTGAAGAGAGAAGCAACAGTAAAAACCCTACAAGTTAAAAAATGGTAAAAAATAAGAAAAATTATAAAATAATCCAAAAATATAACTACCAACCTTTAAAAAATTAAAAACGGTCAAAAATAAAACCAAACATAAAAATATAAAAAGACATAAGTACCCCTTCATATAAAATCAACCCTAAAAACTAAATTAACTCCCCCATAGAAACAAGAAAAAAAGGTTATTAAGTGAAAAAATATTCAAGTCAACGTCAAAAATTATAAATAAATTATATATAAATAAAATAAAATAAAATAAAATAAATAATAAATAAATACATGAATGAATAAAATCAGAATTAGAAACAAGAATTAAAATACAAAAAATAAAATAAAAATAAAGTAAAATAAAATTAAAAATATAAGAATAAATTATTAGTATTTTATTTTAATAAATAATTTTTTTTATAAATCAATAAATAAAATAACAAAATAATAATGAAAAGACCAAATCATAAAACTAAAGAATAAAAGGACACAATAAAAAGTAAAATAAAAACCAAAGAAATCAAGTCAAAGTCATATACTAAAAATAAATAATTTACAAATCAATAAAATAAATTATGAAAAAAAAAAATTAATAATAATAATATATATATATATATATATATATATAAGTAAAAAATAAAAAATAAATAAATAATTTTAATGTATTTTATTTTAATAAATAAATAAATAAATAAAATAACATAATAATAATAAAAAGACCAAATCATAAAAACAAAGAAAAACAAATAAAACAGGATCCTTACCGGGAATGAAGAGATGGAATCCAACAGCTGCTCACTTTCCATCTATCATCCCTATTCAACGTGCGGGACCTCTTCTCAATCTCAATCACCTCCCTAAATTTCCGATGATGGAAATGGTCAACCCTAGCAAGGATTCTAGTGTCCTCTATACAAATGTGATGCTTCGTCTTTTCTGCATGCTCAGCTAACGCAGAGGACTTGGTTCTACCATGCTTAATATCCACAGCATGTTCCTGGAACCTCTTATTAATCGACCGACCAGTTTCACCAATGTAGGGTGTCCCGCAAGAGCACGGAATCAAATAAACACCTTTCACACTTTTAGGGTCCAACTGATCTTTAACTGATTTAAGGGAGCCCCGAATGGTGTTTAAAGGTTTAAAAAGTCCTTTCATGACTGAATATAACAATTTTACATCATCGGTATCAACATGACATTTTCATCAAACTACAGATATGAATTTTTATAACCAATACCAAAAGATCTCAAGGGAGAGATCATACTTCAGCAACCAACATAATGCCAACAATGCATTACTCTCAGCAAGGCTATTGCTCCCCCTGAAACTGTGCTCCTGATCACCATAACATCTCATTCATCAAAGCATCTTCATCAAGTAGATAATCAAAACTTAATAGCATATCACCAGATATAACCATCAACATCAGATCAAGAAAATTACTGTTAGCAGCATATCAGAAACAGTTCTTGAGTTTGTCTCACTATTTTTCTTATCAGATAAAAACATATGGAACTGTCACCATTGGAACTCGTGTGTATACGCGGCTTTAGTTCATGAAACCCACGTATAGAAAGTGAAATACTGAATATTTCACAACTCCATCTCCTTATGGATTTATACATTCCGCACCTATCTTCTGTTGTCACATTAGATGCATTGCTAGAAATAAACTCAACCATAATTACCAAACCAACCATGGGAATAACCATATATTTCTCCCCCTATGATGATACATTACTAATTCCTATAATGTATCACACATCACTCCTGCAGTCATTATGAGAAGAAAACTTTAGAAAAATATGACTGCAGTAGGGTCAATATTCCCTACATTTTTGACCGATGCTTCTTCTTTTTCCAGCTTTTCTTGTAATTTCTTATTGTGTGCTGGAACTTCTTAGATTTGTTCATAATACTTAACCTGCAATCAATGGCCTTATGCCCAAATGAGTTACAATAGAAACAACATCCATGAAAGCATCCTCTCTTTCTTGATCTATTCAATTCTTCAAAAATCGGATCACTTTCTTTTAAGGAATTATCATCATCCATGGTACATGCCATGAGTACTTTCAGATTTTGATCAAAATCTTCTTTTCATTTGAAAATCCATAATTATCTTCATTTGTATAATAACTCCTTCCTTTTTCAAACTGTTTCCTTTTATCATGATTTTCTTCATAAGGACATTTAGCAGCATAATGACCAACTCTTCCACAAGAAAAACACTTGAAGGGAAGCTTACCTATGAATCTTCTAGTACCTGGTTGAAGTCTTCTCACAAAATTTTCTTCTTCTTCTTCTGATATATAACTTGATTCCTTGAAAACTTCCTTTTATTTTCCTTTTACACATGCCTTAAAGGCAGCTTCTCTGACTTCTGAGGGACCTCCTCTTCTCATTTCAAAAGCAGTCAGGATACCATGTAGTTGAATAACAGTAAGAGTTTGTAGATCTTTCTTTTCTTCAATAACTGACACTTTTGACTCGAACTTTGGAGTTATAGATCTCAATATCTTTCCTACTAAAGTTGAGTCTTTTATATCTTAACCCATATTCCTCATATAATTCACAATCTCATCTAATCTTATGAATAAACTTGCAATAGTTTCATCATCATTCATTCTGAAATTTTCATATTGCATTCTAAGACTTTAAAGTTTGGCACTTTTTACCTTTACATCACCTTCATAGCTCTGAATGATCTTGTCCCATATTTCCTTTGATGAATTGAGCTGCATAACTTTGACAAATTTTGTTTCTGATAAGCTTCCTAATAAAGCATTGAAAGCTTTTGTATTGATTTCATATCTCTTTCTTTTTTATGCATTTGTAGGAACACTTGTTGGATATTGGTAACCTCCTTCCACGATTCCCCATACATATTCTCCAAGACTTTGAAAACAAGCTCTTGTTTGTATCTTCCAGAATAATATATTACTTCCATTGAACAATGGTGGCTTGATATAAAATACTCCTTCATGACTTCTCATTGTGACGGATCTCCTTTAAGCGATCAAGCTTCTTCTGAAGGACCTACTCTGATACCAATTGTTGGGAAAAATACTGAGGGGATTATAACTCACTGTAAACTTTTACTTTTCCTTTACTGATTTCTATACACGACTTTAATGAACCCAACTAGCGTATACATGCAGATATATTTAAGAAAACTTATGTATGTCCAGAGATATTATGATGCAGATAATTCTTTACTTAGATCAGTGCATCATTCATTCATCATATGCTTAGTAAGCAGTAAGCATGTGCAGTAAGAACAAAATAAATTATCACGCATAAGCAACACACATGAACATCAGGATTTAAGGTGGAAACCCAAGTTGGGAGAAAACCACCGTTGTTGTCATCTATGTCTTCAATATTTATTATAAATAAAATTGCTTACAATATTGTATTGGTGCATACTCATAAGAGTACGTAGGCATCTACTTGCAGAAGGTTGCAACCTTCTATTGTTCTCTAGCTGATATTGCAAGGGAGCTACAACCCCCTAATATAGTTTATCAGCCACTACTAGAAGGGGGCTTCAACCCCCTGATCAAAACACCAGCTTCTACTGGGAGGAAGCTTCTACTTCCACACCGAAGGCTTCAACCCTTGGAACCACTGCAGACCATGTTTCATCAATTTTCACACTGGACCCAACAGCTTCCACACAACACACTTTGTAGGCCTCTTTTCATCAGATTTTTAGACTGGACCCACTCCACACATTTAAGCTCAAAAAACATACATCAAAATGAAACTTATAACCCCATAAATTCATTCATTGAATCATCAATAAAAAAAACCAACCACTGATCTTTAATCATAATCAACTAGCAGCATAATCAATATTCAAACAACCCAGATCTATATGAAGACATCATTGATAGACAACCGTAATACAACAAAACAGATCAGAAATTTCCTTTCGCATACTTCAACAAAACCCTAGATTCCATATGCGCTTTTACTGAAACGAACTTGTGTATATATGCGATTTTGCTGAGACGAACCTACATATATATCTAAACTCATTATAGGACTGCACAAATCTTTAGAACAAATAAACAACTCAAATCTTACCATTCACTTCAACAAACATTCACCAGAGCACTAATCTAAACATTTCATAAACAAATCTAGGAAATACATAGTCATGTTACGTCTAGAGATCCTAATCCATCATTGTATTCATAAGTGCATTATTATTTCAGATCTATCAATAAAATGTAACCCATTCCATGCAGATATACTTCAGAGTGAAGTATTCATTAATACCTATACACATGCACACCCATGCACTATGATGTTCTTCTCCTTATATAGTTTTAGCCTTTACCAATACCATGAGCCAAAACCACACAACTTCCGATGATATTCTTGGACGGAATTAAATAGACAATACAAAACTCAATACTATGTGCTAATACCATGGTAATGCCCCTTAGTATCATAATTTTAGAGCACAAAAGGCATATGCAACTTTTCTTCTTCGTACCCACGTGTATATGCGACTTTTCTTCATAAAAACTGTGTATATACTAATTCTGGATGTATATGTGGGTTGCTTATATAACAAGTAGCGTATACATTGCCTCCATATGTAGGTTGCCTTCATGAAACCTGCGTATACATTGAGAAATATTTCATGTTTCATTTCTCTAGCACTTACTGGAATTCCTTTCTCTGTCACATCTAAACTGACCTGTAGAAAATTTGTTTTTACATCTTCAACAAATAGGTTGCTATCAAAAGGAAACTCATCAAGTATGTTTCCGTTAAGGAAAACTTCATTAAGTAAGTTGCCATCAAAGACAACATATTGCATCATATTTCCAACAGATGATCAACATCTAAGGAGCTGAAAGGAGAGAGTATCTAGAGCTGGTGGAAAACCAGTGGAACTCTGCTACCTATTATAGGAGACGAGACTCGGCAAGAGTCCTGAGGCCTACCTCCTTAAAATATTTTATGAAATCCTACTTTGGTGAGGAGCATGGGGGGAGCTTAGGATGTCAATTCCTCTCTCAAGGTTGTATGGATGCCATCAACTTTACTTATTTGAGATATGTAAACTAGAATGGAAAGAAATGAAAATAAATATTCTTAATATGTTCAACTTATAAACTGAATTTCTGAGAATGTGAATATCTTTTACAGAGGAAGAAATAAAATTCTGAGTATGTGGTTATCGGAGTTACAGGAGTAGTAAATATTCTGTGAATGTGTATTCAAACAATTTTATTTTCCTGAAAACTATTATTGTAAAATGAGGTTTCTGAGAGAATGAGTATTAGAAAGTTTTTAATTACTTTTTGACAGAATTTCGTAACCATTAACTGGTTGGATAGTTATTCCCCTTGGCAACAGTACCCAAAACAGAAATTCTATCCTGTATATGAAAAAATAATACATGGACAGAGGGTAAACACTCTCGAGTTGGTCCGGTCACCTATGTAGAATATTTTTATTACAAAGAAAAAATAAAAAAGTTTTCCCAGAAAATATATGACATGGAAAGAAAGAACTGTCATGGAAAGAAAACAATGATAAAACTAAAATACCAACATTTAAATAGCACTATTTACAATTTCTATTTATATTCTTTTAAATAGGAATTTGTATAAATACAAAATACATTTTCTCAGGATATAGACAACCAAAAATAAAGAACTGTAATTTCTGAAAATAAACTCTGGTTATAAATTTCTTCCAAATGAAAAGGAAAAACCAGATTAAAAGACAACTGTGGAACTAAAAATACGTGAAATATAGTGTAGATAAAGAAACTAAGACATGCAACTCGAAAGATAGAGCTAAGTAGTAAAGAAATGCTAGAATCTTTAATAGTTGTAATGGGTCTTCTTGAATAACCATGAACGCATCTATTAACCAAAGAACGAAATGCCAGCCGAGATATATGAATATATCTCAAACATTAACCTTGAATAATTACGGTACCAGAGAGAGTCAAAAACCTTAAAAACCCTTACATCCCAAATCTAGCAGTGGTGACAGTGTCGACACACAGAAAGGCCATGACTGTGAGGGAAAAGTAGAAACACTCAGCAATTAACTTAAATACAAAAGTATTAAACTGTGAAAACCATTACAGGTATTTGTACAGTAATGAAATACCAATAAAACTCATGTTGTGTGCGGAATATAAGTAAAAACATTAAGATATATACGACAGTCTCGAAAAAACCCAAAACCCTTGAAGAGGGATTGGATTTAGAATTAACCGTACATAGTCTTAGAGACCATGATATTAAAACATTAAGAGAAATGTATGAGACGAAAAAGGGAGGCTACCCTGGAATGACTTTGTGCACCTGTAAGGAAGCGAAAGTCATCAGTTGGGTATGTCATACAGAACCCGAAAACACTATGGTTATAGAGAGTCGATATTTCACCTGCATGTGAAGAGAAAGGGCCATTAACACAGTGATAAAGAAATGTAAATGTTGCAGGACAATGTGAATGATATGCAAGAACATTGAATACAACTTACCTCAAGACAAATAGGTAGCGAGTTCCTTGCATGTGTTCCAACAGCTCAAACCATTATATTAAGAGCATAAAATGGAGATAAATGAATAAACAACCATAATGCTCAAGAAGGGAGATATATAAAACTCACCATTGACGAAACCTGCGGAGAGAACCCTTCCCATCGTACAACAATTTAGAGGACACAGTGTGAGCATAGCTCTCATGGTTACGCCGTCGATGAACATGTTGACTGCACAAGGGTCTCGACAAACCATCCATTAAACCCTCAGTACTGAGTGCAGTAGCGTCACACATATTAGAATCTGTTAAGTGTAAAGGATAATGTGAAGGAGCAGAGCAAGATGCGAAGAAGTGAAGAGCACGGTCTTATCATAGCCAGAACATCGGGAAATTAACAAAAGATTTTTTGAATTTGCAGAGCACGACGGCCGAAGCAACAAAACAAAATGAAGAATGCAGTTAGGGTTTGGGGGGTAAGGTAATACCCTAACCACCCCAGGAACCTTTTCAACCATAGATCCCGATCTCAAATTGACGGTGGATGGTTGCACACTTGTCTCCACAAATCAATACGATGTCAAATCAAAGCTAAGGCATATTCAGGTGGAGATAAAACTTATATACAATCATTTAATAAATTATGCCAGCACTCATTAATCAAACTCGACATTATTATATGTATAACGATTATCCAATGTATATATGAATGTTGATTAACCTTGGTGCGAAATGAAGATTAATAAAAGGACTCAAAGCCATATAAATGTTTAATGTTTATATTATAAGGAAGGATGGTTAATTTAATGTCTAGATATGAAATAAACATATATAGTATGAATATATATAGTATAATGAGTATAGTATATATCTTAATTATGGTAACAACATTGCTATTTTTTTAGATGCACATGGAAAATCTAATCCTTAAAATAGTAATTAATTCATTTTCTAAAGTGAATTATTAAAGGTATTGTGGACTTGATTGCTATAGGTAAATTTTTATTTTTATTTTTACTGTGAAAGGTAAATATTATTAATGAACATCACAAGAAGACTACAACCGGTATTTACATCGGTTTATATTGTTTGCATTAGCAAATTTTTTTTTTAACGTAGGGTATCATACCTTTCACCCTAATTTGTAATAAAATTAAATCAAGACTGGCAGAAATGCTCAACGTACAATTTGTGTGATAAAATCCATGCTTTGAGAAAGGCTTCACCGTGCATGATGTTTATAATTGACGTATGAATTGCAAACAGATCTATTTGTTAAGGCCTGGAATATGCAAACGGGAAAACAATTTATTTTGGGTGGAAAACTTGCCATTGAACGATTATGGAAGTGTAGGTTGGAATTGTTTAAATTATAATTGCAGCATGGAGTAGTTTGAGTGAAGTGATACCTAAGAATACGGAATTTCATTGTCAAAATTTTTAAGTTTCATTTCGAAATTATAGAAAAGAGAGATTCGTTTGAGATGCAGCGGAGTACATGATTTCGTTTCTCAAATTGTATGACTATTGCTTCTTTATGTCCCATCACAATCCATTTTCAGTTTTCGTTTGTTATACAGGATTGCCGACATCGCCGGTTTGGCATATTTTAGGAATTTATCAATCATGAGATCTAATTGTGTTACTCTGTTAAAACTTGCCATAACAACTTTGGCGAAAAAAAGGCATTTGAGCACACTCACATGCAGGGAATAATGGTAAGGGTTGTCAGTGGAAGAATTGTAGGTAATGAATAGACCGATTATTATTAGAATTTTATGGCGATATTTTGATATCATACACTTTCCTTTTATGATAATGGTATGTAATAAATAAACTAATTATTAGCCATTAATGGTAAGTACTATATAAATTCTTACTCTTATTGAATATTATTTGAATTTTATAGAATAATTTGATATCAATACATTTTTTTTTTTTTTAATAATGATTATTTAAATTAAAGTTTACATTTTCTTTTATGATAATATTAATAAATAAATAAACAAATATAATTTTATTTTAATAAAACAAATTTTATCACATACGCTATTCTTACTCTTATTTAATTTTATTTGATAAATAATTAAACTAATATTATTTTATTTTAATAAAACAATTTTTATCACATACACTATTCTTACTATTTTTTAATTTTATTGGATACTTTAATATTTATAGAATACTTTATTCTCTTACATTGTCCTATTGAGATTCTTGTGGTTGTTAATGACTATATAAATTAAAAATTATTTTTTAAAATATTAATGATAATTATCAATTATATAAAAAGTTAGAATTGATTATTTTCACAATTAATTATTTAAAGAATTTATTTTTATTTTTAAATACGATTTTTTAAGCAATGTACAAAATATTTGTGATGGTTTTCTAAATTAATGTTGATTAAATTTGTTGGTTGCAAGATAATGAAAGTTGGTAGTTATTAATAATTGTAATTATCCATAAAGTTTTTTTTTTCAATAAATATGAATATTCATGTTTATTAAGATTTTCGTGTATTCATTCAAACTAATTATACTATGACCAAGTTAATGATACCAACTCATAAATAAATATAAAAAGAATGGACATTATAATATTTGTTGAAAGGTTTAAACCAAGATCATATGTCCCTACTTATGATTAGGCTTTGCATTAACATAAATTCATATCATACCCATAATAACTATATAACTTATTTTTTCTACTTTTCATTCTAATTATTGATATAAAAATTACATATAAAATTTATTTTTAATACGTCTATCCCATTAGAATCACATTGCTTCATAAAAACCTTTGCAAGATTTTCTTATATTCATTCCTATGATAGCTTCATGTACCACAATCATGAGTGGGTATCTTATCTAATTATGGACATTCATACACTCACAATACAATTCAACATAGTGGAAACACCATCTCCACTTAATTTACCAACCTTATTGTTTTTTGTAAATTAGAAAGTTATGTTAACATATAAAAAAGCAATTACATCATGAGCAAGCCAGTGAGAGTGAAAGCTTCAACACTAAGAGAAGAGAACTGTGGGCAGAAGAGTTGACCCTCTTGCGAGGTGATTTACATGGGAGTTAGCAGCGGGGGCAAGAAATTTACAAAAAAATGGGAACGCATACCCAAAAAAAAATGGCCAGCCTAGCCTTGCATAAGGAGAAGGCCCCGATAGGCTGAGAAACTGTACAATGCGATAGTGCGAATAAATCCGAATAACACTAGACATAAGAAAAAAGAAACCTGGAAGCATCTTGGGACTGAGCGAGCATTTAAGCCATGTATTCCCTAGGGTAATCATCAAGACTGATGGGGCACTTTGGGCTGTTTCCTTCGTCTGTAGCATGTTGGGCTTTCCCGATCATGGAGGGGCCTACTACCTCCACTTTGATCTTTGGAATACCATGCCTACTGGCAGTTCTTCTCTTGAGCATAGTATAGTGAGGAGAGTTTTTATCAACAAAATGTCGGTGGTAGACCTCCCCCACATAGATCAAGAATTTCTCTATGAGGGCATCTAGTTTATTTTCCACAACATTATTACTTTCTCGCTGCTCCTGCAGAGCCAAATCCAGCATGGTTTTGGTTTTCCAATGGAGCTCAATATCTCTACTAAATATGTTTTCAATCACCCTTGTCAATCCATGATCTAGGATCCAGTTTATAGAAGCGTCGACCTCTTCTGTGGAGACCATTTGGAGGACGTTCCAGGCTCTATCTTCCTGCTTGAGGATGTGATCCTTGGAGTCCTGAGTTATGGTTTTCTCATAATTAATAACATCATTTATCACGACGGTCATCACTCTTGTAGTTGGAGGCATGTTAAAGGAAGACCAACGGAAGTCGTGACTGCGACTGCCCCTCCCTTGGGCCGAAGAGTCAGAGTGGCAAGGAGCCATGCCAGTGGAGGGCTTGGAGAATGGAAGGCTAGAGGGCAGAGTAAGAAGAGAGCTAGGCTTAACGAGAATGGATAACAAAAGGCCGCAGGACAAAGTAATAGACTGGAACCTTGACATGTAGGGGGTGGGGGAGTGCTTGGGAGAAGACTCGCAAAGGAATGAGACAATAAGGCTTGAGTCCGGGTATACATAGGCTACAGGCAAGGTGGATAGATGGGAATTCGAGGGGAGGAAAATGATGAGAAATCACACGCAGTGTAGAGGGTGGTTAATGCAGCTGGGGTGCATGAAGCTAGAAAGGCCATAAGGGTGATAGGCAGTGGAGTAAGTGGAGGAATTTGTACCTTTGTTGATGCGAAAGAGGTTATGGGGGATCCAGATCATGATGCAATCAAAGGAGGATAAAAAACCCAACTAATTCAGTTTTTACATGTCTGGCCTTTCAATTTTGATAATGATGGCACAATCTTCCTTTACATTGGATTACGTGAGATCATCCCACTCTTGTGGGAGGAGGCAGATATTACCTTCCACACCAACATTGAGAAATATGCTTGCCAACTGGTTTGCTTTGTGTCTGATACCGTGGAAGGAGACACCATCAACATGGTTAATGTGAATCTTGATCTGATGAAGAAGCTTGGTGAGCCTCCAACTATTTGAAACCTGTGCAGCGCTCCCACCTTGTCGGATTTTCCGACAAACTTGGCTTGTGACCATCGAGTGCCCCTCCATAATTAGAGTTTAGATGTTTTGATCCCTTGCAACCACCAAACCGTGTTCTAGAGCCTAAAATTATGTTGCATTGTTTGTGGAATGGCTGAGATTTCCATCATAGACCCATATGATTTTCTCTGTGGAATTTCTGAAAGCTTCGTCGAAACTCACATTACCAGGGTTTCCTTTGGCAACACAATCATAATTTAACTTTATGAAACCAATCTTCAGAGGAAGTTATAAGAGTTTAGTAGCCTGGGGGGAGAGCTATGGGAGATCTAAGGAGGGACAAAGATGGAGATGTCCAACATGATAATAATGCGGAGGTTCTCCTGAGAAGGTGGATTCGAGGGATCAGCTCACTTTGAGAGGGTAACTAATTCGCGAAGTATCTACTTGAGACCTGAGATGATCTGTTCTTCTGCCTTTTGCAAATCTTTGAAAATTCGGGCATTTCTTTTTTTCCACAGATACCAACATATTATTCCTGGGAGGATATTCCAGGTACGATTGATCTGTGGATGAGAGGAGAAGGAGGAACGCCATAATTCGATGGTAAGGAGAATGGATTAGGGGTCCCTGTGAGGAGCTCTGAAGACCAGGGAGGCCCAATTCCATATATTGGAAGTGGAAGTGCATTCATTTAAAAGGTGGTTGGTGGTTTCCTCTGCAATTCTGTAAAGTATGCACCTATAGGGTCCAATGAAGCCCTTCTTATTGAGTTTTTCCAACTTAATATTTTCTTGTGCATAATTAAACAGAGAAAAATGGAAATTTTGGGCTAATGCCTACGGTCCCATAAAGCATTCCATTTTCGATAAAAGGGAATGGGACTGGGGGGAACCACATAGTTGTATGCTTTCTTGATATTGAAGTGGGCAGCTGGGTTCTTCCCCCACCTGAGTTTGTCATTGTCGCCTTCAATTTGTATTTGTCTTTGGTTGAGATCTTCTAAAATAACCTTCTAGGACAAGGGATAGATTATTTGATCCTAGTATGAAGCTTCGAGCCACTCCCTCCAACATGTGTTCTCGTTATTGGTCTTCCAATAATGTTTCACCAGCAGTTTTTTTTTGTTCTCCATCTGAGTTTTCATCTATCAGTACTGATTCTGATTCAACCTGGGGCTCTGTTCCCACTCGTCATCCTAGAATAAGGAAATTTCACCGTTTCCAAATTCCCAGAAGCAATGATTTTGGATAGTTTCTTTGTTTCCCCAAGCTTGGTTCCACATTGCAGAACCTTTGATGGTGCTACTTAAAAGAATGAGAGTATGAAGGTGATGTGTGAGAGCATATTTTTCTTTGCACAATTTAGCCTAAGAGAATTTAGAGTTGGTTATCCATATCCACCAAGTTTTTTCCCCTAGGGCTTTCCCTATTGTTTCTGGATCTCTGAGACCCAGACCTCCTTCGTGCTTCGATTTGCAGACTTTTTCCCAAGGAACCAGGACCCATTTTCCATTATCCTTTTTTCCTTTCCAGAGGAAGTTCATTTGGATGTCTCTAAGGTGAAAATATATTTATTTTGGGGCAGAAAGGGCCAAATATTTATACAGAGGAATGGCTTGCAGGATTGATTTGACAAGCACCAAACGACCGACCAAGTTTAATGTTTGAAAGGTCCAATTGGCTAGTTTTTTTTCCAGCTTGGTAGTTAGGCTTCCCATTTGGATTTGGCTAGAGGTTTATCCATGAGGAGGACACCGAGATATTTGGAAGGGAAGGTGTTGAGTATGAACTGAAGAATTCTAGCGATGTTTTTTTGGATGGGTAGGGAGGTGTTGAGGAAGAACAACTTGGATTTTTCCACATTGATGGAGGTACCCAAGGCACCAGAGAACTTAGCCAGGATGGATTTGAAAGTGAGGGCTTCTTTAACGGATGGAGTGCCCATGGGAAGGGTATCATCTATGAATTGTTGGTGGGTAGATGGGGGAATTGAGTTATAAATTTTAATGCCTGAGATACATCCATTGGAGGAGGTAGCTGAAATAGACCGGTCAAGCCCCTCAACCATGATAACAAAGAGAAAGAGGGATATGCGGTCCCCTTTCCCAATGCCTTGGGTGGGGCTGATAATTTTGAAGAGAGAGCCATATAGAATGTTGGAGAAAAAATCCCTTGAAACAATGGCTATGATCCATTTAGCTCATCCATTTTTGAAGCCGAAAGCCTCCAACACTTCCTTATGTATTCCCAACTTATTTTATGAAAGGCTTTGGACATTTCTAATTGTATAAGCATGCTAGGTTTCTTTTTAACTTTGAGATAATAGATGATTTCCTGAGAGAGAATGATATTTTCTAGGATTTGTCTACCTTCAACATAACTCGATTGATTTGGAGATATGAGGAGGGGTGGGATAGTCTTGATTTTTTTTGCTAATACCATGGAAATGATTTTTTATATGACATTGCAGAGAGAAATTGGCCAAAAATTGTCTAGGGAGTTCGCATCATCAGATTTCAAAATCAAAGTGAGGAAGGTGAAAGTTAAAGCTTTTAAGATTGAATTTTGAATGCGATATTCCTCCACTAATTCATGAACCTCCATCTTCATTATGGGCCATCATTCTTTGAATAAGTCAGTGGTGAATCCATCCGAGCTGGGTTATTTACCATTTGGCAGGGAAATAACCACCTCCTCGACCTCTTACATAGATACCTTTCTGAGCATCATTTGATTATGTTGCTGAGTCAAGAGAGTCGGGATGTGTTCAATTATTATTTTTATAGCTTCAGACCTGTTATTGTTAGTTTCAGTGAGGAGTGAGCCAAAGCATTGGTTGAGTTCCTCTTCCAAATCTGCATGGGTGTGTATTGTATTTCCCTGCCTAGTCTTGAGGCTCGGGATTCTATTGTTTTTTTTGTGCTGGATCATAGAGCGGTGGAAGAAAGTTGTATTCTTCTCCCCACATTTCAACCTATTTATGCGAGACTTTTGTAGGCACGGTTTTTCTAATTAAGAAACCATTTCCTCCCAGTTGTTCTGGAGATGGATTTCCTCTTTTTTTCTCTACTATTGATGCTTTTTTGTTGCACGGATTCCTATTTTAGTTCCATCAATTTCTTCTCCAAGATGATATTTCCAAAAAAAAAATATTCCAGATCCTTATCTATGCCTTAATGAATTTCAACTTTTTTCCGTAAGCCATAAATTTTGTTTCCTTGGTTGCGCTGAGGGGTCTCCCACCATTATTTCATTTTTTCTAAGAATTCTGGGTGATCAAGCCAGAAATCCTCAAATCTAATGGGTTTCTCTTTGGGTCTAGTTGAGATCTACAGAGATATGGAAATGGGCCAGTGATCTGCACTAACCTTAGGAAGGATTCTGGGTTTCGTTTCCCAGGAGGTTAGTGATTAGAACTAGATCAAGGACCTAAGGATTATCTCAAAATTCAAGTTTATGAGATTGGGTTGAAACCAAGATGGTTGAATAGGTCTTATCTTCCTGATTTCGGTGCCACAAACAGTTCGAAAAACAGACACCGTATGAAGAAGTTATTGCACTTTGAATGCCGAGTGGGTTTGGCGAAGCATGGAGGGGCCAACCCTCCTCCCATGGAACCTCATCATATGACCAGTGTGGGAGCTTAATGTTAAGAGAACTTAAGGAGCCTAATCTCAGGTTTAATATTTAATTAAGCTTAAGTTAAGTGGAGTTTAATATCGTGGAGATTCTAGAGGCGCTCCCAAATTTAGGTGGAATTCCACTTTTAGTGGAGTTAATTAGCAGTTGCCGCACATTTAGTGGAGGAAATTGGGGCAAAGTTATTTTGGTAATAACTCTCTCATTATTGAACCAAATTAGAGGAAATGTTAGTCAATTTTGGGTATCTTCGACCTCCTGAGCACTTTGGGACAGGTTTATGTTCGAATGGAGGGATCTTCAGTAGATTTGTCTTCAGGGAAGATGAAGGAGCCATCAGGGCTACCATGAGACAAATTTAGTTTGAGGCCTAACCAGGGGAGTTAGAGTCCTTTTCCAGAGTTCCAATAGGCTAAATTGGATAATTCAGATGTTTTGAATTTGATGAGAGGGTTTTTAGAGCCTGAAGAGAACGTTTGAAGGTTGAAAAGCTTCAGTAAAGTTCCAGGGGTCATTAGTGTCAGCTTTTGCCAGCAACAATGCAGGGCTTAGAAAGAGTTGTTTGAGACCATTTGCAGTGAACCAGTGGTCATTATTGACTGAAAACATCATTCTAAATCTATTTACAGAGGTTTCGACAAGTGTTAAATACTTTTAGAGGTCAAAAAACAGAATTCTGAGAGATTTTGTGCCATTTAGAAGCTCATAGTAGCTTAGTGCACCGATAGAAGGAATCGTGTCAACAAGAGCCTAAAGCTGTTTACAATGTTCGGACAGCCAATTGAGGGATATTTATGGCATTTTCAGTCCTTTGGATAATTTTTTTATTCATTGGAATTAAGTATTTAATTTTTAAAAAAACTTACCATAATCACAAAGAGCTGAGTCAAGATGACAAAGCTCAAAGGAGACATAGCCCACGAGATTTTGGGTGAGCTCCTAGATTAAAATTGTTGTTGTGTTCGAATGATTATTTGTTGCATTATGTTTTTGTCATACATGTTAAATTACAAAAATAAAAAATGAAGTTATGACACATAAACATTAAAAATTCATACACCACTTTCAAGTCAATAATTCCGCAAAATTGTCAAGTAAAAGCTAGATCATTTTAAATTAAACTGAGTGGTAGGTTCTTGAAATACATACAAGTTATCTAGACCATTTTCAGATCAGGTTGGTATCAGAGCATAGTTTCTTGTTTTACAGAGAACTTGGTTGCTTGATTGACATAACAGGTTGCTTAATTGTATAGCTTGAAAGGTGTTTAAACAGTGTAAAAGATTTACTATTTTACTATCTGCAAACTGATTGTTATTTGATTTTTCTTGAGATTTTGGGATAGCTACTGAATAGCTAAGTCCCGGAGAGGACAAAAATGAAGAAAAGGCATGAAGGCATCTTCCTTACCCCAAGGGACCTCAAGGTCACTTTTGGAACAAACCCTCTTGACGATTGTTTGTTAAGAAGCTCTTGGAGTTTGTTTGTTGTTCGGCTGCTTGAATAAGAGTTTGTCTTTACATCCATTTGATTAAAAAGCTTGTCATCTGTTTTGAAAATATTTGAGAACTTCGTTGAAGTTAATTTGTTCATTGACATCATAATGAAAACTTCTACAAGTGAAGTTTCCTCTTTCACAATATTCTTCGATGATGATATAAAGCATGAATTTATTATATTGAAGGACATGGTGCAGATTTTGTTTGAGGATAAACGAGAAAGCACAAGAATTTTTGAACAGTTGTTTGCCATGAAGGAAGATAAGGAAGAAATTCTTCAAAGATTTCATGATATGGAGAAAAGGCTCCATCAAGTCCAAGAGGCTTTGACCAATAAAATGTATGAGGAAAAGGTAATCCATTCTAATTTGTCTTTAGTTTCCTCTTTAGAAAGATGTGTTGGTTCTTTCGAAAAGCATACGAGAGGTATAGGGTCCAATTTAATCATTAAAATGGGTTATGAAGGCAAAGGGTGAGGTAAGCATGCACAAGGCATGGTTGAACCTGTTGTAGTTGAGGAACGAACCAAGACTCTTGGTCCTATTTATGTGAAATTTAATGGCGAAGACTCCAAAGCCATGAAGGCATGTGAGGCTATTTCAAAGAGAACTTTTATTCCAAGTTATAAGATGCAAATGTGTCAAATTTGTTTCAAAGATGATTCCCATTTCTTTAATCCTTTGTTGCAACAAAAAGATGGTAAACATGCAGCTTATGGCGAGCATGCAAGTTCATACAATTTTCAAGACAAGAACGATAATGTTAGTCTACAAATGAAAGCTGAAGCCTCTACTAGTTCATCTCCTCAAGGAGACAAAAAGGATGAACATTCAAAGCAGTACAAGAGGTATAAATCTTCTCATGATCAATTTGATTGTGTTTCTGCAAAGCATGATAATTTTACATGCTGAAATGGAAGAAATATTTGTTGTACATATTGTGGTGGATTTAACCATGTTGTTTCGAGATGATGGATGAGGAAGAAAGCATACAGGAAGTAGATGAGGCAAATAAAAATTTCAAAGAAGGTGCATAAGATTCGCAGATTTTTCCAAAAGAGGGGACATGTTGTCTCTCATTGTTGGACTTTGCATCCAACTAGTCATCCAAAGCACATGCAACAAGAGGACAGAAAGATTGGCGCAAGTGGAAGTACGGATTCCATTATCAATGTGAAAATGGAAGATTCACATGAAGAAGTGTTGCAATAGCAAAAGTTGCCATGGAGGTGGCTTGGAAAGAAGTGGATGGAATTCTTAACACAGTAAGAAATACTCCTTTGTACATATGCACATTTCGGTTGTATGGATGTATTTCTGTTGAAACGTTTGATGCAAGATTGCATATAAATGCACTTCAGTTGAAGGAATTTATTTGTTGTTGAAAAATTTCATTGTGGAGGTGTAAAAGATGAGTATGAGACTCACATATATTGTAGAAATATCTTTTAGTTCAGCTCTTTAGTCACCCACATGCTTTTGGGATTATGTACTTGTTGGTACTTGAAAGGAGGAATTGAAGGTGTACATGTGCATGGAAGTTGTATGTGTAAATAACGAACTATAAATAGATTCATTGTACATTGATACATGCACATGTGGTTGTAAAGATGTATCATGTTGTTTATCAACTTTTTTCGATTGTGTCGCAAATGTTTGTTGACTTGTGTCGATTTTGTTGCACATTTCTTACATTGATTTTGTGTCAATTGTATAGCACATTTTATGATGACTTGTTGTTGATGTCGCATGTTGCATGAATTATGTTTGAGCCACCTTGGATCATCGATCAAGGAAGCAATGTTTAGATTCCTTCTGCAAATTTCTCACTAAAAATTTTCTAAGTGAGTGCAAGAAAGGTAGCTCTTGACAGGAGGATAAGTGCATCGAGGAAGGGAAGTGTGAATTGCTTTCTAGTTGTGGTTAAAAGTCACTAGCCATGCAAGGCAAGTGTTTGGAGGCTGAAGAGAAAAAGGGTGCAGTATTATTATTTGTTGTTCAGATCAGTTTCAGTATTCAAGAGAGATTTTTGGGTCCAAAAGCTTCTGATCTGGGAGGTGTAATCAGAACTGGATCAAGGACCTAAGGATTAATTCAAAATTAAAAGTTATAAGATTGGGTTGAAATGAAGATGGTTTCATAAGTATCATCTTCCTGATTCTGGCGCCACAAACAGTTCAAAAAATATACATCGTATGAAGAATTTATTGCACTTTGAATTCCGAGTGGGTCTGGCGGAGCACGGAGGGGCCAACCCTCCTCCCATGGAACCTCATCATATGACCAGTGTGGGAGCTTAATGTTAAGAGCGCTTAAGGAGCCTAATCTCAGGTTTAATATTTAAGTAAAATTATATTAAGTGGAGTTTAATATGGCAGATATTCTGGAGGTGCTCCCAAATTTAGGCATACTTCCACTTTTAGTGGAGTTAACTGGTAGTTGCCCCACATTTAGTGGAGGAAATTTGGGCAAAGTTGTTTTGGTCATAAGTCTCTCATTATTGAACCAAATTGGATGAAATTATAGTCAATTTTGGGTCTCCTTGACCTCCTAAGAACTTTTGGACAGGTGTTAGGGCGAATGGAGGTGATCTTAAGTAGATTTTTCTTCAGGGAAGATGAAGGAGCCATCAGGGCCACCATGAGACAAATTCAGTTTGAGGCATAACCAGGGTAGTTAGAATCCTTTTCCAGAGTTCCAATAGGATAAATTGGATAATTCAGATGTTATGAATCTGATGAGAGGGTTTTTGGAGCCTGAAGAGAATTTTTGAAGGCCGAAAATCCTCAGTAAAGTTCCAGGGGTCATCAGTGCCAACTTTTTCCAGTAGCAGTGCAGGGCTTAGAAAGAGCTGTTTGAGACCATTTTCAGTGAACCAGTGGTCATACTTGAATGAAAACATCATTTTGAATCTATTTAAACAGGCTTCAACAATTTTTAAATAATTTTAGAGGCTGAAAACGCAGCAGAGAAGTTTTCCTTGACCCTAGTGCCAAGGGGTGCTGATTGGTGATCGAGGCGAAATTGGAGCAGCCAGAGGCCGTTTTTGATGAATGAATATTCTAACTTGGATATTTTAGAGCTTTTGGAACCAGTGGAAGTGGTCTCAAAACATTTTGAGAATTTCTACATCTCGAGAAGTTGATTTGAAGTTCTAGGCAGCCCTGGGAGAACCATGGAGGATAGCCTATTTTGGGGATGTAGTGCTCGATTTGAGAAATTTATCAGTTTTTATTTGGTGTTTGATGTGTTTTGGATACAAAAAAAGTGGTTTCAGTGATATAAACATAATTCTGAGGGATTTTATGCCATTTAGATGCTCAGAGTAGCTTAGTGCACCGATAGAAGGAATCATGTCAACAAGAGCCTAAAGTTGTTTACAAAGTTTGGATAGCCAATTGAGGGATATTTATGATATTTTTAGTCCTTTGGATCATTTTTGTATTCATTGGAATTAAGTATTTAATTTTTAAAAAAACTTACCATAATCCCAAAGAGCTGAGTCAAGATGACAAAGCTCAAAGGAAACGTAGCCCAGGATATTTTGGGTGAACTCCTAGATTAAAATTGTTGTTGTTTTTGAATGATTATTTGTTGCATTATTTTTATGTCATACATGTTAAATTACAGCAAGAAAAAATGAAGTTAAGACACATAAACAGTACAAATTCATACACCACTTTCAAGTCAATAATTCCACAAAATTGTCAAGTAAAAGCTAGATCATTTTAAATTAAACTGAGTGGTAGGTTCTTGAAATACATACAAGTTATCCAGACCATTTTCAGATCAATGAGGTAGATTTCCTCCGAGAGAAGAAAGTGGTCTAGCCTTGAGGCTATCTTCCTATCACCACCATGCCTATTTTTCCAGGTGAAGGAACCATTTTTGGTTGGGATTTGTTAGTGTTAGTCTTTGCAGCCTTCCTCCAGTGATCAAACATGTTCTTACAAAGTGATTTTAAGATGTCAAGGTCAAATTTCGTCATTTCAGTGAGTTTTCAAGTAAAATTTGGTCACTAGGTATTAGGTCTAGGGTTTTCTTTTACTCCTGTCAAAGTTGTCCAAATGTCGGTCCATGTCATCATTCATCTGAGTGTACCATCATTCAGAGGGTTTTCATCATCATTTCAAGTTCCACTGGGTCATTTTACACCTTGTTCATGCTTCGGTTGTGTCTAGGTAATGTTCATTTCCCTCTCCTAGGGTTTTGGAGGTAATTTCTCTTGGATGGTCAAATCATCAGCCAACTTGTATCCTGATGTTCATACACTTTCCCCTATCCTTAATGTACATTATTAAACACTTACCATCACTGAGATCCCCCAAATTCCTCATTTTCGCACAAACCCTAGTTTCTTGCGACAATTGGGAAATTTTCTAGGCTAGGCTTGTGTTTTGCCCTTTTTGACCCCTTCCCCTCACTCAATCTCTGAAATTCCACTTTCCCCTACTTCCTAACATCCCTCCCTACTTCCAAAAATTTTCTCAAGAATTTATAAGCCCCTTATCCCCTTCATTTCACTTCATTTCATCAAATCCCTTGTTCCACACATCGGGATAGGTTTTACTCCAATGATGTTTCTGAGCAAGAAAAGATGAATTTGGGAAACTTGAGAGAGGTTTTTGTCCAAAATAGGCCAAGGAAGAAAAACCTCTTTCACGTTTTACACAGGTGTAATGGTTTTAGAGAACTGTCAAACATACAGTTGCTTCAGGAGAATTGATGCACCTCTGAAGTGACCTTGGGAAAATCAAGATTTCTCCTAGCTTGGTTGGCCAAATTACTTTCTTGATGAGTCAAATGATAACTAGAAATAATTATCTTTCCAATGAGCTATCATGAACCCAATTTGGACACCAGTAAGGCCACCAAATGTGCTCAAATCTGTGGTGTGCAAGTAAGTTAAGAGTTTTTTCCATTGCAAGTGAAGAGTTTTTCTCAGAATTTATGGTGGTCTAGTGTGCGAAAGCTCATCATTCAGTCCAAAAGCACAAAGGAGACAAAACAGAGTTTAAATTGAAATGTCAAGTTTTACAAATATTACAAAGTGGGTTTTCAAAAAACAAAAATTGAAACCTTTCGCATAAAAGATATTTTCATTGTTCAAAGTTTCATTCGCATGCCAAAGATAACAATGAGCCAAAAGAAGAGGTGTGACGAGTGAAGGAAGAAGCTTGGAGGTAAAACTGGGCAAAGTTGGGTGCGCGGCACATTGGGCAGCCGGCGGGACACACTGGGCAGGCGTGGTGCATTGAGCCAGCCGCCACAGTGTAAAAATTACACTGGCGCAACGCATTGGAGGTGCGCGATGCACTGGGCTGACTGCGCGACGCACAGGCCCGAAATACTAATTTTTACCATTTCTTCCAAATTCTTGAACTGACTCGGTCCTTCTTGCTCCAAGTAAGTTCATATTATCTTCTACTGCCTATAAACCCGTGCTTGATGTGATTATAGGATTGATTATGAGAATTTGAATGTCAAAAGTCAAACCCTATCATTTTGTTGAGAATTGCTCCCTTTGGGTTTTGAAGTTGGTGTTTTAAAATTGGCTTTGGTGCCAAAAATTTTCACCTCCCCACCTTATTTTTTTTTCATTTCCCATCACTGTTATTTCATCACTACAGTCATTCCTAAGCCTATCTCCCTATCGCTAAAGTCATTTCATTTCCTATCATTCCCATTTCCCATTTCACGTGATTATAGCCTATCACTTTCATTACCCCATTCCTCCATATTCCCTCCAATTTGACATATATTTGGCGATCCAATAGAAAACACCAAATTATCATACAAGACAACACATACCTTGAAAATTCTCATGGAGACGGATACTTCTTATGATCGAGATAGTGACTCTAAAACTGAATTGCATGCACTAAGAAGGCATTAAGGCGGCATAAAAAGTATGACAAACTTCAAAATTTTGGCCGAAGATTATTTTTCTTAGCATAGTGCTTGATGGTGGAAATTCAGCCCGAATTTCAAGAAATTTGGGAAAATTTTTGTCAATTTTGAATTTTTTGGCCTAAACACAGATTTTCCTGCCCGACGCGTAGCGCCACTTGGCGCGCGCTTATAATTGGCAGCTCTTTTAGAGGAAAACTTTGCATTTATGGATTTTTCATCAAAATTTATGCATGCCTACCCATTACCTAAGGATTTAATCAAGTTTTGGGTTGCCTAAAGGGTCAAAAACACCTCAAAAATGACCTTTCTGCCACTTTTTGCACACACAGGAAGCAGTGTTGGGAGATTGGATTTTTGGAGGGGAAAATGGAAACCAAATTCAGAAATTCCACTTGGGTTGGAAAGTAGATAAGCAGGGCTTTCGAACGAGCTATCTTGCACTCAATTTGGACTTCAGGAAGGCCCTCACAATCAGCCTAAAATTTGTGCTACGCATAGATATTTCAGGTGCGACGCATTGGGAAATTTGGCCTATTTTTCACTCAGCAGCTCAGATTTTCGCCTAGTTTTGGCTAGTTTGACTTTTTCATGTAACTCTTGATGTAACTTGATGTAATTTCATGAATTTTATGTAATTTTGGCACATTTTTACTCATCTTAGTATATGCATTCACCAAAAATTGAAATGTAAGTGAATGAATCATTTTCCTATCATATAGAGGCAAGTTGTTTCATTGCCTATTTTCCAGTTCTTAGTTTCGATCTTGTTGGAACAGGTCCTAGAATGGTGAGCTCGACCCCTAGAGGCTGGGGATGAGTTAGTGTGGTATATATCTTGTAATTTTTCAGTCATTAGCACAGGTTGGACACTTGGGATTGCTTGGCACTTCATTGTACATTTCATCTCTGCAATTTTGGTAAAGGAATAGACCAGGGTTTGCGGCCCTCTTTGGGATCCATGTGGCTCTATGTTTTGATGGTTTTTTTCTCCATGTGATTGTAAGTTCACTGATGTCTATGTGTATCATTTCCCTTCTCCTTTCTTCTTATATTAAACAAATGAGTGATAAAGGTGGAATTCATTAGATTGCTTTGCTCTACCTTCAGTTTTGTTTAATTTTCCATGTTTTCATATGTTTGAAGAGGATTATTGAAAGCCTCTTGCCCTATTCAACTCCTCACCGGTCTGAACTACCTATTCATTCAATCTAAAGAATCAAAACAATTTCCTTCCTTTCCCCATTCAGAACTCTACAAAAACTAGGCCTCATCCCCGAACCCAAAACTGCCTCTCCCTTTGTTTCCAACAAAACCCCCAAAATCAAATCAAACTCCTTTACTTATATACCTAGCCTAAAATTAGCCTTTATTTCAAGTCATCTCAAGCCCCTTGGTTTATTTTTGCTGAGATTGACCCGGAGAGAGCCCTCTCCTGTTTTGGTAGGGCTAGCTACCAGACTGAGCGTGGTTTGATGTTACCTTGAACTCTAACTTCTTTCAGCCTGAGGTAGATTTAGGCAATAACAGGATGTATATAAGGTTTAGATCATCCATGGTTTCTTTGAAAGCCTCTTATTATTTATCCAGCTTCCTCGGATCCCCTCTCTTTTCCCCCATGTTGACCACCATATTGAAATACATCGCTATAATTTTGAAAGGGTAGTTTAAGGATCTTTGGGTATTGTTGAGACTGCTTAACAATTCAAGTCTTTAAACCACTATGTGGGGAGAATAGGCATTAGTAACACATATGGTGTCCTTAGTTCCTATGATATTTAGGGCTGTTGTTAGAGTATGTCTTGTGGCAGCTGAGTCGGTGAGCTGGAATAGAGTGTTATTCCAAAGAGTAGTTATGCCACCCTATTGAAGCCTCAAAAATCGCTTCTTCAAACATTGGGGGATAACCACCCGGTCAGGACATTAGGACAGCTCCTTTTCTGTTTGGTGTAATGGCTCCGACTGGATTTATAGGACCATTTTCCTAGTAATTTAAATGGGTTGCTAATGGAATGATTAGATGGGGAAAATGGGACTAAATTACTGAAATAAAACTATCTAATTTAATTTAAATATTGATGAAATAACTCTAAAACTAACATGGGCATCAAATGTGAATACAGCTTTAAATTGTTTCAATTAATCAATAACCATGAAAATGTATTACAGCTTAATTGAAATATGCAGTAACAAATAAAGATAACTCTGTTTAAAAAATTAAACAGAGTTATAATAACATATTGCATTCATCATAATATATCGCTTTCATATACTATAAAAGATAAATATTTCTAACACACTCAGAAATGATATGTATAAAGAAATATTGTGAAACAAGTACACATAAACGATAGCAATTTAAAAGAGAATATCACATAACAAAAGAAACTAACAGTGAATAGATAGAAATACCATATCCATCTCGATATTTTCAAATGCAATCCGATATCCAAATCAAGTAACTTCAATGTAAAATCAACTCCAAGATACAAAAATGCAATTCTTAAAGATAATTTCGCAGATAATCACCAGATGTGATCCTTTATAAAAATATAGGAGTCAATGGAGTACAGAAATGTAATCTCCAAGTGAAAATATTACAAATTCAGGACCCCTTTCTAAATGCATGAAAGGGGTTTAAATAGGTACCTAACAAAAAAATAACTAAAATTATTCCTACAATATATCTAAATTAAAAAATATCTGAAACAGAAATGCGAGCTTGATGAAAACCGACTCATTGATCATCAGTTGAGGTGGATGTGTGAAGGTGGCTGATTTTGAGCATCTCCTTTACTTCTTCAGAATGACTAAGCTTTAAATGCAACTGCCTTGTATATGTGGCATCGGAGAACTCGGGAATTATGCAATCAATGGCATTTGAGAGAAATTTAATTGTTGTTTGTTGACTATGTGGCTTGATGAGATAATTCCACATTGAATCCCATGATATTCCTTGTAATTGGCCAATTTGGTGATTTTTATTAATGATCTCTTGTTTCCATCTAAGATCAGCTTCTTTTACTCTGGGTAATTGGCCGGGACTACAATCTGCAATTAAATTGATTACATATAAATTATCATTTACCATCTGTGTTACATTGTTCATTATCCCTTTAGCTCTTGATGTTTCCCTTTCTTCTTTGATCAAGCGATGTTCCCATTTTGCAAAAACAATTTCTTTATGTCTCTCCATAATTTTGGGAAGATCTGCTTTTCTCCCTGATTCTGAGTCTTGCCATAAAAGAAAATCGGAGATATTTTCTTCGGCTTCATCAAATTCAATCTTAAGAGTGACTCCTTCATCCATCAGGGAAGATGTTAGGTCACATAGAGACTCTGCTTCTGTAATCTTTAGACAAAATTCATTTAATTGTTGAGACAATAATTTGTTTGTCTCCAAAGCTTCATTCTCTAATTTATCCAAAGTGGGATAATTCTTGAACTTGTCCAATTTAGATTGAAATATATTTTCTTGTTCAATCTTCAGAGTCTGCTCATTTTGTAGAAGAGTTTGTAATTTTGCAATCTCCTGATTTAATTGTTGTTCCTTTTCTAAGCTCTACTGATCAATCTTCTCTTTTTCAACAGCCAGCTGCTCTTCTAATTGTTTAATATTGAGTTCTTCATCCTGTAATCATTCCAACTAAATGATCTTTTGTTGGTTTTCTGCCACCTGTTCCTCAAAAATGGCAATTTTTTCATCCTTTTGTTTCAATAACTATGTAACTTCGGAATATTTATCTATAGTGGCAGAAATATAGGCACCTGCATACTGAGACAATTTGGTGAGATCCTCAGATGCATCCACTTCAGCATTTTTATAAACAATATTCACAAATTCCCCCTGTGATACCAAAAGTGCATCTTGATCACTTCTCCTCCTTTTTCTCTATTTTCTCACCACAGCCCTATGTTTGGGACTGTAAAATACATCCAAAGGAGGAATTTCTTCTATCTTTAACATAATTTCACCTCTGGGGTTTTTTGGGATGATTTCTACATCCTGGTCTTTTGGATCATCAACTTGGGGAGTGTTTTGTTGTCCTATTTGCTGGGCAAATTGTTCATATTGGCTCAGCAAATGAGAAGAAACAATAAGTTCAGTAGCTTCATGTCCTCCAAGATGAGAACCTACACTATCATTTTTAGGTGTCTGTTCAGTATTTTTACTCTCTGTGCTTCCTTTTTCAATATGCACATGGGCATGAGTACCCGTGCTTTATTTTCTTGCTTGAGCCGAAGACTGTTGTATATCAATTTTAGCAGTTGTTTCTGTCTTCCCAGTGTTAACTTTTCTCCTATCGTCTTTCTTCTCCAAAACAGGATTAACTCCTGTTACTTCTTTTCCAGAAGTACTTCCTGTATCTTTCTGTTCTAGTTCACATCCCTATGTAGAAATCCGCAACTGATCCAGAGGAACTATGAGTAGCCTCTAATTTCTAAATAATAAAAAATTATTAATCTTCTCAGGCTGAAGTTTGGATTTGGCCAAATCAAAATTTTGAGACATTTTATCTACATAAATAAATAAATCATCAAAGACATCTGGTTCATGTTCAAACCGAGCAATTGAAACAAACGTAGTAAAATCATATGCCACTTTCCTGGGATCATATTGCCTTCCAGGAATTGTTTAAAGATTAAGATCAGTTAAATTAACAACTTCTTTCTGAGCATGGAAACAATTGTTGAGAGTATAGTCACAACATTTGAAATGAAAAGTAGGCCACATGAGTTTTTTGTTGTTCTTTAAAGTCCTGGAGATACCTTCTACTGTCAGCTGATAAGAAATTTCCTGTGCTAACAGTTTGTCTGGAACATATAAAGGAAGGGTGTGTGGCTCTACAATAATTCCAAAAATTCTGACATAAGTGAGTTTTTCTTCCCCAAATCAATCTCCAATAGAGGACAAATCAACTCTAGCTTTATCAGAAAGTCTATGAGGGAATCGACCAAAAATGATTTGGTAAATCAGAATAAGAAAACCATGGAAAACGCTATAAGCATGACTTCTGAAATATCCTTTCCATAAGAAATTATGATATATATGAATTGGGACAGGTTCTTTAGGAGTCCATTTCCATCCTAACAGGGGAAATTCTGAATTGAAACACAGGGCATCTAGGATGTAAGCACAAAAGTAAAAAGGAGTGCAATTTCCTTAATTCTTGTCTTTTCTATACTCAAGAACTCTATTGGCTATCATATCAGACAAGATAACAGCCCAATCCATTATCTCAGAATTAATAGCAGCATGTATCAACAGAACCATTTGAATGGAAAATCTAGCTGAGTTATCATTACCAAACAATCTACACATCATAGCCACGGCATAACAATATGGAGGCAAGAGAGACTCCACAGAGTACATACCTGATGCCTCATGCCTGTGCTTTTCAGGAGCCCTTCTCCATTCTCTGATTGGTTCTGACTGATTTTCATTGTTTGCAACGAATTATTTGATGAAATCCTTGTTATAAATCCTTTGTGGGTCAAGAAGGTGGTACATTGCTTTGATATCTTCTAGCCAGAACGACCTGAAAATTGTTCCAGAGGCAGAAACAAAAGTTCTGTCTTTGATAGATACATTATCAATCACCCATCTAATAACATCATAATACGGGAAAATATTTTCCCGAGCAGCAATTCTATGCAGATATGAGTTTGCCAATGAACCAAGAGGACTTTCAGAGTTAGAGTCTGAATCGGCTTCATCAGGAACTGTGGCTTTAGCTTCAACAACTCCAGGGTTTTCCTTTTCCAATATATTGTAAACACTTTCCCAAGTCATTTTTCCAAGTCCCTGGCAGGAGGTGTCTGTAACCAGCTTAAGCTTCGCTGGTTTTTCTTTAGGTGGCATAATAACCACAGGGGCTTTTGAAGCAACAGTAGCTTTCGATTTCCTGAATATCTTCGACATTTCAGTGTCAGGGGGTATTTCTCTTGCTCTGCGAATAGAAAAATGGATGTTCTATTGCTCTGCAACAAGGAGAAAATTTCAGCCAAAGTAAAAACGTAATATTGAAAAACAACTATACAAAGGGTTTATTCATTGATTTGTATTTATTATTTCCACGGTTTAAAAATTAAATTTTGTCTAAGGAGTCACCCTCATGCATTCAATAAAAAAACAAATCATTGTTATTCATTTGATTCACGAGTTAATGTCATCGTACATATTGGAGATTTGGCATATTTTATAATAAGTATAGATATATTTCCTTTTAAAATAATGAAACACGATGAATAATAATAAATGGATATTTAAGTCATAATCGCATTACAATTCATTTAAAAGGGAAATGAAACAAGACTTAGACCAAATCCCGATTGCGAAGATCGCATCAGAGATTTAAAATGAAATGAACCATTAAACATTTTCTCCGAAATTGCGATTGTGATGAGATATGATCCGTCGCATCGGAGTTTTTAAAATAACAAAATGAAATGTTTTAATTCTTCCAAAAATGCGATTGCGATGAATCTCATCGCATCGGAAATATATACAAGAAACACAACACTTTAAACTTATCCAAAATGCGATTGTGATTGAGCGCGATCGCATCGGAATTTTACAAAGAAAAAAAAACCTTTTAAAGAACTATTCGAGTTTCCGATTGCGATTACTATTCATTTCTATCATTATTAAGTATAAAGTCTTTATAATGTGTTTGATATGATTAAAATGTTTTATAACTCATCGGATCGGAAAGTTATTCTAAAAGGTTGTACACTTTATGAATAAAAATGTGATATGTATCAATAAATCTTTTATTTCTAAAAATGATTGGGATTTTTTTCTAAATATTTTATTTTTATCTAGAAAGAAAGATAAAATGGGGCCCTATTTTTAAATGGGATTTATTCTAAAATTTAAAAATGGGAGGGTTGTTTTACAGTACAACAATTGGCGATTTACTAGAAGAAACAGTTATCTCTGAAAGAATAAAATGAACACTATATTTTTAGTAAGTAAAAATTTCTAAAGATAATAAAAACTTATCTTAGGATAATTCAAATAAAATATAACTGTGAAAAAGAATAAAAATCACTTACAATTTCGTTCTAATTCATCAAATATAAAAACATTTTTGAGTTATCTCAAGCTTTGATTGGTTGATAATAATAAAGTAAGTTAATTTCTTCAAGTTTAGCTTTTTTAATATACTCTATTGTCATAGGCATTACCTCTGCTGCCTGCAAATGTTCATAGTCTCGACTGGGTTACCTTTTAACCATTAACTATCCATTATCCCATCCAACTAAGATTATGACTCTTTAAAAATAAATTCATAAGACATATTATCTTATGTTTTTTGTCTTTTATTTATTTTTTCTTAATTTAAGAGCCATTGTTCTGGTTTGGTAGCCAGTTAGTAACAATGTCATTCACTAGTTTTAATTAAACTGAACAAGTTGGCTCATGATGAGACCTCTTGTCTTACTTTTATAAGCCATTACCCTGTTTTGGTATGCAGTATTGGTAATGTCAGTTTTATTACTTCTTATGATCATGGTAAGTAGGCTCGTGATGAGACCTCTTATCTCCTAATTTTTGTCATATAATTTCTTAGAATTACATTCTAAAAAATCACAACCAAAATGGATGGGGTGAAATAGTTGTATCCTTAAGAATAAATGCATGACAATTTTCAGAGTTTTTTGTTTACTAAAGCTTGAAAAAGTTTTTTACTTTTTAAAGATAACGTTTCTCTGCTTAAGAAACTTATAATGATTTACATTTTCCTCAAGGTTTCAAAAGATTATGTAAATGTTTTGAAAAAACTTTCAAAGTTTAACATTTTATTTTAAACTATCTAAAATTGTAATCATTTCCTTGAAAAATTCTTATTTACACTAAATAAGTATTTATAATATTCTTTCCAAGACAATTTTTTAATAGTAAAAAGTCAATTAAAGACTATTAACAACCTTTATTTATAAAAATAAATAAAATTGCAGAAAAGGAATATGTACAAGTAAGAAGGGGTTACCTCCTTATGAAAAGAATTTCTTTAAGACAAGCCCATTTACAGGAAAAGATTCTCCCTTTCCTGTTAAATCTTGAATAATGAATGTATATGAGCCTATCTTTTCAGCACTCTGAAATGGTCCAAGCCACATTTTCTGAAATTTGGTATGCTTACATTTTTCTTCATGTGTTTTATCCCATTTGAGAACAAGATCACCAATTGACAAATTTTTTGAGCCAGTGGAATTTGAATCAAAAGAAGATTTTACATGTTGTTGATGTTTCTCATGAATATCTTTTTCTTTTTTTCTATCTTCTTCTAATTTAAGGATTTGATCAAATCTCAACTGAATGGATGAGGAAGGATTTTCTTCGATGAATTGCACTACGGCTAATGATGAAAGAGCTAGATTTGATGGTATCACAGCTTCTTTACCATAAACTAAATTGAAATGTGAAGTTCCAATAGAAGCTTTAAGATTAATACGATCAACCCATAATGCAAAGGTTAAAAACTTGTGCCAATTCTTTTGGTTTTGATCAATAGTCCTTTTAATGATTTTGATGAAATTTTTGTTAGTGGATTCAGCTAAACCATTACCTTCTGGATAATAATTTGCTGAATATTTTAATTTAAAACCTCTCTTAATTGAAAATTTCACTATACTATTACCAGAAAAATAAGATGCATTGTCAAAGACCAGAGCGTTAGGTACACCAAACCTAGTAATGATGAATTGATCGATGAAATCAATAATAGCATCAGAGTTGGCTACTTTTAGAGGAATTGCTTCTACCCACTTTATGAAGTAATGTTTTGCTGTGAAAATGTACTTGTTCTGTTTGGAAGAATGAGGAACTATTTCACCAATAAAATCAAGCCCCCATTGCTCAAATGGTTGTTCAATGTTTACTGGCTGCAAAGGAAAAGTTGGCTTCCTCTGTCTTCCAGTAGCAGTTTGGAAAAATTTTCATTTTCTCACATAATCATGTGTATCTTTAAAAAGGGTAGGCCAATAGTACCCAACGTGGATATTTTTGTGGGCTGTGGTATCACCTCCAAAATGACCTCCTGTTGGTCCATCATGTAATTCCTGCAATACCTTTTTTGCTTCAGTCTTTTCAAGACATATTAATAAGATTGAATCATAATTCCTTCTGAATAAAAAATCATCAATGATTTCATATTTAGTAGCCTTCAATCTTAAAGCACGTTTATTATTATAGTTGACATTAGAAGAAGCATACCCATTTTTCAAGTAAAATATTAGATCAGCATACTGAGATTCAGAATCTGTAACACTTATCTGACTCACTTGAACAACATTTTCTAGATCTTGATTTTCTGGTATGTTATGAGCTCCCGCTAATAATTTGCAAAAATCTCGTCCTCTAACAATCTTTGATGGTTTAATGCCAATATCATATTCTTGCACAGTTGTCACCCAATTAGCCCCTTTTTCTCCTACTTCTCTTTGAAATAGTAATTGTCTTACTACAGAGAAAGGAACAATAACCTTTGTGTGTGTTTTTAAGAGAAAAGGCCTAAAATGTTTGATTGACTTAAATACAGCGAAAGCTTGTTTTTCAACATCAGAATAATTCAGCTCAACTCCTTGCAGATTTGAGCTGAAGAAAGAAATCGGTGCTTCGATTTGTTGATCATTGAGCTGTGTTAAAACAACAACATAAGATGTTTCGGTTTCCAAAGTATACAGAATAAAATCATTGGAAAAATTGGGAGTATTCAATGCAGGTGCATCAATGATTCCCTTTTTTATTGCATCAAAGGATTATTTTTCTTTATATCCCCATTTGAATACTGAATTTTTCCTAATCATATTCTGCATAGGCAAAACAATTTGAGAAAAATCTGGAATGAATCTTTTTACAAAATTAATCTGGCCTAAAAATGATTGCATGGACTTTTTATTGTGAGGTAAAGAAATATTAGAAATTTACTTAACTCTGTCAGGATCGATATATATACCATCTTTTGACACAACAAACCCTAAGATTTTTCCTTGATCGAGAGAAAAGAAGGATTTCTTTGGGTTTAAAGAAATGCCAAATTTTCTACATCTTTCAATTTTTTTTTCAAATCGTGTAGATGATTGGATCTCTTTTTTGAATAAAATGTTATGTCATCAAGATAAATGACAACTGATCTATTAATCATACCCTTAAATGCTATGTCCAAGGCTCTCTAGAAAGTAGCTCCTGCATTTACTAAACAAAAAGGCATTTTCTGATAAGCATAAGTTCCCCATTTGGTTCTAAAAGTGGTTTTTAACCTATCATATAGATGTACTAAAATTTGATTATACCCTGAAAATCCATCAAGGAAGGACATGAGTTCATAACCAACTACCTTTTGGAGAATTTGCTCCATGGTTGGCAATGGGAAATTGTCTTTTTGACATGCCTTGTTTAAATTCTTGAAATCAATACAGATTCTAATATCACACTTTTTCTTCCTAACAGGTACCATATTGGAAACCCAATTCGAATGCCTTACAGGAAAAATGATCTTGGCTTTCAGAAGTTTGTTGAGTTCTATTTTGATTTGATCCTCAAGATTTGGATGAATCTTTCTTAACTTCTATTGAACAGGCTTAACAGCAGATAGCATTGGAATTGTGTGTTGAATTACAGAAGTATCATAAGTCTTTAAATCTTCATAACTCCAAGCGAAGATAATTTTATATTTACTCAGAAGTTTAATAAAAGCAGATCTTTCTTCTGAAGTTAAATTAAGACCTAGATTAACATTTTGAGGTTTAGAATCAGATCCAAGATTGACTAATTCAAATTTCAAAGTTGAACTTTGAAGTTTAGCATTAGTAACTTTCTTGAATCTGTCCTTAATATCATAAAGATCCTCAAGTTTAACAACAGATTTAGGGATCGGATTTTCATTATTTCTTGAAGTAATTTGTAGATCATGATCGTCTTCATCAATAATTTGTTCATCATATGATTTCTTAGAAGTTAAGAAATTCAAAATATCTTGATCATGGTAGAATACTCTCCAGTTAGTAATATTATCTGGGACAGATGGGTGAAAAATCAACTCTACTAAAAATCTATCAGGACTGCAATCTTCAGCAGGAAGGAGTTTGGATGTAACATTAGCTAACAAGTCAGCTAATGTATTTTGATTTCTGGGAATAGAAGAGATATTAAATGCTAGAAATTAAGTGGTAAGGTCATGTACTAGGGTTTGATAATGTTTGAGATGTCCCGAAAGACAATGGATGGTATTCCTTACTTGCCTGATGACAATTTCAGAATCTCCATATACTTTCAAGTATTTCATTTTTAACCCTATGGCCTTATAAAGCCCTTGAATCAAGGCTTCATATTCAGCGATGTTATTAGTGCACTCAAATTATAATCTACATGATAGCATGGTTTTCTCTCCTTCTGGATCGATTAAGATGCATCCTGCTCCTGCTCCATCACTAGATTTTGATCCATCAAATTACAATGACCAAAATAAAGTTCTATCTATAGGTTTATCTACAAATGAATCAGAAATATTAACAATTCTAGAAGAATCAGATTGCGAAAAATTTTCAATTTGAGAAACAAAAGTATTTATAGAAAACGGTGATTATGGTGTAGTAAAATTTCCAGGAAAAGACTGGGCAAAATAACCTCCAAGAATATTATTGTTGAAAGCTACAGGTTCATTAGGTTGTTCAAATTCAGTTACAGTGTGCGTCATATGTTTTTCTCGTTCGACTTTGATTTGATTGGGTTTCCCTTTGTAGAGAAGCCACATATGTGAATAATCGGTTGAGATATAACCATTAAGTTTCGCAGACCCGTCCCTACTTAAGACCAACCCATAGAATTCTGGAATATCTGCAATTAGAATATCAATGCTTTGGACAATCCTAGGATCGGAAGCTAGTCTGATAGTAAGTGAATTTATTTCTCCAACAACTTGAACTTTAGAGCGATCCAATTGCATAATATGAAAAATAGATTTTTGTGGTTCAATATTCAATTTAGCACAGAATGAAGTAGGCATTATATTATAGGATGCTCCAGAATCAATTAAACAATTGTGAAAATTCTTATTGTAGATTTCATAAGTCAACATAAATGGAGGTGTCTGAGAATTTGATCTTTCTCTAATAAGAACAGTATCAGCTGCATCTTCTTTTTCTGGTGGCTTACCAGTCCCTTTAGTTGCTTTAGCTACTACACCACTTGGTAGAGGAGCAATAGGTGTAGCATTTAACTCTTTTAATAACAGCTTTTGTTGATTTTTAAGTTTACTGAGTTCGTGTAATGAGATATTCTCTCTAGTCTTTTTCATGTCCTCAATGATATTATAATCCATCGTATCTGATACCACTAGAGTTTTGGATGATGATGTTGGAGGATTGGGAGATGATGGCTGATTCTGAGTGGGTAAGGAAGAAGTTATTTTTGTGGGAGTTTTGTCTTTGGTACTCGGATTTGTATTTTTCTTCTTTGGAATACTTTGAATAGGTTCTGATGTATATTTTCTCCTTGTACTCACAGGCATAGCTTCTTGTTCCATCTAATTATCCAAATTAGGGAGAATGAAATCCCACATTCCATCTAGTTTAGCTATTTCTTCCCTTTCATCTTATTCATCCAATATCAAAGGAGTATCTTCCTCTTCTTCATATTCTGACTCTACATTGGAAATTGCATTGGGAGGTTTTGATTCAGCTTGATTTCTCTTGAAATTTCTAAATGGTCTCTTTGTAGAAGTCTCTGCTACCTGCTTTTTGATCCCAACCATCTCATTAGACATGGTTTTAAGAAATTTATATAAACCTTCCATGTCATATGGATATCTTGGTGTCTTTTTCTTGGAATCATCTTTAAAAGTGACTTTCTTTGATTTTATTTCATCAATAGCATTTTTCTTATCTAGAGAAATCATTCATTTTTCAACTGAAATAGCTTCTTTCATATTCTCAGCTAAAGTCGGTTTTGCAGCTCTATCTATGAAAATTGCTATGTTTGAGGGTAAAGCATTAATATACCATTCAATTCTAACCTGTTCACTAGGTTTAGATGTTTGAGGAATATTATTCAAGAGTTTATTGAATCGAGAGTTAATGTCCTTAATGGGTTCTTTAGGTTGAGTCTTTAAATTGGAGAGATCATTAATTAGGGTAGCAATTGATCTATCATCTCCATATTTAGTTAAAAATTGTTCTTCAAACATATCCCAACTCGTGATTGAATATGAAGGTAAAGAAAAGTACCAGGATCCTACTATCCATTGCAAAGTGTAGGGAAATAACCAGACTACAACATCTTCATTCACTACTTTATTTAATTTTATAGCAAGCACAAAGTTATTGATATGTTCTTCCGCTTGTATACCAGTATTTGGACTAAACTTTGGGAGCCATTTTTCAGGATGATCAAGCAGATCATGCAAAGGTGTAGCCATATTCACGGCTCCTGGTCTGGTCCATGGTCTCTGTGCCATTATTTTGATGATGGTAGAAGAACTAGAAGTGATAACTGGTGTATGAGTAGTAACTGTTGAAGTACCGAAAGAGACAATAGTAGTTTGAGCAGAAGGAGTTTGGGCAGATGATGATGAGGCTACTGCACTTTTTGGATTTAGAGCTTGGGAAACAGATGATTGAATATGCAATGAAGAACTAGTACTACTTTCTGTTTCCAGTGGAGTTTTTCTTGTTTTGACTCTACTAGGTATAGGAAATTCTTTTGGGGAAATTCCAAGTTTTTCACTCTGTGACCTACTGAGAGGTCTGGAAGAAAAAAACTGCGAGGTGACACTACCTTCAGATAATTCCGATTCTTCTAATGATAATGATAACCTTGAAGCTTATGAAATAAGGCTTCGACTTGAGGGGATTCAGGAGTTGTATTATCTAATTGATCTGAAACTTTGGTAGTGGGTGTTTGAATACTTTTCTCAATTACTTCTCTTGTGATTTGAGATGTGGAAGAAATTGAAGGTGATGAGGGTGATGTGATCTTAGAATGGATTTCGGATTTGGATTTATCTACCATTCATAACTTAGGCCCTCCTTCTAGCACCAAAAATGTTGAAGCCTCGAAAATCTCTACTTCAAACATCGGGGGATAACCACCTGGTCGGGACCTTAGGATAGCTCCTTTTGCATTTGGTGTAGTGGCTCCAACTGGATTTATAGGACTAGTTCCCTATTCATTTAAATGGGTCGGTAATGGAATGATTAGATGGGGAAAATGGGACTAAATGACTGAAATAAAACTATCTAATTTAATTTAAATACTGATGAAATAACTCTAAAACTAACCCGGGCATCATATCTGAATACAACTTTAAATTGCTTCAATTAATCAATAACCATGAAAATGTATTACAGCTTAATTGAAATATGCAGTAACAAACAAAGATAACTCTGTTTAAGAAATTAAACAGAGTTATAATAACATATTGCATTCATCATAATATATTGCTTACATATACTATAAAAGATAAATATTTCTAACACACTCAGGAATGATATGTATAAAGAAATATTGTGAAACAAGTACACATAAACGATAGCAATTTAAAAGAGAATATCACATAACAAAAGAAACTAACAGTGAGTATATAGAAACACCATATCCATCTCGATATTTTCCAATGCAATCTGATATCCAAATCCAGCAACTTCAATGTAAAATCAACTCCAAGATACAGAAATGCAATTCTTAAAGATAATTTCGCAAATAATCACCAGATGTGATCCTTTATAAAAATATAGGAGTGAATGGAGTACAGAAATGTAATCTCCAAGTCAAAATATTACAAATTCAGGACCCCTTTCTAAATGCATGAAAGGGGTTTAAATAGGTACCTAACAAAAAAATAACTAAAATTATTCCTACAATCTATCTAAATTAAAAGATATCTGAAACAGAAATGAGAGCTTGATGAGAACCAAATCATTGATCATCAGTTGAGGTGGATGTGCAAAGGTGGAAAATTTTGAGCATCTCCTTTACTTCTCTAGGATGACTAAGCTTTAAATGCAACCGCCCTGCATATGTGGCATCGAAGAACTCGGGAATGATGCAATCAATGACATTTGAAAGAAATTTAATTGTTGTTTGTTAACTATGTGGCTTGATGAGATAAGTCCACATTAAATCCCATGATATTCCTTGTAATTGGCCAATTTGTTGATTTTTATTAATGATCTCTTGTTTCCATCTAAGATCAGTTTCTTTTACTCTGGGTAATTGGCCGGGACTACAATCTACAATTAAATTGATTGCATATAAATTATCATTTACCATCTGTGTTACATTGTTCAATATCCCTTTAGCTCTTGATGTTGCCCTTTCTAATTTTATCAAGCGATGTTCCCATTCTGCAAAAACAATTTCTTTATGTCTCTCCATAATTTTGGGAAGATCTACTTTTCTCCTTGATTCCGAGTCTTTCCATAAAAGAAAATCGAAGATATTTTCTTTGGCTTCATCAAATTAAATCTTAAGAGTGACTCCTTCATCCATCAGGGAAGATGTTAGGTCACATAGAGACTCTTCTTCTATAATCTTTAGACAAAATTCATTTAATTGTTGAGACAATAATTTGTTTGTCTCCAAAGCTTCATTCTTGAATTGACCCAAAGTGGGATAATTCTTGAACTTGTCCAATTTAGATTGAAATATATTTTCTTGTTCAATATTCAGAGTCTACTCATTTTGTAGAAGAGTTTGTAATTTTTCGATCTCCTGATTTAACTATTGTTGCTTTTCTAGGGTCTGCTGATCAATCTTCTCCTTTTCAACATCCAGTTGCTCTTCTAATTGTGTAATCTTGAGTTCTTCATCCTGTAATCGTTGTTCCAAATTAATGATCTTTTGTTGGTTTTCTGTAACCTGTTCCTCAAAAATGGAAATTTTTTCATCCTTTTGTTTCATCAACTGTGTAACTTCGGAAGCTTTATCTATAGTGGCAGCACTATAGGCACCTGCATACTGAGACAATTTGGTGAGATCCTCAGATGGATCCACTTCAGAATTTTTATAAACAATATTCATAAATTCCCCTTGTGATGCCAAAAGTGCATCTTCATCAGTTCTCCTCCTTTTTCTCTGTTTTCTCACCACAACCCTATGTTTGGGACTGTAAAATATATCCAAAGGAGGAATTCCTTCTATATTTAACATAATTTCACCTGTGGGGTTTTCTGGGATGATTTCTACATCCTGGTCTTTTGGATCATCAACTTGGGGAGTGTTTTGTTGTCCTATTTGCTGGGAAAATTGTTCATATTAGCTCAACAAATGAGAAGAAACAATAAGTTCAGTAGCTTCTTGTCCTCCAAGCTGAGAACTTGCGCTATCATTTTTAGGTGTCTGTTCAGTATTTTTACTCTCTGTGCTTCCCTTTTCAATATGCACATGGGTATAAGTACCCATGCTTTCTTTTCCTGCTTGAGCTGAAGACTGTTGTATATCAATTTTAGTAGCGGTTTCTGTCTTTCCAGTGTTAACTTTGCTGTTATAGTCTTTCTTCTCCGAAACAGGATTAAATCCTCTTACTTCTTTGCCAGAAGTACTTCCTATATCTTTCTGTTCTGGTTCATATCCCTGTGTAGAAATCCACAACTGATCCAGAGGAACTCTGAGTAGCCTCTGAATTCTAAATAATAAAAATTTATTCATCTCCTTAGGCTAAAGTTTGGATTTGGACAAATAAAAAATTTGAGACATTTTATCTACAAAAATAAATAAATCACCAAAGAGATCTGGTTCATGTTCGAACTGAGAAATTGAAACAGAGGTAGTAAAATCATATGCCACTTTCCTGGGATCATATTTCCTTCTAGGAATTGTTGAAATTTTAAGATCAGTTAACTTAACAACTTCTTTCTGAGCATGGAAAAAATTTCTAAGAGTATAGTCATCACATTTGAAAGGAAAAGTAGGCCACATGAGTTTTTTGTTGTTCTTTAAAGTCCTAGACATACCTTCTATTGTCAGCTGATAATAAATTTCATGTGCTAACAGTTTGTCTGGAAAAAATAAAGGAAGGATGTGTGGCTCTACAATACTTCCAAAAATTCTGACATAAGTGATTTTTTCTTCCCCGAACCAATCTCCAATAGAGGACAAATCAACTCTAGCTTTATTGGAAAGTCTAGGAGGGAATCGGCCAAAAATGATTTGGTAAATCAGAATAAGAAAACCATGGAAAACTCTGTAAACATGACTTCTGAAATATCCTTTCCATAAGAACTTATGATATATATGAATCGGGACAGGTTCTTTAGGAGTCCATTTCCATCCTAATAGGGGAAATTCTGAATTGAAACACAGGGCATCTAGGATGTAAGCACAAAAGTAAAAATGAGTGGAATTTCCTGAATTCTTGTCTTTTCTTTACTCAAGAACTCTATTGGCTATCTTATCAGACAAGATAACAGCCTAGTCCATTATCTCAGAATTAATAGCAGCATGTGTCAACGAAACCATTTAAATGGAAAATCTAGTCGAGTTATCATTACCAAACAATCTACACATCATAGCTGCGGCATAACAATATGGAGGCAAGAGAGACTCCATGGAGTACATACCTGATGCCTTATGCCTGTGTTTTTTAGGAGCCCTTCTCCATTCTCTGATTGGTTCTGAATGATTTTCATTCTTTGCAGCGAATTCTTTGATGAAATCCTTGTTATAAATCCTCTATGGGTCAGGCAGGTGGTACATTTCTTTGATATCTTATGGCCTGAACGACCATAAAATTGTTCCAGAGGCAGAAACAAAATTTCTATCTTTGATAGATACATTATCAATCACCCATCTAATAACATCATAATATGGGAAAATGTTTGCCCGAGCAGCAATTCTGTGTAGAAATGAGTTTGCCAATGAACCAAGAGGACTTTCAGAGTCAGAGTCTTAATCGGCTTCATTAGGAACTGTGGCTTTAGCTTCAAAAACTCTAGGTTTTTCCTTTTCCAATATATTGTAAACACTTTCCCACGTCATTTTTCCAAGTCCCTGGCAGGAGGTGTCTGTAACCAGCTTAAGCTTCGCCCATTTTTCTTTAGGTGGCATAATAACCACAGGGGCTTTTGCAGCAATGGTAGATTTCGATTTCCTGAATATTTTAGACATTTCAGCGTCAGGGGTTATTTCTCTTGCTCTGCGAACATAAAAATTGGATGTTCTATTGCTCTGCAACAAGGAGAAAATTTCAGCCAAAGTAAAAATGTAATAATGAAAAATAGCTATACAAAGGGTTTATTCATTGATTTGTATTTATTATTTCCATGATTTAAAACTTAAATGCTCTCTAAGGAGTCACCCTCATGCATTAAATAACAAAACAAATCATTGTTATTCATTTGATTCGCGAGTTAATGTCATCGTACAAATTGGAGATTTGGCATATTTCATAATAAGTATAGATATATTTCCTTTTAAAATAATGAAACACGATGAATAATAATAAATGGATATTTAAGTCATAATATCATCAAAATTCATTTAAAAGGGAAATGAAACAAGACTTATACCAAATCCCGATTGCGAAGATTGCATCGGAGATTTAAAATGAAATGAACCGTTAAACATTTTCTCCGAAATTGCGATTGTGATGAGATATGATCCGTCGCATCGGGGTTTTAAAAATAACAAAATGCAATGTTTTAATTCTTCCGAAAATGCTATTGCGATGAATCGCATCACATCGGAAATATATACAAGAAACACAACACTTTAAACTTATCCAGAATGCGATTGCGATTGAGCGCAATCGCATCGGAATTTTACAAAGAAAAAAAAACCTTTTAAAGAACTCTTCGAGTTTCCGATTGTGATTACTATTCATTTCTATCATTATTAAGTATAAATTATTTATAATGTGTTTGATATGATTAAAATGTTTTATAACTCATCGGATCAGAAAGTTATTCTAAAAGGTTGTACACTTTGTGAATAAAAATGTGATATGTATCAATGAATCTTTTATTTCTAAAAATGATTGGGATTTTTTTCTAAATCTTTTATTTCTATCTAGAAAGAAAGATAAAAAGGGGCCCTATTTTTAAATGGGATTTATTCTAGAACTTAAAAATGGGGAGGGTTTTTGTACAGTACAAGACACCTGCAGAACCAATGGTTGAGATTGCAGCATGGTTGTAGTTTTTAAAGCAATTTTTCTTGATCATGAACTTGATTTCTAGGTAACTCTTGGTTTCTTGGAGCAACATAATATTTGGTTTATCATATGCTATTCTATTTTTCAGAATCCTTTTTTCTCCTGGACTATTAAGTCGCCTTATTTTCCAAGAAGTGAAAATCATTAAGAACTTTTAGAATGTAGGGTTATAGCTCTTACCTTTCCTTCATCGATGAGGTGGGAACCTAGCTCTCGAAGGAGTTGGCTAGTGGGTTTCCAACCACGCTTTCTGTTAGGTCCTTATGGGAAGTATTTTCCTACATTTAGGTTAGGTAGGATGACTTTTGCTACTCCTTTTCCCATGGAGTTTTTTTTTTAGGATGGATTCATACCCTCTTGTAAAAGGAACGCCTCTTCAATTTTTTGGATTTGATCTTTTGGGACGGCCTCTATGTCAATTTTTTTCCATTATTGTGCTATATTTTGGAGCTTGACTCCCTCCAACACCTCTTCTATAGAATTTTCCTCCGAGGTAGATCTTTCCTATGCCTGCTCCATCTATGTCTTCCTCATTTTGTCAATTTTCTTTCATGTTGTGTTCTTGAGCTTCAACATCTAGACGGTTGTTTTCTGAGTAATATTCTTTTTTCTTGTGTTGTTCTTCCATAGTGCTGTGAGGGGCTAGTTCCTCCTGTGTAGTGTTTGAAACTTCATATTTCTTAGGTTGAGTGACCTTGACTTGATATTTCTTTGTGTATGCTCTTTTACTCTCTTTTTTCTTGTTTCTGACCTTAGTGTATCCCTGCTTGTCCTTCTTCTTGTTGGTTTGGTATTTAGTTGATGACTCTTTGTTTTGAGGGCATTAACGGAAGAGGTTCCCATGCTCATGGCACTTTCAGAATCTGAAAGGTATATGCTCGTAATCAATGTTTTGTGTCTAGATGTCATCCCTGTATTTGAGCCTTATGACTTCCAGTAGTGCCCTTGAGACATCGATGTAAACACATATTCTTGCATAGGAGATGTAGTGCCCATTTCTGGTTCCATCAGACATTTGAATGTATTATCCTAGTTCATCTTTCGATGGCTTTTAGGACAGAGGGTGCCCAGTAATCCATGGGTAGGGAGTACAACCTAATCCAGATGGGGACTCTCCTGAAATCTTCTTTTTCAGGTGTAAATGTTTCCTTCCAAAAACTCATGTAAAGACCTGCTAAGTTGAATAAATAAGGGTCTCCTTGAAAATTTTTGTCTCAGTCTTCAAAAAGACTGAAGACTACTATAAATAAACCTTTGGAGCCGAGTTGTAGATTGATTTATCCCTTTGGTTTCCACTTTGAATGGATCCAACCCTTGAGGGATCTTTCGGTTGAACATATTCCCATGAATCTACATATCCCCCCATTCGTCGGTATATATTCTCTGTAAATCGAAATATTAGGCTCTTGGATAGTCACTTCTGGTGTCCTCTTGGATTTTGTGTGGCATGTGTTTGTTTTCTTTGATGACCCTGATTCTTTAGCCTCCTCATTTGCATCATCCTCTGCTACAACCGTGGTGTTAGGGGCTGAAAGTTTTGCAGTATGGTTTGCTAAGAGGTCCACCGCTTCTTTACATTTTCTCTATTGACTGACATAGGTAGCAGCAGTGAGATTAGGGAGGGTGAATGTTGATCAATTAGTGAGTCTAGTAAATAATGAAGCATCATTCTTAGGCGAGCTACTAACAACAAGATCCCTGAAAGAGGAGGAAGATGGGCCAACATCCGGCTCTGACGAGGGGATTTGGGGGGAGCCCATGCAGGTTCGGTAGAGGAAAAGGCCGAACGACAGTGAAAGGAGCTCAAAATGTCAGATTAGAGGCAGAGCCGGCCAGACCTAGGTCCAGAAAAAATCCAATGAGGGTCATTTACCAACCTTATTTTAATCATTATCTAAACATTAGTTAGCCAAGTAATGTAGAAGAAACATTATTAAATTTGTGTATATATTTTAAATATAATAAATATATTAAGCCCTACTGTATATGTATCTTACATGCACACAATATAGACTAGGACTAGTTTCCATTAAAAAAAATATTGTCCATGAAATCCCATTTAAAAAAATAAATGTTGATGCTAAAGTGGTGAATAATTCCTTCATGAATTCTATAATTGCTTAATTTAAATGACTTTAATTATGAAAATAAATTCAAACATGAACCGATATACATGTCCTTAATCATGAAGGGTTGGTAGTAAGATCAAAAGAAGTAGTGAAAGGAGTGTGGCAAATTCATCACGATCTAGGACAATATTATGAAGACAATGAATAATATTTTGAATATAACAATATTTTAGCTATTCAGTTATTGTGAACACGATTATATGAGATTAGATCACCCACAAATTATATTACCATGATCGATTAATGAATTAATATAAAATTGAATTATATTCTTTAAGGCTATTTTGGATAACAAATAGAAAGAGTCTAATTTTATTCTAAAGTTCATATTACTGGATACAGTAAGGAATGCATGCAGGTTATGTATAAGGTTGGATATAGGTATAAGGTAAATAAACCATGATGAATCAATAAATTAATATACTAATGTGCTACATTCTCTAAGGTTATTTTGGACATCAAATAGGAGTCTAATTTTATTCTAAATTTCATATCAATGGATACACTGATGAATGCATATAGGTTCATGGAGAATATTTATCATAGGTATCAGGCCAATAATTATGCCAACCATTTGAGTGATAAACACAACCAATAGGAAAGTACCCACTACAATGATGAGTGGATGTATAAGAAAAAAAGTATATTGTTTCTAATTGTGAAAAAAAAAAATCACAAACAATGTTTCACAAATAACATGATCTCAAACTATTACAACATGTGCAACATTATTTTCACGCAACTACTATATTTTGTGACATAAGATGAAGAGAAGCATGTAGTCAGCTCTTAGATAGTGCTATGGAATGTTGTTATCCTGATATTTGATTGAAGTCAACACCCTAGAGCATAGTTGAACAAGTTATATGGAACAATTATTTATGAATACTAGTTAATAAGATCTTTAGTTCACGTTGAATTCTCAAGGGAAAAATTAGATAATATCATTTTATAAGATTCAATGACTACCACTACACATACGAACATATGAATTTTAATATTATCTCAATTAAATAATGTTGCATCATAGGGAAATCCAAATTATAGTACACTATCCACCCATGGAAGGATAAATTCAATTGTAGCAATGCACCTTTAGACATCTATAATGTTGTGTTGGGAATTCCCTACTAGTAGGAGTGCATTGAACTCTGAATGATTCCTTCAAAGTATTTTCCTTGACATCAAATATATATTTTTCCATGTTCTTGAGCTAAATACCAAACTTAACCTAAATGTAATTTTAGCAAAGAAATATCAAAAAAATTTAGACATGGCATCGAAGAAAACACTTTGTAGAATATTATCTCATTAGTACAAATATATTATACTAATGCAATAAATTTCCTATATGTTACTAAACGAATTAATTGATTGTTTTAGTGAATAAATTTCACTATACTACTATGTATATAATATAATCAATCCAATGGTGATTACAATTCTATTGAACTCACTTTATATTTTAAATACATCCCAACACTAAATACATGGTTGCACATGATCCTTTGTAATATGCCCTAGTAACTGTGCAGGAAAAAGGGAGGAGTTAAGAATTTTTTTCAGCATTTACCAATGTGTAACTTTATAATTTTCTTTCCATGTTCCTTTAATGACCATTAGATAAAACTTAATCATTACATAAAGTAATATTTAGTAAAATAATAATTAATTAAACATACTTTAACTTCCATTGTTGTAGCATATTACCTTAAACTTTTTGATGTAACCTTGAATCAATTCCATGATTATTTTAACTCAGTTAATTAATCACATTCTTGATAACATAAATGTCACATCATGGAAAGAATAAACATCATAAAAAATGTCACAACAACAAATCACGTCATTAGACATTGCTATACCTAGGAAACCCCGTAGGCTGAAAACTAACAAATGTTTAATTTTATTATTAAATGTTGGGGAGGGTTTTCAACCCTCACTCAATGGTTACCAACAAAAGCTTCATTTCATTATTAAATGCTTGTGAGGGGGTTCACCCCTCACTCAATGGTTTTAAGCGAGTCTATCCCTTATCCATTGTTATAAAATATTACATAGAAAAATCATCTTGAATACAAAATAACTATCTATAAGCTATTACAACCATCATGATATCATTTACCCACAAATCCTTAATCTCTATATCTTTTTTGTCGGACTATTTCCATCAGTGGATCATCATGTAGTTGGAAATCCTCAATTTGCATGGACTAACAAATATATATCTGCCACAATGTTAAACATGAACTGCCAATTGCACAAGTCATTGTCCTTTCCTGCCATTCCTATCGTCAACACACTTGATATCATGATTACATAAAATATTAATAAGCCAATAATTAATATTTATTAGTGACACATCAACATCTATTTGTGTGCATGAATAAAACATAAACAAAATGTCATGAAATTTATTTTTTTACATTATTACACATGCATTAGTAACAAACAAATCACTATCAAGCATCATCTTTCCAACAAAACACTAACAAAATCTTGCATGCACTTTCATATTCTTTCCAAAGGAAATCTAACATAATATATATCATTTTTGTGCATGAAAATGTATAACAAGCTTTCAAGAGAACTAGCCAAAGAGGAAATTTTCTTTGTTCATACTATTATATTTTCTTTTCCAAAGGGATTAAAGCGATAAATTACATACTTATACATGTGAATGCATTTTATTTTTCAAAAAAATATTTTATCAAGAGATTTATTCACAATGGCTATTATGTATAAGAATTCAATCTCTATTTCAAACAAAGTTAACATAATAGTTATAATACCATGAATGCATCTACTTTTCCTCTCCAATATAAAATAACATGGTAGTTTTTTCATCTTGCATGTGAAACATATATGTCTTTCCAAATTAAACTAATTAAATCTTGCATGGAAAAATAAACAAATTATTTTCAAAGGAATCAAACACATAACATTATTCTTTCATGCACACAAAGAGACATTTTCCTCTTACCAAAATATCTATCCCAATAATTATGCATAATCTTCTCCCAAAAGAAATCTAATACCATAGCTAATCCCGTTAGGTATGAAAATGCATATTATTTTTCCCAAAATAAGGTTAGACCAATCAATATTATGCGATTGCACCTACCTTTGCTCTAGAAACCTAATACCAAAAGTATATTTTCCCATGCATCCAAGTGTATTTGTTTCTCTAAAGAATCTTACAAAATAATTTTAACACAATAAAACATGCCATTACCATTTCTCATCTCCAAGAATCTAATCCAATAATACATACAAACACAGGTTTTTCTCTTCTTTTCTTTTTTGAAGATTTCTAACACAATAAATACTTCCTTGCATACAAATATATTTATTTATTTTCCAAGGAATATAACACACTAATTATTCTTTTTCCAAAATTTAACTAACTCATTAGCTATTATGCATGCAATAAAAAATCTTTTCCTATCATTTAACACATGAGACAAATTTGTAACATTTCCTCCAGAAAAAGCATAATTAACAAGTTCTTCTCAAATACACAACAAATTGTCTTTTATGCAAAGGTTTAATGTGAACCCTTTCTCAAAAAAGTTGATTATATTTTTCTCCATGCATCAAGCTCCCCATGCATGCAAAATCACCTATTCATTTCGAGTAGATCAAATATACTAGATATTATTCCTATGCACATAAACACATATTCTCCTCAAGAGTCCAATATTTCTCTTTTAAAATTTAATGCATATGCATCATCAAAACATCCCCGGAGATGTTTTAAATGAAATAACTTAATTGATATATCAACTTAATTGTTCTGTTTTTGTGCATATGAATAACTTACTTCTTACCAAGAAATATCAACATAATTGTTGTTTATGCATACAACTAATTTATTTATTTTTAGGAAAATTAACACAATATCTACCTCTATATGTACATAAACAATTGTTCTTATAGCTATAACCAATCAAATGGAAACCCATTGTTTTACTATGTTTCATGTTTTATTCATCAACTTTGGGTGTGGTTTCCGAACATCTAGAAACAATTTTTTTAAAAATAAAAGAGGTTTTTGTTGAGAATGGATTCATTAAAAGCAACCTCTCTCATTTGTTACACATATGTCATGGTTTGAAAGATTCGAGTGAATTTTTTCAACACATTTTCCAGATTTACATAATAAATAATTTCTTGTTTCATTAATCAACTTTAGACACGATTTTCGAGAAGTTGTAAACAATTTTTTAAAATTTTAAAGAGTTTGTTTTTGCAAGAAAGGCATCATTTACAAAAACCTCCTTCAATTTTTACATATCTATCATGTTTTGGGATATACTAAGACATATTTGGACCCTAGTTTTCAATAACTCATGCAATTAACAAAATTATTTAGCCATGATTTTTTTTTAATAATTCAATGCACATGAAAGCTTTTAATAATTTAATGAAAAAAAACACTAATTCCTCTATGCACGAAATTCCATGGAGATTTTCCACAAAAAATAATCTTATTCTTTATCATATGAAATTTTACAAGAAAATAAATTTGATTCTTATTTATTCATGCACCATATGCAAACACAATAATTTTCAAAGAGCATAGTTACTTATCTTTTAATACATGCTTGGAATCGCTCCTTGCTCTCTCTAGGCTTGATTCTACATGTATTTTTTCATTAGTTCTCATATTTTTCCACTGGAATACAATAAGCAGAATTAAGAAAATGGAATAGCTTTTCTAAATCTAAAAATCATTCCATAAAACACCCGTAAATCACTTCATAAATCCTTTTTTTTTTCTAAATTCTAAAATCACTCCGTAAATCACTCTATAAATCATATTTTTCTAAATTATGAAATCATCCAATAAATCATCCATAAATATCTTATGCTTTTTCCAAGGTAGATTTTAATTTTCTTTATGGAGAAAATATCACTTATCCATAGATTTTCTAAAACTACAACTCATTAGTTCTAAAACTAAAAAAAATACCAACTTGGAAATATAATTTATCTTGATAGAAGTATATAAATTATTCTCAATATAATAATTAAGAATTAATTCTTATAACATTATTTTAATTAAGTATTAGAAGAATATTATTCTTTTAATATCCATATAAGAATTAATAATATGTAATTATTCAACAACACTCATTTTATGATATTTTTTTACAGTAGATTACATCAGGGATATTACATCCTTTATAGAACAATGACCTTAGATTAATAAATTCTCCTTTTGGAATGAACATTAGGTTTAATCCTAAGATAGATGGGACCTAGGGTCAATATCGATTAGTTTCCCTAAACAACACCACAATAAATTTAATGTATCAAATCCCTTATGTTGTTGTTGTCATTATAAGAAGAGTGTCAAATTGTTCACAAAAATAGACTTGAAATCTAGTTATCATCAAGCTAAGAGAATCCTCCCTATATCTAGAAGTTGAAAATAAAACAAAATTATGAGTTGTATGAATGGTCATAAATTATTTTAACTAAATGTAAAGAGATAGTGGCTTTAATATAAATTATGTACATACTTATACACTCTTATAATGATACATTTTTTATGTATTATATTAATAATCTTAGCTTAAGAAGAGCATGATATGAACATAACACTTCCATCACATTGCTTTCATTCTCCAAATCTTATGCAATTGTTAGATTAAATTAATTTCTAGAACTTTCATTCACCATAAAATAAATAACCTACTTCAGTATTTCTACTAATGATAGGATCATGCATAGAAATTTATAAAATATATATCATCTCATTCATGACTAAAATACCCCAACAAACATCTTGTAGTTGTAAAGTTTTTTTTGTCCTAAACACTTTCTATTTAAAGATTTTTTCTTGAGGTTTTTTTTATGTCAAACATATCCCTTGTGAACTCTTTCACAACAATGGAAGGAATCTAATTTCTATATTGGACATAGAAAAATAATAAGCAATTGAAGCATTAAGATATATAATATATTAAACTTCAATGTTAGATAAAATGAAATTGTAAGCACTCTTTGTAATAAAACCAACACTTTAGAGTACACATTATACATTATCCCCTTCAACATGCAACATATACATTTCTTGATTTAACATGGATGTTTATGATGCTTCATATATTTATATAAATAAATTTATCTATTCCATGAAAAACCACATAATGTTTTAGCTTACATGATAGCTCATGTGCCAATAAAAGCCGAATGTGAAAAAAATAAATTTAACTCAAATATATGGGTCATGTTGATGTTAAAAGATTTATCTATTCTTGTATAAGTAATTTTATTTTCTTCACCTTTTTATAGATATGGAAATAATATACCATGAATAAAATTGTTCATACCATTATTAAACCAACTAATAACAATAAATTCTTTTGTATCCCTATCCATTTCTAAGAATTTACAAGATTTAAGTCTTCGATTTTCGAATACAACTAAAAACAATGGTTTTTACACATATCTCAATTTCTAGGTACTTCCAAAAGTTTAAGTCTTTGATTTTAAAATAGAACTGAGAACAATGGGTTATGATCATTGTGTGTGTGTGCGTGTGTGTTTCTAAAATATTATATTCATCATGTAGGAAAAAAAAAAAACTAATCCTGTATACATTGCGATATTTTCATAGTTCTCATAACCATTGCATCAGACATGAATAACAAATTCATCTATAATTTTTTGAAATCCCTTTGAGCATGCTTAAAATAAGCCTCAAAATACTTATGTTAAGGAACATGTAACTTTGTATCCCTTTGAGCATGTTTGAAATCCCTTATGTTAGCTTATATTGATAGGAATTACTTGATTTTCAATTTGTTCAATTTTTTTCCATGCAAGCTAACATATCTTAGGAGAATGAAACCAAGGTGAAGGGAGAATTAAACTCACTAGTTATCACTCTAGGTGTTATCCTTTAACTTCATACAATAAAAAATATTACTCACTATTTCTTTTTTCATTTATGTACAACTATAACTATATATAAATTTATATTATAAAATCTCACATCACAGTTCAATTAATCATTGCATTTATTTTCACATATAAAAAAGATATAATTTATATTATCATAACTATAATTATATAGATATTAAAAGAAGAATAGAGAGATGTTCACATACACACTAACAAATATGTTATCTATTACACTAAATCACACAATTACATCATGTATTTATTGTATTATTGAGATCTAACCGTTTCTAAAATGAGGGCTTGTTGTTGAAAATATATCTCAACTATCTAATCCACTCAATAAACCAATCTTACCTATTTTCTAAAGTAATTTTTATTCCAATATTTCCCCTTAACGCTTACATTATTACATAAGTCACAAATTACTTATAAATCATATCAGTCTAACAGGGTCTTCATCAACAATTACGTTTACTCTGGGATCTTGCGAACCCTGCTCTCTTTTTCACCACCACAAGAGCTAGTACTTGATCTCCATTTGAAACATACCTACCTCTGACCATAATTTAGAAGCTTTGAAGAATTGACATTTCTTAACTACCCCAAAGAATATTTGAGATATTTAATATATTTATGGACAAGTTTCCATCCTAGTAGCATGCACCAAAATACACACTTCCATTTATATAGGTAACCTGTATAAATATAAAGCTTATCCAACATTCAACTATGCAACTGACCTTTCTTCACACAAGTATACACACATTGATAAATAATATAATTGATAGTTGTTTTAGAAAAGCATGAGAGGCTTTGTATTAAATTCATTATCACTATCAGAATCTAAGAAATACTGAAGGTTGGCTTCTTGCAAGTATTCGATAGTATCTATGTTGGCCTGTTCTTGTAATTTTCCATTTAAAATATATTTGGCATGAGTTTTATAGTTGAAGGTTGTATGTTCATGTTTTTGACAATAAAAAAATTGAACCAAGTTCTTGTTTTTATTGTATCTTCCCTTAAAGAATAGTGTTATCTCATCATGTCAGTTTTCCTTTATGTTACTTGATTTCATCCTCTTCTATTCTTCTAAGAGTGTTACAATCATTTCATTTAATGATCAAGAGGAAAATTGACTTAAGGTAAGAATAGCATTATCATACTTTGAGGATAAACTATTTAACACATAGCTTATCAACACATTAGAGAATTACTTGAACAAGGTTGTTGAATGAAGTATATTCACAGGTTACATGGGTATGAAGAAGGGATAGCTCTATAATTTTCCATGCATTTAAGGGAATACATATCTAAAGTAGCAGGGATAATGGTACATGTGATAGAAGAAGAAATAGGACTAGCGCAGATGGAAGAACAATGGTCTGCCCACCAAATACCCCAACTTGAAATTTTGTGTCAATTCCTTGAGGAAAATAAATTAATCATGAAGAGAGGCACATGATTTGACAGAAATTCAATACCATAACACTCAGATGATTCCACATTCCTTTTCAAAAGATATTTCACATGTGAAGGGAGGTATGTAGTTCTTTATCTATAACAAATCTGATTGTTAGAACACTTGCGTTATGGCAGGCTGGTTAACATGGCCTATTTTCTTGCCCTCGAGCATATCGCCCAATCAGTACAAAAACATAACCGACCATCCGAAAACCTATCCCAGTGTGGCCTGATTAAAATTTTGGTGGTTAGTGCATTGCAAAAGGAAGGGGTACCTTGGGATGACATAGTTGGAAGGCCATTACATCATTAGAGGAATTTTGAGGTCTAAAATGCACCTCCTAAGAAAAATGTATAACCAAAATAAACTTTGTAAGAACCAATAAGATTCAATATGATGATGTGAACCATGGGAGAAGATTCATCATTTTTGGAGTAAAAAAGTAAAAAGTTTTAAAAATAATAAGATAATAAAACTACTTTTTCAACTTGTATTTTCCACTTATCTCCCTAAGGTAATACTCAAATTTTGAGCAGGATTACTCTTCGGATGTAAAATTTAATTACTCATCCAAGGAGTACCCATGTTCCATACTTTTCATGGACCCCTCTACATGAAAAATCTGAAATAGATTAAAAAACGTGATTGCAATCACATTTTTCATGTATTTCTTAATTTTCATGTAACAGGGTCTATCAAAAGTATGAATAATGGGTACTCGTTGGACGAGGAATCAAAATATGCATCCAACAAGTGTTCTCGCTTGCAATTTGAGTAAACCCATAGGGAGATAAGTTGAAAATACGAGTTGAAAAAGTAAATTTTTTATTTTTTCCCTCTGAAATTTGATGATGTAATCTAATTTTATTTTATTATTTCCATTATTATTTTATAATTTCCATAGAATGCCCATTTTAGACCTCAAAATTCCTCTAACAACATATGTTTCTACCCCACTAGACGATGCCCTAGCAGCTGCAAATCCACCCCATGACCTCATAGATCTAAGAATTACCACAAAACCTTTCCATATGGAAAATGAGCAACCCAATGTTTGAATTACGAGGGTTCTATAGGATTTTGCTACTAATTTCCATATAAATAAGACAAACTGATGATTATGATGCAAAAATATTAGGGAATAAATACGCCACTAGAAGATTGAGAGGAATAATGAAGTGCCTAGAAATAATGCTAATATCCGAGACAAAGAAGAAAAAGTGAGCCTGTGCTATTGCACTTCCTGAAAGCCTCCCCATTTTTACAAAAGAAACAAGGGATGAGGTTTCCCTGATGTTAAACAATAACATCCATAGTATGTATTGATGTAACAAGGATTCATGGAAAAACGATTCATCCACCTTGTTGGCACAAAAGAACCAGTTGAGGTTTCCTTTGATGATACACAAGAACCACAAGAGGTAATGAAGGAAACCCACAATTGGATTATGTTAGATGTAGGGATGGAAAAAAAAAATCAGCATTCTTGAGCATATATAAGAAATATCCCCATTTTGCAGAGGAGGGGGCCTCTCCCCAATTTTAGTGTTATATAGGGACAATTTGGAGGTCGAATAAATAACACCATAATTGAAAAACAAGTGTCTTAAAACAATAATTACCCCTTAATATCTTCCTTTGTATATTATTTTGTTAAGGAATAATAGGGTTCTCTAGATGAAAAACAGAGAACTTAAATACACAGTTAAAACCCTAACATATGAGCTCAGAGAAAAATAAGCTTGTGAAAAAATAAATTTCTTTGCGCAGGTTGCAGAATCACTAACAATGAGTTTCATAGATATATTTGCTCTTGGGGTCCTAGAAACCCCTTTGAAACAAATAGACCTATGACGCTGGTATGTAAAAAAAGCATGAGGAACCAGACATAGCCTACAATTCTACTTGCACAGTAGGAAGGATGGTAGAGGAAAAGGCTATTCAGGTGGAGATATCAAATCCTTTGATAAATTAAAAAGAGGATAAATTCACCCAATTGATAGCCTTCAATGAAAAATAAGGCAAGAAACTTACAGAAAACATTTTTGTGCAAATAGTGGATGAGGAACTAGACATAACGTGTAATATTCTAAAATGGGAAAAGAAGAAATATAGTGCAAAATGTTGGAATAACAGTGTATAAAAACATATAAAAGTAAGAGGCCAATATGGAGACCTTATAATCATAAAATCAGAAGAAAAATATGCATAATAAATGGGCCATAAAATGTACAACAAGATATAACAAGCCTCCAATGGAAAAAACCCTCAAAAGAGGTACTGCTACTATGTATCAAAATGTCGAAACACTGCTATAGCGCAGTTTTAAAAGCACTGCTACAGCAAAATGAATACACAAATATAATGGGCTTATATATGCATCAAAATATAGACCTAATACAGATCTATGCACTATATAACCTCCAATGAAGAACCACGCAAGGGTTTTCGGAAATACACCATGTACAAGATGGGAATCAAAGCCCTAGGGCTGAAGATTCACTGCAACATATAGATCTGGAAAGTGTGGCTGATATGATAGAGAAATAAATATAGCCTCCTCCAGTAGATCCCCTAGATGAAAGGTTGATCCCTTTACTAGCAAACCTCCTATCCAAATGGTGTACTGAAACCACCCTATAACTCCTCCCTCAAAATAACACAGTTCAAGACAGAAACTGCACAGTAGGGGAAAATAAATTAGTGGCCTAATGCCAAGATATGAAAATATGCTCAAAGGTCTTCCTTAATGTCCTCCCAATGGAAAGTAACCCTTCTCCACTGAAAATAAGTACTGAAGTGACCCAAATGTGGTCTCCATTGCTGCAACCTACAAAACGACTCAACTCTCAATAGGATCTATGTTGTAGATGTAAGATGAAGCTTGGCCTTAAACCTGAATGTGGAAGTGAAGCACAATGCTCTACCAAGAGGCCTCTCAAGGATAGAGGTGGGACTCCCAACCAGGAACACCCAGTGCTAAACAACACTTTCAATCTTAACTAAGCACCCAAATAAATCTATATGTCTAAAAAAACCATATATCAAAACATATCATAATCTGAACATGAATAATATGGCTGCCATCCTCTTCCTTTTATAAGATATGAGCTTTCAAACCCTAAGCCCCATTCATTAATGACACTACCTCCATGCAAGGTGTCTCCATATAAAACTGTGTTGTCCCTCATTGAATGCCACTCCTCCATGAGAGCGTTGTTGATTTGGTCAAAATTGACCTAGTCAAGATGTTCCAGCCCCTTTTCACACCTAAGGGTGCTTAATTAAGCTTCCAAGTTGCTTTCCTTTCACATTGGCCTTGATTTATTCATGATTAAGGAGAATTATGAACCTCCATTGCCATTTTATTCATAAAACAAGACAGCAAAACAAAATTTAATATTCCAACTAGTTCATGGCTAATTGGGAATATTACATAACCCATAGTTATACTTGTACAATAAGAATAATGGTAGATGAAAAATATATTTAGGTGGAGATATAAGATCCTTTAATACATTATTTAGAGGATAAATTGGCCCAGTTGATAGCCTCATATGAGGAAGAAGGAAATAAATTGACCAAAGGGATTGTTGTGCAAACAGTGGATGATGAACTAGAATGAAGGATGGTAAAGGAAAAGGTTCTTTGGATAGAGATAACAGATCCTTTGATGAGCGAAAAAGAGGATAAATTATCCTTGTTGGTACCCTCCTATGAGGAAAAATAATACCTTTGCAAGAGCATGAAAATATAATTTGTGACCTTAGTGAGAGATTGTCAGAATATATAAAGAAATTTAAAGGAGAAAAAAAAGGAACATAGTCACCGAGATGCAAAAGAAGGTGACCACAATGAGAATCAGGAGATACAACTTGGACGGTTAATGGATTATGGACATATTTTTATGGCTCATTTAACCAATTAAAACATATACTTGATGGGAATATTTATGATGTTTCAAAAGAATTCTATCGTCACCAATACACCTTTTCATATTGATACCCCAAATGGATTCATAGAAGAATATAGGGCTTGTACAGATGAAAAGAATACTTTGTTTATGAAATGTACCAACACAATTTTATATTGTTTTATAAAAAATTATGGAATCCCAACCCCTTTGTAGGGGATGTCTTGTTGAGAGCCTTTGTATCTTATTTGAGAAATCATGCAAGTTGGTTGACAACTACTGAAATTAATTGACAAAATATCAAGAGAAATTTGTAGGTTAGAAGAGAATATGAAATACCTATACAAGTGATACAATAACAAAAAAAGTGGTCCAATTTCTCAGAGCATGCATAGTTTATCACTAGGAACATGCAACATGCCATTGCATATTACACAAAACAAATTCAAACATTGAAGACTACTACACAAAAAGGATGTAAGGCAAGGTGGGATGCCTCAGGAAAACGAACCAGAGATAGAGATCCCTTTGAGAAAAATAACCTAAAGATATGCTTAACAAGGGTTCATGGATATATTTATCACATGGAATAATATGGTGATAACCAGATTGGTATTAATTTTCATTATCCAATGATATGGCTACCAACAAGGATATATAAAAAGAAATATACATGAAAAAGAAAGAAGAGCTTGCATGCTCGAAATAAATTCGTGAAAAAATAGGGTATCTTTGAGTCAATGAAGTAGGAAATAGTGATTATAATATCATCCATCTTCATGAACTCCCCCCTTCAAGCTCATATTCAAATTGACTGATATGTTGTTGTTGGCATTCACCGTCTCACCATTGTTGACACTCATTTCCATTGTTGTGAAAAATCATAGATAAAAAACATCAAAACCCTATTTTTGTAATGAATATTAATCTATCTTAATATATCATCATCAATAATTATCAGTTACCAAATACTAGTAATATTGTGTTTTACATGTTTTCATTTTCGCTGCATTTAGGTTAAATTTCGTTGTTGCAAATTTTGTTACATTTTCGTTGCTTTTGTTTCAATTTAGATTTCATATTAATGATTATATAACAATGTATCCAAGCATAAATAAAGTATAGAACAATCTTATGAAATCTATCTTCCATAGCATAGTAAAAATCAATGTATTAAAAGACTCAATGTTGATGCATGGAGTAATTTATTGACCTTAATTGAGAATTGGGACAAATTTCCCAAATTATTAAACATTGCCTAACCACCTATAGAACATATATGAACATATTCAACACAAAAATAATACATTATATACATGTAATACACTAATAAATATTAAAAACAAATTGAAAACAAACCTAGAAAATCGTGCATTGTTGGAGCAATGGAGACCTCACTTGTTGAGTTATTCAAACTCAAATAATTCATCTTCATATACAACGATATTCAAACATATTTTCAATATTTTATTTTTCTTCCCTCTTTTTCTTATATTTTTTGGGTTCAATAAACTCTTCTTCCTCAAAGATGACTCAAAAGCATCCAATCCACACGTGAAGTCATAATCCATAATATGAATATTGTTGACATCATCCAACATTTTTTTACCCAAAGGAATTGATTATTCAGTCTTGGTCAAAGTAGCAGGAGTATTTCTTCAAGGCAGGTCTAAGTATCCAAATAAATCCTCTTTGTCCAACTCAAGTCCTTCAACATTTACATTAACATTGTGACTATCCATGGAAATTGTGTTTGCATCTCCACTAAGATCAGGTGCCTCCATATTTATCTGAGGATTTTAATTGTATAAATCATTTTTGGTTTGGTGATTTAGTAATGGGTTTGAATCCATTGAAAAAACACACAACCAACCCACCTTTATGGCATGCATGTAAATGTTGCCACGAATAGGCCATGGGAAATCATAAATTATGATATTTCTGCGAGGACAAGTAAAAATATACTGCTTATTAGGTTTAGATTTACTCCTCACCCAAAAATCATGAGACATTCTCTCATGAGGGTTGCAATTACTATCTTGAATTTTTTTTCTCTTTCCACTGATGATTCAAATTATTTCTCTTTCTTGTATTTATTCAAATATCATTCCTTTTTTATAATATCATTAAAATGATAACAAGGTTCAACATTTGTTAAAAGAATATATATAAACTAATCCATCCTACGAGCACATTTATTTCTTCCATAAGATATAATTTTTTTCTTTAGGCAATAGTGATATGACTCCACAACATTGTTTATCTATTGATTTTCATGGGGAAAATATCGACAACCTTTTACCCACATCCCAAATTGCAAAAAATTTCAGTTAATGAAGGTATTTTGTTTGTATGAAAACCAAAAAGAAAAAGTAAGAACAAGTATTTGAACTTAAAAATATTTTCATCAACAACCCAATTCTTCTGGAAATAGTCTAAGAACTTCTTCGCATTAGCGATTTTTTTGAATAATTAATTAATTTCAATGCTCACTTCATCATTGGAACAATATCTCATAATCAAACCAAATCACTAAACATCTGTTTTTCTATTTCTGGAATATTTGCTAATCGATTGAACTTTTTTAGCCATGCGTTATGTACATCCCAAACACATAAGATAATATTGCACCTTGTGATTCTATGACCACATTCAAATCATTTCAGGTGTGTTATTTATAGAATAAATACAAGTTGTATTGTAAAATAAGAAGATTGAAGTTACCTTAAAGCATTGATTTCAGTTAATGCATCATCAAACATAAAGGAATTAACTTTACAATTATGATCAACTGGGTGACTGTTATGCATGAGGTGCTACAACCATATTTAAATGCCTTTCGATGTATTGTATGATGCCACAACCCATGCAACTGGCACCCTACTATGTTTCTCATAAAACACCACGAGTGTGTACAACTAATACTGTCACTTTCAAAAAACATATTAAATCAGCTTAAACTCATTAATCATTATCAATCACTACAAATAAAATTATTGTACTAAACCAATCATTATTAATACACTCAACCCATATTTATTTTTGTTGAATGTTTAATCCATAGTTATTAAGGTATTATTTGATAGCTTTAAAATTGTCTCCAACATCCACTTCATTTGAATTCCAACTATAAAAAGGATCTCTCCACAATTGGGATTTTCATAAAAGAAAAAATCATCTTGGATGTTTTTATACGAAAGTTTCACAATCATTTCATCCTTCTTATGCAGCAAATAATTTGATTTAATTAGACAATTATAGATGTTAACAACATCTTTCTTGCATAAAAATAAATCTCTATCTCAAGTTTTAGCATCCATGTCAAGATATTTTTTAACATGCATTTTACAAACCCAGTCAATCGACACTTCCAAGAAGAAATAACTCTCTGTGTAGGAAACTATTTTTCTTGATAAATTTGGTTCATGCAGAGAGCTAGCCTCACCTGAGCTATCATGCTAGCGATGACAAGGCCATCCTTGGCTATCTTCATGTTCATACATGTTATATATATTATCCCTATGCTGGAGATTTGAGCAATATCTTTTACAATTAAATGACATTTACAACCCCTCCTTTTCGTAAATGAGGATCTTCATTTCATTTCATTTTCTTCTCTTTTATCCTTAGGGCCATATGAAACAACATAGCTACATAAAATTTTTGAAAGGTCAATACATATGACAAATGATAAAGCACTATTAATAACAAAATCTAAACAATGCATCTCTAAAAAAAATACACTTCATATCACAAGGAAACAATAGGCCTTGAGCTTGGGCATTTATTTTGTACCCAGGTAAAAAAGCATGGAGCTTCTAGGTTCATTTCATCTCCTCTAATAGAGTCAGGAATTCTATGTGAAGGTTTTTTTGTGATCCAATCAATATCCATGTTATTTCCATGTACTTCATAACAATCTAAATCCTTTGTAGAAAAGATGATATTTTTTTTAGGGTCTTGCACTAGAAGGAAATGATAGTTTTCCATTTTCCTTTCTTTACCGTTTTGTGACCCATGGATTTGCTGCAACAATGACCCAACAAGTTGCTACAACGGTGACCCATAAAGTTGTTGCAATTGTGACCAACAAGTTCCCACCACAGTGAAACATCAAGCTGCCATAACGATGAACCAACAAGTTTTCGCAATGGTGAACTAGCGAGATGCCGCAATTGTGAACAAGCAAGTTTCTGCAATGGTAAACTAGTGAGTTTCTCCAAAGGTGAACCAATGAGTTGCTGCAAAGGAGAAGCAATGAGTGGTTGCAAAGGTGAACTAGCATGTTGGTGCAACGGTGAACCAACAAGCTATTGCAGCTATGAACCAGCGAGTTTCCGCCGTGGTGAAATAGTTTGTTGTTGCAACAGTGAACTAATGGATTTTTGGCAATTAATATTAGTGCTCTCCTAACCCTTGACAAGAAAAATCTAGTTGTATGTTTGACAATGGAGTACTAAGTCAAGTATTTCATAACAATAGAGAAGTTCCTCGTAGAAATACAAATAATTACTACTATATTGCACCAATTCTTAATTGATATGCAATCTAATGCAATATAATGACCAAGAAAATATAAAACCTCTTCATACAAAAGCACCAATCAGATAGCCAGATATTCAAACGAATAATCATAAGCAACCATTATATCCAAGCATCAATAAAATCATAAGCAATCATTTCATCCAACCTTCCTAAATTAACTTATTTATGTTTGCAACTTTAAGTCTTATATCCAAAAACTGCTGGGAATGGAAACATATATTAAAGATGGCCTAAACATGGAATAAACAATTCCATTTTGTTAAAACTTAAGGTTTCTTTATTAGTGAATTTCCAATGTTTTAAAACTGAATATATTCTAAGGATCTCATATTTCTGTTAGGGAACTAGTCAAACTGACTCATGAGGACCTATTTATTTTCACAGAATGAACTACCATATGGAAATATGGCTCGCCATAGAAATATAGTTTAAGATATCTATTTATTTCCATGAATTAGATGGATTCATGTACTATAAGGGTTCTTATGGGCCTTGGAATCTCTATTTTTGTATTGAATAAAATCGGTAGAACTCCTCGAAAAAATCTAAAAAGTCTTGTCTCTATATTTTTTTTCCTAAGGGGGCACAATAGGCATAGTATTTTCTACATTCCCCATATTGAAATATTAAAATGTGACCAACACAAACAAAATTAAAAAACTTACAATCAACGTAAACAAAAAATATTGACCCAACTTGTTGTTGCACTTAAGTGTAGGCAATGTCGACCTTCACTCATCTCTTTACATGCATGTAGGTTGCAATTGCTCCAAAATTGTAATATGTCACAAGGTGTAGGCGGTTTCATAAATGAACATATAACTCGAGAACCATGGATTTCATAACAGATAATTTGGGAAGCTGAAGTAGACTCAACCATTAATTTGGCTGGAAGGTGGTTAGAAAAACATCACATCGTACTCCCCATGAGGAAAAAGAAATGTGAAAATGGATTTCAACTGCCATATGCCCATTAATGCACCCAGGCAGCAAATGCCCACTGTCGGATTTAAGCTGTAGATCATTGTGCGGCGGGGATTTGCTGCCTAGGTGCATTAATGGGCCTATGGCAGCTAAAATAAGGCTCGTCGTCGAAATAGAAATAGATACGAAGAGGGACGGGGCCCATGATGAGTCGATGGGGTCGACCAAAGTAGTCTTGTCAGCGATGGGATGACGTGAAACCAAGAGGGTAAATCATGGAGTAGTTAGACTACTCCTACACTAATTGTTTCCGAAATTATAATTAATGAGGCCATAGAGGCAACTAAAAATGAGGGTCCATATTTATTTTTATTGAAAGACCATTACACATATAAGAAACAAATTCACTCAATCACACGGTTGTTTATTGGAGAAACTTGCTAAGAAAGAGAAATGTAGTTTTTAATTACAAATTACTATATTTTTTTTAATGAATTCCTAATTATTATATTAATTTTAATTTGAAATGTAAACATTTATCTCCATATTCATTGTTATTTTATACCATTTAAAATTTAAAAAGTGTCTTCAACCAAATCACTTTTTTTCTAATTATAAATTTATCTAATGTCAATTATTTTTAGTGATATTGTTCATACTTAAGAAGAATTATTAGATAGAAATGAGAGTGAGGGATTTTTATGGTTGATTCTTCAAGATTTCAGTTATATTACTAATAAATTAGTTATTATATAACAATTTGTTTCAATATTTCATTTAGATTACTAATAAATTAATTATTATATAACAATTTGTTTCAAAATCAATGCATTATATAATGGTTTTAACTATATATTTATTATAATAAGATTGGGACTTAGTAACTTTGCCTAAGATATATTCCACACATTTCTAAATTCCTAATTATTTTGATGTGATATTAAAACAATGTAAGATGTTTAACATGCAAAAAAAATTCCTCCTCTAGTAAAAAATTTATAACGAGATCATGTTTAATTTCCTTACTCTTACCATAATGATTCGACTCTTATCATTATCGAATTCGTATATAATTGTTTCTTGTTGGTTATAGAATACATATAGTGGCAAAACTCACGATAGTTCTAACATAGTCATTATATTTAAAACAATTCGGAGCACACACCATAACATTGTTAATGTACGATCTATCACCTTCATATAATCCAAGGCACCATAACATTGTTAATTAAAAGGTATGCCACATTCATATGATCCACAACACATATACCATAACATTTTTAAATATAATATCTTTCTTATTCATATAAACCACAACATGGACTGTTTATATGGTATAATACTTGGCACAACTTGCTAATTTATAACTATACATTTATCATAACTTTTATATTTATTGAACCCCACTAAGATTTTGCGACCAAGAGAGTACCTGGCCTTCACCTCCTTATCCAGGAATGAGAAGAACGATGTTTCTATTTAGGAAAATTATGGTTATTTTAATTACCTACAAATTCCAGTTGAGGGAGACACACCTGGATCACTCTCCATCGTTGATCCTCCGAGCTTGAATCAGACGATGGGGATCTGCTTCTAGACCATTAGGCTAACGAAACCCTCACTTCAACGTTTCACTGCTCACTTCTTCCGACATGAGCACCGAGCAAAAAAACTCTGCAACATAGTGATGGAACTCCATGATGAAGGTGATAGTTTGGAAATCTATTAAGATGGGTGAGATAGCCTCTGACATTTTATATAGAAATTACTTTAACTTTTATTTTAATTTAATTAGATGATTTGCTGCAACATGTTTGCATATTTTCATTTATTTGTAGGGTTAAGTTCAGAATCCCTATGGATGATTCTGCACAACTGGAAGGATAGAATGTTGGCACAGGTAATTAAGCTACATTCTCGTCCCCGTTATTTGATTTTTCGATCAACCATTCTCATGGTGGTTTCTTTTTTGTAGGGATGAAACCCTCTAGTTACTTGGCAGTGCTAGGAATTCCATGGCTCCCTTCCAACTTCGCAAAGGAATCCACGCTAGGTTCCACCACATATTAACATGTATGTCTTTCCCAAACCCTTGTTTGGTACTTTTTTTCTCTTCCAACATTTAGTATCGAGCAAGTCTTATCCTTGTGCATGTTCTCCAGGGTTGGTCATTGCTATGTCTCGTAACTTGAATGCACGTTCATTTATCCCTTGACAACTTTCTGATTTTTTTTTCTTTGCATAAGAAAATATGGGTCCAACCCAACATACTCTTAGGGTTTGACTGAGATTAGTGTAACGATTTCTAGCTCTGGTCTCCCTTCGTAATTCGAAGCCAGGGTTTGGTCACATTTTATTTTTGGTGTTACACCATTTTGGTTTGGGGTAAATCGAGGTTCTAAGGTTAAATTTATTTCAATTTCTCTTGGATATACATAATGTTCGAAACACCCAAATTCTCATGAATTATGTTTTCAATTGTAATGTTATCTTTTGGTATGAACGTATTTGTTGTGAGGGTTAATTCTAAAATCTTGTCCTCAACTTATTTTATATGTGTGAAATTTTAAAATATGAATTTCTCATGTAAATGTTTTAAAGCTTGCTTATCTATTAATTTAGAGATTCAGATTTAGTATACAACATTTATAGAACTGTAATCTCTACAGAATGTGTTTTTGTTTCACTCTTTTTTCATTCTGAATTTACAATAAAAATCATATTTGTGCTATCTTATTTATCATTATTCTTGTCCCAAACTATTTATGCGTACTGGCTAACTCAATTTTGACTTAACCTCTTATCCGACTGGGGGTTTTAAGTATTTTCAGTTAGTATTAAGCGTCAAGAGTAAATCTTAACTCTTTTTAATAATGGATTTTTTTCTATTCAGTAAGGTAGATTCAGTTGTAAACTTGAATGTTATAGTTACCAAATATTTCTTTGTTTTTCCAGTGTTTTCCTCAGTTCACTATGACCTTGACCATTGTTCTTTAACTAATTATCTATATCCAAAAATTTCCCAACAGCAAGGGAACTTCCTTGGCTACCAACAACTTGCTCAGAGGATCAACCCAAAGCTCGACTGGAATTAGGAAAATGAATTGGTTAAGTTTATTTGTAATATTATCAAGTATAGTTTCAGTTCTCAAGAAGTTTATCTTCAATTGCAGTACTACTATTCTCTAATATCTGAACATAGAACTGTATTGGCTTGTACTTCTACATCAATTTATGGATAACAAAATTTGTTTCTTAACTTGTTTTCTTTTACCTAGTTCGTTCAGTAGTATTATTCATCCAATAACAAGTAAAGTAAAATTTTTAGTACCCCGTATGGATCACATACTACTCATGGATTTTATTAATATTTACACATAACAGAAAGAAAATCTACTATTCCTTATCCCACAATTTATCACTTAAATTTCTATTTCAAGTTTAACATGCATAAGAAGTAAATACATATATGTTTAGTATATTACTTTCCAGAAGATATCACTGCCCAACCTCGAGGTTCGTTATGACATCTAGCCTCTCCCTCGAGCTCTTCTCCTCCAAACAGGATTAAATTCAATCTGAACGTCAAGACACCAAATCCAACTCAATCCTCTTTAGAGTAAATTCAATCTAAGGACCAGGACACCAAGTCCAGCTCAATCCCTCACCCTTCCAGGGTTGAATAAAGAAATTTCCATTGGTTTGTTGCACCGAGTTCCGGAGAGTTTTCCTGGAAGTTTCATACCTAAAACCTTATTTTTCCTTCCTGGTTCTCGTTCCTCTAGCCCCCTCCGACCTTCCATGGAATCAATTTTTAAAACAAAGATTACATAATTACCATCAACTCTCTAGGAGGTTTATTTAACTAAAAGTAAAATTTATTTTCCATGTCATTAAAAATCATATCACAAAATCACATGGCTACTCAAGCCGAAAGCTTTGGATTCCACTTTAATGGTGAAAGTGAAAAATAAAACAATAAATTACTTAACACGGTAACTTCTAAGGGTGTTACATATTCCCTCCCTCAAGGTAAACATTTTCATAGGTGTTTCTTAGCCCTTAAAATAGGTTGGAACATTCCCCATGCATAATTTTATTTATTTTTATTTTTTATACTTGTCTCTTCGGGTGAAGTGTGACCATGATACTTAACCTAGTTATCACTTTTGTAGTAACAATTTTCTTTTGATTGAAAGTGCATAGAGGTTCGACCAGATTTCTTCGGTCCCAATTCGACCTACCTTGATAATGATTATGGTCATTATTTTTTCATCAATTAAGTACACACACACATATATATACATAATCAACATTTATTACAAAATTTTTCATTTATTGTTGATATCTACCCATCAAGAGTGATGAGTTTGCAACAAGACCTGAAAAGGGTCAGTAACCTATGTCCAGTAAGAGTTAGCAACACTCATTATTGTAAATTATTTGATTGTCCCAAAAATTATGGTAATAGATGAAGGCCACTATAAGTTTCCAATCATGAATGGTTCTTGCCTTTTATAATATATTGCAACTATTACATTACTATATACATATTACACTTTGCATTATTACTCCTTTATCTTGGTTCAATCGTTACATACATATTATTCATGCGTAAATAAAATTTTTGAAATAAATTTTTATTATTATTATTTTCATCTCTAAATGGACATATTATTGTATATTTTTCTCAGTAAACTTATTGATGTCTGCCAAGGGCTGCTTTGAAATTTTATCTATCAGCCTCCAAGGATCCATTTGTAATCCTAGATTATAAGTTGTTAATGTAAATAATATGAAATTTGGCTTCCCTTCATAGTCACGGGGTTCCTCCTTTTAATACTTGTATGCATAATGATTGTTCATACTCACTGTGTCACCCATTTTTTATAGTTCGCAACACAACGTGTTATCCACTTCATTTAACCACTAGTTATCTAGTACAATTGTCATATAATATCTGGTGGTGTATTAATAGATAATAGCTTTATTCCAATTTAAAAATAATTGGTTATATTATTATATCCTGGAGTCATACATGTTATCATCTGAAGGAAGGGTTCCTTACCTTCTTCCAATGATAGCTTGTAATTAGTGGTCTACTCCATAGGAACCCCATACTACCATGATACCACATATGTCATAACAAAATATTACCAAATTCCAGAGTAGTTCAACTCACTACTTTCGAGGTAAATATTATCTTAACCTTGTGCAAGGGAATCTAATTATCCTCTTTCTATTTTAATGGGTTTTTTCATGCATAAATCCAGGTGTTTACCCAAACATGGAAATTAAATAATTATCTTTTCAAACTATTGCCACAGTAATCATATTTATTTAATCATTTTTATTTTTTAATTCAATTTCCAGGAATATTTTATCCAACTTCTTTCCTCCTTCCTCTTCCTGAATATCTATACGTAAAGAAGATGCTATGGAAATTCAATAGCAGAACCCAGAGTTTTACCTTCATGCTTACAATTATTACGGATACTAACTTACATTAACAATTTTATATTGTATTATTATAACAGTCATTATGTATGGTTTTTCACAACCCTCAACTTGGGTTAACCTCCCCTTCGCATTATTAATTTTTAAAAAAAAAATAGATTCATTTTGTTCAACCATTCGACCAACTCAACTCACGTCTATAACAATCATGTTATAGTTTCTTAAAATAATTAATTGGTTTGCAAGGATTGGTGTCACACTGCACCTTACTTTCTAGTGCATCACAGGATAACAAGCATAGGATACACATACCCCAAATGTGCTACTGACATTATCTTGTCACATCTTATTCTTTCGCATGATTGTATGTCACATCACTTTTGTTTTTTACCTCACTCGGTTTCCTGCCAATTATTGGCTACACTCTATATGTATTTACTTCAAGAAAACAAGCCCATAGAAGTATGTGATATCTTTGTTTGTTAAAGAATCATATCAGCAAGGATCTGTTAAGAATTTCCTTATTATAGTTTGTGACGGTATCATTTGGTTTTATTATATATATATATATATATATATATATATATATATATATATATATATATATATATATATATATATATATAAAATTCTTGTGGTTATACTAAATTGTCCATGTAATTTAACACACATCCATTCATGTTCATCATATGGTAACCACTTATCTCAAATCTTCAAATATTGGGTTTACAACTAATAGTCATTTGAATCAACCAAAATTCGGTTGTCATCTTGTTTAATCTTAGTTAAAATTTCACCTATGAGGTGACTATCGAATTAAGCATTTAGTGAACCATCCTGTGATTCAGTATTGGTAGTTTGTGACTCACAAATTCTTGAGTCCTCTATGTCCACAAAGTGCAGGGATTTAAAAGACTAGCAAGATCTATATTTTAAGGTCATGATACTCCTATAGACAATTACTTATTCCTAGTTAGAAATATAAAAATTGTAATATACCTTAATATCTTACTTATAGAAGAAGCATTGAAACTTTAACAATGGTATACATTTATGTATAATCTACTATGATGATGGTGTGTGCCCATCATTCTCTTGTTGTAACCGGTATTTCAATGGCTCCCTTAGTTAAAAGACATTTCGAGTGAAAATTGATCAGTCCCTTATCAACTTGGAATTTATTTTCTTGTACCAGTCTATTATTAGTGCCTAGGATTTATTTATACTTGAATTTATATTGCTGGCATATAGGTTATTATTTTGATAGAATTACTATAGCTATTTATCATTTTAGCTTCTATATCTTAACTTGGTAATAAGGAATCCTCCCCTTCCTATCAACCACCTAATATGTCTCAATGGCTCATAATTATCAACCATAAGAGTCCTTGGTCAACATCCAACATGTGCACCAAAAAGGTAACTATACTAATCAGATAATTTTCTTTCTTTATCAATAACATCCTTTACCCCTTATTACCCTTCTCCTTCCTCAACAATCTAAGTTAGATTTTAATTTAACACATCTTTAGTAGCAATCTTATTATAGAAACAAGAAATCATTATACCAATAACCCTCAACCTTTCAGGGTGCGACACTCTACCTTCCCTATTAGCATCACCATTTGACAAAGTTTATTTAACAACATGGGAATCGATGTTTTATATGTATTTATTTGTTTTTACATATATACTGAGTTATGGTTATAAACCATACATTTGTTTTCTACTCATCATCCATAGGTCATAGGATGTGACTTATTACAACCTTTCGGTCTATATGCATTATCGTAACATTAAAATTTCTTGTTGATAGTTGCAATTCATATTGCACCTTCGCATATTTTCACGTCGCCATTAAGCTACTCATGCTTAATCCCATTAGCAATGCTAGTCATAAATATTCATTGTTTAAACAACTATTCCTTTTCACATTCCTTCTAGTTTCATAAAAACCACACTCTTATGCATAAAAGTATATACGAATATTCATTCATATGTAAATGTCAAAAATAGTTAGGTTAAAAATACCCACATTTCCAAATTCCCCCAAAATACTGCCAACAAAAAACCAACACATGAAGTAACTACCTTGATCACTTATTTACAAAATTGAAATAAGCTTTAATAAAAACCAATTCATGCATATAATTTTTTTTTTATGGCCCTACGCACATGCAACGCTAATCTGCATTCCTTTACCAACCAACCATGCGGCCATGACACGACTTATTCAACCACTAGTTATTACGGTCAAATACTCACTACCTGACTCATTGTTTATTATTATTATTATTATTATTCACATCTAAAGTGGTTCATTCAATTTTATTTTAAAACACTATGTTGTTCTATTCATGGACATTTCCCATCTCTAACATTCTTGCATTAATTTCACACCCATCATTATACACATTCATCACGAATTATGTTCATTAAATGTATCAGTAATATGTCATATATGCCAATGTTGATGGTCAACTCTCACTTTCACTAGTGACTACTCAGGTTGTTCATAACTACAACAAATATTTTTTTGTCCTTTTTCCTCAACATGTCATGGACATAGTTTTACAAGAGGCTTTATTACTTACTACTCTTCAATGATACTATAAGCATGAATCTTATGTGTCATGTAGGAAGTAGGCTATGACATATATCAATATGTAAATTGTTAGGCTCATACCTTAGTTTATGTCCACTAGTAGCATACCTCGATTCCTTTTTTTGCTTAACATTTCCCAAATATTCTAGTGTTGTAACTGTGGCTCTGATACCACTTGTAACATGCTTACCATGAAAAAAAAAAATCCGCTAGTAAAACATTTATAACATGATGATATTTAATTTCCTTACTCTACCATAATGACTCATCTCCTATAATTATGGAATTGGTAAAATAGCTGCTTCCACTTGGTTATAGAATACATATAGTGGAAAAACCAACGATATTTCTAACATAGTCATTATATTTAAAACAATTTCGAGCACATGCCATAACACTGTCAATGTATAGTCTGTCACCTTCACATAATCCAAGGCATCATAAAAATTTTAATTAAAAGGTCTTCCACATTCATATGATCCACGACGCATATAACATAACATTGTTAAATATAATATTTGTCTTATTCATATAAACCACAACATGGATTATTTATATGGTATAATGCTTTGCAGGACTTGCTAATTTATAGCTGTATACTTCTCATAAATTTTATTTTTATTGAACCCCACTAAGATTTGGTGACTAGGAGAGTACCCGAATTTCACCTCCTTATTTGGGAATGTGAAGAACGACATTTCTATTTAGGAAATTTCTAGATATTTTGGTTACCTACAGATTCCAGTTGAGGGAGACACACCTAGATCACTCTCCATCGTTGATCCGTTGGGCTTGAATGGGACGGTGGGCATATATTTTCCGACTGTTAGGGTAAAGAAGCCCTCACTTCACCGTTTCACTCCTCATTTCTTCCAGCATGAGAACTAAGAAACTAGGCTTTGCAACCTAGTGATGGAAATCGATGTTGAAGGTGATATTTTTGCATGCTATTTAGGCAGGTGAGATAGCCTCTGACGTTTGATATAGAAATTACATCAAGTTTTCTTTTAATTTACTTAGACGATTTGCTGCAACAAGTTTGCATATTTTCATTTTCTTGCAGGCCTAAGTTCAAAATCCCTATGGCAGATTCCGTAAAACTGTAAGGATTGAATGTCAGCATAGGTAATTAAGATACATTCTTGTTCGAGTTATTGGATTGTTCGATCAACTATTGTCATCGTGGTTTCTATGTTATAGGGACGAAACCCTTAGGTTACTTGGCAATGCTAGGAATTCCATGGCTCCCTTCTGACTTTGCAGAGGAATCCAGGTAAGGTTTTACCACATATTACCAATGAATTCTTTCCCAAACCCTTGTTTGGTTCTTTTTTTCTCTTCCAACACTCGGTATTGAGCAAGTATTATCCTTGTGCAGGCTCTCTGGGGTTGGTCATTTCTATATTTGGTTACTTGAACATTGATTCATTTACCCCATGACAACTTTCTGAATTTTTTTTCTTTGCGTAAGAAAATATGTGTCCAACCCAACATAGTCTTAGGGTTTGACTGAGATTAGTGTAATAGGTTCCAGCTCTGGGCTCCCTTGGTAATTTGGAGCCAGGTTTTTGTCACATTTTAATTTTGGTGTTACATTGTTTTTCTTTGGGGTAAATCGAGGTTCTAAGTTTAAATTTCTTTCAATTTCTCTTGGATTTACATAATGTTAGAAATACCCAAATTCTCATTAATAATGTTTTCAGTTGTAATGATATATTTTGGTATGAACGTATCTATTGCAAGCTTTTATTCGGAAATATTCTCCTGGACTTATTTTATATGTGTGACACTTTAAAATATGAATTTCTCATGTAAAGGTTTTAAATCTTGTTTATCTCTTCATTTAGAGATTTAGATTTAGTATACAACATTTATAGAACTGTAATATCTACAGAATATGTTTATGTTTCACTATTTTTTCATTCTGAATTTACAATCAAAATCATATATGTGATATCTTAGTTATCGTTATCCTTGTCCCTAAATATTTATGCGTACTAGGAAACTCAATTTTGACTTAACTGTCTTATCCCACTGGGGTTTTAATTATTTTCGCTTAATATTAAGCATCAAGAGTAAATCTTAACTCTTATGAATAATGGAAATGTTTCTATCAGAGAGGTAGATTCAGTTGTAAACAAGAATGTTACATTTACCAAATCTTTCTGTGTTTTTCCAACATTTTCCTCAGGTTGCTATGACCTTGACAATTGTTCTTTAAATAATTCTCTGTATCCAAAAATTGCCCTGCAGCTAAGGGAAATTCCTCGACTGGCAATGGCTTGGCCATAGGATCAACCCAAATCTCGACTGGAATTAGGAATATTAATTGGTTAAGTTTCTCTATACTATTATCAAGTATTTTTCCAATTCTCAAGAAGTTTATCAAGTATATATATATATATATATATATATATATATATATATATATATATATATATATATATGTATATATATGTTTTGTGGTTATACTAAATTGTCCATGTAATTTAACACACATCCATTCATGTTCATCATATGGTAACCACTTATCTCAAATCTTCAAATATTGGGTTTACAACTAATAGTCATTTGAATCAACCAAAATTCGGTTGTCATCTTGTTTCATCTTAGTTAAAATTTCACCTATGAGGTGACTATCGAATTAATCATTTAGTGAACCATCCTGCGATTTAGTATTGGTAGTTTGTGACTCACAAATTCTTGAGTCCTCTATGTCTACAAAGTGCAGGGATTTAAAAGACTAACAAGATCTATATTTTAAGGTCATGATACTCCTATAGACAATTACTTATTCCTAGTTAGAAATATAAAAATTGTAATATACCTTAATATCTTACTTATAGAAGAAGCATTGAAACTTTAACAATGGTATACATTTATGTATAATCTACTATGATGATGGTGTGTGCCCATCATTCTCTTGTTGTAACTGGTATTTCAATGGCTCCCTTAGTTAAAATACATTTCGAGTGAAAATTGATCAGTCCCTTATCAACTTGGAATTTATTTTCTTGTACCAGTCTATTATTAGTGCCTAGGATTTATTTATACTTGAATTTATATTGTTGGCATATAGGTTAGTATTTTGATAGAATTACTATAGCTATTTATCATTTTAGCTTCTAGATCTTAACTTGGTAATAAGGAATCCTCCCCTTCCTATCAACCACCTAATATGTCTCAATGGCTCATAATTATCAACCATAAGATTCCTTGGTCAACATCCAACATGTGCACCAAAACGGTAACTATACTAATCAGATAATTTTCTTTCTTTATCAATAACATCCTTTACCCCTTATTACCCTTCTCCTTCCTCAACAATCTAATTTAGATTTTAATTCAACACATTTTTAGTAGCAATATTATTATAGAAACAAGAAATCATTATACCAATAACCCTCAACCTTTCAGGGTGCGACACTATACCTTCCCTATTAGCATCACCATTTGACAAAGTTTATTTAACAACATGGGAATCGATGTTTTATATGTATTTATTTGTTTTTACATATATACTGAGTTATGGTTATAAACCATACATTTGTTTTCTACTCATCATCCATAGGTCATAGGATGTGACTTATTACAACCTTTCGGTCTATATGCATTATCGTAACATTAAAATTTCTTGTTGATAGTTGCAATTCGTATTGCACCTTCGCAGGTTTTCACGTTGCCATTAAGCTACTCATGCTTAATCCCATTAGCAATGCTAGTCATAAATATTCATTGTTTAAACAACTATTCCTTTTCACATTCCTTCTAGTTTCATACAAACCACACTCTTATGCATAAAAGTATATACGAATATTCATTCATATGTAAATGTCAAAAATAGTTAGGTTAAAAATACCCACATTTCCAAATTCACCCAACATACTGCCAACAAAAAACCAACACATGAAGTAACTACCTTGATCACTTATTTACAAAATTGAAATAAGCTTTAATAAAAACCAATTCATGCATATAATTTTTTGTTTTATAGCTAGGCATGCAACGCTAATCATTCACTGCAACCAACCATGCAGCCATGACACGACTTATTCAACCACTAGTTATTATAGTCAAGCCTCACTACCTGACTCATTGTTTATTATTATTATTATTATTATTCACATCTAAAGTGGTTCATTCAATTTTATTTTAAAACACTATGTTGTTCTATTCATGGACATTTCCCATCTCTAACATTCTTGCATTAATTTCACACCCATCATTATACACATTCATCACAAATTTTGTTCATTAAATGTATCAGTAATATGTCATATATGCCAATGTTGATGGTCAACTCTCACTTTCACTAGTGACTACTCAGGTTGTTCATAACTACAACAAAGATTTTTTTGTCCTTTTTCCTCAACATGTCATGGACATAGTTTTACAAGAGGCTTTATTACTTACTACTCTTAAATGATACTATAAGCATGAATCTTATGTGTCATGTAGGAATTAGGCTATAACATATATCAATATGTAAATATTTAGGCTCATACCTTAGTTTATGTCCACTAGTAGCATACCTCGATTCCTTTTTTTGCTTAACATTTCCCAAATATTCTAGTGTTGTAACTGTGGCTCTGATACCACTTGTAACATGCTTACCATGAAAAAAAAATCCTCTAGTAAAACATTTATAACATGATGATATTTAATTTCCTTACTCTACCATAATGACTCATCTCCTATAATTATGGAATTGGTAAAATAGTTGCTTCCACTTGGTTATAGAATACATATAGTGGAAAAACAGACGATATTTCTAACATGGTCATTATATTTAAAACAATTTCGAGCACATGCCATAACACTGTCAATGTATAGTCCGTCACCTTCACATAATCCAAGGCATCATAAAAATTTTAATTAAAAGGTCTTCCACATTCATATGATCCACGACGCATATAACATAACATTGTTAAATATATTATTTGTCTCATTCATATAAACCACAACATGGATTGTTTATATAGTATAATGCTTTGCAGGACTTGCTAATTTATAGCTGTACACTTCTCATAAATTTTATTTTTATTGAACCCCACTAAGATTTGGTGACTAGGAGAGTACCCGAACTTCACCTCCTTATTTGGGAATGTGAAGAACGACATTTCTATTTAGGAAATTTCTATATATTTTGGTTACCTACAGATTCCAGTTGAGGGAGACACACCTGGATCACTCTCCATCGTTGATCCGTTGGGCTTGAATGGGACGGTGGGCATATATTTTCCGACTGTTAGGGTAACAAAGCCCTCACTTCACCGTTTCACTCCTCATTTCTTCCAGCATGAGAACTAAGAAACTAGGCTTTGCAACCTAGTGATGGAAATCGATGTTGAAGGTGATATTTTTGCATGCTATTTAGGCAGGTGAGATAGCCTCTGACGTTTGATATAGAAATTACATCAAGTTTTCTTTTAATTTACTTAGACGATTTGCTGCAACAAGTTTTCATATTTTCATTTTCTTGCAGGCCTAAGTTCAAAATCCCTATGGCAGATTTCGTAAAACTGTAAGGATTGAATGTCAGCATAGGTAATTAAGATACATTCTTGTTCGAGTTATTGGATTGTTCGATCAACTATTGTCATCGGGGTTTCTATGTTATAGGGACGAAACCCTTAGGTTACTTGGCAATGCTAGGAATTCCATGGCTCCCTTCTGACTTTGCAGAGGAATCCAGGTAAGGTTTTACCACATATTACCAACTAATTCTTTCCCAAACCCTTGTTTGGTTCTTTTTTTCTCTTCCAACACTCGGTATCGAGCAATTATTATCCTTGTGCAGGCTCTCTGGGGTTGGTCATTTCTATATTTGGTTACTTGAACATTGATTTATTTACCCCATGACAACTTTCTGAATTTTTTTTCTTTGCATAAGAAAATATGTGTCCAACCCAACATAGTCTTAGGGTTTGACTGAGATTAGTGTAATAGGTTCCAGCTCTGGGCTCCCTTGGTAATTTGGAGCCAGGGTTTTGTCACATTTTAATTTTGGTGTTACATTGTTTTTCTTTGGGGTAAATCGAGGTTCTAAGTTTAAATTTCTTTCAATTTCTCTTGGTTTTACATAATGTTCGAAATACCCAAATTCTCATTAATAATGTTTTCAGTTGTAATGATATCTTTTGGTATGAACGTATCTATTGCAAGTTTTTATTTGGAAATATTCTCCTGAACTTATTTTATATGTGTGACACTTTAAAATATGAATTTCTCATGTAAAGGTTTTAAATCTTGTTTATCTCTTCATTTAGAGATTTAGATTTTAGTATACAACATTTATAGAACTGTAATATCTATAGAATATGTTTATGTTTCACTATTTTTTTCATTCTGAATTTACTATAAAAATCATATATGTGATATCTTAGTTATCGTTATCCTTGTCCCTAAATATTCATGCGTACTAGGAAACTCAATTTTGACTTAACCGTCTTATCCCACTGGGGTATTAATTATTTTCGCTTAATATTAAGCGTCAAGAGTAAATCTTAACTCTTATGAATAATGGAAATGTTTCTATCAGAGAGGTAGATTCAGTTGTAAACAAGAATGTTACATTTACCAAATCTTTCTGTGTTTTTCCAACATTTTCCTCAGGTTGCTATGACCTTGACAATTGTTCTTTAAATAATTCTCTGTATCAAAAAATTGCCCTGCAGCTAAGGGAAATTCCTCGACTGGCAATGGCTTGGCCATAGGATCAACCCAAATCTCGACTGGAATTAGGAATATTAATTGGTTAAGTTTCTCTATACTATTATCAGTATTTTTCCAGTTCTCAAGAAGTTTATCTTAAATTTCACTACTATTGTTCTCTAATATCTGAACACAGAACTTTATTGGATTGTACTATTGCATCAATTTATGGATAACGAAATTTCTTTCTTAACTTGTTTTCTTTTACTTAGTTCGTTCAGTAGTATTATTAATCCAATAACAAGTAAATTAGCATTTCTAGTACCTCGTATGGATGACACAACACTCATGGGTTTGCTTAAAAATTACACTAAACAAAAATCAAATCTACTATTTTTTAACCCGTAATTTATCACTTAAATGTCTATTTCAAATTTAACATGCATAAGAATTAGATACATATATGTTTAGTAGATTTATTGAAAATATTAAAGTCACCTGCTAGCCTTTGAGCAAGAAGAAAAGAGTACAGAGGCAGCAGCAATAGAGATTGAGTGCACAGCACTATGTATTAAAGAAGAATGGGAAGAACCGTAAGGATGAAATCAATGTTGATGGGCCGCAGTCACAATTGCAGAGGAGAATTAATTTTTTGTTATGGGCGTAGCCATTTTTGTAGAGGAATGAACACTTTCGTAGTTCTGAACTACGGAAGAACAGAGTTTATTTAAAATCAGTCCTTTCGGGCTTTAAAGCCCTCAACAACCAAAATGAAGAGAATTACTTAAGTGTTTTGTTGGTGTGAAGATTCGCGATGTGATGTGATCACAATCGCAATCGCAAATCACAGTAAATATATATTTCAAAGTCCGAGTGTCTTGTTGATATGGTAGAGTTCCGCAAGTGGAACGTTTTCATATAATACAACCAAAACTTATATTATAATCGCCCTCCACCACAGCCGAGGCCCATGGGTCCACAGACCACGCGGCAGTTCAATACTTAATCGCAAGTTTGAATCGGAGATCGCAATCGGAAGCTCTTTTGCTTTCGGCCCGATTGCACTTTGAAACTGGTAGACCTGATCCATTTATTATGATGAAGTTTATGTGGGATCACATCCGATCCTCAATTGGAATCAGAACTCTTTTGTTGTATGCCCCGATCGCATTAACCAAAGGGCAGACCCGATGGAATTATGCGACAAAGTTTATTTGCCAATCGCATCCGACTTGCAATCGCAATCGGAACTTTTGGTTGGTGCATTTGTTTTATTGAAAATGCGGACCCGATAAAAATTTTAAATGGATTTAAATCACAGCGGAAGCGCATTGTAGTGGGCCTGAAGGTTTTACTTCATTACAGATTTAGTTTTAAGTTTAAAAGGGTCTTTTTTATATATTTTTTAATGTTTTTTTATATGCGGCATATAAAAGCCAAAAGGTCTAAGAACCTGTGTATCATTGTAGTGTTTCATTTTGTTTAGCACAGCAGTTCGGGAAATGAAAAACACAGGAGCGTTGTCTTTTGTGACATAGTTTCTTTTGTGAGAGACAGTGAAGTCTTGGGTGTGCATTGTGTTGTAGCAGCAGTCACTATTTTGAATCCCTCTGTTAGAGGAAGTATTTGTAACAGTTTTTGAAGAAATATAAGTTTGTTTTCAGAGTAGAAACTCTTTCTCCTGTAAAAAAAAATTTAATATTTTCTCTGTGTTGAAGAGAGGAGTTTTATTATCTATTTATTATTCTGGAATTTTCAGAAATTCCAACAAGATTAAATCCAGAAGATCTCACCGCCCTAGCTATGACATCGAGCCTCTCCCCCGAGCTCTTCTCTTATGAAGAGGAGTAAATTCAATTTGAGCCTCAAGACATCGAGACTAGCTCATACTCTTCAGAGTAAATTCAATCTGAGCGTGAGGACACAAATTCCAACTCAATCCTCCACCCTTCCAAGGTTGAATATGGAAATATCCACTGGTTTGTTGCACCCATCTCTAGAGAGTTTTCATCGCAGGGGTTGATTACATAACTGTTAGCAACCCTCTAGGAGGTTTATTTAACTAACTTCTTTTGAAAGTAAAATTTATTTTCCATGTCATTAAAATCATATCAGAAAATCACCTAAAATTTTGGATTCCACTTTAATGGTAAAAGTGAAAATTAAAACAATAACTTAAGTTTTAGATTCCACTTTAATGATAAAAAGAAAAGTAAAACAATAACTTACTTAACACAGTAACTTATGAGAATGTTACAAACAAAATATAAGAAATACTCCCATTTTTATTGCCTATGGATATTGGTGTTTGTGCTGATACACTCAGAAGTGACTGTATCATCTTTCCCACATCAATGATCAGCCTTAAAGAAAAGGCAAAAGAGCTTCTTCCAAAGGGTGGACACTTTTTAATAATAGGAGTGTTGTTTTTTGGTTCTTTGTGACCAAATGAAGTGGTCTCCAAGGTAAGCAAAAATTTATTTCTATTATATTGTTTAAATATTATTTGAAATATAAAATAAATAAATATTTATAATTATATAATTTAAAAATATAGTATAAATATAAATATAATGAATATATGAAATTTTCTTTTTCTTATATTAAATTATAAACAAATTTTATTATTAAATTGAATTGTATCATCACTATATATTAAAACAATTAAAATTGGGAAAAAAATGTAATAAACATTTTACTACCGAAAAGAGAAACTTTAAATACCAAGCATACTTACAAATGAACCCTTAATTATTTACAAGGATATTAGAAAACTACACATTAAACAACATTTCTCACAAACCTTTTTGTTTTTTGAGTTTTTCTTGTGTTTATTGTATTTTTCACCAACCCTTTCCTGTTTTTCACATGGTAGCATAATACGATATAACTACGATATAACTTAAGAAGGGATGTTTTTTAATTAATTTAATTAATTTAATATTTTTAAAAGTTGAAGTGATTTTGATTATAAATGGAATTGATTATAAATTAATATTATTGATGTTGATTAATATATACTTTTTCATTCCTTGAGAATTGATAAACAAATCACATCAAAATTTGTTTTTATTTTAGCAATATTTGTTTTGTTAACTTTTTTTTTTTCTTATACTTTAATGGACAACACAAGACTTACTGGCATGTGTTGGTTTTTTTTGGACTTAAAGTAATTTTAGGAAATTTGTTTTTGCTTCTTCTCTTATACATAACATACATATTCATAACTATGATTTCAACAGGGAAATGTTTCAATGAAGAGAATAATATATTAGGAAGAGGGTAAGATATTATGGATATAGGGTAACCCTAAAATTCACATTCATATTAAATAATAGGAGTGATAAAAAGGAGTTTTTTTAGTCCCATATTCAAATATGTTTTGTTTTGCAATTGTTTTCAAGCCATTATAATATTTTAATTATCATTTTCTCTATTTATTAATGTTATAATTCTAGTTGAGTAATAGATATAGATTCAAGGATATCTCTATAGAGAAATTTCCTCCAAGTTATATTTATATATGAAAGTATCATATTTGATTCATTTAATTACTATGACAATTGTTTTATTGTTATTATCAATATATACGTCAAAAAAAGTAAAGACAAAAGGTACATAATTACATGATTTTGATATTTTTTTTACCAATAACATTCTCATATAACATTGTCTTAACTTTTATGTCTTTAACAAGTATATCATTGTTTTTCCAAAAAAAATAAACAACAAAATAGATCAATTTTATTATTATGACATTTTTTTTTAAATAATTTTGAATAATAATATAATTTATAAATAAATAATAAATCTTCTAAATTTTATAATAAAATTCCGAAATTCTATTAATAAATCTCCTAACCCTTTAACTTAACTCCTAACTCTATCATGATACTTTTAAACTCCTAACTCTATCATGATACTTTTATAATAGATAATCTTTCTTTTCAAATTAATAATACTTCCACATAATACTAATAGTATAGTATAAGTGGAAGAAATGATTTTATCAATTTTAAATTTAAATTTAAATTTTATTGAATAATGGGGAGTACAAATAGGATTTGATGGGCCATTTATTGATTAAATACAATTAAAGAAGTTACAAAACTATCAAAAATCTTTGGCTGAAATTGGGAGGAACAGTGAGAGAGCTATGTTTGTCAAATTCGACCAATTGGCCTGTTTTGAAATTCCATTCTAGTGGGGAGATTCAAAAATATCAAGTGCATAACTTGATTTAAAAATCGAAGAGGACAACTGGTTTTTATATCGGTTGATATTGTTTGCATTAGCTTTCTTTTAACGTGGTGTATATATCTTTCACCCTAACTTGTAATAAAATTAAAACTCAGATGGTAAAACATTTAAAATTGTTTGACAAATCAAGACGCAGAAATGCTCAACGTACAATTTGTTTGATAAAATCCATGCTTTGAGAAAGGCTTCACCGTGCGTGGTGTTTATAATTTACTTATGAATTGCAAACTGCAGGGAAACAGATCTATTTGTTAAGGCCTGGAATATGCAAACAGGAAAACAATTTATTTTGGGTGGAAAACTTGTCATTGAACGATTATGGAAGTGTAAGTTGGAATTGTTTAAATTATAATTGCAGTATGGAGTGGTTTGAGTGAAGTGATACCTAAGAATACGGAATTTCATTGTCAAAATTTTCAAGTTTCATTGCTAAATGCTGTCAAATTATGGCAAAGAGAGATGCGTTTGAGATGCAGCGGAATACATGATTTATGACTATTGCTGCTTTATGTCCCATCACAATTCACGTTCAATTTTCGTTTGTTATACAGGATTGGCGGCATCGCCGGTTTGGCATATTTTAGGAATTCATCAATCATGACATGTAATAGTGTTACTCTGTTAAAACTTGCCATAACAACTTAGGCGAAAAAAAGAAGCATGTGAGCACACTCACATGGAGCGAATAATTGTAAGGGCTGTCGGTCGAAGCATGGTAGGTAATAAATAGACCGATTATTATTAGAATTTTATAGCGTAATTTTGATATCATACACTTTCCTTTTATGATAATGGTATGTAATAAATAAACAAATTATTAACCATTAACGGTAAGTACTAGATAAATTCTTACTCTTATCGAATATTATTTGAATTTTATAGAATAATTTGATATCATACCATTTGTCGCTGTTTTTTGAATAATGATTATTTAAATTAAAAATTATTTTCTTTTTTATGATAATAATAATAAATAAATAAACCAACATTATTTAAGTTTTAGTAAAGCAATTTTTATCACATACACTATTTTTACTATTATTGAATATTATTTGATATTTTAATATATATAGAATACTTTATTTTCCTACAGTGTCATTTTCTTTGTTATGGTTAAGGATTATTTAAATTAAGATTTTTTTTTTAAATATTAATAATAATTATCAATTATATATATATATATATATATATATATATATATATATATATATATATATATATATATAATTATTTTGATAATTAATTATTATTTTTAAATATGATTTTTAAATTAATATTAATTAAATTTTTATGTTGAAAGATAATGAAAGTTTGTAGTTATTGATAATTGTAATTATCTATAAAGGTTTTTTTTTTTTTCAATAAAGATGAGTCTCTATATTTATTAAGATTTTTATGGGTATTTCTTCAAACTAATTATACTATGACCAAGTTAATAATAACAACTCATAAATAAATATAAAAAGAATGGACATTAAAATATGTGTTGAAAGGGTTATACTAAGATTATATGTCCCTACATAACTTCATATCATACCCTTAATAACTATATACCTTATTTTTCTACTTTGCATTCTATTTACTGATATAATAATTACATATGAAAATTACTTTTACTAAGTCCATCCCATTAGGTTTGCTTCATAAAGGCCTTTGCAATATTTTCTTATATCCATTCTTATGATAGTTTCATGTACCACAATCATGAGGTTGATCCTATCTAATTATGGACATTCATACACTCAATAATATCTAGCATGGTGGAAACACCCTCTCCACTTAATTTACCAACCTTCTTTTCATCATTATATAACCATTAGTTAGCCTTCTAATGTAGAAGCAACATTAGTAAATTTGTGTATATATTGTAAATATAATAAATAGATTAATCCCTAGTGTATATGTATCTTACATGCACACAATATAGACTAGGACTAGTTGCCCATAAGAAGCCATTAATAAAGGGCTTTTCCATCCAATCCCATTTTAAAAAAGAAATGTTGACTCTAAAGTGGTCAATAAGTTCTTTATCCATTATAGAATAGCTTGATTTAAATGACATTAATGATGAACATAAATTCAAACATGTAACCATACACATGTCCTTAATCATGAAGGGTGTTGGGTACCAGATTTGTATACTTTTCTCTCCCATTTTCGCCCACCTTTCTATCTCTTTGTATCATTATTGTTCTTAAACACACGAGGTAAACCCCTTTAATTTATCTTACATGAGATATTTGATTAATGAAGTAATAGTCAAGGAGGTTTTACCTTTTTCAAACGTTAACTGCGATATTTTTACATATTTGGAAAAAGCAGGAAGATCACAGTTGTGAGTCATGGAGCAGCTCCTAATTTCCAGCGCTATCTTCACTTGTAACTACAGCACAAGAGACTCCGTTTCACCCAGCTATATTTCAGGCTTTTTCATGGTTTCCTTTTTACAACTAGGTTGTTGCTGTAATGAATTGTATAATTGTAGATATGTATTTGTTAGAGGAAATTTGCAATTTCCTGAACAATTGTATAAAGAGGGCCTACGGGTTGTGCATTGGGGTTAAGAAATCACATAGAGATTTTGTAACAGAAGTGTTTTTCAATTAATTGAATGCACAACACTCTATTTTTTTACCTGTAAATTATGAGTCTTCCGCAGCCCTGAGCAGAGAGTTGGGCCCACTCTTCTTATTAGGTGTTGCGTTACCTTTCTTTCTGTTCATTTCATGTTTTAGTTTGGTTTTGTAACTATTGTTCCAGTATACTCTGTAATTGCTGTGAATACCTTTTTAGTTATGCAATCCATTTTAATTGTTGTTATAGTAGTTATCTATTCATTTATTTAAGCCTATGATCTGATAGCAAGTTGTGTGACTACTCTTGCATATACTGTGCGTGTTAGTCTTGAAATAAATAACACCCTCGGGTTGATAATTTATGTGGAAAATGGGTTTGAATATTGTTCACATCTAGACACCAACATTTTGGCGTCGTTGCTGGGGAATGCTAACAAGGTGCAAGAACACGACCTGCAATTGATCTAATGGCTCTTCTCTTATCTTGAGGAGGGAATTTATTGCCCTACTTCAAGTCTTGAGTGTATTGTTCTGTGTTTCTCTGTTTTTTTTATTTTTTTCTTTAGAATTGATCTTTCGTCTTGGGGAGAGCATCCATTAACGTGCTCTAAGTCCTGAGCATAGTTTTTAGATTTTCTTATTTTTGATTATTTTTCTGAAAGGGCCAAATTCTCGTCCTCGGGAGGGTAATTTATTACCCTACTTTAGGTCTTGAACTTTGATTTTATTTTTAGTTATTCGATTTTCTGTTTTGAACCTACTCTCTTGTCCCGGGGAGGAATCTATATGTCCTGCTCCGGGTCCTGAGCGCTTTTTCTGTTTTGATGAATTCTTCTCACCAATTGTATAAACAAAGATCTCAATAAGAGGGGCAAAGGAATACCCAAAAATAAAGGAAAGGATCTTGGAAGGAAGACCTATATCCTAGAGATCATCGAAAGGGCTAAATCTGAAGCATCCTCTCACGCTGCTGTTAGGGTAAGGGTTCAGATAAAGTCCGAAGGGTAGTCAGTTGAATAGCCAGTGCCATCCACGGTGCCAGAGGAAGATCTTTCGACGGCGGAAGAAGCAATAAATAAGGTATCAGTGGAGGATACATCCTTGCTATCAGCAGAAGGGGAAGAAATAACAAGTAGATGGTCAAAAGAACTAAGTAATTCCAATTGGGAAGAAGAATATCCAAAAGGGTTTGCGTCACCACGAGACTAAGGGAGTGTTGTGAAGACTCCTACATTTGAATTAAGCAATTCTGATTTGGAAAGAGAATTCTTGAAGGATTTTCCATCACCAAGGGACCAACGAAGTACGGTGAAACCTTCTAGAGTAGAATCACCTCAAGTACCAGTCGCAGAACTGATTGAAATCCCAGATGAGTATTGGAGAATATTTATGGCACCTATAAGTTCTTCTATTGATTTTCCAATTGAAACATTATAGGTGATGCACTGATGAAGCCCATTCCTCTAAGAGCTCTACCTAATTTTCATGGGCTTTCTTCGGAAGACTCTGATACATTCCTCTTCGAATTTGACATTGTTTTTCGAGGGTATGATTATATCTCCGATGCTTAGAAACAAAAAATATTTCCTACTACCTTAAAAGGAAAAACCTTGCGATGGTTCATGGGTTTAGGAGGGAGAACTATTTCCACATGGGATGGGAAGAAAGAAGCATTTTTAGAAAAATACCAAGATTACTGTAAATCCCGTGACATCATGGTGGAAATCTTTAAGTTTGTACAGAAATATGATGAGAATATGGAAGACTGTGTGGAACGATTCAAATATATATTGCAGAGATCAGGCCATAGTGACCTGGACAAGGATATTCTAAAGATCATCCTTCTCCGGGCACTTAGGGAAGACTCCCTGCAACTTCTAAACATAGTAGGAAAGGGGGAAATTTCAAAAGAAGACTTCGACACCATCTGTGACTATTGAATTCAATGTTCACGGGGGGCTGCAAGGAGCGAACAAGGAATTTGGTCATGAAAGACTTCTGGTGGGGGGGTTACAAAGGCAGAAATTGGAAACCTACTGGATAACCTAAGGAATGATATCCTGAACACATTATCTGCCCAGATGGAAACTCTGCAAGAAAAATAGAAACAGACAGAGTTGGAGAAAACTATGGCTATATTCTGCCCACAGTGCAGAAAGAAACATCATTTGAAAGAATTCCCATTCAACACAGTGGAAGCCTGCGCAATCTATGACCAGACTCATGCAACTAGCTCATGTCCTTCGTTGCCCGAATTGAAGGCAGTTTTTTAAGGAGCGAGTGAAGAAAATGTGGTAGACCAGTTGTACTTCATGGGGCCAAAAAATCCATGGCAACCTCAACCACCAGCTATGAATACAGGTATTTTTCATGACCCATCCCAGTATTTTAATAATTTTAATATGGGTCCCCAGTCTGCACCATTTTCATATATGTGGTCTCAAAATCAATACCCCCCTTGGCAATAATGAGTTCCACAGACCAGTTCGAAACCTCCATGGAATCAGAACTAGCGTGGACCCTCTCCTACTGCATAATTTCCACAATATATGCCTCAACAGTTACATCATTTTCCCTCTAATGTACCTCCTAGAAATCCAACCCTTCGACCCCAAATTCCTATCTAACCTAATCAGAATCCTAATAATAAAGGGGTACAACAAACAGATACTCTTAAACTTCCATATTATAGCATTTCCACCGTAGGACTTAACGAAATAAACTTATGATCTGGGTGGGTAGTAAATTCTCCCACTTCACTTATTATTATAGAACAGATTGATAGTGAAGTTACAGAGCTAGAATAAAGGATAGTTGGGGATAAACTAGACCAAAACATAACAAATTAGAAACCCCCCCAATATTTTCTTAATCAGGGTCATCCAAATTCTCCACCATATCCTGAAAGACTGACTTTGAATAAACCAAACCCTCAAGTAGAGTTTGATCTTCTGGGGGAATAGAAAAATCTTTTTGTCAAAATACCCCTGCTACAGGCTATGAGGGATGCACCTATATATGCAAAACTCTCAAATATTACCGCTCTAAGAAACCTAGGAAAAAACCAAGGGATCTGTTAACTATTCATGTGATGGGTAGACTGTCCCATATTATGCTAGGAAAGACTATGCCTATGAAATATGGGGACCCAGGAAACCCAATTCTAATAGTACAAATCAATGGGGTTGAAACCCCAAATGTACTGGTGGATTTGGGCATTGCCATCAATATCATTACCACCGAAACAATGAGCACATTAGGTCTCAGAAATGTTAAGCCAACCCCTACTATCTTGGAACTAGCAGATAGGTCTACAATTAAACCGGTAAGGAAATTGGAAGATGTGACTATTTTGGTGGATTCATGGCACTACCTTGTGGACCTCCTTGTATTACGGACACGATCCTCAGTTGGTGGTCACCCATTAATCTTGGGAAGACCTTGGCTCACAATTGCAGACACCTACATAGGGTGTCGATATGGGCGTATGATTATATCAAATGGGATGGTTACAAACAATCTTACTCCTCACCCTCCTGAGGAACCTAGCCCATCTGAAAAATTAATAGCCAGTCAGAAACCTCTACCAATAGAAGAGCCTGAAGCTGAAAATGAAGAAGTTATACCAATCCTCACTATTGGGCAGGCCCTGCAATTCAAAACATAAACCTAGGATGCTACTATTAACACTTTTATTAATGATCCTGATTCTGTTTCTAGTTCTTCTCGCCAGATTCTAGAATCTCCTATGAGTTGTGAGTCACGGGAAAACATTGAACCAGAAGATGAAATTGTAGACATTCCTGTGACTTCATCCCATGATAGTATTCTAATCGAAATTGAACCAGGGAAAACACTCAATATCAACCCCAATCTATCTGAATCCTAGACAAAACAGCTTTTAAAAGTCCTTCAAGACCAGTAGGAAGCTTTTGCCGGGGATTATACTGACATGAATGGAATCCCTGCTAGCTTATATACTCATCATATTTATATTAAATAAGGTTGCTGCCCTCTGAGACAGCCCCAACAGAGAATGAATCCTTCTCTAAAGAACATTGTCATAAAAGAATTACAAAAATTATTGGATGTATCTTTCGTTTACCCCATCTCAGATAGCCAATGGGTATCCCCTCTATTTATTGTTCCTAAAAATAATGGTAAGTGGCAGATCTGTGTAGATTACAAGGAGCTAAACAAGGCAACTCAAAAAGACAATTTCCCTTTGTCATTCATTGACCAAGTCCTGGACACCTTGGCTAGGAAGAAGTTCTTTTCCTTCATAGATTTAGTGGATATAACCAGATCCAGATAGCCCTAGAAGACCAGGATAAAACAACTTTCACATTCCCTTGGGGGACCTTTACATACAGGGTCCTCCCATTTGTCCTGTGTAATGCTCCTGCTACCTTCCAGAGGGAAATTTTGGGAATCTTTTTTGATTTGGTCGATGATAGTCTTGAAATATATATGGATGATTTTACTCCATATGGAAACTCATTTGAAGAGGGATTGGAAAATCTAGAGAAAGTACTCAAAATATGTAAGAAGACCCATGTATCTTTGAGTATAGTCAAATTCCATATGATGAGGGAAGAAGGGATAGTATTGGGACATTTTCTCTCAGTTGTCGGAATTTGAGTTGGTCCAGCCAAAGTAGAGGTAATATTACACTCCCCAGTACCGAAGACACTCACACAGGTACGTAGCTTTATTGGTTGTGATGGTTAATACAGACGCTTTATAGAAAATTTTGCTAAAATAGCACATCCACTTTTTCAATTTCTAACAAAAGATGCAGAATTATTATGGACTGAAGACTCTGAAGCAGCTTTCACAAAAATTAAGGGACTGATTTGCAAGGCTCCAATATTTTGAGGACCTGATTGGGCATTACCATTTCACATACATGCTGATGCTTCTTAGACAACAATAGGAGCTATTTTAGGACACCAAGTAGACAAAACACAGTTTGCAATTTATTATGTCAGCAAGAACTTAATTCTAGCTGAATTGAATTACAGAGTGACTGAAAAAAAATTCATGGCTGTCATTTATGCTATCAACAAGTTCTGACACTACATCACTAGGTATCCTACTTTTGTAAATACTGATCATGAAAAAATTAGGTATTTGATGAATAAAACTATCACTCATGGCCGTGTTACAAGATGGTTGCTATTGCTTCAAGAATTTGATATTACAATAATAGAAAAACCAGGAAAATATAATGTAGTTGTTGATTTCCTATCTAGAATGGATAACAATGACGAATGAACATCTATAGAAGATAGTTTTCCCGATGAGCATCTTTTTTCAGTTTCTACTAAACCTCCGTGGTATGTAGATATTGCTAACTATATTACTATAGGGAAAGTGCCTCATCATTTTTCATACAGGGAATAGTGAAAAACTATTCATTATAGTGCCCGATACTCTTGGATGGCAGGGTAAATTTTTCATTCAGGAGCTGATAAGTAGATTCAACGCTGTGTATCTGAGGATGATATTTATGAAGTATTGAAAGCTGGCCATGATGGCCCTTGTGGAGGGAATTTTGCAAACCAAAGAACAGGCCATAAGGTGCTACAAATGGAATATTACTGGTCTTCTATCTTTCGGGATGTAGAGAACTATTTCAGGAGGTGTGATCGTTTCCAGCATATGGGGCATCCTGGTCGAGCCGATGAAATTCCCTTACAGGCATAGGTAGTCCTTGAACCTTTTGAGAGATGGGCTATTGACTTCGTTGGACCCTTCAACCCAACCTCACAGAAAAAGTTCCAAATTTTGGTCTACACAGATTACGTGACTAAGTGGGTAAAATCCAAAGCTGTTGCGAAAGAAACAGAGAAGGTGGTCTCAGATTTTCTATTTGAAGAAATTTCTGCTTGTTACAGTACCCCAAGAGAGATTATTTCAGATGGAGGAGCACAATTTACATCACACACGATAGCAAAGCTTATGCAGAAATATGGGGTTAAACAAAGGGTGACATATCCATACCATCCCCAGGTGAATGGAAAAGTAGAAAACACAAACAAGACATTGGAAAACATCCCGACAAAAACTATGGCATACCATCGTCGAGATTGGGCCCAGAAACTGCTTGAAGTTCTTTGGGCGTACAGAACAACATGGCAGAACACAACTGGGTTTTCACCATTTGAGTTGTTTTATGGGAAATAAATGTTGTTTCCAATAGAATTTGAAATCAATACACTTAGAACAGCTCTCGAAGTTGGTTTGGATCTGTCAGATGCCCAGAAACAATGACTGGCCCAGCTCAATGAACTAGATGAAATCTGTTCAGTGGTTGTCTAGAGAACTACTGCTATTCAACAGCCGAGAATGAAATTGCACGATAAGTTTATCAAGAACAAGGTGTTTCAAAGGGGAGACTAGGAATTACTCTAGGACTCCCTCTTTAAGGATTTTAAGGGAAATCTTTGAACTCGCTAGATGGGACCTTACGAGGTGGATGCTGTATTTGATAATGGAACAGCCAAGCTAGTCACAATTGATTATACATGTGCTGCATTCATAGCAAGTGGACATCGCCTAAGATTATACCACCGCCCAACCTCTAATGATGCTCTCATCAAACATCTCTCTGAGAAGTCTGGTTTGAAGGTTATCAACCCAGAGAAGTCTTCCTCTACATCCTCGCTGTAAATAAAAATAAAAAAATAAAAATTAAATAAATAAATTTAAAAAAATAAGAAAAAAAGAAAGAATAAAGAGTAAAGAACTACACTGTTAATATTTATTTTGTTTTCTTTTTGTAGGAGTTACTACTAAGGAGTAATGTTTTAAAGATCAAAAAAATTTCTAAGTATCGATTGCTGCTACTCATGATGTTGGTACTTGGTTGCTACTACTCATGATGTTGTTACTTGGTTGCTGCTAGTCATGATGTTGTTACTCGGTTGCTGCTACTCATGATGTTGTCACTCGGTTGCTGCTACTCATGATGCTATTACTCGGTTGCTACTACTCATGATGTTGTTACTCGGTTGTTTCTAGTCATGATGATATTACTCGGTTGCTGCTACTCGATGTTGTTACTCCTTGGTTGGCACTTGCACTGCTGTTACTCTAGATGCTGCTACTCTAGATGTTGTTACTCGCATTGTTGTTACTCCAGATGTTGTTACTCGCACTACTATTACTCCAGATGCTGCTACTCCAGATGTTGTTACTCGCACTACTATTACTCCAGATGCTGCTACTCCAGATGTTGTTACTCGCACTACTGTTACTCCGAATGATGCTACTCGCACCACTGTTACTCCAGATGTTGTTACTCCGGATGTTGTTAAACACATTGCTGGTACTCTGGATGCTACTACTCGCACTGTTGTTACTCCAGATGTTGTTACTCTAGATGCTGCTACTCACACTGTTGTTACTCTGGATGTTGCTACTCACACTGTTGTTACTCCAGATGTTGTTACTCCGAATGTTGTTACTCGCACTGTTATCACTCCAGATGTTGCTACTCGTACTGTTGTTACTCCAACTACATCATTAATACACCGTCATCCTACCAACCATCACTTCGTCTAGGTAGGCTGCCAAGTATGCGTCCACTAGAATTTTACCAATTTAATTAAATATCCCATGTGAAGTCATTAATGTTGTGAATGGCAACTTTTAAATTGGGGGGGTGTTGTCATAATTTAATGACGGCGTAATGATGATTTGTTAAGTAATTATTACAATTCTGTGTATGATACACCCTACGATCCTTATCAATACTTTGTATAATCATTAAATATGTATTGGGATCCGTAACACATCCTTTCCATTTCATATGAAATAATTACCATTCTGTTCATTTTCACTTACCACACTTTTTCATGATTTTCCTCGGTTTCCGAGAATTACCATCTGTATTTACCGATACCACCATTCATTTTCACCATGTTGTTTTTCCAAATTTGGTATCCACTATTCTGTCCAACAGTCTATTATTCAAGAGTGCTATTACAGTTCCCATAGTATGGGTGGACTGTCTGTGCGGAATGAACCTGAAAGTATAGTTTCGGTCAGCAGTAATCCAGAGGTATGGCAAATATTTGTCAATGCAGGATGGGATACCTACTTCGATAGATTGTAGGGGTTTTACAGGGGAATTACAATGGAGTTTGTGCTTAATTTATATGAGAATTTCTCACAGGTTAGAGGATTGGAAATTCCTGTCACATAAGAAATAATTACAGAGGTTAGGGGATTGAGATAGAAAGAGCAGCAATGGATTGCTTGGAGAGTTCCTCTCCCAAAGTTTCCAAAATTATTCTTGCAGGGAGGAGAAAGCAGCATCCAATTGGACAGAGGATATGAGCGCAAGATTGTATCATATCCATGGAGTGAAGTCGCAGGTTTTGTAATTAAATACATAACTTGCGAGGGTCGGGGCACAACTCTGTTTAAATATCATTTTAAAATTTTAACTCACATTTGATTTCCATAGGCTCAGGTGCACTCCTTAATCATGCCCTTCTTTTTATTAAAAAATTTGCAGAACATGGCATAGTCTTCTCAGCATTCGTGCCAGATGTCGGCAGTGCTCTCCAATCATGGATTGGTGCATTTACTGGTCATACATGTAACAACCATATTTCGAGTCTTTTGGGTGGAACTCTGTGGATCCTCAAAAGAAGAGATAGTAGCCATAATTTCTACTAGAGAAGAAGAACCAGCCTCTCTGGCTGGTTTGGCAGAGGAATAAAATTCAGGGGAAATTCATCAGGAAGAACCCGAAGAAATGGAAATGGAGGTTGATCAGGAGGAACCCAAAGAAGTGGAAATGGAGGTTGATTAGGAGGAACCTGAAGGAATGGGAGTAGAGGAGACAATTGATGACACAGTCAAGGCTCCCACACAAGAACCAATCTTGCTTGAAGAATCCACATATGAAGGGATTATGGATATAGTGCACGAAGTTGAGACTGTCATACAGTCATCAAATTTTGTTAATGAAGAACAGGAAAGAGGAATGTCAGAAAGAGGGATGGAAAGTGATGCTATTTTGCAAGAAACAACATCACCTGCCCAAACAGACATGGATATTGAAATAAGTGGGGGTGTTACACAATAACCACCCCCAATTTAGCTAGAACAGGGAAACAGGAAAGAAATCCATGAAGAACAGAAAGATAAAAGAGAAATAACCTGCGAGGTAGATATTGTCCCATAAGAACCAGTATCGACCGAAGAGGAGGAAATAATGCACAAAGGGGAGGAGGACAGAAGGAAAACAACCCTCAGAATCGACATTTTGCCACAAGAACCAGCGTCGACCCCGACTGAAGTAATAGTGCATGGAATTCCGGCCCAAGATGGAAACAAGGATGATGAAGCTATTCCCCGCTCTCCATTCCAGTCCATGATGCCTAGAGGGACTATAGGGTATTCCGCTCGCCCCAACGATTAATGGAGGAAATAGCTGTCCCACAGGTGCTTAAGTTTTTCAAACTAGGAAAGGGCATGGTGAATATTGGCCCAGTCATTGATGAATCTTAGTTGGAGCACTCAGAGGTTGGCAAAGAAGATGGGATTCCTGTGGAAATACCAAAACATAGAGTGGTTGATGGAAATGTTGACAAAATGGAAGTATTCCCTGAGGTAAATGTAGAGGAAGATGCCCCTGAAGATAGGGAGACCAGCCAGAAAGACTTAACAGAAGAATCATCTAATAATACTGGCAGCATTCCACCTCCTCCTGAGCCTGTTATAGGCCCAAAAAATGAATTTATTGTCAAATGGAAATGGATTGAATAATGTGAGAAGAGAAGGTTACCTCTCAAGAAGAGGTATGAGTTGTAGTTCAATGAAACCATGAGATTGAAGAGGGAGGTTTGGGAGTTAAAAAGGCAAGTTTCCCAGTTGAAAAAGAAGGTAAAATTCTACAAATGGAGGGCAGTAAAGCCAAAAATTGAGGTCTCCTCTATAGCTAAACAAACTAGTTCGATTGAACAATTGTTTTAAGGCCAAAAAATTTTCTTGGCCGCTGAGATTCAGAGGTGGTAGTCTGCTGCGAATGGACATAAGAAAGAGACAATGCAGGTTCGACAATAGGCTGTCAGGATCATTACATGATACATAGACCAACTAGATAAGGTGAAATTGAGGCAAGCTAAACAAAAGGCCAGAATAGAAGAATTGGAAGAACAAGTGCAGTTGTTGCATTCAGATAAGGAGAAGATGTTCTCCCAGGTACATCAGGTAATGGCCTGCAAACCTCCTGCACATAGCTATGCCTTATTCCTTCATGAACAATTTCTTTTATTTTTTCTTGAGAGTATATATAAGGAAATTTGGCACGAGATTGAGGACCCCATTCAATTTCTCTTTATCTTGAAAATTCATGATATCATAGGACAACACTTAGTGTGCGAGCTCTACATGCATGGTTACTTCTTAGGGCATGATCAAGCTTTTAACCCCCTTCCATTCATGGGGGATATTCATTTAAGATATTTTTCCTCCTAAACCATCAATCATATTAAATGGAGAAAGGCCTATGATACGTTTGAAGAAAACCAATTCATAAGGCCGCTAATGATGAGGAAGGAGCATGGCCAGTCAAAAAATATTTATAATAAACATTTTACTTTTCTACAGATTGAGGGGCATAAAGAGCACATGTTAACAACCCAAAAATGGTGTGTTTACCTCTGTGTTAGATAGATTAAAATGTTTCCTAAGGAAGCCCTGGACAGTTGTCAAAAGAGGTGGATGTTGTCATCTTCAACCATGAGAGGACGAGAACAATTTGGAGCACCTAAATTTGCACGGGCTCTAGAGAGGATGCCAGGTTTTCTAGCATGCATTCAGGCCTGTGGGTTCAGATGGATGGGGCTGAGGTTTCAGTTTCCCCTTATTTGGTTGCTAGCTGAGCAATATACTCCTGCATACAACGTTGACCTAAACCAGTGGAAGGATGTTGTTCTGACAGAAGGTTATAAACCTCCTGGGACAAAGATGGCCAAAAAATATGATCTCACACAGCTTCATGCCAGTCACAGTCATTCCAACCCAGATCTGAGGAGACGACGAGGTATATGAGGACATGCAGATAGAGCAGTTGGGGGGAGATGTTGGGTATCAGATTTGTATACTTTTCTCTACCATTTTTTCCCACCTTTCTATCTCTTTGTATCATTATTGTTCTTAAACACACGAGGTAAACCCATTTATTTTATCTTACATGGGATATTTTATTAATCAAGTAATAGTCCAAGAGGTTTTACCCTTTTCAAACGTTAACTATGATATTTTTACATATTTGGAAAAAGCAGGAAGATCACAGCTGTGAGTCATGGAGCAGCTCCTAATTTCCAGCGCTATATTCACTTGCTGCTACAGCGCAACAGAATCCATTTCACCCCAACGATATTTCAAGATTTTTCATGGTTTCCTTTTGACAACTAGGTTGTTACTGTAATGAATTGTATAATTGTAGATATATATTTTTTAGAGGAGATCTGCAATTTCTTGAAAATTTGTATAAAGAGGCCTGCGAGTTGTGAATCGGGGTTAAGAAAGCACATACAGATTTTGTAACAAAAGTATTTTTCAGTTAATTGAATGCAAAACACTATTTTGTTTTACCTGTAAATTGTGAGTTTGCCGCAACCCTAATCAGAGAGTTGGGCCCACTCTTCTGATCAGGTGGTGTGTTACCTTTCTTTCCATTAATTTCATGTTTTAGTTTGGTTTTGTAACTGTTGTTCCAGTATACTCTATAATTGCTATGAATACCTTTTTAGTTATGCAATCCATTTTAATTGTTGTTACAATTGTTATTTGTTCATTTATTTAAGCCTATGATCCGACATTAGGTTGTGTGACTTCTCTTGCATATACTGTGGCGTTAGTCTTAAAATAACTAATGCCCTCGGGTTGATAATTTATGTGAAAAAAGGGTTTTAATACTATTCACATCTCGACACCAACAAAGGGTTGGTGGGAATCTCACCAGAAGTAGTGAAAAACCTCATGAAGAATTCATCACGATGTAGGACAATATTATGAAAAAAATGAATAATATGGTGAATATCATAATATTTTAGCTATTGAGTTCTTGTGAAAATCATTATATTAGATTAGATCACCAAAACTTCACATTACCATGATCAATTAATAAATTAATATACTATTGAATTATATTCTTTAAGGCTATTTTGGATATCAAATAGAAAGAGTATAATTTTATTCTAAAGTTCATATTAGTGGATACACTAAGGAATGCATATAGGTTTATGTAGAAGGTTGGCCATAGTAATAATGCCAATAAGCCATGATCAATCAATAAATTAATATACTAATGAGCTCTATCCTTTAAGGTTATTTTGGACATCAAATAGAAAGAGTCTAATTTTATTCTAAAGTTCATATCAGTGGATACACTAATGAATGCATATAGTTTCATGTAGAATATTGACCATAGGTATAATGCCAATAACTATGCCAACCCTTTTAGTGATTAACAAAACCAATAGGAAAGTGCCCAATACACTGATGAGTGGAAGTAGAAGAAACAAATTATATTGTTTCTAACTGTGAGAATGAAACTCACAAATAGTGTTTCATAAATAACACGATCTCCAACTATTAAAATATGTGAAAAAATATGTTCAATCAAATACTCGATTTTGTGACATAAGATCAAGAGAAGCAAGTAGTGAGATCTTAGATAAAGCTATGGAATGTTATTATCTTAATAGTGCATCAAATTCAACACCCTAGAGCATAGTTAAAAAAATTATAGGGAAAAATTATTTGTGAAGACTCATTAATAAGATATTTATTTCATTATGGAAATTCAATGGGAAAATGATAGAATTTCAGTGTATAAGATTTAATGACTAAAAATACTACACACACAAACATATGACTTTGAGGATTATCTCAAGTAAGGAATGGTGCATCACATGGAAATCCAAATAATAGTACATTATCCACTCGTGGAAGGATGAATTCAAATGTAGCAATCCACCTTTAGACATCTATAATGTAGTGTTTGGAATTCCCTACTAGTAGGAGTGCATCGAATTGTGAATTGTTCCTTCAAAGTATTGTCCTTGACATCAAAAAGATATTTTTCCATGTTTACGAGGTAAATCCCAAGCTTAACCTAAATTTAATTTTAGCAAAGAAATATTGAAAAAATAATAGACATGACAGCCAAGACAACAATTATGTAGAATATGTTGGAAACAATGTCTAATAATGAGAGGGGGTTGAATCAATGTTACTTGGATAATTCAATTTTTGTGCCAATTTATATTTCACATTAAAAATTGGCAATCAGTGTGTGAGAAAACATTAACCAAACATAACAAAAACTATATCAACCAATACAAGCATATGCATCATGAGAAACAAACACATGAGCAACAAAGGTTTAACGTGAAAACCCTTCCGGGAGAAAAACCACCAAACCTTGTTTGTTATTATGATGTAAATAGAGAACCTACTATATTAAATCAAATTTTTTTTATGAGACACCACTCACACGAAGTTCCAACTCCCTTTGATTGTTTGTTAGCACCCATTAACAGGAATCACCAACTCCCTCATTTGGTAAACACATTATCAGCTTACCAGAAGCCCCATATGAAGCATCGACTTCATGGATTTGTTGCAAGTAACGACCTAAAGCTCCTTGGATTTATGTAAGCATCAGCTTGTAGGAGGGCCAACCCCCAAGCCTTCCTCAAACACCCACTAGAGATGGAAGCACCAACTTCGTGTATGCAGGCTCCAACTGATACTGAACAAGGAACTAATGTTCTTTGTACTTGGAAGCCACTCTACCTGATTTAAACTCTCTTTTCACCTTTGAATTTTTCCCACACAAAATTATCTATCCTCTGCTCACTCTGCAGCAACCCAATGTTCTCCCTAACAAAATTCACTAGTACACAACCCTCACTACAATTTGGCCACTCTGCAGCAACACACACTCTTATAGAGAGCTCTCTTCTCTCAGACCTCTACTTCTACACCAACACTATGAGACTCTTCTTAGCATCCCAGGAACACTTGGCCTCTTCTTAGCATCACACACCCACTTGGAGGTCTCCACTTAGATCACCGGAAATAATGTTTCTTCCCCCCTCTTACTCAATTAAAATCCTAGGTTTTGTTCCATTGTCATAGAGTGAACTATGCAGTAAATTTTTTCCTTAACCTTCCATTCATGCTTCCCAAGTGCATACACCTACATGCCTCTCCATCATGTTGTTATATCTTGTTGCTTGGCCTTTTCACCCACATTAAATGGAAGAATGGGCTCTGAGAATTTCTCCATACAAAAAATTAAATCTCAATATTGCTTACACACTCAAGGAGTACCTCCATTCAATTTTTCCTGTACAAGTGACATGGCACTCCAATTCTCCTTAATGTACTTTAGCATGTCATTAATGATTTTGGTCTAGTATCAATTACTCCTAGGTCAATTTTCTCATTTATATTTTCATGATGTGAGAAGAACTCAAGTATGGATACTCTACACCTAGGAATATTTTCAATTCAATTATTTATTATCGTGCAAGAAATAAAAATCATGGTTTTTTTGGAGTCTCTGCTACTTCTGCAAATCAAAATCCTTTTTGTTCTTACACCAACAGTTCTTTACAAACACCATTAAACCAATGGAACGAACTTTAATATGAGAAGTTACTCAGCTTCTGACTCATCCATGCTTGCATAAACAATTTAGCGTGAATAAACAATTTGTCATAATTGCCAAATATGGAACACGGTTCCTAAGAATTGCTGACTCATCCATGCCATTAAACATAAGTTGTTATCCATTTATATCACAAAATCCCTGGTCCCCGTAACTTTTATTTAAATACAATTTGACAAGAATTATGGGCTTCCGGGCACTGGCCCAGCTGGTTACATATCCAATTTCTGACCCATCCACAACTATGACACATTTCCAACTTAGCATAATAGAAAAATATGGAGGAATATTGTTAGAGATATTTTGACTCATCACATAATGCATGTGCCCCTAACGCACTTTATTATAGGCCCAAAGGAATTTTAACAAAAAATGTTTACAGATATGCCAAAATGCATTTAGCTCTTTCTTTGTTATCCCCCTAACCTACTCTTCCACCATAGGAGTAGATGTTGTGACCTAAATATAGGCCTCCAGGCACTAAGCCTATATGTTGGCCTACGAGGGATTGATTCACCTTATAAATTTATGCGCCCATAGTTCTATGTTGCATGAATAATCATCATGTCAACACTTTAGCCCTTAGCCTTCACCTTTCTTTCTGGATTATGTGTCATGGTGGGACCACCTGTTGTATGCATTGGCCAATCAAAATCCCTCCAGAGTGATATGTGGAGCTACTGTGATGCCACCCTATCTTGGCATCCCCTTTTCTGTATCGCCATAGAACCAAGTTTTCTCTACTACTTGTCCTTGCTCCCCACAACCTTGACGCTCCCTTTTGAATTAATAAATAGTTACAGTGTTCTGGTCCTCAAGGGTATGTTGTCGGGGTGATGTCATATTTATGTCATCAATGCCACATGTCTAATGTTATGTCATGTTTACATCATCTCTAACCAATAATATGCTTCCATCTATGATGTGAAAGGAGAGAAAAAGGGTCCCTCTATCCTTGGCTCTACAAGTGACTTCCTTTGTAAATGGTTCTATGACCAAAGTAATATGCTCGTAAAATAATGTTCAAATCCCTCAATAATATTGATTTTAAGAAATTAATTTAATAAAAATTTATGGTGTTTATGCCTTACGATATTTTTACCTTTCGAGCTTCCGAGTTTCCGGGTGGTCTAGGGTTCCCGACTTCTTGCTTCCTCGACTCACTATAATCCCATAGCCATTTTAAAAAATATTCCAGGTTTCTAACCTTTCGAGCTTCTAGGTTTCGATAACTACTCCTAAATAATTTATGTCCTAACTTTGTATGATAATGAATTTCGATCTAGAGGGCCATTTGTAGACTTCCACATAATGTTGCAAATATTTTTCCAAGGCCTATCTAACTATGCCATTTCCAAGAGCATATATGCAAATTTCATGATGTAGAAATGCCTCCAAGTCCTGAGTCTGCCAACCATCATAATGATAATTTTATGGCTTCTCCAATAAGGCTACTACTGTTATTATTACCTACAAGAGACCTCAAAAAACATGAGGACTCCTCATGAGATTGACACATCAAGGAAATCAATGCTATCCTAGTAGGCATCACAATTAGGCTAGTGGACGTTAAAGCCAACATCTTCTAGTTTGGTTGACATCAATGTCAACATTCTTGCCAACTGTTAGACAATGCCAATTTCCCAACACATCTCCCAACATGATTATTGGGTGTGTGCTATATTCTTTCCACGACTTGCTCCACGCGAGAAGTTGGCATCTCCCCCTTCGCTTGTGTTGGGCATAGAAGAGGGGTGACAAGGGGGGTTGGTAGCCCCCCTTCATGGGTTCTGGGGCAGCGCCCGAGGAATTTTTTTTTGGACCTGATATTAGATGGGAATACCTACCTATAGTTTTTTGCATGGGTTTAGCACATGGTTTTGGGCATGATGGTTTTTTATCCATGGTATTTTGTAGATAAGATCATGGGAACTACGGTTATGTTCTAATCTAGGTTTAATGGATTAGGGCTTATGAATTCTTCAGTGTGTGTGTGTGTGTGTGTGTGTGTGTGTGTGTGTGTATATATATATATATATTACCTTGAAAGGACTATAATGAAAAAATCAAGCTCGTAGTCCCGATTTTGGGATCCAGGGAAAAATATATGTGTATATACGTTTTATGTTTTATGCTCTTGCTATTATTTATTTTCTATTTTAAGAGTTCGTTTGTAGATACTTTATGTACGGGGTTAAAACCTACATTTGGTACCAGAGTTGTTTTGGCTTCAAGTGGATGCCTTTCTTGCCGAGGGGTTTTGATTGGGCCTGTGGTAGACCCTATTCAGTGGGAGATATGCGGGATCGATTCTTGCGGTGAAAGAAGATGGAAACTAATGGAAAGATAGAGACTAAGAAATTTAATGGTCAAAGTTTTGAGTTGTGGAGCTCAAGATGGAGGATCTTCTGGTGGATAAATATCAATGGATCGTAGTCGATATGGGTACTAAACCAACGACAATTTCAAATGAAGACTGGGAAAAGTTGTATCAGAAGGAAAAGAGCACAATACTTTTGTGTATCTCAGATTCAGTATTGGTGAATGTATCTGGGAAGATTTTATGAAGGATTTGTGGGACAAGTTAGGGAATTTGTACCAATATAAGTATCTAGTGAATAAATTGTTCATCTGGAAAATGTTTTATAACCTAAGGAATTTGGATGGACATTCAACGATGGAGCATCTAAACACTTTCAATACTTTGGTAAGATTTTTTTATTTGATGATATTAGAATATCAGATGAAGTTAAGTGCATAATTTTGTTGTGTTCTATACCATATTGTTACAATAGGTAGCAATACAAATACCTTGAAGTTTGATGAATTTTTCTTAAGCCTTTCTGTCGGAGGAAATGAGAAGGAAAAATATGGAGGGACAGAATGGACATGCCTTGTCTATATGAGGAAGTTCATAGAATAGAAACAAAAATAGGTTCTCGAGTGGGAGATCTCAATCTAGAGGGAGATCTAAATCTCCATGAAAGCATGAAAAGGTGTGTTGGAAATATGGAAAGGAAGGGCACTTAAAAAAGGATTGTAGATCTGAAGTTCCTAAGAAAAGAAAGGATTGGATGATGCTCCTTCTGCAGAGGCGAAACCAGCTCAGATGAAGGTGGGGATGTGTACTTGGCTTCTTCTTCAAATATACATGTAGATCATAAGGCATGGTTGATAAAATTAGGTGCATCCTTTCACTTCACTCCACATAGGGAGTGGTTCTGCAAGTATGATAATTATGATGGTGGTGATGTCTTCAAGTTGATGGTTAACGTATAAAATTAAGTTGAATTTGCAAGGTGGAAGGATTAGAACACTTCCTGGCATTCTGCATATTCATGCATTCGCTAGAAATATGATTTCTGTAAGAAAGATGATTGATGCAAGTGAAAAAATAGTGTTCGAGAAAGATACATAAAAAATGGTTTGGGGAGCACTGGTATTGATGCGGGGAGTTTAGATTGGAACTCTGTACAAGATTCAGGGTAGCACTATTATTGATGAGTGCAACATTTCTCTAGTTCCTAAAAGTGGAGCAGAAACTCTAGCGGTCTCTGGAGAAAATACCGTGCTATGGTGTTACACAACATTTTGACACTGTCCCTGTACCCATCATGGAAAACATCCCTTTGGATCCCATACAATGTGAAGATAAATCACTCTTTTAGTCATTTATGGAGTAGCTCCCTAAAAACCCACTTTTTGTAGCAGCATGACCCTTCAGTGTCTCACCGACGCTTATGGAAAATCCTTAGCCTGTGACTAGCATCAATCGGCACTAGTATGAACCCCATTGTTACGTAAATCTACTTATGGAAGCTTTTTAAAAATGGAAACAAAGCTTCATGGACTAGAAGCTTCGAGAGCGAAGATATGGATGTTTGTTTATCAGGATATGATCGAGCTTCCTCCTTTGGGTCCCTTGTTCCTACAAAAGAGGAACCGCCGAAGGAGATAAGACTTTCTCTCCCATATTAAGTGGATCCATGTACCCTCTTCCATCACTATAAATTGATCACCTTCCAATGCCTCTGCTAGCTAGAATAGAATAGAAGAGAAGAACAACAAAGAATGATTTGAAGATTGTATTAGGCATAGAAGGAGAGAGTTGAGACCCTTAACCTTCCCATATTGAGTTGGAAAAAGAGTGCTTTAGAGACGTGCTCGAATTTAGACCCTTCGAAGGAGAGCACCAACATCAGGGTGCAGGTTGTAACTCCCCTTTTTTATTAATAATATAATGCAACTTGTATTTTATTTCCATTCTTGTTTGTGGTTGTGATAAGAAGTCTAGCATTCCTTGATCAGTTAGATAGATTTATTTTGATATATGCTTGTTGCACCTTTATATTTTTTGTTCTGTTTTGGTCCTTTATACAAGTATTTGAATGCTAGTAACAACGAATATCAAGCTTGGAAGAGTGAATTACCAAGAGGCTTCAACGAGGAGAAACATCATAGCTTCAAGCCAAGGTAGGCCATCTTCTTCATTATGTGATTTAATTCTAATATAGGAAAGTAGATATTTGTTTGTCTCCTTTGTAGCTAGACCCACTCTAGTGCTAAAGGGATCGTCTCCGTCTGCAGAGAGGATTTACCTAAAAACAAAAAAATGGCAACTCCACTGGGGATCTATGTCTAGTCTCCTTTAACTATTTAAAATTCTTACTTTTCGTCCGCTTTCATCGAATGTCCATTTTTCCTTTTTTTTTGGCTTCTGTGATTAATTATAGTCATAAATATCCTTTCTGAAGTGATAACCCAAGCCTTATTTGAACAAACCCTTTTGTTTTTAGTAATTTTCCTTGATCGATGCTGCTAATTCTATGATAGAAGCATTGATCGACGCAAGATGCTTTAAAATAGAAGTGCTTGTCACCTTCTAGCGTGAGGTGCAACCTCTTAGGCATGCCAATTTCTCAATAATTTTTTATAGGGTTTCTCTTCATTGATTGCCAGTGTTTCTTATGCTTCTAGGCTTCCTTATCTTCTCAGTTTACTCTTGTTCTTGTCTCTTCAGTGACTTGATTGTATCAATTAGCTCATATTTGGTCTCTTTTCTTTCAAATTGTGCATCCTCGTCATCCTAGGGCTTCTAGGTGTTTTGTTTCATTTGAATGGTTGCATGCTTCATTGAATACTAGACCTGATATTGAGTCAATTTTGTTGTATTTCAAACCTTTTCATTTTTTTGTCTTTATTTTTTTGATTAATTTCTGTGACTCGAGGTTTCAAGTGTCCATTCCATGTGCATTTGGCTCTCTCTTCCACTTATAGGCATAGATAACATTTCTTGCCTTCAACCTAGAGAATCTTTCTTTATGTGTCAATCAGTATGAAAAGAAAAAAATGTTTGTTTTGAGTGAGTGATTTGAAATATCTCCTTAGTTATTCGATTGTTAATTTTTGTAGCATTTGGAGAAGTTAATTTGGAAATACTCAAAACAGGTGATTGCATTGTTCCATTTTGTGTCTTTTTGCACCTCGTTCATACAAAGAAAAATATTTTTTTGCATTCATTTAGTTTTCATCTCAAGGTTTGCATTTCATTGAAATTGCATTAGATTAAGTTGCATTGAGAAGTCATTTTTGAGATTTACCATTGAAATTAGATTACATTGTTTAATGATGGAAAGCTAAAATGTGTGTTGAGTGCATTCTCATTCATCAAATGGAAAGGAAATTGTGCATAAATTATGATTGCATAGTTTTCAAAAACTAATTTTGCATAGATTACATTGCATAATTTTCATCTTTGAATGTTTTGTTTTGAATCGGGATAGTGAAGGTGATTTTGTTAGGAAAATATTCTTTTGTTGCATCACTATTTGAAACTCTTCCCTAAACTAGATAGTATTCATTGAATTGAAAGAATAATTTTCTCATGTTATTTTCATTTTAAGTATTCATGTGAAATCATTTTGAGCCTTGAAACTGAAACTTTAATCAATATCAACTTAAAATAAACCTCAATTAACCTAAGGATCATTTTTAACTTAACACAAAACATTTAGAGGTCTAGGCTAGAGACATGTTTCGACGTCTATAAACCTGGCAGTTGTTGCTAACAACTTTTTTGCATCCTGGGAGTGAAACCCCGTCCCACGTATGGAAGTATATATCACTTGCGACACATATGATAATTATATCACGAAGATCTCACTGAATGGTTACACATTAGACAATGCCAACGCAGACTTGTGTTCCCCGTATCGTTGAGTATATAATGAGACCCCATTAGGTTTTTATCCTTTATCGATAGGTAACTGAGTCTGTTGCCTTGTATACGTGATACACCGATCACAAAATTTTGGGAGATTGCATGACCGTACTTCTTGGTTCACGAGGAGGCATTCTTTAGTTCACAAATACTTGGTAAAAACTCTTGCCTAGATTACCCCATTTTGCTTATTTTGTGTTTAATTTCTAAAATTTACTGTCCACGCTAACATTTTACATGTGCTCATCTCCTTAGACGATCTTAGGTTGGGTCTAATGGTGATACTTCCTGGGTTTACCAATCAAGGAATCCCCTGAGATGGGAATCCTGGTCCTTTTCCTTCTTTTAGAATTTTTGTGCTCCCTATATGGCAACGTTGTCCCTCCCAGGTTTAACCATTGGTTTTCCCGTTTGGTTATTCTAGACCCTCATGGTTTTGAACGTCCAAGCTTCTTCTCAGCCAAGTTCTCGTCCACCTGAACAGTGTCAAACCCATGTTGATCCTATAGTTTAACCCTCGCCTTCTTCACCTATTTCTTCACCCCATTCTTCCTCTTCGCCTGGTGAAATTTTGAATTATAGTAACCAGGTGGCTAAGAAGAAGAAGAAGAGGTTGAAGAAGAAGAAGAGATCAAAGAAGAAAGATCTCAAAGAAGAAAGAGGACAATAAGAAAGGGGGAAAGCCAATGACAATTTCTACCAATGTGAATAATGTTGACAGACCTTCCACTTTATCCCGCAAAGTCAAATTCCCTTGCAAGCTATGTGAGGGTGACCACCTTCTTAGATATTTTCATGGTATTCCCAATGTGTTAGAAGTGTGTTCGAGTAGCCTGAACCAATCTTTGTCATCAACCTGTGGAGATCATGTTAGTGAAAAATCCTCAACTAGTGATAATCAGATTCATAGGAAACAGGGTAAGGTCAAATTTACCTGTAGGTTATGTGAAGGGAATCATACCATTCACCTTTCTCCTTGATTGAATGAAGCCGCCAAAGTGTCAGATACCCTTACAACTTCCAAGCCCTGTATTTTGGTTGGTTGCCATAATTTTTCCCCTAAAATTCCACTCTCCCAAAAATTCAATTTCATACATCCATTCTCGACCAACCATTGGTTGAGAACATGGTCGACCTGATTCTACCTACAGTTGATCAGGCCTTTCCTGTAGAGATTAAATCTCATACCACTCAGACTCTCTTTGTTTCTTCATATTCGAAGGGAAATACTTACATTCCCATAATCTAGGATGGTAATCCTCCTGCTCCCATAACACAAGGGGATAGACCTCCAATTCCCATGGCACCCTCGCCAAGTAGTTTGGTCACTTCTTTTGATTGGAGTCAACTGGAGAGATACAATATTCCTTCTTACATGCCCTTTGAGATCACGGTACAAGCCTATAATGTGGCCGTACCTAGAAAAATAATATATGAATGCGCATATGTTAGTATTCTATCCTAAAGTACCTGGAAAAATTTCAATTCCCCATAGCTTGTGCCTGTTACCCAGAATCTATTGGATTTTAACAAAGGAATCAATCAACCATTAGGGATTCTTCCTAGGTTACCTATCACCTTGGAAGGAATGATTTTTTATATATACTTGATGGTTTTCCAAGGCCCCTGGGATTTTAACTTACCCCTTGGGCATGACTATACTTATGTCATGGGAGTTATTTTCTCTTCTTTCTTTCATGTGGTATGTTTTCAACAAGAAGGAACCATTGTGATCGTTGATGAGATGTATTTCATTGGTCCTAATGTGGCGCCCAGTATACCATAATCCATAAATGGTTCTTACATGCCAGTGGTATCTTCCCCACCCCAGGTTAATTACATGGCAACCTATTCCATGCCCGCATCCTATTATGGCTCAATCAGCAATGTAGTATAGCATGTACTAGGGGCATTGGACCCCGATTTCCAGAGTGTTGTTATCCCATCAAATGAGAACCTCTTAGAAGCAATGACTTCTTATGAATCATGATCCAGCGTTTTAGAGCAGAGTTCCTTTTCTTGTGTCAATCTCCTTAAAAGATGAATTAAGCTCTTCGAAGAAAAGTTCCTTTTCTTGTGTCAAGATCCTTAAAAAATGAAACAAGCTCTTTAGAGAAAAGTTCCTTTGCTTGTGTAAAGCTCCTTAAAAGATGAAACAAGGGTTTATTAGAATATTTCTTTAACTGTGTCAAGCTCATTAGAAAATGAAATAAATTTCCCTTCAATTCGAGTCTTTAATTGGATCTCGTAAAAATCTTAGTTGAGTCTTCCACTTGATATTTTGAATGAACCTTCATTCCATCTACCTTTTAGTAACTAGCAGTCTACTTAGGTGGATGAAATAAAGCTTCGGGAGCATGTACCTCGAATTCAGTCACCATGCTAGGGGCATGCAAGCTTATTCCAAGCATATTTTCCATGTTTCAAGCTTCTGTAAAAATGAAACCAATGTCAAGCATAATTTCCTTTGCTTCAAGCTTATGTAAAAATGAAACCATTCTCATTACACTTCTTGTGATTGCCATTTTATCAACCCATTTTTCATATGAGCCTTGGTTTTCTCATTCCATTATCACCATATGCTTGGCGGATTATATGCTCTCACCTGTTGTTGAAACAGGGTCTCCTACAAAATATGTGAATCTAGTCCATTTTTATATTTTTGGTTATATTTAGTCTAATGCAGGGGTTTTGGGGTGGGTCAAAGCCCCTAATGCATTGTAAGTGGGTCAAGGGTAGACCAAGAGTTTGCAAACCATGGTTTGCAGACTATTGGATGTGTAGGCTAAAGTAGTATAAGTAATTGAACCTTTTTTGGAGTTGTAAGGTAAACATTGAACTAAGATTGGTGCGAATTGTGAATTAGTAGATATGTCTTGGGTTTTTGGAGAAAGGGCTCTTGCTGGCTGTGTGCACAGAGATCTTCATTCGTGCTGTGTGCGGACCCTGCTACTGTGTGCACAGGTTGGGTTTTGGGTATTGTAAAAGGATCTGAAGAATTAATGAAAGCGGAAGGTTGTTGAAATTTGTGATATATGTTATGTTATGCATGATTCTATGTGAGATCCGCAAGTGATTGTGTTAAGTACTTATGTTGAATTTAAAATTGATCTAAATCTTCTTGTTAGACTTTATGCAAGAATAGCTGCGATAGTTTCTTTATTGTCCCGTATTTGTTAATTATTGTTATTATATGTGATATTGCGCACGTGGATGCAAAGGGACTGATCGATCTGGGTTCTGTAATACGCGATCTGATATTTTCAAAATCTAACACAACTCTGCCTAACTTACCTGCCCTCTCCCAGGGTGTGGAAACCTGGTTCTAGCACCCTCCCATATTGCTTCAGATGAGACTTTGGCCTGCGCAAGCAGGTCACTGCCAAAAGGGCCAGTAGTATAGGAGTTTTTTGGCAAACCTTAACCTCTGAACCTGGGTCGGGACCCCTTGAGCCAACAAATGGTTTTGTTGCTGGGACCGGGAGTATTTTGAGAGAGGGATCGAGTAATGCCAAGGTCATACTGGAAACCTTAAAGAAAAGAAATGGATGAATGGTTCAAATAGAAAGTTTAGGAATTCATAATAAAAGAAAACCGCAGTAAGAGGTTGACCACCGAAATGTGGAAAAATAAGTATATTTTCACGGAGACCTACGAAATATTCTTTGTAACCATTGCGATCGAGCTCTAGAAGTGGCTCACAAGGTTCGTTTACTTTCAGAAGTGTTGGAAGGACGAGCGGGTCACACAGTGGACCCCAGAATTGATCCACCAATTAGAGAAGGCTGATAACACCATCACTCGCATAGTAGACCACTGGGTGGACAGCGTGATAGGAGGGTTCGTGACAAAATTTTCCATCGATTAGTTCGTCTCCTACTCTGAAGAAGAGCGAAGATTCTTCAAAGGATTTAGGGGTAAGTTTATAAAGACTTTACCATTGTTGATTAAGATATTACTATGCGAAAAAAGTATTTTGTGTAGCCACACCGAATGAATGACCTCTGATCTGAACGGAAGTACGACGTAAAGTGGAAAATACTATTGGACCAACCAAGAAGGAGGTAGATCTATCTACAGCCTGGTAAGAGAAGCAGTTGCGCAGAGTCCTCCAGCCACACCACTTTCAAACCAGCGTAGGGGTAAGAATTCACCTACACCTCCAACACTAGAGGATGACATGGTTGCGCACATGAAGTTGCCTACCTTTAAGGGTGTGGGAGATGAAGAGATGGATCAGTTCTGGTTTGTCATAGAATCGGTATGGATTGCGCAGAATGTAGTTGGTGATGTGGTGAAGAGGGCATAGTTTTCCCTTGCCTTCGAAGGAAGAGCTTTGGATTGGTACATGGGATACATCGGAAAGCATGCAAACTCAACCATTGAAGAAATCAAGAACACCTTGAAACAACAGTTCAAGAAGCCTAAGTCTTATTCTTAAATAATGGTCAATCTCAAGGATTTCAAGAAAGCGCCTTCTAAATTGGTGTGGGAGGCCGATCAATGACTGAAGAAGGTGATAAGAGAAAAATAATTTTAGTACGATGATAGACAGCACACGGAATGGTTCATTGCTATGCTGCTGCCTCACCTGTGCGTACCTATGGGTCACCAAGCTTTCGAATCACCGGAAAAAGACCCAAAGGTTGATATGAAGTTAGAGGCTACACCCAAAGATGATACCCAGCTAGGCTTCCAGCAGATTCAAGGACAACTGGAGGCAATGCACATGGAAATCCAGAATCTGCGAAAGGAGCGAAGAGCAGAGGCTAGCCCTGAAAGATGGTGCATACAATGCAGGGTGAATAGTCACACCAAGGATAACTGCCCTCTGTTAACAGACTACATGCAAGCTAGGGGACCTAGTCTATTGTGCCCTAGGGAAGTCGCAGGACCAATTGGGCCGGCACTATGGTGTGATGATTGCTGCATTGTAGGGCTGCACGACACAAATCACTGACCCTGCCTTGCTGCACATGTCCCAGAAGTAAAACAGCAATGGTGTAGGTGATGCAGGTCGGTAGGACATGATGAAAAGAACTACCGAACATATGATTTGATGATCGATCAAGGGAATCTCTATAGAGCATAGTCGGTTCCATCCTCACCGAGATCCCTATCGAGTGCAGGGGGCTCCCAAGCAAGGGGCATGGGAGGCAGAAGAGGTGGAATCGCAAGTCGGGGACGAGGGAAACTAATTTGTTATAACTATGGGGAGGTAGGGCACTTCACCAGGGATTTCCAAAACCCTACAAGACAGTCTTGCTGGTATTGCAGGCATCTAGACCATGTCATTGAATATTGTCCAGTCTTAATAGCGAAGATGCAGGAAAAGTAGTTGACACCTACGCAGAATGTAAAGAGGGTTAAGGCCGAACTACGAGACAAAGATCCAAGCGTGAATGTCGTAACATGCAGTGGGATGGCCACCAAGGGGCCTATGGAGAAAAATGCAGCCGAGCCTCTGATTCAACCAACACCTATCAAACAGGAAGGTTTGGACATACAAAAGGGGAAAGAAACATTTGTCGCATCTCGTAAAGACTTTGCTGAGGCAGGGGCATCTATTTCACATTCGCCTGAAGACCTCAAGGAATATGAGGAGGTCAAACCATTTTTACAGGCATGTATGAAGTTGTTGCGCAACCCAAAGGCTATGGAAAATCTTCAAGCATTAATATATAGCTATGTAACCCAACCTATCCTCCCTCCAGAAGTCAAGGACGTACAAAAACTATATAGGTATAAGAAACGCACTGGTAGGGCGATGATGGATCATGTTATTTTGGACCTAGGGTCAGATGCAAATGTATTACCTTAACAGACTTGGAAACGAATGGGGGAACCTAAGTTGGAATGGTCCACTATCCAACTACTTATGGCCAATCAAGAGAAGATCATACCCTTGGGAAGACTATCAAATATTGTGGTGGATATTGTAGGGGTTAAGGTCCAGGCTGACTTTGAAGTAATTTAGATTATCGACAATGCGGACCCCTACCCTGTGCTCCTGGGCTTGGATTGGGCCATCGATATGGGGGGCATCATTAACCTAAAGAAGAGAAGCATGGTATTCAAGAATAACGGTACAAGGGTAGTAGTACCATTAGATCTTGCGAAAGGCGAATGATACAAAGAACCAGTACGTGACGAAGAGGAGGTGGATCACATCTATAAGTTGACTATGCAAGATGAATATTGGATCAACCCCAAGTCGGAGGGGGTACTCTGCTGGGAAAAGGAAAGTGAATGTTTCTCCGACTCTGATGGGGAGCTAGAGAATTGGCAAAACTAGTTACATGATGTCTCTACACTGCGATGTCTTCAAATCACGAGGAACTTCCGCTACATCTCCTCAGAGGTGATAGATCTACCTTATTTCGATGTTTTTTATAATGTTAGGGACTTTTTGGGGGCATTTGAAGTCGAGGTTCCCCAAGAACGACGACTATGGGCTTGTAAGCTGGCTATGCGTGGATCACCTGCGCAATGGTGGGTGACGCATGAGGAGGCATTCCGAGATTGGGAGGAGTGTTGGAATATGATGATCCTACGATTTGAGACCCCTGCCTATGTGCGAATCAAAATATTCCTTGGACCTGAAGATCCACGTGAATATTTGTTCGCTTGGATAGAATAATGGTGTGATAGAACTGCCCAGGAGTAGGTTCATCTTCTTATTCATGCCCTGGGACCACTTCCCACTGCATGGTACTTAGATGCAGAGCTCCATCAATGCACCCGACATTGGGAGACTTTGAAGGATGAATTTGTGGGAACATTTGGATTAATAGGCAGGACAGAGGTGCTTAACGCATCTCTGCAGGATATTGACACTATAACATGGGGCGAATCGGACCTGACATGCCCATTTGGGAACCACAGACCCCAAGGATGATCAAATACTACAGCCTAGCCCTAAAAGAAGGTAATACTAATCCACGAGAAGGTCCTGACTCAGAATTGAACAAGGTGCGCACGGTTACCGGACCGCTCGGGTTGTGAATGGATAGCATTTAGACGCACCCCATGTTGGCTAAAATTGGGGATGAGAATATTATATATCCGACAACTCCTGCGACAAGGGGATAGCTGTGCTCACTTCTCAGCCACGCGAGTTATTATAGAAATTTTGTTCGGAGGTATGTAGTGGTCATAGCACCTCTAAAAGATTTTCTTACGAAGGCGGTCAGGCTCTGTTGGGATGACACATGCCGAACGAACATATCTTTGGGTTTGAAGTACTTATGGATTAATTTTTTTTGGGGGGAATATACACAGGAGGCGCAGGTGTTTGACCCAAGCATAGCAGTTATGCCAAGCACACAAGAGGTGCGAAAACTAGTCGTTCGCATAGTAACATCTGGTAAAAAGACAAAGTTACCATTAAAAGGAGAGGGCCGCTGGAATTTAATGCAGTATATTTGGAGGATTTTTTATCGTTTACCTGATGGTAAGTTCCAGGTCAAGTTTACCCTAACGTTGGATGCCCGCAAGTACTATAAAAAGGGTTGGATAGATCAACCAAGGGTTCCGTCCCACTTGCATAACTTGTACTAATACTCTTTATCTCACGCGAGCTTGAGCTTTAATATTTTTTGGGTCTACATTGTCACCCTCATGTCGGATCAACCTTCCCCTTCTGATAGCAGCCACCCAGAGTCAGGATTCATTTTCTGCGCTAGGATGATAGCCACTAACCCAGCTGAACCCTCGACACCTACTGCCCCAGAAGTTGAGGAAGTAATGGAGATTGGGCCTGAGGATGAAGAATTTCCCTCAACATCGGCCACAAGGAAGGGAAAATAGCAAGAACATGGCTCAGGGAAGCCCCCCAAAGCTGCGAAATGGGCTTCAGGGAAGCCTAGGTACTCCCCAAGGCATGTCAAGTCCTCGCAATCAACGCCTTAGGATGAGGCTGCGCAGGAGGAAGCCCTACCTGCCAACCCGATCAATTGGTTACTCGAAGACACCATGCAGCTCTAGACCAAGGTCCAGCGTGATCCGGTCCTCCGGAGAATAAATCAGGACTTGCGACAGAAGGAGGAAGCTTTCAAGCAGATTGAGGCTACATCACCTACCTTGGTCCCTGCAGAGCGTTCGGAACGATTAAGGACCAATGACACCCTCCAAATTGAGATCAAGGGACTCTGCCATAAGAAGCATGTTATCAGAGAACGGTTGAAGCCTAGGACTACCACGGCACTCTAGCTCTCACAGGATGTTGATGGTGCCGTGAAACGACTAAACCAGACACTAAAGAGTGTCATGGTTGCGACAGATGGAGCGAAATTGCAGAAGCTTGTAGATATTGCGCAAAGTGTTGCTGCTCAGAGTCAGGAAGTGCTACAACCATTAGTCGCAGCCGTCAAAGCACTGCGTGCACAGGTGGAGACACCACCACCACAGTGACTCGGGACAAGTCACAAGATTGTGTTGGGGGACTGTTGGAATAGGGTCTCCTACAAAATTTGTGAAACTGATCCATTTTTGTATATTATTGGTTATATTTAGTCTAACGCATGGGTTTTGGGGTGGTTCAAAGCCCCTAATGCATTGTAAGTGGGTCATGGGTAGACCAAGAGTCTACAAACCTTGGTTTGTAGACCATTAGATGCATAGGCTAAAGAAGTATAAGTAATTGAACTTTTTTTGGAGTTGTAAGGTAGACATTTAACTAAGATTGGTGCGAAATGCAAATTAGTGGATCTATCTTGGGTTTTGGGGAAAGGACTCCAGCTGGCTGTGTGCGTGGAGATCCTTAGTTCTGTTGTGTGCGGACCCTGCTGCTCTGTGCGTAGGTTTGGTTTTGCGTATTGTAAAAGGATCTGAAGGATTAATGAAAGTAGAAGGTTGTTGAACTCTGTGATATCTGTTATGTTGTGCATGATTCTATGTGAGCTCTGCAAGTGACTGTGTTAAGTACTTATGTTGCATTGAAAATTGATCTGAATCTGCTTGTTAGACTTTATGCAAGAATAGTTGCGATAGTTGCTTTATTGTCCTGTATCTGTTAATTATTTTGATTATATGTGGTATTGCGCACATGGATGTGAAGGGACTGATAGATCTGGGTTATTTAATACGTGATATGATATTTGTGAAATCAAACGCAGCTTTGCTTGACTTACCTGCCCTCTCCTAGGGTGCAGAAACTTGGTTCTAGAACCCTCCCATACTGCTTCAGGTGAGACTTTGGCCTGTGCAATCTAGTAACTGCTGAAAGGGCCAATAGTATAGGGGTTTGTTGGCAAACCTTAACCTCCGAACTTGGGTCAGGACCCCTCGAGCCAACACCTGGTTGTTTTACCCTTGCCTTGAGAACCACAATGATGAGTGGTTTTTTGTATAATGAATTTTGTACATTAATGTGCAATTTGGTTTTGGTTTGATTTTTTTTAACATATTTCCTACTCATCTTGTTTTACTTGGTTAACAGATGCATTGTTCTAGATAGAAATTTTCTAAATTTGTAAAACCATGATCATCATCACATGATACATTAAACAGAAAAATATAGCACATGCACACACACACAAACACACACACAGATATACATATATATGTCGATAATGTTTGAAACTTTGTTCAGTCCATCATGATCCAAAAAATATGTTTTCCGATACATGAATGACTCGCAAGTACAAAAAAATAATAACTGTAGAAATAAATCTAAAGTAGACAAGTCAGCATGATGCTCATGATAACAAGTCACTGCTTGAATAACTTGGATCAAAAACCAATGAATACGGTCTGAGACCCCCACGTGTGCCTCTGGTAATGACGAGGGATATCATGAACATGGGTGTAATCCAGAATCCCACTAGTCAATGCATCCAAATTATGGGCTATCTCCTCCTCATTATAAGCTCCTTCCTCATAAGGAGCGACGTCGAATTTCCTCATCACTCTTCTCACTGTGGGGGACATCCCAGCGGGTCTTTCTAGTCCAACATCTATGGTATATAATTTTAAACATTAGAACACGTATACAAAAAAATATAAACATGGAAAAAATAAAAATAAAAATTAGTTTACCTCCATCATCCCAATGATCAACTTCTGGAAGAGCAAGATCTGGGTCGCCTTTGAAATCAATCCCAGAATATAATGAGTTGATGCCTCATCCATAAAAATAAATTTTGTTTGTACAACATATGTTGACCACCTCTTGAGCGAGGCATCAACTCACTCCATCAAATCATCCAAGGATATCATGGTTCTAGCACGACCACTTCCTCACATTGAAATTGAAACAATGGTACTCGTTCCAAGAAGAATGATGCTAAAATCAAACCATACCCGAACTGTTTAAGACGATTGTTCTTGAATTTTTGTTAATTGTTTCTTCATGTTTCTCCAAAATTCTTCTGACCAGTTGAAGATAGTGGGTGCCATGCATTCTATGGCACTCTGAAGCTGAGTCTTGGTAGCCTCATGTGGAGCTTGTTCCCCAACAACATGTGTTATGGTATGAAAAACTACCTTTAAAGGCAGATTATTGATTTCCCTTATGTCAACCTTGCCGCTTGAAGACATTTTTGCTTCTTGGAAGTGTCTCCCTATAAGCATGTCCATGATCTAACCTATAATTCAACTTCATGCTAAACAGGCTCATTCTTCCCTCCACGACAAGCCAGTAATGAAATAAATATCATAGGTCTCGATCTATATCTCTTGGTCACCGATTATGAATCTTTCTTGACCAGTGTCCCATATGCTTACCAGATATTGTAGCAGATTGGGCTGATATATTAAGCCGGATGTTAGGAATAACTTGAGGAGCCCGTAGTTCCTCAAGGCAGCCAGAAAATTTCGATCTTACATCGCCTCTCTATCCTCTTCCTCATTCTCTCTTTCCCTCCATTCAATAGCCATTTTGATCGTTGATTTCTTCCTGCAAATAGCAAATTTTCAACCCATTGTTAAATATTCGAGCTTAAAAATCCATTTTCCATGGTGTTATTGGGAAATTTTTCTTTTTTTCTCACTCTGTGTTCGGCACGTCTATTTTTAAAACTGGAGTGTCGATCAGCGCACAGTATTTGCAAAAAAATGGGGATTAGTGTCATCCCAAAGATGATACTCGCGCTCATCCCCGACGAAAACATGTTTGAAAAAACTTCCCAAAATTCAAAATAAACCGTTAAAATTTCTGAATAGGGTATGAAATCTAAGAAAAAAGACATATCTCCTACCTGGCATAGATGATTTGACTGATAGCTTCCTGGATCAGCCGCAGTCAGCTCCTGAAGATCAATGTAAAAACGGGGTAAAATTTCCTCCAATTGCTTCTGAAAGTAAAAAAGTGAAAGATGTTTTCAATTTTTTATATTTATAACTATTTCAGTCATTGTTGGGGTTTTTGTCAATATTTTAATTATTTTTCCTTGGAAATAGATAATATGTTCATTTTTGTGCAGCGACATGGTAAAATTGTTATGAATGATGTGAGAACGAGTTATAGTTTATTACTTTTTTGGACTCAGTAAAAACAAACGAAAAATTCACCCACTTAGAGGCATATTTAAGATATTTTCTTAATCTTAAAATATGAAAATATTGTTGAGCATTTTCAGTTTTGAATTCATTAAAGTAAGTGAAACTTCATTTAACCAATATACGCTTACCCCTTTTTCAGGTTGGGAGAAACTATTTACGAAAAAGGAATACCTAATAGGTTTTATCGAACTTTGTTTTCTACCTTTTCGGATTCAAGGGACTATCTACAAAAAGGGCCCCATGTATTTTTCTATTCAACATCTTTTCTAACTCTCTAAACATGAAAAGTCATCGAGCTTCACCTTTGTCAATCTCATTAAAATCTAACGACATTGGACTCGTCATAATGAAAATACCAAGGTCCTCTTTCCGAGGGCTCATAAAATGTACTAGGATGTATTTGTCCAAAAGAAAAACTTATATGACAAGCATATGTTATCCCCTCCAATATTGTATTAAAAAATAATTGGGGTACTCGCCAGAAATGGTGGGGGAAAATGAAAGTATTTATCAGTTGTGTCGGCAATATGTCACTCTTGAACATGGCACTTATCTGCAGTTCATGTTAGGTTGGGGTTATCCTACATTCATCACTTTTCCTCCATGGGTTTGGGAAATCTATTTTACTCTCATTTTATCACCAATATTTTCAACATGACCTCTGATCCTACTTGAGTCAAATTCTTCCATACTCTGGAGTCGTGTCGACAATATGTTGAAGAGAATTTCCTTCTAAAATTTGTTCATTACTTGATTCTCTTTTCAGTATTGATTCACAACCATCTTGTTTCCTCTGTCTCGCATCGATGATGTGGGATACATCATGGCCCTCCTTTGACATATCGCTTCCTGTCGACTTCAACTCATTATCTAGGAAGTTGATCTAGAGACTCCTTTCTAGTACCTTAGAGCATGCATGCCCTAATGGCAGATTGCTTGCATTCTACAACATTTTCACATCATTGGCCTTTGATTGAGTGATTTCATGAGTGTTTGACATCAGTTCCTTTTTTACATCTCCTAAATTGTGCTACTAGTACCTTGAGGGCCATTGTCATTATTGGTGGTCTCTCTCATTCCTGTTAATAGTTTATATCATTGACTGGTAATCAGACGATTTTCTTGAATGTTCGACTTCAACTCACTCATTCACATGCCCTGAATTTGTACTTTATTGGGTCGTGACAAAGTTCAAGACCCTATATTTTGTCTTATAAAGTCAAGATTGTGAGGCGATATGAGTTATTATTGATTTAATACATGACTCTCTACGATGGATGGTTGCGACCATACCTGATTCCATTTTTGTGATCCTTCCTATTTTTTGATGGTTGTGTCCATACCATGGATCCTATTACATGATCTCTTTTATGAATGGATGCTTACATCGCTTATGCTCATGTATTTATATCATAGATTTCAGTTATGACTTGATTCGCATGTTTTCCGATGACAACGTCCTGGTCCTGGCACGTAGTCATAAAGAATTTCAACCCTCACGCTCGTTCTTCCTTCATGCTTTAGGGGGAATCTGTTACACAGAATTTTGACACTATACATGTACTCCTTGTGTACTTTTCGCATCATGGAAAAAATTCCTTTGAACCCCATACAATCTGAAGATCAATCCTCTTGTAGTAATTTCTGGAGTAGCTCCCTAAAAACCCACTTTTTTGGAGCAACACGACCCTTTAGTGTCTCACCAGCACTTATGGAAAATCCTTAGCCTATGAATAGCACCAATAGGTGTTGGTATGAACCTGATAGCCGCACTGATCTACTTCTGGAAGATTTTTAAAAATGGAAACGAAGCTTCATGGCCTAAAAGTTTCGAGAGCGGAGAGCTGGATATTTTTTTATCAGGATATGGCCAAGATTCTTCCTTTGGGTCTCTTTTTTCTACGTAAGAGGAACCACCCAAGGATATAATCCTTTATCCCATCTTAATTGGATCCATGTCCCCTCTTCCATCACTATGAATTGATCACCTTCCAATGCCTCTACTAGCTAGAACATAATAGAAGAGAATAAAAACAAAGAAGGATTTGAAGATTGTCTTAGGCATAGAAGGAAAGAGTTTAGACCCTTAACATTCCCATATTGAGTTTTAAAAAAAGTGATTTGGAGTCGTGCTTGGATTCGAACCCGTCGAAGGAGAGCTCTAACATCAAGGCATAGGTTGTAACTCCCCTTTTTTATTCACAATATAATGCAATTGATATTTTCTTTCCATTCTTGTCTTTGGTTGTGATAAGAAGTCTAGCATTCCTTGATCAGTTAGATATATTAATTTTGATATATTCTTGTTGTAACTTTACATTTTTTGTTGTGTTTTGGTCATTTATATAGGTAGTCGAATGTTGGTAGCAGTGAAGATCAAGCTTGGAAGATTGAAAGACCAAGAGGCTTCAACGAGGAGCAAAATCATAGCATCAGGCCAAGGTAGGCCATCTTCTTCATTCTATGTTTCAATTTTAATATAGGAAAGTAGATATTTATTTGTTCCCTTTGTAGCTATACCCTCTCTAGGGCTAGAGGGATTGTCTCTGTCCATGGAGAGGATTTAACTACAAATCATATGGCATCAAAGGCTTGGACATATTGGAGAGAAGGGAATTTTAATACTGCATGGTAATTGCATCGTAGAAGGTATGTCTAATTTATCTCAGGATTTCTATTTTTATGAACATTTTGTATATGGGAAGCAAAGTTGGGTGAGTTTCCCTTTTGGTGCTAAGAGGGTGAACAAAATATTATAGCTTGTGCACAGTGATGTGTTTGAATGTGTGTCGGTTCCATCACTGGGTAATTATGTGTACTATGTTTCATTTATAGATGGCATCTCTAGGAAAACATGGATATATTTTCTCAGGAAGAAATATGAAGTCATTGATAGGTTTAAAAAATTTAAGCCTCTTGTGGAAAACCAGACAAAGAAGAATATTAAGGTGTTGAACTCAGATAATGGTGAAGAGTTCTAGAAGAAGGAATTTGAAGAGTTATGTAAGAAGTGTGGTATAACACGACAAAAGACTACTCCATACACACCTCAGACAAACATAGTTGCAAAAAGAATAAAGAGGACTTGGTGGAAAAGGCAAGAAGCATGCTTAGTGGTACCACGCAAGGACAAGAATTATGGGCAGACGCAATGGAGAATGAATGCTACTTGGTTAATATATTACCTTCATCAATGTTGGAGGATAAAACTCCACATGAGGTACAAACTGGTAAGAAACCCTCTCTTTCACATCTAAGGGTATTTGGTTGTGATGCATATGTACATGTTCCATAGGAGAAAATAACCAAGTTGGATAGTAAATCTAAAAGATTCATATTTATTGGGTATAAATATGGTTTAAAAGGTTATACGCTTTGGAACCTAGAAACAAGGAAGGTTGTGTACATCCCAAATGTGGTGTTTAGAGAGGTGAAAGATGTTGTTAAAAATGAAGTCCTTCCAAAAGGAACCTGAGCAGATAGAGTTTGAGCTAAAGGAGGAAGAATCAGACTCTATAGCAAAACAATATTCAAAAGAGGAAGATCCACAAACTCGAGTTGTGAGAAGATCAGTTTGAGAAAGAAGGCAGACATAAAGGTATAGTTCATCTAATTTATGTTCAAATTTTTCTTTATCTATAATTAATGATGATCCTAGAACTATCAGTGAGGCAGTGGGTTCAAAGGATGGAAAACTCTTGAAGGATGCCATCAATGATGAAATGGAATCCTTGCACAAAAATGGGGCATGATATCTAGTGGAGTTGTTGGCTGGAAGTAAACCCATTGGAAACAAATGGTTTTTTAAGAAGAAGATGAACACAAAAGGCAAGGTGGAGAAATACAAAGCTTAGTTGGTAGCAAAGAGTTACTCACAGGTTTTGGGAATTGATTTTGGTGATATTTTCTCTCTTGTTTCCAAGGTAACTTCTATTATATTTATTTTATCCTTTGCTACTAAATTTGATTTTGAGGTAGAACATATGGATGTGAAGACAAAATTTCTTCATGGGGATCTGGAAGATGAGATATACACAATATAACCTGAAGGTTTTATGGTGAAGGGTAAGAAATAACCGGTATTGAGGTTAAAAAAAATCTTTGTATGGGTTAAAAAATATCCAAGGATGTGGTATCAGAAATTTCATACAAATATATGGGGACTTGGCTTAACCAAAAGAAAAAAGGATCATTGTGTGTATTTTAAGTTAATTTGTGATCGTTTTATTTATTTGGTCTTGTACGTGGATGATATGTTATTGGTTTGAAATGAAAAAGAAGTTATCCAGGATTTGAAGACCCAATTGTTCTCTAAATTCGACATGAAGGATAATGGTGTTGCAAACTATATTTTGGGCATGGAAATTAAACGAGATCAGGAAAATAGGTAGATCTGGTTAAAATAGAGGAACTATGTCGAGAAAATATTGCAGAGCTTCAATATGAATTATAGTAAACCGGTGAAGGTTCCTATTTCTGTAGGTGTAAATTTATCTACTAAACAATGTCCCAATACACGAGAAGAAGAAGAGGATATGTCTCATGTTCCATATGCAAGTGCAGTGGGTAGCCTGATGTATGCAATGGTCTATAATAGACCAAACATTGTACATGTAATGGGAGTATTGAGGAGGTTTATGTCAAAAAAAAGGAATGAGCATTATATTTCAATGAAAAGGGTTTTTATATATTTGCATGGCACTAGAGATTATGGTCTGTGTTACCAAGGAAGACCAAGATTGGACAGATTTTTGGACATCTGCCGCTTTTTTTATGTAGACTAGGTTGGATATTTGGATCAAAGAAGATCTAAAAGTGGTTATTTCTTTAGGCTATTTGTAGGTCTAGTTATTTGGATGAGTGAAAGAGGGTCTGTAGTGTCTCTTTCAACTATAGAGGTAGAATACATGGCACCCACTCATGGAAGAAAGGAAGTAGTTTGGTTGCAAAGATTATGTTCAAGTATGGGGTTGGTGTAGTGAGCTATAACGATATACTGTGATAGCCAAAGTGAAATTTTCTTAGCTAAGGACACCACTTATCATTCAAAGACAAAGCACATTGATTTTCAATATCACTTTCTTAGAGATATGGTTGAGGATAAAAAGGTGTTGCTAGTAAAGGTGGACACTTTGAAGAATGTTGCAAATGTCGTGAAGAAGTCTATGAGCACTAAGAATTTCTCTTGGTGTAGAGAAATAGTGGGAATTATATTTTTCGAACAATGAATAAGCTCCCCTCTGCCCCCCTGTGGAAATAAAACAACAAATGGTAGAATTTTGGGTTTGTTTTATATTCTTTCCACGACTAGTTGCATGCGTGAAGAAGGGGGCAAGAGGAGGGGTGGAAAACATCCCTTTTGATTGCGCGGGGCACATTAGGGGGGCGATAGCCCCCCTGCATGGGGTCCAAGACAACGCCATGAAAAAATTGTTTTGGACCCTATATTAGGTGGGTGGACCTACCTATAGTTTTGCGCATTGGTTTAGCACACGGTTTTGGGCATGATGGTTTTCTTTCGATGGTATTTTGTTGATCCGAACAAGGGAACTATGTTTATTTTCTAATCCAGGGTTAATGGATTGGGCTTTATGAATGCTTTGGCATGTACATATATGTATTGTAACATTGAAAGGAATATAATGAAAAAATCAAGCTGGTAATCCTAGTTTTGGGATCCAGGGAAAATCTTGATGTATATTTGTTTTATGTTCTATGATCTCGCTAATGTTTATTTTCTATTTTAAGAGTTCATTTGCAGATAATTTTTCTACAAGGTTAAAACCTACATCTTGGCATTAATGCCAACACACTTGTTGACACTAGCCATTAAGGCAATGTCAATTGTCCAACACAATATTGTCTAATTAGTACAAATATTTTATTCTGATGCAAAAAATAACCTATATGTTACTAAATGAATTCACTGATTATTTTAGTGAATCAATTTCACTCTAATACTATGGATATCATAAAATAAATCCATTGGTGATTATATTTCTATTGAACTCACCTTTTTCTTATAAATACCTTCCAACACTAAATACATGATTGTAACATGATCCTTTACAGAATAATGATCTTAGATTAATAATTTATCCTTTCAAGATGAACATCATGTCTACTCCTACGGTAAATGGAACTTGGGGTCAATATGGATTAGATGCCCTCAACAACATCATAGTAATTATTATGTACCAAATCCTCTATGTTGGTGTTCTCATTATAAGAGGAGAGCCAAATTGTTTACAAAAATAGACTTGAAATCTAGTTATCATCAAGCTAAGACAATCCTCCTTGTATTTAGAAGCTGGGAATCAAACAAAAGTATGATTTGTATGAATGGTCGTAAATTCTATCTTTTAACTAATGCAAAGAGATAATTACTTTAATATAAATAATTACATTCTTCTACACTATTATAATGATATATTTGTTATGCATTATACTAATAATCTTATATTAAGAATAGCATGAGATGAGAATAACACCTCCAACACAATTCTTTCATTCTCCAAATCTTATGCAATTGTTAGATTATATTAATTTATAGAATTTTTCATTCACCGTGAAATATATAACCTACTTTAGAAATTTTATTGATGAGAGGAGCATGCATAGAAATATAGAAAAGATACATCATCTCATTCATGACTAAAATACCCCAACAAACATCTTTTAGTTGTAAATTTATCTAATCCAACACACTTTCTATTTAAAGAGTTTGTCTTGAGGTTTTTTTATGTCAAACATATCCCTCATGAACTCTTTCACAACAATGGAAAGAATATAATTTCTATATTGAGCATAGAAAATTAATAAGGAATTGAATAATTAAAATATATAATATATACAACTTCAATATTAGATAAAACAAAATTGTAAGCACTTTTTAAAATCAAACTAGCACTTTAGAGTAAACATTCAACATTATCCCCTTCAACATGCAACATATGTATTTCATGATTAAGCATGGATGTGTTGATGCTCTATATATTTGTATAAATAAATTTATCGATTCCATGAAAAACCACACAAATTTTCCTCTTACATAACAGCTCATGTGTGAATAAAAGCAAAATGTGACAAAAAACCATTTAAGTCAAATATATGGATCATGTGGATGTGAAAATATTTAACCACTCTTGTATAAGTACTTCTGTTTTCTTCACCTTTTTATAGATATGGAAATAATGTACCATGGATCAAATTGTTCATACCATTATTAAATCAACTAATAAGAAGAAAGGATTTTGTACACCTCTTCATTTCTAAGAACTTACAAGAGTTTAAGTCTTCAATTTTCGAATAGAACTAACAACATAGGGTTTTACGCATCTCTAAATTTCTAGGAACTTAGACAAGTTTAAGTCTTTTATTTTCAAATAAAACTAACAAAAATGGGTTACTATCATTGTCTATATGTGTGTGTGTTTCTGAAATATGATATTCATCATCAAAGAAACAAAAACCTATTCCTTTATACAGTTGGGAAATTTTCATATTTATCATAACCATTACATGGGACATGAATAACAATTTCATCTGGAGTTTTTTTAAATCCCTTTGAGTATGTTTAAAATAATTTAGTACAAAATTGTTGAAACATATATATTAGATAGTAAATTAAAGGTTTTATGTATATTTTAACATGTAATTATATATAGATGTGCCTTTCTAATATCAATAGTTTTAAAAAAATTTAAAAAATAGAAAAGAAAATTGATTCCAAAACTTACTTCATTTATTAAATTGAAAATTTTCTACTCAAAATTGATCATGTTTAAAATAAAACCATAACGCATAAGCAATGTTATATTAAAGTCTATATTTTACACACACTCTTTTAAATACCAAAGAATATTGGTATGATTTAAAAGTAAAAATTTAAAAATATACATAAAAAACTCAAACCATTTGCATATAGTCCTTATGACATCATAGAGCACATGAAAATAATGAATTTCACATCGATACTCCTCAATAATTTTGTTTGAATCCAACATTTTATGTAAATATTTTTAAAATTTGTTCACCTTAGTGGCAAGATATTTAAAGTTTCCTACTTCTTAGGGCTTATAAGAATTACTCGATTTTCAACTTGTTCGGTTTTTTTTCCATACAAGCTAACATATCTTAAGAAAATAGAACCAGAGTTGAGAACCAACTAAACTCACTAAATAACACTCTAGCTATTATCCTTGAACTTCATACAATAAATATTATTACTCACTATTTCTTTTTTCATTAATGTACAACTCTAATTACATATAACTTTATATTATAAAATATAGCATCACAATTCAATTATTCATTCCATTACTTTTCATATATAAAAATACATAGTTTATATGATCATAAATCTATAATTATATAGATGTTTTATTCATTCTTTCTTTATTCTGTATCGAGATTGTTTACACCATCATTACCTTACCTGAAAGAAAAACAACCCATCATTTCCAAAATACTTATCAAATGAACCAGAACAAAACATTATGTTCAAAATGCTTATCATATACAAACATGAGTATGTACACTAATTTAGCTAGTTTTGAAGTTATTTTTTGTGTGTGATTATGTGGAAATCATATAAACTTGTTACATGATTTTATCGTTAATGGAAGACACACATAAAAAGGTAGACATGTGAACAAATGTTCTGTCTTCATCTAATTTCCAGCATATGAGGTCGTGAATCTTCATCTCAATTTGATCTAAAATGTGATTTCCATCTCACCATGTGGTTTACACTTTAGACGATAGTCATTACAAAATATTTTTTGTGATACTCTTATTGGTTTTCTTATAATGGTCTTTTTGGTTCACAGTGACATTCACAGAAAGGTAAAGATATATCGAAGGTTTTGACCTCATCTAAATTTTATACCCATTTCGGATTCTGTCTTATCATATAAATGTCCACCTAAGTTGTATCCAATAATATAATTTATGCCTTGTTACGATGTTTACAATTTTGATATGTGATGAATCATGTGTGTATTGAATTAAGTGGAAATATAAATCGAAAAGTAAGTTATTTTTTCCAAAATTTGATAAAATATGGAAGAATAAAATTATTTAAAGTTCTATGGGTTAGCTCTACTCTAAGAGACTACACAAGGACGGACTGCATGCACAAGTCAATTTGTGTTCTCATTAGATATCAAATAATATATATCTTACATGCAAATAGGGAAGTTAGAACAAATACCTAAGAAATAGGAACAAACTGCTAATCTAAGGTTTAGATGGACCGACTCTCTCTAATATAGTTTCTCCATTATCTTCAACACCCCCCCTTAATGGAGAAAGGGTTCATAAATATTCCCAACATGTCCCTAAACATGTCAAAATTAATTCTACCGAGAGGTTTAGTAAAAATATCAGTAGCATTATCACAAGTATTACAATATTCAACATGAATTTATTTAGACTGAAATCTCTCCCTGATGAAGTGGAACTGTGTGTCAATGTGCTTAGGTTTTTTATGAAACACCATATTTTCTGCAAGTTTGATTGAGTTCTGGTTATCACATCTGATAATTGTTGTAACTTTATGTTCTTCTCCTGCATTTTGGACAAGTCGCCTCAACTAAACTACCTCACAAATCGTTGCACACATCGCTTGGTACTCTACTTCCACTGAAGACAAGGAAATTTTGTTCTTCCTTTAACTACTCTATGCAATTACCCTTGACCCAATGCTAAACACATAGCTTGTTATGGATCTCCTTTCATCTATGTTTTTAGCCCAGTCCAAGTCTAAAAAACCTATCAATTTCACATCACAAGAATCAGTATACAAAATTCCATTGTCTAAGGTTCCTTGTAGATACCTTAGGATGCCTTTAGCTGCAATCCAATGGCTCTCAAGTGGCTTGGACATACATTGGCTCAATGCACTGACCGCATAAGCCAAATCCAGTCTGGTATTATTCATGTAGATTAAACTCCTGACCAACTTCCTGTACAATGTTTCATTGGCCTCCTTTGAACCGTCATCACAATAAAGTTAGGTGTTCTATTGTAGAGACACTGTTGTAGCCTTACACTGATCCATCTTAAACATTTTCATAATACTCCTGACATACTTACTCTGAGCTAGAAAATGTTGTCCTGAATCTCTCTAGATCTCTAGACCCAAATAGTAGCGAATCTCACCAAGGTCTTTCATCTCAAACACTTGTGAAATCTACACCTTGATTTCTTCAATGAATTTCTCTACATTTCCTGTAATGATGATATCATCTACATATAAAGAAATCAAATAAATTTTCCCCTTTTCATCAAACACGGTATAGAGATTGGGGTCATTTTTTCTTCTATTATAGTTGTGTTGCAGGAAAAATGAATCAATTTTATTGTACCATGATCTTGGAGCCTGTTTTAGTTCATATAAAGCTTTATTTAATCTACAAACTAAATTTTCTTTTCCCTATTTGGAAAAACCCCCAGGTTGCTCTAAATAAACCTCCTCTTTCAACTCCCCATTCAAGAAATCAGTTTTAACATCTAGCTGGTGCATCTTCCAGTGATGTTCAATAGCTAAGGAAATTAACATTCTAATTTTATTAAGCTTAGCTACGGGGAAGAAAGTTTCCTCGTAGTCTATACCTTCTTTTTTTGAATACCCCTTTGCAAAAAATCTAGCTTTATACTTATCTATTCTCCCATCTGCTTTAAATTTGGGTTTGTATAACCATTTGCAACCTATGGTCTGTTTTCCCTCAGGTAATTAAACTAACTCCCAATTTTTGTTTTTAAGAGTTGATTCATGTTCCTCTTCCATGGATTCCCTCCATTCATTATATTGACTTTCTTCTTTATAACTAGAGGGTTCAACAACACTTAACATGCTAGTTATAAAAGAATTCTCTCTATGTCTAGTTTGTAGTTGTGTTTTCCTACCTAATCTCTTAGGCGTCGGAGTGGGAACCAACCTTTTGTAATTTTCCCTTGATGTACTTGGTTCGATAGATCTATCTGAAGTTTATGTTTCTTCCTTTTTCTTCTCTTGTTGTTAATGCTACTGTTGTTGCTCATGTCTTTCTCTTATTTCACCATTCCCTTCTTCCACCAACAAAGGAATATCCCATTCATCATTTCTATCTACATTGTTTCCATCATGTACCTATTCATGAAACCCTACATCTCTACTCACAAAAAAATTATGAGTACAGGGGTCAAATAGTTTGTAAGCTTTAATTTGTGTACAATACCCAACAAAGGTACATTTGATGTCCTTTGAATCTAGTTTCTTTTATCCTCCTTTGGCACATGGGAAAAGGCTTTGGATCAAAAAATTCTTAAATGCTTAACTGTAGGTTTAAATCCTAGTAAATCTTAAATAGGAGTTTTAAATTCAAGACTCTTTATAGGACTTTTGTTTTTAAAATAAACTTCAATGTTTCTCACTTAAGCCCAAAATCGATTATAAATATTCTTACCTTTCAGCATACTTCGAGCACACTCCACGAGGGTTTTGTTTCTCCTTTATGCAACCCCGTTCTGCTGAGGAGTGTGGGGTACTGTAAACTGCTGCAATATTTCATGTACTTTGCAATATTTGTTGAAGTCAGCCTTCCTGTACTCTGCCCCTTGATCTGAGCAGAGAATCTTGATGTATTTTCCTATCTGCTTCTTAATCAAGCTTATGAATTTCTTTAAATATTCAAAAAAATGACTATTTTTCTGAGAAAATATATCCAAAAAAAATCTAGTACAGTCATCGACAAACAATAAAAAGTAATATTCCCTCCCAAAGATCTTGACTGCATTGGCCTACATAGATCAGTGTGGACTAACTCTAGTATATCTCTCTGTTTTCTATTAACATTAATAGGAAAATCATATCTATGCATCTTCCTAAGAGCACACACTTCACAATAAACATAACTATGCTTTAAATTAGGAAGAGCAATAACCATAACTTTTTTCTGAAGTAATTGCAAATCTTTGAAATTTATATGGAAAAATATATGGTGCATAGTTCTTCCACAAACATACCTGACAATGTCAAGGCTTGATGTGGTGCAGTTCTCACATTCTCCTTGTAAAAGTTTCCCACACGAATCCCTATTCCAATGGTCTTCATAGAATCAAACAAAACTTTAACAACACAATATGATTTATAAAATTCCACCTTAAGGTTCTGATATGTTATCTTTGAAACAAAAATCAGATCCTTATTAATGTCAAGTACATACATCATGTTATGAATGTGACTAAAATTACCATGAGATAGAATTACAGGAAAATTATCATGTCCTTTGATTGGGTACCCTCTGTCGTCTCCAAGGTATATTTCTTCTCCAGTGTTGGTTTCCTTGAATTCCTCAATCCATTGTTGGTTGTCTATCATGTGGGTGGACGCTCCTGAATCGACATACCACGTATATGCTTCATCCTTTTCATCAGAGTCGGCCATAAATAGTCTGAGATCCTGGTTATGGTCATCATCTACAAAATTCCCTGCATGTCTCTTGTATCTTTGCTAACCTTCATCCTATTTCTTCTTACGACAATGATTAGCCATATAGCTAATTTTTCCACAGTAAAACATTTTTAATGGGGGATCATTCCTATTTGGTAACATACCTTGAGATGGATTTGGCCTTTTCTGTGTTGTGCCTCCACCTCTCTGTCCTTCATTTTCTTTTCCTCTGAATGGCTTATTCTTCTCCATTAGAGCTAGATCTGAATTCTAGGGTTTTAGTGTCATCTTCCTTTCCTCCTCTTGCATGATAATCCCTGTCAATTCTTCAAATTTAGGAGCTTTTTCCCTAGCATTAAATCTTTTTATAAACATCTGGTAGTCGTCAATCATGCCATTCATAGTAATAGTTACCATATACATATTTATTACAACCTCTCCAATGTCGCCAAGCTTGTCTTTAAAATCCATGATACATGAGATTAACGTTGCTACTGTTTCATTCTCCTCAATATTCATGGAGAGAATCTTGCTTTTCAGGAATAGTAGGCGATTTGTATTTCTAATTTCATACATGTCTCTAAGAGTTGTCAAAATCTCGTTCACAGACTTACAGTCTCTGATGTGAGGGATGATGCAATCTTTGACTGCCATCTTCAACATCATTCTCGACTTCTTCTCCCTCTTCTCCCACTCTTGTATTATCGCAGTTGTTGCGCCTACTACAATTGTAGGTTTCACCTCATTTGTAGTCGTGATCCCCCATGCACTGTGCCCTTTCAGCATAGTCTGTAACATGCACTTCCAATTAGAATAATTGGAACCATCGAGTTTGTTTCTCTCGTTCAGGTATACATCCATCAGATTATTCATCCTGACAATAAAAAAAAATGACCTCCGGCAATGGACAAAATACTAAATCCAAAAATGGATCTACCCTAGATCCACAAAACAACAATATCAAGAAACAAATCTACTTGTTTTTCAACCACTCTGGCACATGGCTTTGCACATTGCTCCACGGGCTCACTCTGTCACGGATCACGCTTACATCGATCCTCCCACTATTTTTTCCTCTTATGCGATGACTCTCCGGCTCCTCTAACACGATCTCATTGGATCTACAGGCACAAGCTCTCTGTCTCAACAGGGAGAAGCTCTCTGGCTTCAATCGATGATCTTCATCATGATCACTTTGGCTCCAGTCGCTCCATAGCATGAACTCTTTGGCTTTTCCAAAAAAATATCTCTGTCTCAAAGACACTCCAAAACATGATATCTTTGGCTCCTCTAACATGAACTCTCTGGCTCCATCAATCCGAGCAGATTGGATCCTCCAATCACGAGCTCTATGGCTCTATCAACGTCCTAAATAACATCCAAATCCTGTGTTGATCATGCTGGGAAGAAAATTAGTAAGTGCTAACACAAATCAACACATTTTCTTCGTGTGACTTCATTGATTTCAGAAATCAGCGCCTTTCTCAGTCAGGGATCAATGTTGATCAGCGCCCCTATGAGGGATATGAGTACGGTGATTGACTTTACCTCTTGAATTACTCACAGGGATCAAAGCACTATGGATTTGATTCGACCCTGGAGCTCTGATACCATGATAAAATATGGTAGAATCAAATTATTGAAAGTTGCACTGGTTAGCTCTACTCTGAGAGACTACATGAGGAGGGACTGCTGCACAAGTCGTTATGAATTCTCATTAGAGATTAAACAATATATATGTTACATTCAAATAGGGAAGTTAGAACCAATACCTAATAAATAGGAACAAAATCCTAATCTAAGGTTCACGTGAACCGACTCTCTCTAATATAGCTTTTCCATTATCTTCAACAAAATCCCTCTTTGGCCCACTACCCTAAACCTCCATCATGGAGACATTAAAGAATTGTTTCCACCAAACTCGTGAATTCCCTAGAAACAATAGTAGAGGCAAGTTGCCTTATACATAAAATATAGCTGAAAAGAACAAGATTTTTGAATTAAGAAAATAATCAAACTCCATCCTTTATACATTTGTAAAAAACATTAATTTTATCCTATTTTTTAAAATACTAAATAATTTTAGCACTAAAGAGGTTGATATACAATATAAATAAATACATTCATAATCTGGTTTAACTAATTTAGCATATCTATATATATATATATATATATAATTCACTATTTACAATAATATACCTTAAATTACATAATTTATCGAAATTTAGGAAACACATTTGGTATACTATACATATATTGATAATATATATTTATACGAAATAATAATATGTTATTAACTATATGTTAATATATAATCTTAATTAATTAATTAATAAGGTAAAAAAAAACAATATATTATATCATTACCAATTAACTAATGTATAATGTATAGTTAAATAAAAATATAATATAATTAGTATATAATATTTATTATATCTCTCTAAATTTAGGTAATATTGTAATTTCTACCAGTATGTAGAAATTTATTTTTGGTAATTGTTATAAACTTTATAAAAAATTCTAATTTTTTTGAGCTTTTTCTAAGTTCATACAATAATATACCTTAAACATTACCACTCCCCCTTATTTCTTTGTAGTAACCAACCTACAAGAGACAATAATGTCCTCTATTGTTTTATAGGCACCAATCTATATGAGACATCAATCCCCTCTTCTTCTTTACTGGCACAAACCTATGGGAGACACAAATCTTCTCTATTTTTTTATAGCAACAACCTACAAGAAACACCAATCCTCACTACTACAAATATTTGTAGGCACCAACCTACTTGTGTTCTTCTTCATAATGTTTGTTAGTTTCTTCTACTTTCTCCAAGTCTACTTGGTACTTTTGTCTTCACTTGCTATGTTAGTTGCCTCCCCTTTCACAAGGTCTACTTTTTGTTTCTTCCTTTACTAAGTCAATTTCTCCCAAAACTTGTTTCTTTTGCCGTCTTCCCAAGAACAGATTTACATAGAATGTCATGTATCCAAATTTGAAAATTGGATTATGAAATTTCTATCACAGGTACCTAGATATTCTTCACTGTCTCATTGGAATCTCGCTGTAACAAAAATATCATAAAGAAAGTTATAGAAAAAATGACAAGCTAATATATTTGATGTGTGTTTAATGAACATTCAAGAACACTAATTTCCTCAAATCATATCTCCAAAATTATAGTGAATTAATGTGTGAAAATTGAACCACAGGTACATGGAGATATTATGACTATATCCTCCAAGTTTCATGGTCTAAGACATCCCAAAACAAAAGTTATAGAAAAAACTCTCAGCTGACATCTTTGAAGAATATTTTAGGAGCATTCAAGAAGCCTAACTTCCTGTGGCCCTATTTCCAAAATTATAATGAATAAGGCCTGAAATTTGAACCAAACCTACACAAATATCTTCTATATATCCTCCAAGTTTCAAGTTCTCAAATATAGCAGAAGAAAGCTTATAGCAAAAACACTAAATTGACTTATTTGAAGTTGTTTTTTGGATGATTTAGGAAGTATTACTTCCTTTGTGGTATCATCGAAATTATAAAAAAATCAATGTCTGATATTTTAACCACAAGTACATTAAGATATTCTCTATAAACCCTCGAGGTTCCATGGTCTAAAAATTCACACAAGAAAATATTTATAATTCCAAGATAACTTGTTCACTCCATCAATCACACTTTTTCTTCCACTTTTAGAATCCAAGAATAACCCCAAAAATTATTCATCAACTCCTCTTGCATCCTTATATATGTTCTTGAATGAATTTATGTTAAAACGGGCTCATATTCCTAGCAGTTATAGTGTTTATATGATCACTTATGTGGTTGACTTGTAAAAATCGTTGGGTTGGCCTACTTGTACTTTGGATGGGTCATCCTAACTAAATATTCCATATCTCATCATTCCTATGGAATTAGAGGGATTTCCATATAATATTGGAATATTTCAAAATAAAACCTCCAACCATATATCCTATGCCCCAATTTGAACTATGTAATTGGAGTAAACATCTCTTCAAAGATATAGTATACAAATGGGGATTTCTTTTTTTTTTGTTGCGCCCTCTTGAAAAAATATTTCATATTTCCTCATTCATATGGAATTAGAGGGATTTCCATATGGAAGTGTCTTAGATAAAAAAATCTAGCCATATGTAGTTATGATGTCATTTGACTTAGGTAATTGGAGTAAAACTGCATTCAAAGATATGGTATCCAAATGGGAAATAAAAAATCGAGAAACAATATTTTCAAAAATATTCATTATTGGATATAAGTAGGCTCCCCCTATATTTGACATCAATAAAAATAATATTTTAAATAATTCCCCTCTTTTCATTGATGACAACCCTTAGTCAATTTCGAATTAATACTATAGAAATCACTTATTTGCAATTCTTCTTGTGTTTGCAACTTATCCCCCTTTGCCATCAATAGAAAATGGATGCTCCCCCTGAACTTGTGTTTCTCCTTATTGGTAATTCTTCTTCTATTTGCAACTTTTGTTAGTGATTGCAATTGCCCTCCCTCCCTATTATATCTCTTTCTATCTACATTTTATAATGAACTTCTACTTCTCCTTATTTATAATTCCCCCCGTTGTTGATATCAAGGGAAATATGTTGTTCTCCCTAAACTTATGCATTGTTGTTGATTGAAATACATCATTTACTTTACTTTCTTCACACGCTATGTACTGTATAGATCTTGCATACTCATCATCCCCCTTGATCGATAAATTTAATTATTAATAATTATTAGGTGGATGTAAGAATTCAACCATTATAGTAGTATCCACATATTAAAGGATTAGATTTATCTCAAAACTAGTTATACCCTTTCTGTTTTTTTAATCAAATTAATTGATTAACAACATTATTATATGATCATGTGTGATATGAACATGAGTTATAGCTTCTTGGGCATGTGGTATTAGCAAATCATGATGCTGGCCCATGGTATTATAACAAAGCCTATTTACAAATTAAGAATTTCCTACCTAAATTGGGAATGAATCTCTATAGTTAAAAATATTGTTATACGTTTTTAAAATTTATATATGGTTAACTTATATAATAATAATATATTATTATTATTATTAAATTTGTTAAATATTGGCATTTACGTCTACTGTATGAAAATCTTGATAGACCCTACCGAGAACCTAGTTAGATTCGATAGACCCTCTCGAGAACCCAGTTACAACCACTCTCTAAAAATCTCGATAGACCCTCCCGAGGGGATCTATCGTCAGCCTTACACGTGAGGCCTAACCTTGTGGGCGTCAAAGAGATTCGATCATGTGACCTCAAGTACTTAATAACGGGGATTGATTGAACTAACCCTTAAGACATGATAAAGTGTACTTAATATGACCATTCATTATAATTTTTTAACTTCTAAATATGATTAATTTTCCATGCAACCCTTGTTAATTGTGTCAAAGTATATAATTTGAACTATATCTCTAATTTAAAATTGTAGATTAATTTATGAACAACATTATAAAGACATAGATTATTATAAAATATATAATATATTTATATACCTAATTGCTTATTTACAAATACTGAACTTCTCACGTAAAAAAATTTACATTCTAAATCAAAATTCTACTAATATATTTTTGCACATACACTATATAATATAAATAATATTTTATAATTTTTATAGACCTCACATTATTTTCATTTATTTTAAAAATATAATATAAATAATATTTTGTAAATTTTGCACGGAAATAGTTTCATATTATATTTATTTAATTTAAAAACGAAGGTGATAGGGAAGTTTTGATCTCCCCTCATGGTTCCAAAGGCACTAATACATGGTTGTTATAAAAAAACACATAACAATTGAGAGCAAAACATAAGTAGTACCATATATCTATGAATAAACAACTGAATTATTTACATTACCAAAGAGGAAACGCAAATACCGTTCTTCTAAATCCTTTGTGACGTGATGCTTTTAATTTCAACCGCATTGCCTACCAAAGAGTGTGATTTGCTTTTCGTCGTCTCCAATCCCAATATAAAGGTATGCTTTATTCTCCAAATAAATTTCTCTTCTCAGCCTTATTGAGCGATTAATGTGGGGCTAGTCTGTATATGCCAACAGTTAGATTTAAGTAAATACATTATCCAGCCAGTATAGCCTCGCTCATTAAAATATCAATAACAGGTTAAATATTGGTTGCACTTTCAAAGTTTATCCTCCGCAATATTGGTTGCTCTTTCAAAGTTTATCCTCCGCAAACAAAATCTGCCTATCAGCTCGTACAGCCCCGCTCCATCAATAACAAGGTAAATATTGGTTGCCTTTCAAAGTTTGTCCTTTGCACTTGTGACATCAAAAAGATAAGCAGGTTATTATCACCTTTACAAGAATCAGTAAACAGAATTGTATTGAGCCCCACATATATGTATATCGAATGTTAAACCATGAAGTCATAAATCTCATATAGTTTTAAATGCAAATTGATATTTGAATATTCATATTCAATTTGGATAAAGTGATGGTAAAACAATTTTATATAAATATTCAAATATGATAATTTTAGGAGTTGTCTTTAATGCTACTTTTTGAAAAGTTTTCAGATTTATTTTTATATTTAATTTGTCTAAAATCCAACAGGAATTTATTGAAATCATAAGTTTGATGGGTAAATTTTTACAATAAAAATGCCCTCTAATAACTCCACTTTATATTATAAATTTTTTATTACTACTTTTTTTTTTTTTTTTAATCTTTGAAGTTAACAAAATTATGATTATCTTATAAATAAAATTTAAATAATGTTTTACCTTGATACAACATATAAAATTTATTTAGAGCTTCTAGTATGCTCTTTTCCAACTTGTATAATAATTTAACCACACAAAACCCAAAAACATGTAGCAAAAGTGAAAACAAACCCCTTTACAGACCACATTTCCATTATGTAATCATTACTATAAATATTCTATATACATATAGATATATATTCCTTACCTCAATTTTCTAAAATTTTCAAAGAACGGCTTGGGATGTCAAATATAAGTTTTAAAATTTGGTTTTTTTTAATACTTCTTTCTTCTCGAACATAAAATCACCGATTGCTTTACAGAATATACCTGTCCATAGGCAACTGAAAATTTAAGGATAGCATTTATATTGACACGAGCATCACCAAAACACGCAACCACAGATTGAGTAGTGAGATCAAATTGGAATAAAATCAGTAGGATTATTAGTACAACCAAGGCCTTGTACGTTGTTGTCTTAAAGTGTTAATATAGAATGTGTGAGTACTTAATATCTATAGTCTCCAATTTTTTAAGAATTAAAAAAATTTTATTTGAATTTTTTTCAAATTATATGGAATTCGAATTTGAATTTGAATTTCAACTTTATAACTATGGATTGTATATATATGCTACACTGTATTAAATGGTGGATAGTCCACGAAATAAGGTTGGATTACTCATTAGTAGATCAATAACAAAGTAAATATTGATTGTGCTTTCAAAGTTTATTCTCCTCAAACAAAATTTGCCTCTCAACTAGTACTCTTTAGTAGATCAATAACAAAAGTAAATATTGGTTACCCTTTCAAAGTTTGTCCTCCCTAAACAAAATCTGCCTCCATAATTTGATGTCAAAGAAAACTTATGACATCAAAAAAATAAGTAGGCCATTATGACCTTTACAAGAATCAGTAAAGAGGATTGTATTGAGCCACACACACACACACACACATATATATATCTCAAATGTTAAACTATGAAGCCATAACTAGAAATTGCACCATACGCTGCAAAGGAAAGATGTAAAGAAGTAACATAGGAAAGAGTAGTATAGAGGAAATGCTCTCACATGAATCATGCACGATAGCTACAACTATATAGAGTGAACACAAGATTGGGCTATTCAGTTACATAATTGGTTACATAAAAACCACAAAGAATAACAACTCATCTATGGTATAACTTAGGTATTTAATTATATAACTTACAAAATCTCCTGATAAACACAAATAATTTCATCATTTTTCCTTCCGACTAATCATAAATTTTTTATTTTTCAAAAATTTCAACCAAAAAAAAAATAATTACATCTTTTAAATAATCCAACATAAACCTCAATGTGTAATTATAATCTCTGCCTCGTATCATTGAGAATAAATGAATATTAATTTACATCATAGCATTAAAAAAACAAGAACATCCTCAACGGCTACTCAAAAGAAATGAACATTAATTTATGTGACAACAATAACAATATAAGAACATTAATGGGTTACTATGAAAATATATAAACACCTTAAAGCACTCAATAACCCTTTCAATTTAAAAAATATATTATCACATTTATCAAATAAATATGTGTTACACAATTGGGCTATTGGGCTATTGAGTTACATAATTTGGTTACAACTGCATATGTTAATATCTTTTTTAGATAAGTATTAGTCCTTTTGCACAATGTTTTTTTTTTTTTTTTATGTATTCCTAGGAACTATGGTAAAGGTGACCCATAAGGCGAGGTACTTGGTTGAAGTACTCTCTACTATAACAATGGTCCTAATAAGAAATATCATCATTCAAGAAGTTTAGAAAATAGGGTGTTTGATTAGTATAACCATTTCTTCTCTATGAACCATAAGAAGTTTAGAAAATGAGGTGTTTAATTAGTATAACCATTTCTTCTCTAATAACCGTAAGTATAGACGTGCCAAAAAACATATTTTTAATGGGATAAAAGAGATTAGATCAAAACCACGAAGAATAACAACTTATCACCTAATATATACTTGCAAAATATAAATACTTTAAAAAAATATATCACAAATACATATAAATATTTAAAATACCATGAGAATATCAAAAATACAATTAGTTTTCATATTTTCATTTAATTAATATATATTTCAAAAATACAAAAAATAATAATGTCATACTTAACTATAATTATGAATTATTTGTAAGCCTAATCATTTATTGTACATTGGTTTTTAAGAACTATCATCAATTAGTATGTATTTCAAACATATAAATATAACATGCTCATATTTCTTTAAAAATATATCATAAACTATAAATTTCACCATATGTTGCAAAGGAAATGTTGTAAAGTAGTAACATAGGAAAGATTAGTAAAGCCATTCTTTTGCGAAACAGGTCTTGAAGATCTCCATTTTGGGCATAGGGTTCCTATTAAACACCAAAGAAGCTTTGTGACTTCTCTCCCTATCATAGAGAAAAAAGAGCTCATTTTCCAAATGCAAACCTGAACATGTTATTTCCAACTATTGTATATCTCTGCAAACATCTCAGCCCAACATCTATTTAGAAATGTGGATTGTACAACAATCAATTTCATAATCTCATCTCTACCTACAATATTTATTAAAGTTTTGAATTACAGCTAGAATTGCCTCCAAATTCATTTACCTTCAGAATATAGTCACTCTGAAGGCTACTCTTCAGACCTTCCATTATTGTTGCCTGCAGAAAGCAAGCAACCATACAATCAAAGAACCAAATTGACATCAATAATCATAATCATCCCTAAGCTATCAATATTTTCTCTAAGCAAGCATGTGGCGCACAAACAACCAAGCTTACTTTCATGAATAGTTGCCTCTCGAATTAACTTTGTGATATTCTATTTCGCTTGGATTTTTTTGGGATGGTTGAGTGGAGCACAGTTCTTGAGGATCTTGTACAAGCTCTTGCCAAATTATGTTGTGTTAGTATTATTTACACAAGGTATTATCAAAATTTGACCTTGTGTTTCCATTCAAAGTTCTTTGTCATTGCATGTTTCTGAAAGACTGGTTTCGTACTTGAAAATGATATTTTCAATAACGACAAATCACATTCTAATTTTGGGGTTATCTATTCTCGTAATATCTCTCCATTTTTATAACATATAAGGTATTAGGGGATGGTAGTGATTTCAACATAAATTTTTGGCTTACAATCTGAAATAACTCTTTGTATTACTCTTAACTAACTCCATATTTTAGATGGACATGATAGTCACTGGAAACGCCCCTACAACCATCTGAAAATTTTAATTCTAACTCAAAATTTGGTTAGTAACAGATCTGGGAATTAAATTAATAATTCACCTTAGATCTGGTACTCCTAAAGCTTGCATACATTTGTTCTGCAAAAAATCTCAAGGTGTTGGATTTTTTTTTCTTATTCAAAATCTGTTGGAACGATTTTGATCATATGATGGAGATTTTTATACGAGTAGATAATTTCATGTATTACAAGCTAAAAATAATCCTATAACAACCATTTATCCATCAGTTGGAATACATATTTTTCTAGTAAATGAGATTCTTCATATATTGTCAAAACCTCTTCATACTGAACTTAGCCAGACCTAGAAATGTGAACTTCTATGAAAAAACTGTAGTTCGTATAAAATCAAGTAAATGAAAAGCCTGTGTATCTCCTGTACTGCCCAATTTCTCAAGCTAATCCTAAACCTGGAAATAGCAATATTCAAATGCATAATTGTTGATCTCTAAAATTTTGAAAAAGAAAACAGTTGCATAATGTAGAAGTATTGTCCCCTACACTTTGAATTGTGAATTGAAACTGAACATAATCGGTGATAATACACCTATATCTGACCATTTCTTTAAATTTATAGCAAAAATTTATCTCTATGAGGATGTACTGATGTCTATTTGTCATATCCCCATTTATATAAATTTCTAGTTTATCCAAAACAACATGTTACCCCCTTCTTGATCACTTGGAATCTATAATCATAGAAGAAGAATAACACATAGGGAATTCCCTAGTGGTGATCTGAGATCATATTAAAGAGTATGAAGATAATTTGAGGTGACAGTGGTCAGTTTTTCAAATTCCACATAGCTGTTAGAAGACCTTATACTTGAAGTGACAAATTGTGTGTTAATTGTTACACCTCTAGAAAATTTCCAGCTTTCTTTTCCATTTTAGCGAGCTCGGTAAGCAGCTCTACATCAAGAATATTCCAAAAAAAAATTGATTCCATATACACTTTAAATACTCCTTCAGAGTCCAATGCAGAGCACTAATTAACTAAGTAAAATGTAAATCTAATGGTCTGATATTTGGTTAGATTTCCCACTGATTCTATGACCAACACCTTGACATCTGGTAGAGAAATAAATTGTTTCTCTAACTGTCATTTCTACAACATGTAAGTCACTCTGGCTTATGTAAGCAGATGTTTTTAGAGGAACAAACTCATCCATTCTATGCCCATTGTAAGTAATCTCTCCACTCAGTTGATCATCGAAGAATGTTTTAGTAAATACCATTTTTTATTGCTAAAACATTAGATAGGATGCCACAATGATGAGTCAGGATAGAAAAAGGCTTTAACCTTCAAGCTAGGGTCCATTTTTCAAGCCAAAGCTAGTAGCAATTTTGTCTTTCCAAATCCAGGGGGACCTAACAACAAAGTCATTCTGCATTACCAGTGCAAGGATATGGTGTAAGCAATCATCAATGTTTCAGATAAGACCTTTCAGGACCAGTCCTACTAGCTCAGGAAAAAGACCTTTTAACAGTAATTGCATAAAAAGTTCTACATTAGTGTGACTTGATTAAAAGTGAAAAGGACCAACCAATTACCTAGATGGTTTAAGGATTCCACTTGCGTCTTTCAGAATTGTGATATTTATTTTCTTTGAGAGTGACAGTCTAGCCATGCTGAAAAAGTATTCCACCAAGTTTTTAGCAGTATTCCATAGTGTAGGAAGACCCCTGCTACCAATATAACACTCTTCATTTACTGTCAAGTGTTCAAATCAGACTTCTAGAGTTGGAAGCTAGATACCAACTCTGAAAACAATGGTAAAGCACAATTTATGTGAGTTCTAGATTGTGAATTGAAATTGGAATCTCACAATTTTTCTCTGAGTGTGAAATACATAGACAAATAAACTCACCTATCAATATGGTTCCTAAGTTTCTTCAAAAATTTATCGTTATGTTCATCTGCCATATTAAAAATACGATCAATTAAAGATATGATCAATGAAGGCATGCCTTTCCGTGAGGCTAATATTCCAAACATCCACCTGTCTATAGCCAACGCCCATCTTATTATCATTGTCCTCAAGTGTTTTCATGATACTGGTCAACATCCAGAGCAATTATCAAATTGGTTTCTTAAACAAATACCATGTTGCATTTAAAAAATAATAATTCCAGAGTTGTAGAACTAACCAACATAATCAGTGGCAAGTCTTCCATCAAAGAAACAACCAGTGAGACTATGTGTATTGAAGTCCCTTCCATAAGGATCCTTCCAAACAAGTATTCCACTAGGTTTTTAGCAGTATTCCATAGTGTAGGAAGACCCCTACTACCAACATAACACTCTGCATCGAATGTCAAGTGTTCAAATCGGACTTCTATAGTTGGAAGTTGGATACCAACTCTGAAAAAAATGGCAAAGCACAATTTATGTGAGTTCCGGATTGTGAATTGAAATTGGAATCTCGGAACTTTTTTCTGTGGGTGTGAAATACACAGACAAATAAACTCACCTATCAATACGATTCCTAAGCTTCTTCAAAATTTTCTCATTATCTTCATCTGCCACATTAAAGATATGATCAATGAAGGTTTGAGTCTTCCATCGGAGAAGCGGCGAGTGGGAATGTACATTCTACAGTATTCGGTTTCTCTTCGGCGGGCTTCAGCATTTTTTGTAGACATTATGGCTTTTTTCTGTAATTTAATAACGATATTTAATCCTAAGGTTGAGACTATTTCAATTGTCTAACATGGAAATAAATGGTGCAGAATGGTACACATGACATTTTAGGAAAGTTGTTTTCAAATAGTGACACTTTACAGCGTAATAATTAAAATTATACAAATCACCATGAAAATATCACAAATAATCTTTTGGAGTCACCATCAATTAGAATATATATAAAAACCAAGTTTTTATAATTTGTCCTTATTATATATTTTAACAATACAAATAATAATAACATCAGAAGCAACTATAATCATGACTTTTTAGGTAACAACAATTATAATTTAGTTTTTTTTTTTAAGAAGTATTATAAACTAACATATATTTCAAAATATAAATAAATGAAAAGATCATAGAATTTTAAAAACATATCACAAATAAATATTAAGTATCGAAATGATTGCCATAATATCAATAATAATTATAAGCTTCATTATTAAATATAAAATTTAGAAATATATGTATTGTTTTATTTTTTAATTTATTTATAAATTATACTATTATTTGGAATCAATGAAAGATAAAATAGTAAAATTAACGATTGTTTTTAGGGACTAGTTATGCTCCTAATTGCTCAATATAGCTACATCAGTATTTATTTTAGAAGAATGTCCAAGTCAAAACATTATAAAAAATGATAAGCTTGATAAAATTACCATATCTTTTATCTCACTATTTCTAACCGCCATCACATGAAACTCTCTAGATATACAAATAATATTTTATTTTCTTTGAAGTTAGAAGTTGACAACATGAAATTTCATTAAGGAAAAATATAAATATATCCCATATAAAAAAACCAAAATAAAATAATAAAACAAACTTTAAATAACCTCCTAACATTTAAAAATAAAAATAAAAAAAAGAGTTTAGAAAACCTTTTAAACCATAACAATAAAAATTAATCATCTCTTACATTTTGCTAGATGCCTGGTAACAAAATCTACTTCTAGAATTCACAAAATTTACTAAGATGACATAAAATTTACTGAAATGAGTATTGAGTCATAGTTAATCCTATTTAAAAATATATTTTTTTTAAATAATTTTTTTTAATAAATATATATTTTTATTAATATTTTAATAAAATATAATAAAAATAAAAAAATTTAATATATTTTAAGCAAATTGAAAATCAAAACACTTAGAAATGTAGACTTGTTAATCATCACAACTTTAATATTAATCACTCCCAAAAATAAATACAATTCCAAAAAAAATATGTTTCTTCTCATACTTAAAATTTAAATAGGAGAAAATGGTACAAGTGGCAGTTGAGGGTAGTTGTTTTCAAATAAAGACGCTTTACAACTTATTTCTTCAAATAGTTTTAAATGCAAATTGATATTTGAATATTCATATTGAATTTGGATAAAATTATGGTAAAATGTTTGAACTAAATCATCACAACTTTATATGAATATTCAAATATGACATAGTAACTTTAGGAGTTATCTTTAATGGCAAACTTAGAAAAGTTTTCAGATTTATTTTTATGAAATTTTGATGGGTAAAATTTGCACAATAGAAGTGCCTAGGGGTTTTTCACTTGCTAAATCCATATGTGCAATCAAAAAACCAGTTTAAATAACAAAAATCAATATTTCACCTCAAAATTTTCTGGGGATTGCATCCAAAAAATCCACCCAAACACCAGGAAGTTGCATTAAAGATAACTCCACTTTATATTACCAATTTTTAATAGTAATTTTTTTTTAAGTTAACAAAATTATGATTATCTTATAAATAAAATTGAAATGATTTTTTACCTTGATACAACATATAAAATTTATTCCCCCTAATCGGGGTGCTAGCTGTCCATGAAGGATGCACGACATGGAGATAGGGAAAGGTACGTGGCGGAGGCATGTGAAGGTTGTCACACAAAAATTGAGGTTGACGATCGCACAAAGGGATGGGCGGCTCCACCCATGGAGAGTTATGAAGGCATTAAGTACTTATGTCGAACAACCTGACACGGCAGACGAGCTGTCAGGAATTTTTTGGGGTAAGTGTTGGCATGTGCGGTGGGAACGGGTTATATACAGTCCCTTCACCATCCTCTGGTTGTTTGTCTTCAACTACGCATAGAGTTACAATGAGAAGTTCAGCGGTCTGGCGAGAGCTCTGCAACCTACAATGTGTCATTGCCAAGGATATGTATCCAATTCTCCGTTCATAATTGCCATGAAACGAGTCTTTGGGTTTCGCTCCATGAAAAGGAAGATTCTGGTTTTTTTGGATTATCTATACAAGGTTCATTATATCACAATGTATTACCCGTGTCTCATTGTTAAATCCCCTTGCACTATTGCATGCAACATGCTTCTGGTTTTGTTTCTAGCTCCTTGGATTGTATGTTTAATTGTAGAACTTTGGCTTCCTGGGAGTTCAAAATTCTCACTGCGAAAACCCTAAAATGGGTTGATTTAAGGGAGTTCTTTGTTCAGTACTCCAGTGAAGGAGCTTTGGTAGGAATGGAGGTTATTTATTCTCATGGGAAAGGAATAACTTTGAATTTTTTTTCTTTTGTATATTCATAATTTTACATAAATTCAATATGGCATTATTGGCTTTGTAAACCCTACTAGGGTATTGCATGGAGTTGTAAGAACCTGACAGGTTGTTGTATGGACCTTGCATGCCATTGTTACGTTATGAATTATGCCCAATTTGGGCGCTCTTTTCTTTCCTCATCTCTGCATGGATCCAATATGTACTCTAATCAACAGTGTTGGGAAATAGGTTGTATGACCTCTAACAATGTTAATGTGGGTGGTGGCAACACTGTAAAGGGTAGAAACATAGGTCCAGCTGGTTAGTGGGTCATTCATGTCAGTTTTTTTGTCATTTTTCTTAATTTAACTCATTCTTAGATTAAGGGTATTATTGTAAGTAAATATGGCGAGATTATCTAGGTCTGGGCTAGTATGGGAAAGAGGAACTTGGTCTATAACTCTTTGTATAGGGAGAGGTTTTCTATTGTCGCTAGATGTTCTACTCAAGTGTAGTTGTCTGTTTTTAATTTCAGTCCTCTTAATCTTCCAAAGTTGCATTTATTGTATGCCAATGAGGGTAACCATGCCCTGTTACTTCATCATTGTGTTTATCTCTCGGGCTGCCTTAATCTCATAATAATGTGTACCGTTGGAGGTATTCCAAGCAATTCTTACCCGCAAAGAAACTTGCTGGAAGACCGGAATTTTAAAAGAATGTTGAAAGGCCAATTGATAAAGAAGGATGCAAAGGAAAAAGGGAAAGCCAAAGTTCCAAAATCTGCCCCAACTAAACGTGGCAGAAAATTGGGCAAAGAGGTGATGGAGAACCTATTCCAAGCATATTCAGATGGTACACCATGCTACATTAAGTCTTTGATTCACAGGTGGGAGTAGGATGCAAGGGTCAAGGAAGAGGAGGAGGCTCACATGGATGAGGAAGAACTAAATCCTATGATTACATACCCTGGTATTACTCGCAGCATATTATCCTTATTTCATCACTCAACATGCACCTACTAGATACTGAAATGCCTTTTGGTGAAGGCAATTTTTTATGTCCAAGAGATTGGGGGAGACCCCAAAGCAGCCTCAAACCTATCAGATATTAGCAAGGCCATACAGGGAATTACCAGCATCACCAATGTGTGAGATTGGGGAGAATTGAGAAGCAGCTACAAAGTATGCTCCAGGTTGACATGCCTGGCCCCAGTGTGAAAGATCTGGCTCCTAAAGAGTCAACTTATGATTGATTTTCGTTATTGTTGTTTTTTGTTATGATATTTGATAACATTTACTTTTTCTATATGTTTATGCAAGGAACAATTGATATTAGTTACTTAAAGGCAGTGAGAGACACATTAAATATGTTTATGCTTTGGATGGCCTATAACTCTTTAAAACGGCCAAGAGACCTAGTTTCCTACATGCACGTTGAGGCCTAAAGGTTTAAAATTCTCTGACTTCAATTTTTATTTATGAATAGAAAATAGAAATGATCTACTAAGTTTACAAAAAAAAACATATAAAATTTATTTAGGGGAGTATTCCCTTCTGCTTCGCTAAGACCTTATATAACAAGTTAACTACTCAAGAAAAAAATACATGTGGCAGCAGTGAAACTCTGTCCCCTTACTGACCATAAGTGGGTTATTCTAGGTGGGATGGTTTTCATTGAATAAAGATGATGAATAAGTGTGCATTAGCATATAGCAGCCAAAGATGATTATCTTCATTACTTGTTTGACAACTAAATTATGATAAATTTTCCCATAATATATATATATATATATATATATATATATATATATATATATATATATATATATATATATATATATTAAAATTTTCAAACCACAATGCTTAAGATGTCAATGCAAATATCTAAAATTTAAAAATTTGGTTTGACTTTTAATGTTACTTTCAGCTACAACATAAAATGATCGATTTCTTTACTGAATAGAAGTTGTCTACCAAGCATATGGAATAGTCTCGACAGCAGCTTTTTGCAAGAATATGGTAAAAAAAAATTCAAAAACTCAGGTAGTTGGAGTGTTTGAATTTCATTTTTTATAGTGGAAATAGATTCAGCACTATCAAAAACCTTTAGAAACACTAAAGTTTAACAACTGTAAACAAGATTCTGATAAATATTTGCCAAAAATTTTCAAAATATTTACTAGATTCTAGGCTATTATGTTGCTTTTTTAGAATACGGCTACTAAATATCCCTATCTCGAGGCAACTGAAAATTTAAGGTTAGCATTTATTTTGACACGATCGTCACCAAAACACGCAACGACAGAGTGACTAGTGAGATCAAATTGGAATAAAATCAAAAATATTATTCGTACAAGGCCTTGTACGTTGTTGTATTTCAGTGTTAATACCCATGAACATTAATGGCCTCCTTTTATCAAAAGATACGTTCCACAATACATTGATGGAGTAGTCTAGCAAGGTCGCGTTTTAACCTGGAAACCATTCCCGTCGGAAAACCTCGCTGCCCGAATTCGAAGTTATTTTCAGGTCGCAGAGTGCTTCGGGATCACGACATGACCCCACTGTTGTCAGACCTGGAAGGCAGCGACGACGACGGGTAGGTGGGTGACGGATGCGGCATTCAACGTGATTAATGCATGTGATGGGATGGGATGAAACTGTGCTCTGTTTCCATTTTGGAAAGGAAACAGAGCCATTTCATAGTGGCGTAGAGAGTGGACCAAAGTAGAGCACAGTAGCTATGCAGAAGAACAAAATTTCAAAGGTTTGCAGACACTCTTGCGCCCAATGAGTAAGTGCCTTCCTTTTCAATCCTATCCACTCTTAAAATTATGAATTTTGCACGTATCTGCTCTTTCCCACGACATGTAAAGGAAGTTAAAAAGAACTCCACCTCGAATCAGTAATTAAGAAGGGATGAAATTAGTTTTTCAAATCTTGTGTCCATTGAAAGAGATCATTTGATGAAATCCGCATTTAAGCTTGATTACAAAACAGAATATCAATAAATCCAAGGCCGAATGAAACAACAATTTGGTTTACCCCCTGTAAAGAATTTGTTTAACACAATGTTCCAAAAGCTCTTATGGACTGTGAAAATCTTCATTCTAAAATTACAAAAATCCTCTTAATCTTGAACCCTAATTGGGAAATTGGAATCCCTCATCTCAGCTCAGTTCAATCAAATCAAGAAATGGTTTTTAAATTGGGAATGGAATACTCGAATCTCTGGTTTGCATGCATGCAAAAGCTAGATATATTGTCTATGATGACGAATAAGGGAATTAATCTCTTCTTGTTCTTGATTGTTGCACACGGAGCTTCTTTCCCATGCAGGAGGACAACGACTCTAGAGGCACAGCTGAGTCCCCTTCAAAATAGCTGTTCTTAAATGGATTAGTCGTTGCTCCTTCCAGAACAGTGGCAATGTTGATTATCATGCCATCAATGCCCATGTCACGCGTATGGAAAAAGATGATGAAACTCCTTCTGCTTGCCCATCATTCGGCTTGTTGCTGACTACTGGTGTGATAATACATTGAGACTATCATGGAATCTACAGGAACTCATGCAGAAACCCTTAACAGAAACACCCTTAGTGCTCATTTATAATTCCGATTTATAATTCCTCCTTTGTAACTTTCTTAAATAGAGCCTCATTTTCAATTCCACTCACCATTTGAGCAAACAAGGAGATTTCCTTAAATTTCATGGGAAATTCCAAAAACGTGTCTCCTTGAACAAACCTTTAAAATTTTCATAAGCCATTTTTTATAATTTCCCTTCCATATATTTCAAAGACCTATCCCTCTTCTTCAACCTTTCACTCTTCCATGAGATAAATACGTATGTTTAATTGTTCATATATCACAATCCTTTTCTAAATTTTACTAGGTGAAATTTACAATAATATTGAAAGCATCTTCCTTAATCCAACAATGGTTGTATTTGAATGAGATTTGGAATCATCCTTTCTAGAACTAAACTTCAAATAAATAAGCTATTGATACATACAAAAAATTAGTAAACTTATCAAGGAGTGTGTGGAAAATCATTAATTGGTAGTGGATCTTAGACATCACTACGTCTCCAAACCTATTTTTAACCCATGGGATTTAGTTTGATGGGCTTCACACCAACCTGATCTTGCAATTAAAACCCATCTAAAAAGAAATCTTCTAAGAAATTTAGTTAGGTTGATGATCCACTCACCCCACCCTTATTCAATGTCAAGATCAATCACTGCCCACAACCAAATTTAGGTTTTTTCTATTGAAAGGAAAATATGTTTTTGGCCATATGCAGTCCTTAATATTATCAAAATATTTTTTTTTATTGAACTAATGAACCATAAAAACATGAAAGTGACAAAAAAATTAATAAATATTGAAATTTAAAAGTAAAATAAAAAAATATGTATTCATCTACATCGATATGAATCTATACAATTTATACTCAAATATGTAGAAGTTTTCATTTATATAGGAACTAAGGGTGCATATAACTAAAATAACACGTAGTTTAATAAATCCATGAACTATACTACATCAAGAAATATCTAAATTACATATATTATCCATGTTTTATAACATAGGATTGGTTTCATAGAATAGAATCACATTTATTCTTCAAAGATTCTGGACTTTCTTCCCATAAAATAGACAGTTTAGATCAGTTAATATCGAAGGACATCATTGGCACTTCTCTTATTTGGGTTTGTGTCAGTGAGGGTTTACACTTAGTTGGGTATTTCTGACCTAGAACAGGATTCTTCATGCTCTTTTGTTGCAAAATATAGGTGAATCCCTTATTAGATTGTTTGGCCCCTCTGGCCTACAACAAGTTTCTCTACCCTCTTTTGTTGCAGAATATAGGTGAATCTCTTAAATTTTTGGGTTCCTTTGACTTAGAAAAAGGTTCTCAACTATTTTTTTCACAAATTACAGGTGAATCCCTTATTAAATTGTTGAATCGAAAATTAGTTATTCGATGACAACCAAGGCATATGTAGGGACATGAAAACTATTCACCATTGAGAACTTGAAGCCTTTTTACTTTACCTTTCATAAATTTTTTGAATGGAGGATTATTTTAGAGAACACATGGAACATGAGGCTTTTCAAATAGGCAGCCAATCTTGAGTGTTGATGACAGGCCATGAAAAATTTAACAATGAAACATTTTAGTTCATGAAAAAATTAATAATGAAACATTATCGTTCACATCTGTTTATTTTTCGGGCCTTTATTTTATTGATTTTGTGTTGGAAAATATATTTTTGAGGGGTTAAATCAAGTATATAAAGATCATTATTTTTAACCATTAATCCTTAATTCTATTTCTAAACTTTATTTCTCAACCCATAAACGAAAACTTTAACAAAAATAAAATAATGCCTATACATTCCCCTTAACCAACAACCTTTTGGACCTCAACGACTTAGTTACATTTAGTGAACATAACATACACGTGTTCACTAACATACACGTGAGAGAGAACTGTTCAGTAAATCTAACTTAGTCATGTGGCAAGTGTATATAGACATGAAACTATAACTTATAGTTAACAATGAAGAATGGTCAACTTTGGATCATCAATTTTATTTTGTTGTTATGCTCTAGAATGAATATATTTGTTGCTAACATGTTTTTTTATAGGATATTTCTCTTATGCGTTTTCATATTTTCTAACAAGAGCAGTTCAAAATGGGCAAGCAAGAAAAATGGGAGCATATCATGGATCTTCAGGTGCAAGACCTTAAAGACAAGACGACAGTTTCTAGTAAATACTTATTTTGGACTATAATAAAACGAAATAACAACAGCATTTATCAGGTTTCTTTATCCCTGTAGAAAGAGTTTTGAATTTATCAAAGGGGAGGAAGAAAATCATATTGCTCCATGTAATTTCATACGGAAGAATAAAATAGAACCAAGACAAAGAGCTACTGCTGCATCACAATATGAAATGTAAGTATTTCAAAATTCATTGTTTAGGTCCTTTAAAACAAAAGTTATCATTCTTTGTATGTATTGACATTTCAAGAATTTTTGTGTAGATATTATTGCTCATTTGGACCAGAGGATAAAAGAAGAGAGCCTTCAACTAAACAAAGAACCTCATTTGTGTAGAATAGGGGTTGTCAATGCCACTTTATTGTGAAAGTTATGAATGAAAGTCCTCATATAGAAATAATGACTTTCAATATGTATGAACACGAAGATGGATAACGTTGGCCTTGTCATGGACAACATGACAATTCAAGTGAGGCTAGGGCCTTGCATAGGCCAAGGCTTTCAAGGGACATTGTTTCTTATGTTGAGAGATGTTTATTTTTGGGAGTGCCTATTGATATGGTGTATAGAACCCACATTAAGAGACATGTTGACATGGATGCGACAAATCAGGATAGAGACTTCCTCTTATGCAGGAAAGATATTGTAAACATATATAACGAGTTGGCAAAGGGAAATTATCAACTCCACAAAAAGGATGAAATGAGTGTAAACCTTTGGTATCAAAGCACCAGGAAGATTTTTTCTTTTACCAAAAACCCAATGGTGTGGATGTCCCTTTTATAGTAGGGATTCAAACAAAATGGATGTTGGAGACAATGGTCAAGCTATCACACAATAGCTTAATAGCCATGGATTCAACATTTAATACAAATAAATATGGGGTAAGTTGGATAACAATGATTAATTGAATATACGTATTTAATTTGTAGAAATTAAATATGATTAATAATGTGTATTTGACTTTATGTAACGTTGAATATGATAGTATCAATTGTATAGACTTGTGGCATTTGATGAAAAACAAAGCGGGGTACCAGTTACATGGGTCATGGCATCACGAAACACATCAGATGATATTGCACTATGGTTGGAGAAGCTCATGCACAGGTGTTTCCAAATCCATCCTAATTGGAAATTCAATGCATTCATGGTCGATGATGCATTGGTTGAAATCGCTGCCTTGAGGCAACTTTAATATTTTCATCATATAATAAAAATTCATTTATTCTAAAATGTTTTCACTAAAATGCATTGAATATGGCAGGAGGATCACAGGTCGTGATGTTATCTTATGTGTTTTGCATGTACGGAGGGTTTGGTTAAAAAATGTGAACCGGTTGGCCACTAATTCCATAAAAGCCAATGAGATATTCAGTGAGTTAGGTTCTATCATGAAACACACTCTCAATACTGAAGTGGATGATGAAATCAATCAATTTTTTATCAAATTTTCAAATGAAGATAAGTTCTTAGACTATTTCCACAAGAATTGGGTTGTTGGTGATAAGATTCGTAAGTAAACAAACTCTTTGTATTGTATCCATGTTAGTATTCTATAAAAGTGATATATTTAGATAGAATTAATTCTCTTTGCATTTAGGGATGTGGGTGAAAGGTTTTCGGGAGTTTCCTCGTGCAAATCAGAAGACCAACAATGTTGCTGAGTCATATCATTACTATTTGAAAACAAATTTTTTATTTGATAGAAGAAAAAAATGTGCTCGTCAGATGGATTGGTTGTTGTATATGTTGCTAACAAGTGTTGAACCTTGTTATCGATATAAGGAAATATTGAAAGAAGAAGGATTTCTAAACAAATACAAGAAAGAGAAAAAACTTGAATCATCAGTGGAAAGAGAAAGAAAAATTCTCAATAGTGATTGTTCTCCTCATGAGAGCATAACCAATGCTTACTGGGTCAGAAGTCAAACAGATCAAGATAAGAAGTACCTTGTCAAATGGTATCGCATGGATTTTATAACGTGTGAATTCCCATGGTCTACTCGTGGAAACATTTTCAAGCATGCGATAAAGGTTAATTGGTTGTATTTCCACTTAGATAATCCATATCCATTACTTCATCAACATGCAGTTGATAACATATTCAATGACTCTTCTGAAATCAATATAGAGACCCAGATCCATGATGTAGATGTTGATGCCACTCCTATGGCCACAGATGTTGTTGATGTAGATGTTGGAGCACTTCACTTGGTAAAATAGGAGTTGTTTAGACACATGCATTTCATTCTAGATAACCCTCCTACTACTTTGACAAAGGCAAACCGATTGCTTAGTCTAGTTAAAAAAATGATGGATGAAGCCAACAACTTACTTCACACCTAGTTTGGGCTCTCTTGATTCATCTTTGAAGAGGAAGAAGAGTTTCCTTAGCCCTACAAAGAAAAAAAGGAGAAAAAAAAATGGTTTGGAAATTGATTTGAATGTCCATCCATCATAATATGAACCATTTGAGTTTCAATACCTCGATAGGCGAGGCCATCCTCAATCAAATAATGCATTGTCTATGGTTCCAGGTTTGTTTCATGTATTGAATATATTGATGGTTTTAGATTTGTGTATTTATTCATCAACATTATTTAACATGTGATATGTTTATTTTTACAGTGATGCAACAATCCATAGTTATGGCGATAAACCAAGACCAAAGGAAGATGCAAGAGCATATAACATTTCCTGCCATGCCAGGTACATTCAAATGAATGTGCATCTAACTAAATCCTAAATAAAGGAGAAAAGAGTGATATGTGGTAATGCAAAGGACAAAAATGATAAATCTAATACAAAAAGACCATCTATTCAACATTTAGGCATTTCTTGTAGTTTTCCCCTTCCATCCACTCAATATAGTTATGTTTGTTCATATACCTTAATGCTTTAACAAATTTCATTGTGCTAACAAATGAAACTTTGTTAGGTAACAATGGAATGGGTGGAGAAGCATCATCTTCTACAATGGTTGAACATCCATGGAATAGGCTAGGTTGTCCTCAATCAAATAATGCATTGTCTGTGGTTCCAAGTTTGTTTCATGTATTGAATAGAGTGATGGTTTTAGATTTGTGTATTTAGTCATAAACATTCTTTAACATGTGATATGTTTATTTTTACAGTGATGCAACAGTCCATAGTTATGGCGATAAACCAAGACCAAAGGAAGATGCAAGAGCATCCAACATTTCCTTCCATGCTAGGTACATTTGAATGAATGTGCATCTAGCTAAATCCTAAATAAAGGAGAAAAAAATGATATGTGGTAATGCAAAGGACAAAAATGATAAATCTAATACAGAAAGACCATCTACTCAACAATTAGGCATTTCTTGTTGTTTTCCCCTTCCATCCACTCAATATAGTTATGTTTGTACATATACCTTAATGCTTTAACAAATTTCATTGTGCTAACAAATTACACTTTGTTAGGTAAGAATGGAACGGGTAGAGAAGCATCATCTTCTACAATGGTTGAACATCCATGGAATAGGCTAGGGTGTCCTTAATCAAATAATGCATTGTTTGTGGTTCTAGGTTTGTTTCATGTATTTAATATAGTGATTATTTTATATTTGTGTATTTAGTCATCACCATTCTTTAACATGTGATATGTTTATTTTTACAGCAATGCAACAATCCATATTTATGGAGATAAACTAAGACCAAAGGAAGATGCAAGAGAATCCAACATTTCCTGCCATGCCAGGTACATTTGAATGAATGTGCATCTAACTAAATCCTAAATAAAGGAGAAAAAAGTGATATGTGGTAATGCAAAGGACAAAAATGATAAATCTAATACAGAAAGACCATCTATTCAACATTTAGGCATTTCTTGTATTTTTCCCCTTCCATCCACTCAATATAGTTATGTTTGTACATATACCTTAATGCTTTAACAAATTTCATTGTGCTAACAAATGACACTTTGTTGGGTAACAATGGAACAGGTGGAGAAGCATCATCTTCTACAATGGTTGAACATCCATGGAATAGGCTAGGGTGTCCCCAATCAAATAATTCATTGTTTGTGATTCCAGGTTTGTTTCATGTATTGAATATAGTGATGATTTTATATTTGTGTATTTAGTCATCACCATTCTTTAACATGTGATATGTTTATTTTTACAGTTATGCAACAATCCATAATCATGGCGATAAACCAAGACCAAAGGAATATGCAAGAGCATCCAACATTTGCTGCCATGCCAGGTACATTTGAATGAATGTGCATCTAACTAAATCCTAAATAAAGGAGAAAAAAGTGATATTTGGCAATGCAAATAACAAAAATGGTAAATCTAATAAAGAAATACCATCTACTCAAGATTTAGGCATTTCCTGTAGTTTTCCCCTCCCATCCACTCAATATAGTTATGTTTTTACATATACCTTAATGCTTTAACAAATTTCATTGTGCTAACAAATGACACTTTGTTAGCTAGCTATGGAACGGGTGGAGAAGCATCATCTTCTACAATGGTTGAACATCCATGGAAGGGCTTCAACTATAGTGGGAATTAATGAGCTAGGCACAAACAATAGGTATGTACTTTCCAAAGAGTGTATAGATGTACTTTCTTAAGTGATGACACAATTAAATGCATAGGTAACCTGTATATGGTTCTTTCATTTATTTGGTTTGAGAGGTAAAATAGTCTTAATATGGTCAAATGTTTGGTGTAGTTTGACTAATTATCAAAGTTCATGGTATTTGTTAATCATGTGCATTAATATTGGGGTTCGAACTTAAAATTTTCTTTTATTATTCAGAAAGTCTTCAATATGGTCAAGCGAAGAGAATACTGCTTCATGATAACCATTAGAATCTAGTTTTAGTGTTTATATTGTTAAAACTCCAGTGGTGTGGTGATAAACTCTAGTATAAATTGTTATATGATTCCACAAAACAAATGGACTTATAGATTTGTGCTTAGAAACTCTTTGAGTGAGTTTCACATAACTCCTGAAAAAAATTACAACAACAATGAAGATGGGTTTCATCCAGAAGAATACTAAAGGGCTACCTAGAGGTGGAAAAACAAACAAGGAAGCTTCATCAGATTTTGAGCTTCTCTTGGAAAATCTGGTTGGGAGAACTCAGGGATGATTCCTAGAATTTGTGCATGACATCTCTTGTAAACTGATTGATGTAGACCAATAAGCCTAATATAGGGGATAAACTAGTTAGCTACTCGTACCATCCAAACTCCCAACAACTGACAACTGGTTGAGCTAACCACTTAGGCTTTTGGTGGAGCTACTTGTAAGCAGTAGTGTTGCAATTTGTAGCAGACTGGACGAACTGGGATTGGCTTGGTGCCTTCAAAGTGTAAAATTTTTTACATACTTTGCCATGAAAACAATTCTGCCACTTGTAGCCTCACCTAATAAACATCTAGAGACAAATCATATTAATAATTCATGTCTTTTTTAGTCGTTGCATGCAAACTCAAAATAGATCCTTAATGCTACTAATCTGTAGCAACCTAAATCTGAATTTGTTTCAGTATTATCATTATTTCAATCCAGTGGAGTCTTTGCATGCAAAAAAATATTAATTTCAATGCCAACGTGGAATTTATAAAAGGGTAACTATATAAATTGGAAATTAAAGTTGAGTAGGTTATTTTACTTATAAGCATGGAAGAAGCTTGCTTACTATAGTTGATAACTTGATAGTTTCCTTTCACTCAAGAATTATTGTCATGTTGTGGGGTCATTGAATCAGATTGTATCCATGAAAATGAATGAGGTTGGAATCATGTTTGAAATTGAAATTTACACGGTTCACTTGGTGAAGTTGAACATGCTAAGAAATGAGATATTTTTGTGATAATCATGTCTAGTGTCCATTGTACATGTCCAATGTGAATGCAATTCCCTTTTTTATTGTACAAGTGTCTTGAAATAGGGACCTCAATTACAATATGAAAGCCAAATTCAACACAAATTGTATATAATTTTCCCTATGAGCAAATATCCTATGATCTGGTCAAATATAATTTTCCTTTGTGAAGGATGACTAATTGTGTATTCAATCTTTCATAGGGATTTTAATGTTTACTATGCATTCATTAGTGATGGTTCTATTGCTAGTAGATTGGAGGATTGTATATTTGTTCATGGGCATTGGGTTTTAAGTTTTAACCATTATGTAGAGGGATCAATGTCTTGAATTCATTCTTATTATGATTGATTTTTTTTTCTGAGAGGTAATTTGATGTAAGAAAAGAGTAGTTTCACAATATTATAGTCATATCTTTTGTTCTAATCTCTGTTTTATTGTCTATACATGATAGGTTTTCTCCATACAATTAGGATATTTGAAGCAAGTTTTAAGCAGTCTGCAAAATTTATCGGAACAGGTATAAAGGTATCTCAGGTCACTGACGAAGATGAGATTAAATACCAAACAACAAGATTCTAGGGCTGAGAGGGAACACAAGAAAATCCCATTGTCCTTGAGCAGAACCTGATACCTTCCATGTATAAATAAGGTGAAAAGTGGGAGCAAAAGGAGCCAATGGAGCAGCCTAATGATCCCAATGACTTGTCACCCATAATTTGAAGCCTGATTTATCTTCTTTTTTCTAGTAGTTCCCACGCATAGATATGGGATGGTCTTTTAGAATGTTGTATTTTTATGTATATCAGCAGATAGGATAGTTTGTGTAGACTCCTTGGAAAAACAATTTGGTATCCACTTGGTGGAGGACTTGGTTTCCTCAAAGGCAGGCCTCCACCAGATATTGCTATAATTTTTTTTATATATATATAAAGTGAATTATTTTTGGTGTGTTTTTAAACCAAAAAAAATAAGAAAAATAATATATTTTGTTATAAAGAAGATTTGATTATTTATATTGATAGAAAAATTAGATGTAAATTGAGATTTTAATATTTTAGATTGTATTCTTTCAAATTTGATGTATTTAGGGCTTAAAATTCAGACAATGAACATCAGTGGCTGTATTTAATTATAAGTGACTTATTTAGCATTTCTCAATATTGTTGTTAATAAATTGTGCCTATATAGTTATGAAACCAACCTTGGCTAACTGTTTCCTGTCGCATTTCATTTTTTCTTTCTTTGTTAAGCTACATTGTTATCTAATTTAAAGGAAATTTGTTGGATTTCAACATAATTTTCTTTTTTCATTATCGTAGTTGATCTTTTTATTTTCTAGATACCAATGACTGCAAAGCAGCCCTGAATACTGATGTTTAAATGGTTTTTTTGTGATTTTATGTCAAGATTAGGATTGTAGAAATTGCTGCTATGAAATTTAAATATTATGTCATGCAAAGAAAATTAGTTTTGAAGGAAAATAATTTGAATATCGTGTGGAAATCTAAGAATATGTGGTGCAGTGCAAGATAAATTCAGAAGGGAGATGAAATGGCTTGGTATGCAGATGGAGACACAACTGGTCGGAATGAATACAATCCATTGACATCTTATATATTATGTATGCCATCCTTAACATTTGATTGTAATAAATTTTTTCATCACAAGGTTTAGTATGTTAGTTCTTACAATAAATTTCTTGCTCTTTTCCCTAGATTAACACATTTTTTTGTAGGACCTTTTCCACAGAGGTCTCACTAAAACAAACACATGCATTCTTACATGTCCTACAGAGGAGAGGAATGTCGAGAAATCAAGCATACACACAAAGGAGGGGGAGCCCTTTTCATACACAGAGGTCTCACAAAAACAATGGGTAGGACTATGTCACTATAAGACAAAATAAACAACAAGAAAAGATAATTGAACAGTTTCTCAAGATAATATTAAGACTTGGTTACCGTGCATTTATCGAATAGCCTAAATTTGTAGAAGGATAAGGTAGTCATGGCCATTTCCATAACATTGCAAGTTGTGAAAGGAGTTTTTTGATCCAGAAAATTGGTTTAAAGGCTCTTCGATACCACCATAAGTTAACAGATCTTCAATACCACCATAAGTTAACAGTTCATAAGGTACTGGTACTGCAAATTGAGAAAGATGGATATGTGATTAGTTCTAACATGGTTTCAAACATGTAACCAATTTTAGTGGAGTAATTGGTAAGGTGATCGTGTATCTGAGGCTTATTTTTGCAGGTTGGAAGAACTATAGGATGAATTTTATGCTTTACTCTAAGTTATATCATCTAGGTGTTCAAACTCCAATCATCATCGAACTCAAACAACTTAAGTTACAAAGGCATATATGACATCTTTTGACATTCCTGAGCAACATATGAATCAATATTAAGATCAGCATGTGAATCTGAACATCATGCCACATATCACAAATGCAGATATAAAGAACCTTTTTCCAACAGGTGAATTTCTTATGAACTAATAAGATTCAAATCATAGTGGATACTATCTCAGTTTTCTCAACTGCTCTATTGTTTTAGGATATCTTCTCATTCATTTTTTATATTAACGTGAATTGAATATTACTGTCACTCTTTCTTGGCAATTCATTTATACCAGTTAGATTTATCTAGATTATGACATTAAATAAAGATGTTGGAAATTTAGTTGTGGACTACAATTTCTATGAGACTGCACAATCATTGTTGTTTTAGGATATCTTCTCATTCATTTTTTATATTAACGTGAATTGAATAATACTGTCACTCTTTCTTGGCAATTCATTTCTATCGCTTAGATTTATCTGGATTATGACATTAAATAAAGATGTTGGAAATTTAGTTGTGGACTACAATTCTTGTTAGACTACACAATCATTGTTGTTTTAGGATATCTTCAAATTCATTTTTTATATTAACGTGAATTGAATATTATTGTCACTGTTTCTTGGCAATTCATTTCTACCAGTTATATTTATCTAGCTTATGACATTAAATAAAGATGTTGGAAATTTAGTTGTGGACTACAATTGATGTTAGACTGCACAATCATTTTAGGTTAATTTAGAGTCCTACTTGATAGCATTTGGAAGTAAAAATTTACATGACAATTATTGACTTGTGTGCTTTCTATTTTTTCAGATAGAGTTTTTGGCCCAGCAACTACCAGACAACATGTCTATGATCTATAGTACATAAAATTTTATTGTTGAAATAATAGATTCAGCTACAACAGTAATAGATTTTACCGTGCAAAACAATAATTTAGAGCACTGGTCTGCTTTTAATTTAACCTAAAATAATCATAACAAGCACTGCAAAAGCAATTATAGCAACTGGGAAACCAGGTAGTCATAACAAGCACTGCAAAAGCAATTATAGCAACTAGGAAACTAGGTGAACAAGATTGCAAAAATCTTCAAAAAATATTATTGATAAAATAGACTATTCAACTGCACATAAGGCAAGAAAAATTTCCTAAAAACGTATGGTCACAAGCTCAGGCCCCAAGAGCTCTCTTGAATATTCCCATACAAGCATTCACCCAGATATAATGCTGGAAGACACAACGAAATAAATCTATAACGAACAATGAAGTAAGGATGGTATACCGTAGGTCTATCTCAAATAATTTTAATAGAGTACTGATATTGAAACAGAGTAATAATTCATTTTGATCTAAATGTCATGAGACATGAAGTCTGGACATATGAAAACAGTGTAAGGGAATTTCAATAATTCTAGCATCAATACTTAAACAACTATGATGATAGTTTCAGATATTTACATCTTGTACATATTTACAACCAAAATTAAAAATTGTACAATTCACTTTTACCGTGCAACAACAAGTTGACAAACTTCTTATAAGCGTCGAACCACATTTGGATGAGGGAAGGTGCTAATGATACTTTTCCTAGTCAATCATGCATCAGCAATAAAAGTCTATGAAAGCAGCAATAAAATTCAATACCACAAACATTTTTCCGAAGCAAAGAAACAAATACCATTAACAGAGCACAAAGAGAAAGTGTGCAAACTAGTGTCCAATGTTTACCTTGTATTTGAAATGTATTAATTTTTTTCACACGAAATCTTCTTTGAATTTCATTCCAGATGCAAAAATAAATAGTTACTATTCTGATTCCCCATCAAGTATGAAAAGCTTCATACTTTAAATGTTAAATTCTGGATTACATATCACAGATCATTTATAGCCTCACTCATTGCTCCCTACGCATTGAAAAAAATAGCAAACACAACACTACAAGATAATGTAGAAACAGAACACACAACAATATAAATTATCCCTCTCTCACTTATTCCAATGCTATAATCTAAACAATATAATCAGTGCAATCTCCTTGCTTCCCTTTCAAATTCTAGCAAAGTAAGGACGTCACCCTCTCTAACAGGTCCTTTTACATTCCTCATGATCAGTCGATTCTGATCATCCAAAAATTTTAGTTGGACCTGTGTAACTCATGGAAAATTTTAGGGGCTAATATTCACAGGTGGGCTAATTTTCCATGGTTTTTCCAAAAAAAAGATTCGCCAATTTCCATTTTTTTATAAAAATGATTCATCCAAATTTTACAATATAAATTATTTTACGTTAAAAATCGCCAATGTTATATAGACAATATATATAATTCATTATAAATTTGAATAATTTTACAAATACATCAATAAACATTTTATAGTTTGCATATTAGTGACTAGTTAGATTCGCCAATTTTTTAAACTTCAAGATAATTTTCCATCCTTAAAAGTTTCCCTGGTGTAACTTGACCTCTTGATCCATTGTGGCCAATTACTTTCACCACAATTTCCAATTTCATACCGGTATCCATGACTACCTCGAAGAGGATTGCTCACGCTGAAAGCTTCGATCTCTGTGCCAACTCCACCGAGCAGCCGGAGATGTGTGTATCGAGCGTCTTGAAATATTTTAAATGTATTAATACCAGTTAAGTTTCATAGATATAGCAGATGTGGAAACAATCAGATCATACTACTGTAAGAAAACATAAGAATTTAATGTCCCTACGTTTGCATAGAACTCCACCTCAAATCAGTAATTAACAAGGGGTGAAATTATTTTTTCAAATCTTGCATCCATTCAAAGAGATCATTTGATGAAATCCGCATTTAAGCTCGATTACAAAACAAAATATCAATAAATCCAAGGCTGAATGAAACAACAATTTGGTTTACCCCCGTAAAGAATTTGTTTAAAAGCTCCATGTAAAGAAACAGAGAATACATATGTAAGCATTGCACTGAGAGACTACTTAAATCAAGTGCCTTAAGGAGATTAAGGAAACTACGAGGATGCTTGGAAGGTTGCATTGCACTGAAAGAACTCAACACCTCTGTGGGAGCTACCCTGGGTTCCATCCTTCGACGCCATCTGCATTATTGCAAAAGTTCTGTCTGCCAACTCAAATGATACAGATTTTTTGAAATCAGCTCTGGCGCAAATGGGACAGTTTTGAATCTAAAACCGTCCATCCCATCGCATGCATTAATCACGTTTAATGTCACATCTTTCACCCACCAACCCCTCGCCGCCTTCCAAGTCTGACAACAGTGGGGTCATGTCGTGATCCCGAGGCACTCTGCGACCTGAAAATGACTTCAAATTCGAGTAGCGAGGATTTCTGACGGTCACGGTTTCTGGGTTAAAATGCGGCCTCGCTATGAAATGTATTAATACAAGTTAAGTTTCATAGATATAGCAGATGTGGAAACAATCAGATCATACTACTGTAAGAAAACATAAGAATTTAAAGTCCCTGCGTCTGCATAGAACTCCACCTCGAATCAGTAATTAACAAGGGGTGAAATTATTTTTTCAAATCCTGCATCCATTCAAAGAGATCATTTGATGAAATCCTCATTTAAGCTCAATTACAAAACAAAATATGAATAAATCCAAGGCCGAATGAAACAACAATTTGTTTTACCCCCATAAAGAATTTGTTTAAAAGTTCCATGTAAAGAAACAGAGAATACATATGTAAGCATTGCACTGAGAGACTACTTAAATCAAGCGCCTTAAGGAGATTAAGGAGACTATGAGGACGCTTGGAAGGTTGCATTGCACTGAGAGCACTCAACACCTCTGTGGGAGTTGCCCTGGCTTCCATCCTTCGACGCCATCTGCATTATTGCAAAAGTTCTGTCCGCCAACTCAAACGATACAGATTTTTTGAAATCAGCTCTGGCACGAATGGGACTATTTCGAATCTAAAACCGTCCATCCCATCGCATGCATTAGTCACGTTGAATGCCACATCTGTCACCCACCAACCCGTTGCCTCCTTCCAGGTCTGACAACAGTGGGGTCATGTCGTGATCCCGACGCACTCTGGGACCTGAAAATGACTTCTAATTTGGGTAGCGAGGTTTTCTGACGGGCACGATTTCTGGGTTAAAACGTGGCCTCGCTATGAAATGTATTAATACTAGTTAAGTTTTATAGATATAGCAGATGTGGAAACAATCAGATCATACTACTGTAAGAAAACATAAATTTTAAGTACCTGCATCTGCATAGAACTCCACCTCGAATCAGTAATTAACAAGGGATGAAATTAGTTTTTCAAATCCTGAATCCATTCCAAGAGATCATTTGATGAAATCCGCATTTAAGCTCAATTAAAAAACAAAATATCAATAAATCCAAGGCCGAATGAAACAACAATTTGGTTTACCCTTGTAAAGAGTTTGTTCAGAAGCTCCGTGTAAAGAAACAGAGAATACATATGTAAGAATTGCACTGAGAGACTACTTAAATCAAGCGCCTTAAGGAGATTAAGGAGACTACGAGGACACTTGGAAGGTTTCATTGCACTGAGAGCACTGAACACCTCTGTGGGAGCTGCCCTGGCTTCCATCCTTCCACGCCATCTGCGTTATTACAAAATTTTTGTCCACCAATCCAAGCAATACAAATTTTTTGAAATTAGCTCTGGCACGAATGGGACTGTTTTGAATCTAAAACCGTCCATCTCATCACATGCATTAATCATGTTGAATGCCCCATCCGTCACCCACCAACCTGTCGCCGCCTTCCAGGTCTGACAACAGTGGGTTCATGTCGTGATCCCGAGGCACTCTGCAACCTGAAAATGACTTCGAATTCGGGCAGTGAGGTTTTCCGACGAGCACGGTTTTCGGGTTAAAATGTGGCCTCGCTAGACTACTCCTACACTAATTGCTACGAGAATCCTATTGAATAAGGCCATAGAGGCGGTTGAAAATGAGGTTCGACATTTATGTTGATTGAAGCTCCAAGTTCACTCAATCGCACAATGGGTTGTTAGAGCAAATTTGTCTAAAAAAACATTAACTTTTTTACATATTTAGTAAATTGGCTTAGAAATTGGAATTTGGTGATTTTTTTAAATTAAGTGATTAAATTTTGTTTTTTATATTGAAATTGATTTAACACTTAAAAATAAATAAGTAAATAAAAATAAAAAATAAAATAATCTTAATACCTAAAATCTCAAAAACCTAACAACTGTACTTAAAATTTCTTTCAAAGAATAAAACTATACCTAAAATTTCACCAAAATCTCTCTTAAAAAACCCTATTATTTTCGGTGCCAATTTTTTCATTTTTAGACTACCCGAGAAAACACTGTAAGCACAGATTATTTGATCGATTTTAACTGACTCCTAATTTTCATATTCACTGTTGTTTTAAATTTATCTCTATATTAAAGCCTCTAAACTATAGACATTTATTTCTATTCATTATTCTTCTATACGAATCAAAACTGAAAAACTTTATCTTCACACAAAAAAGTTTATTTCTAATTATAAATTTCTTCAATGCCATTTGTTTTCAGCCATGATTGTTCTTATTTCGGAAGAGAATGAGGTAGGGAATTTTATGGTTGATTTGTAATGATAAAGTTAGGTTACTATAAAGTAATGGTTATACAATCATTTGTTTCATAGTAAATATACTATATTATATTATATATTTTCATCTATATAATTATTATGATAATATACGTTCAAGTGACTTTCTTTGCCTGATTTTTTTTATATGTTATTTGATATTATATCAAAAAAATATAGGATGGATAATTTGTCTACAGGCCTTTCTATATCAACCCTATATAGATGTATCTTCGTTGACATTATTTATTTAAGTTTATTTGAAAATTAGGGACAACACAATTGAGCTCCAAGGGAACATGATTCTTTTGATTTTGAAATCGATGGTGGGAGAAGGGGTTGTTTTTCCACTTTTTATTTATAAAATATAGTTTATTATGAAACAAACACCTTAAAATAAACACCTTAAATTAACTTGTAAATAATATTTAAAAATAATAAACATCTTAAGATTAATTTGTAAATAATTTTTAAAATATCAAAGTGAGAGATATATAAAAATTTCAGAAGTTTCTATATAGAGTGACTTAGTCAAATTACATAATATTAAAATTAAAATTAAGTTTAAAACTAAATAAAATAAAATTATAAACTAAAATAAGATTCAAGTAAAATAGTCAATTTACCATACATATTTTTTGTACCCTACATTTTGAATATAGTATTTTAAAATGTAATATTTTTATTTTTAAAAATAATGCAATATTATTTAATATAATAATTTTTATTTTTTTAATAAAATTATTTATTTTTGAAGTGACTGAAAATAAAATGAAATTAAAAATGGCTCTATGTGAAAAAAATAATTATTTGGTCAATGTGAAATTAAATTAATAAAAAAATAACTTTAAAATAAAAATAACTTCATGGTATTGAGGCATGGTATCAAAACCCATGGTATTCATGTGGATTCATGTGGAATATAACATATTTGAAAGGGGGAATTAAAACAACTTATATACATCTTAACTCCGAATCTAGTTGATCAAATCTCCTTTCACTCTAAAGAGGTTTGCATCTCAAGAGATTTGATCTCTTTGGGCCCTTGATAGCTACAGATTTAAGTGGATCTAGGTTGTTTGTAATGTAATGTAATGTGTTTTTTATCCCTAAAAATAAAAAAACACATAAAAGTAATATAAAAATAACATTAAAACAAAATAATTTCATGTTATTCACGGATAAAATTAAACCAACCTAGATCCATCTTAACTCACGATCTACCAAAGGGCAGAGAGATATCAAATAGCTTGTGATAGAAACCTATTTTCACTCAGTGAAAATAAATTTGAACCCTTTTGAGGCTTGGTGGATCCAAAGTTAAAATGGATTTACACTGGTCACATTTTGTAAGGCTAGATGATGCTTTAAAAGTGAGTATGTATTTTATGTTATACGTTGCTAAGCCTAGATGATGCTTCAGAAGTGGGTATGTTTTTTATGTTATACATTCCTAGATGAGGATTTAGAAGTGGGTATGTTTTTTATGTTATACATTTTATTTTAAAATATTGTTAGGAGCGGTAAATAATTCATTTCCCCATTAAACTAAAAATTTAAAGATAATAGGGCAATTGACATTATGGATTATGTGAATTTGAAGATGATGTTTACATAAATAGTTGTTTTCTTTATGTGGGTGAGTTGTAGCTTAGTCACAGTATTTGCATTCCAATTTCTTCATCAAGTCTATCAATATGTATCTGGTGAGTGAACATGCATACGCCTAATTTAATAAAGTCTTGATTAGTATTTTTTATGTTATCACTATTTGGTTAAATATTTGATGAATGCTTCAAATTAAAAATCACTTGGACTATTTTTCTAACCCTATAATGTCTGAGTCATGAGTACTAGACTTTCCTCAAATGGAGGCTTCACCTAAACTCGGGTAAGTTCGAGTAGATTTTAATAAATTTGAATAATTTATACAATAAAATTATAGTATCTCGAGAGTAGACATTTTTTTAACAAATTGCTTAGAATGTTCGATTTCATAGAATATTTTTCTTCCTCCATGAAATTCCTGCAAGACGAGGCTCCTCTAACTGAGCTTCATGAGAAATAGACTCTTCTCTAAGCAAGGATTCATCTTAACTTCAGAAGTTCAACTGACCTTTACTTTCATTTGAATATTTTATTGATAATATCTAATATCAACATGTTCAACATCAGTTTTGCAAAATCTTATTGAAATTTAAACTAAAATGTTATATTTTCTGAAAAATAAATCTAATTAAAAATGAAGCTTTGGAAATTTATTTTTAGCAATGGCATGTTGCCTTTTACCTTAATTTCTTCAAATTTTAATTGCATTTTCTTCAATATTTGCAGGTATACATTATGTTTTTTTCCTTTTAACTTGGATGAAATTGGTAAAAAGAAATACTAAAAGCGATATGAAGAGTTGTTTAAAATTAAGATCGTTATAAAAAAATTATATGATAGATTGAAAAACCCGTCAAATTTAACCCATAATGGGGAGATTTATTTATTTAAGTTTATTTAAAACTTACGAATGGTCAATCACAATTGAGGCGAACATGCTTCATCTGATTTCAAAATCGATGGCGGTATCGTGGGGAGGGTGAAGCGTTGCTACAGAAAAATATTTATGTCTAATTTTATGCCGAAAATTTTGATCCCGTTCGAGCGGGCATGTGGGGACCGATAACAATAAGTTTGAGAATTTTAACCATTGCCAGAGGCAAGCGGGTGTGTGGGAACTGAAACCATTAAGTTTGCGAAGGGGCCTCGTTCAAACTTTGAATTCCATATAAATATAAACATCGATGTAAATATAGATATTTTTAAGCATTAAAGTAACAATTTAAATATTAAAGTAAAATTAAAAGAATAAATTTGAAACATATAGAAATTTGAACATTAAAATTAAAATTAAATGTAACACTCAGCTTCATTGCTTAGTTTATTTGAAGAAAACTTTTCCAAAGTACATTTGACTATTAAAGTGAAAAGAGATTAAAAAGTGTGTTAACTAGTTAATAAACCTTAGTTAAATTTTCTTTCATAGATAAAGAAATTATATTATGAATTTTTTATTTTAGGATGGTAAATATTTCCAAGACTCCACAGTGGTTAGGAAAGAAGTTACTTGACAGTTACCTTTCCCTAAAGGGGTTCTAAGCAAGGAGAAAGATAGAGACAACACGAAGTTGTGAGCAAAGGAATCTTGATCTCGTTGGGAAACCAATGGAGCTTTGTTGAAGGATTAGAGGAAAGTTTGGACATGCAATCTAGAGGTTTAACTCCGAAAGAATCCTACTGCTTAAGCCTACTCTGGTGATAAGCATGAGGGGAGTGGAGGATGTGATCGGATCACTCATGGTTGGGTGGATCATCCAATGAAGTAGAGAATATCCATATAATTTATTTCTAAGAGAAAAGTGTTTATTGGCATGACTATGATTTATGTGTTTCTTGATAGAAAGGTTATGTTTAAACATTCAATTTATTTTATAAAGAAAGTATTTATGTGCAATAAAGCCTTTGGGAAAGACACAGTTGATTTCTTAGTTGTTATTTATTGTTATTTGAGTTAGCTAACAGGCTAGAAGGTTGGCCTGAGACTGTACCATTTCAGCCAAGTAGAGACTTCATATCTTTAACTTGGGCATGACAGTCAACCAAGAAAAACAACCGAGTTTCTAAAAAAATTTGTAGTACAACACTACCCTGTCAGTAAGGGTTAAAACGTCAAAATAATAGTAAGATTAACAAAAGATAGAAGAGAAATTTGTTATGGCAGCAAACCCATGAACCTAGGATGTCCTGGTGACAACCCTCACATTTTGTGAGAAAAATATTTCGGTAAAAATCACATCCAAATAAATTTGGTCGACGCGTTTTGAACCAGCCAGTGTGGTTCATCATCAAGACTTGATGATGAACCACACTGGCTGGTTCGAAATGCGTCGACCAAATTTATTTGGATGTGATTTTTACCGAAAGATTTTTCTCACAATTTATGGATCACAGAAGCAATATTCCTAAAACCCTCACATTTGTTTACTAGATATTAAACCTACAATTATACAGATGAATAAAGGATCGTACAACACCATAAAACTGACTAAGCCATGAGGTTTAAACCCCACATTCCCAAAGTAGGTATTAGCAGGGTTTTGCATCCTCCGGGATTTTTTTCATAATAAATAAGAAAAGAACCCTTGTTTTGCGCAGAGGGATTTATACATACAATAACCAGATTCAGAACTTCTACAGTATGTGAGCGCATACAAGAAATAAATACAATGTACATTTCAAAGATAGCTAGAACATGAATGCGAGACAAAACACAATAAACTTAGTATCTAACGAGAAATCTGTGAAAGAATTAATTATAAAATTCATGTCTGAGCCATAATGCATGCGAAAAGTAGGATTTAGATCAACTAAAGATATACCAATATGAGATACTCGAAGATAGTTAACTCCATTAAAAAGAAAAGATAAAAACTGATATTTCCATTAAAAGAAATAGACAATCATTGAGGGAGAACTAGAGTTCTTAATACTTCTGAAATTGGAGGAACAGTTCGAAACATAAAACCAAGAAATTAGGCATAAACCTTAGTAGGATTCACTGTTGTCCAATCACTTTCAAGATAATGATGTAAGGGAATGAAACCCTCATTGATAAATTCGAATTAAAATATTTACATAGACAATGTATTGTATATAAATAAACAAAGAAGCAAGAAAGTTTCAAGATTCACAAACTTCCATTAAAATCAACTTCCAGCAAGAGGGATAACCTCGCTGAACCCTGCCATAAGGGAGAGGAGGGTTGTTTTACCTTCAAACTTGATAGGGTTAAGAGTTTATTATATATCTGTCATGAAAAGTAACAATGGAATAGGGCAGAGACCTACTTGAATAATCCAAAGAGGATTGGCGCCATTATGTTTAGGGTTTTCAAACTCCGGGCTGGTGGTAGAGTCCACCCAATCATCAAATCCTGACACGCAATCGTAAGAGAACTCGTTAGAATTTAAAAATAAAATCGTATAATATATTAAATAAAAGATTGCTGAAGAAAAACAATCGAAAAGGGTTTTACTAGTGCTTGCAAGCCCTACATAGGACCGACCCATCCTCACTCCAGCACATTACAAAGAAGAATATTCTGTGAATCCTTGTAACAACAACAAAAAATCAAACCAACCAAAAATGATGGATTAGTAAGAAAATAAATTGACAGAGCATATAGGAAATCAAACAAGGCAACACACTGGAACTTGGGTGATGGGTATACCTAGCATGGATGAATAAGATTGCCCGAAAGCATACCGAGAAGCCACTCAAAGACAAACCCCTGGAAACCTTCTTGGAGAATAACGCGGCGGCATGAAAGTGAAATGACACCGGTGGTCTAAGCGAAAAGGAGGATTAGTTACCCTAACCTCCTCAGCATCAACAAAGGTCATATAATTCCAGCCAATATCTAGAGGATAAGAGTAGAGATTAACCACTGGTTTAGATAGTCAACATCACCGAGGTTCTTCTTCACCATTAAATGCATTAAAAATACACTGACCCAAATGTAAAGCATAGGTCGGAAAGACAAAAAAAAATTGTTTATTAATATGTCCATGTTTCTTTAAAATTGAAGTTGTGATGTAAAGTTGTTGTAATGCCTCGGAATCGTGGTTTAATGTTTATATTACAAATGTATGTTTAGTCCATGAATATCTGTAGTCATATTAGTGCTATGCATATCATAACTAAATATATAGTTTTTCGCCATTTAACTATAGAAAGTATGTTTGGTACGTATCACATGGTGATCGAGTATGTCTATTTAGTCCATGAATATCTATAGTCATATTAGTGCTATGCATATCATAACTAAAGGCATAGTTTTTCGTCATTTAACTATTAGAAAGTATGTTTGGTATGTATCACATGGGGATCGAGTCTGTGCAAGTATTTTTTTTATATTAAATTTAATAGCAGTAATATATTTTACATTAAACATTGAAATTAAAACAATAAAATATAAATTTAACACAATAAAATTTGAACGTTTAAAATATTAAAATATAAATTTAACATTTAAACTTTAACACAATAAAATTTAAACATTTAAAACATTAAATATAAATTTGACCTCCAAATATTGAAACGGTTCAAAACTTAAACATTAAAGAGTTTAAACATTAAATAGTTTAAAAATTAAACTTAAACATTAAACAATTAAAAATTTGAAATAAAATAAAGTTTGAAAAATAAACAATGACAATTTAATATTTAAAAATTAAAAATTAAAAATTTAAATATAAAATTTTAAAGATGGCTAAAAAAAAATTAACAAAGAATTTAAAACATTTAAATTGAGACATTAAAAATGAAACATTAAAATTTTAATAGCACATTCCAATAAACATTTGAAAATAAAACATTAAAGTAAAAAACATTTAAAAAAAAACATTGTATTTAAAACATTGAAAATTAAACCCAGAAACACATTGACATAAAAACATTGAAAAAATTATTAATAAAAAAATATTTAAAATTAAAATATTCAAATTTAAACCGTCAAATTATAACAATAAATTTAGACATTAATCATTAAACATTAAAATTAAAATTTAATACAATAAAATTTAAAACTTAAACATTGATTTCACATTAATAAGTAAACATTAAAATTAAAACACTAAAGTTTGAATTCAACACAATAAAATTTTAAGCATAGAAACAATTTAAAACTTAAATATTAAAATCAAAAGATTAAAAGTTAAACAATAAAACTAAAATTAAAGCATTAAAATTTGTATATTAACATTTATATATTAACATTTAACATTTAAAAATTTAAATTTAAATTGAAAATTTAAATATTGAAGCTTTCAAATTTAATATTTATAAAATAACTATATTTAAAATAAAATAAATGTAAACATTAAATATCAAACACCAAGTACATTGCCAACTACATTTACAAATTTAAACATTAAAAATTTAAATTTTAAAATTTAAATAAACTACATTTAAAATAGAATAAAGTTTGAAAAATAAACATGCAAAATTTAACATTCAAAAATAAAACATGAAAGTACAAAAAAATATATTAAAAATTAAACATTTTGAAATATAAAAAAATTAAACACGGTGAAAAATCTAAACGAAAATTGAAAACATTTAAATTTAAACATTCAAAATGAAACATTCAAAATTTAATAACAGATACAATTAAACATTTAAAAACAAAACACTAAAGTAAAGGAATATATATAAAAAAAATATTATAATTAAAACATTAAAAAAAAAATTGAAACATTAAAATTTCAATCTCACTTCTTTATTTTTGTGAGTATCATTTGATGTAATGAGTGCTAAGAGAACTATTCAAAAATAATGAGAAAGTAGTTTCTTACGACAAATTCTCATGGAAATGGTCATAGATGAATGACTTACTTAACACAGTTGAATCCCAAAAAACAATATCTAATATAATGCACTCTGAAAACCCTTAATACTAAAATAAAAAGAGTGAAGGGAGCTCTACTTGAATGGTTCATGAGGCACAACACTTTCTAAGGTTTTGAAAATAGGGTAACAAGCTTAGTGGGCTTGATTGTGGGGAAAACATCCACTTTAAGCGCGCTTGAGCCAGAGGCAATCCGGGATGGGTGACCTCCTAGGAAGTCCTCGTTACCAGGTGCAAGCCTCAGAAGTGATGATTGATGCTATGTGATTCATTTCACTATTTTCAATCTTGCTTCTTTACCCCTACGAGCATCACCCGATGCAGTGATTGCTAAGTGGACTATTAAAAAATCATGAGAAATGAGTCAGTTATGTCTACTTCTCATCGAAATGGTCATATAGGACTGACTTAATGCAGTTGAATTCCAAAAAATGACATCTAATATCTTCAATGATTTCCATTTGCTTGAATCTGGATTTCATATTGAAAGCATAGTTGGATCGATGATTCTATTCAATTCCCCTCCTGATTCTTTGGATTTGAAGAGCTTCTTTGTTGTCAACCCTTTTACAAAGAAATTTAGAAATATTGGTTTTCTCCATCTTGGCGAGCAGGGATTCTTATCTATTTTGTAAAAATGTAGCCATCAGAAATATGTCTGGTTTGTTTTAAAACATGTGTCTTGTGAGATGGATCCACATTTTCTACTTTGTAGCAGTGATGAAATGGTATGGGGGAGAACAATACTTCCTTATGGTGGTGTGCCATTTCCGTAGGAGGCTATTTTCTATAAAGGAAAAAAAATTGGTTCTATTTGGACAAAGATTATGATGATTATTATACGTGTGGGTACACAATATATTGGCTAGACCTTGAAAGGAAAAATTGGGGTTTTATGTTTGTGCCTATTTCAGACATTTGTTGTATGGCACTAAAGAATTACATGAACTAGCTTCTTTGTTTTGTGAATAATGGTGCAACGTCAGTATAGTCGCTTGATGAAATATATAATTTTGGAATAAAAAAGCCTTTGAATGAATAAAATGTTTAATATTTTTAAGATGATTGGGGATTAAGACGGACATTTCTTAAAGATATGTATGTGGATATAAACAATAAATGCCTGGGGTACATCCAATTTCAATTTATGCAAGAAAAAGTGTGTATTTTGGGTTCAGTGGAAGTGCAGTTAAGGTTATATGATTTAGTGAGTTGGGTTTGCACAAAAGTAATTGATGATGGTGTATCCATGTTGGAAACATCAGGGTTCCATGATACAAATATTGATCATTTCAATGAATACATCAAAAATGGGAATGTATTCTCACTTGTTCCAAATGTTTATTATATTGTAGACATACCACCATTAAATATGGGTGTCGCTATAGAGTGTTTGCGCATTGGAGATGTTTATTATTGCATATTGTTGGAAATGTGGAGTTTGTCCAATATTTTCTATTTTGAATTTGAAATCATTCTCTTTTGAATTGTGATGTTTTAGTGGAAAAATATTTATGTTGACATTGGCATTTTTTTTGACAAAAATATTACTTTCTTTGTTCTTTGTCATGTTCTACAATCTATCTCAAAGTTGTTGTAGCAAAAAAAAAAAAAAATTGGCCAGGAGTTGTTTGGAAAGAATAGTGTTTAGTTTGTTTACTGACTTTTTCCTGGAGATTGTTGAGGGTTCATTATGGGTAAACCCACGAAGTTGGGTTACACTTTTGTGAGAATTGGGGGTGGAAAATTTGTTTTCTCAATAATTCGGTCGAACTTTTATAAAAGTTCAGCTGAACTATTCGAGAGTTCGACCTAACTCATTCTGTCATTTACATTGATGGCATACTGATGGCATGGGAAAACAGATTTTTGGCCGGAGATGGGAAAACCGGAAACCAAAGTTCATTCGAACTATTACTTCAGTCGAACTTTAAAAATAGTTTGACTGAACTTGTTCTTAAATATATATCAGACCACAAACCTTAACAAGTATCTTATGCACATGTGTCTCATGTCTCTGTCTCTGTCTCATGTCTCTGTCTCGCGTCCTTGTTGTGGTGTTGCTCTGTTGTGAGGTGTTGCTTTATTGCGGTGTTGCTCTGTTGTGAGGTGTTTCTCTATTGCGGCGTTGCTCTGTTGTGAGGTGTTTCTCTGTGACAAGGTGTTGCGTCTGTGAGGTGTTGCTCTGTTGCGGTGTTGCTCTGTGACGAGGTGGGGTGTTGCAGTTGCATCGCAACGTCGAGGTAAGGTGGTTTTTTGTAATTTTGCTCTATTTTTTTGTAATTTTTTTTTGTTGATTTTTTTTTGTTTGATTTTAATTCAATTTTTTTTGTTCGTAGGGAATTTGGTTTGTGTCCTACATGACGTCTTCAAAAATATCCCGACTTCGTCCTTGCTGTGGCTTCGTCTACGAATTTATGCTAATTTCCAGGTATTTTGGCTCTGTCATTGAAATCCTCTGTTAAACATTAAATGATTTAACATTTAACAAGAAATCAGATTTATAGTACATATCAAACCAGTCCCATTTGGCAAAATCACCACAACAAAAATATTAAATATCGGACGAGGGATGTTTATAAGCATTATAACATTTTCTTTTTCCGTTTCTGTATTTTCTTGTGCTTATATGTGAGAAATATATAGATCAATCAGGAAGATATAACATTTTTTTAATTCTGATAAGAATGGATGGTTCACATTAGAGATATATATTTTAACAGAGAACACTGTAAGGTTTTATAAAGAAGTTGAAATGAACTGGAACATTATATAATCTAGAGTTTTTTCATATTTGAAAAAAAAACTCTAATTTCAAATTTTCATTTCAGATATGTCAAAATTATCACTAATCAGATATGTCAGAGTATCAAAAATTAATTAAATTTCCTTTTATTATCCCAATTACAATTCTACTTTAAATAGAAATCACATTAACCATTCGATCAATCTTGACAATAATTGTATATAGAACATAGAAATAAATGCAGAAGACAAAACAGGTAAGGGAAAACCCAACAGATCTTCTTCTTCTTAATAGATATAAATGTTTAGAGAGAGAGATAATCCAATATTTTACAATGATAATGAAGTCAAATTTCCTCCAAAATCCAATCGAAATTTTACTGAAAGATGCTCAGAAAACCAATCAAAACAATGAATTGTCACCTCTGAAATCTCTTAGGAAAAGTGAATATAAGCCTCTGCAATTTTGGTCAAGGAGTGCATAGTTGAATTTCCTTCAATGTAGGTCAAAAGAGGGTCTAAACCTACAAATGATAATCCCAGAGCTTCTTTCTTTCATCCTTCAAGAACTCGCTCAAGATTCCTCTCAAAATATCCTTCTAGAAAAAAGATAATATTTCTTATGCATGCACAATTATACTAGTGTTAAAGGGAACAATTTTTTCTTCATATGTATTTGAGGTATGATACACTCTTACCTATCATATCAGATAGTTTGGATTCTATGGTTTCTCAGCTTCATTCAATATTGGGTAAAAGGTCATGGTGTTACCTTAATTTCTATTCCAATTCCCTTTCCTAACTTTGATTTTCCTTTTAACCTTGGAGATAAACCCAATCATTAAATATGATAGTCATCCCTTCTAGGGAACTTAGTATGGGTTTCTTAGTGGTTTCCAACCCTTATGTTGATGTGAGGTGGTGTTTCAAACATGGGAGTAACTTGTGTTTTCATGTGATGCTCACGGTCCATGGTTTCTTTTGTGGGTTATAGATGGTTTAGTTATACCTCCTAAGATAAACTTTCTAAAAAACATGAAATATTCCTTAAAGTCAAAATAGATCTATACTAAGGATTAATCTTTATACTTATTTCTACCATATAAATTCTAATGATAATTAATCACATATGTGTTAAAGTATAATATGAAATAAGCCCTTTTTACACTTCTCTTGGCTCTTAGGTACATAGATGGGTGGGTTTGGGAATGTGGTTCACATGAAAAGTAATAGGGAATGGATTTAGTGGAAACCTTTTATAAGATCAAGACTCAACAATGAGAGAGAGACAAAAACCTTTTATATTCAATTTAAAGCACATGCATTAATATATAATTGTGATATTTTCCTTTCTTTCTAACTTAGTCCACCCTTCTAGAAAAATCCCTAATTAAGTAGATATATCGATAGTGATCCACTGATATTTTTTCACAAAAAACTATTCCATTTTGCACTTGTATATCTCAAAAGTATAATCATTGAATTTATGCATCTATTTCTTTAAACTACTCAAATATTTTATTACACCATAGGAATCATTTCGATATATCTCCCATTTAAATGGGGTCTATCACATTTCGAGAAAAAACACATTATCCATAAAAGTTTCCCTTTGAAACCAAAAGTAATTTGATCTAAAACATAGGTTTTAGCCTTATATAGTTAATTGTTTCAAATAGATTCTTAATAAAATTAAAAATATTCAATGTAAAACACATGCACATTAACATATAATTGTGATATTTTCCCTTCTTTCCAACTTAGTCTGTCCTTCTAGAAAAAAAAATTTTAATGAAGCAGATATATCTATAGTCATCCACTAATATTTTTTCACCAACAACTATTCCATTTTGGGCTTATATATCTCAAAACTATGCTCATTGAATTTATGCATCTATATTTAAACTACTCAACTATTTTATTACACCATAGGAATCATTTCAATATATCTCCCATTTTAATGGGGTCTATCACATTTCAAGAAAAACACGTTAGCCATAAAATTTTCCCATTGAAACCAAAAGTGATTTGATACAAAAGATAGGTTTTAACCTTATATAGTTAATTGTTTCAAATATATTCTTAATAAAATGAAAAATATTCAATGTAAAACACATGTACATTAACATATAATTGTGATATTTTTCCTTCTTTATAGCTTAGTCCATCCTTCTAGAAAAATCCCTTTTAATGAAGCAGATATATCGATAGTGATCCACTGATATTTGTTCACCAAAAACTATTCCATTTTGGACTTATATATCTCAAAACTATGCTCATTGAATTTATGCATCTATATCTTTAAACTACTCAACTATTTTATTACACCATAGGAATCATTTTAATCTATCTCCCATTTTAATGGGGTCTATCACATTTCGAGAAAAACACATTAGCCATAAAATTTTCCCATTGAAACCAAAAGTTATTTGATACAAAACATGGGTTTTAACCTTATATAGTAAATTTTTTCAAATAGATTCTTAATAAAATGAAAAATATTCAATGTAAAACACATACATTAACATATAATTGTGATATTTTCCCTTCTTTCCAACTTGGTGGACATCCTTCTAGAAAAATCCCTTTTACTGATGTAGATATATCCATAGCTATCCACTGATATTTGTTCACCAACAACTATTCCATTTTGGACTTATATATCTCAAAACTATTCTCATTGAATTTATGCATCTATATCTTTAAACTACTCAACTATTTTATTTCACCATAGGAATCATTTCAATATATCTCCCATTTTAATGGGGTCTATCACATTTGAAGAAAAACACATTAGCCATAAAAGTTTCCCATTGAAACCAAAGTAATTTGATAAAAAACATAGGTTTTCACGTTATAAAGTTTATTTTTTCAAATAGATTCTTAATAAAATGAAAAATATTCAATATAAAACACATGCATTAACATATAATTGTAATATTTTCCCTTCTTTCCAACTTAGACCATCCTTCTAGAAAAATCCCTGTTAATGAAGAAAAAATATCCATAGTGATCCACTAATATTTGTTCACCAACAAGTATTATATTTTGGACTTATATATCTCAAAACTATGCTCATTGAATTTATGCATCCATATCTTTAAATTACTCAACTATTTTATTACACCATAGGATTCATTTCGATATATCTCCCATTTTAATGGGGTCTATCACATTTTGAGGAAAACACATTAAGCCACAAAATTTTCCCATTGAAACAAAAAGTAATTTGATACAAAGCAAAGGTTTTAACCTTATATAGTTAATTTTTTCAAATATATTCTTAATAAAATGAAAAAATTTCAATGTAAAACACATGCATTAACATATAATATACTCGAGAAGCCCAAAATGAGAAGATAAATTTTTTTATTAGTATACTAATTTTTAGACCATCAAACTCACACACACACACATATGTATGTATGTATATATTTATATATCCCACAACAATTATAAACTACCAATCCATTGCCTTGGATCAGATAAAAAATTAGTTCTTTAACTGAAAGTGTAGAACCATGGGGTAAAGTACCATGCACTAGAAAAATGCTAAAATAAAAAACCGTGTGATGAAAACCATAATAAAGGTAGAATTTGTTTTTCCCAAAAACGTTATTTTGGGGCACTACCCCTAAACACCTGTGTGTGGGGAATTTTTCGTCTATATGAAACCCTAAAGTGGGGGTCCTTTCCTCCCATTTTATTCCCACCACTATGCTTAGAAAAATATATAGTGCATGGGGGTATTCACATAAAGAATATAACACATACCAAACATCCAATAATTCTCCTTAATGCGACCATCAATATTGCAATGGTTAGAATTATTTCTACTACCCTTACATGGATGTGTAGTGGCTATTTTATTCTTATCCTCCTATTTCTAGTTCTTATTCCCCTCCTTCAAAGATTCTTGGTGCTAGTTTTTCTTCAAACCACTTAAGTACCATTTATTTTTGCCTATGGTTTCTAGATAATGTGCGTATACACATGGCTCATATTTTATCCTTAGCTTGGAAAGAATAACTTATTTTTGTAGATGGTTATATAGATCTCACATATACTTAAGGAGTACATTTGGGCTCTTGGGAAATATATCCAATAATATGACCATATTTTTGAACTTAGTACACTCTTATACACCCTTATGTCTACGTAAATAGTGTGAGTGATTCAACGGGTCCTCTACACAATTCATAGGGTATAATTGGGACAGGTAGCGTTAACTTCTACAAGTTCTATAGGAAGCGTCTGTAAAGGGCCAAGTAGCCTCTGGATCTCATCTTTTATGAAAGGTGACATATCCAGTAAATGCCCCTACAATCAATCTCTAGAATAGATCTAAATAGAAGTTCTTCATTTTAATATCTATAAACCACAACCACATTAAGGCAAACTGTGTACATGTGTAATTTCTCCCATAAATTCTTAGGCAAAGTTTTTAAAGCATACATGTCATGTTGGCTTTCTACCCTTAACTTTAAAGCATGTTTTTTGTAAGTGCATAAAATAATTTTGAAAACCATGTAAATTTCATTTCTCCCACAAACTAAAGGCTTTATCGCATTAATTCAAGGAAAACTTTAAGGCCTAAAAATTGAACCTAAAGTGGCTGAACTCTCATAGGATTTTGAACTTCCATAAGATTTTAGTCTGTCTGTTGAGTGTTAACTTCTACAAGTTCTAAAGGCAAAGTTTGTAAAGGGCCAGGTAGCCTCTTGATCTCATATTTTCTCAAAGGTGACATATCCAGTAAATGCCCCTACAGTCAATCTCTGAAACAGATCTAAATAGAAGTTATTCATTCTAATATCTAGTGCGTGTCACTTATCTCATGCACATGTGTCATTTCTCCCATGCATTTGCAATAAATTTCAATTAATATATTGTTATTGAATTTTTTTTTTTTTTTTTCAAGGTTAAAAAAATCCACTAAATATGGTTGAAAAATGGAAATTATGCATAGATGTTTCTTGCTATCCCAATCCAGGGAAACCAGTTATTACATATGTGCTTTCCAATATTGTGACTAGAAAAGTCGTCCAAAGGAAAACGAATATACCGGGAAGAACAAAAAACAACAAGGCATATTATATTGCATTTATAGAAAGCTTGGGAATAGCTATGGAGTATGGATCAAATGGAATTGTAGTTTTCACCAATTCTAAACTTGTGTGAAAATAGATGAATGGTGTGTACCAAGTTAAGAAGGAGAGGCTGAAAGAACTGCATAGAATAGCAAACAATATTGTTAATCAGTTTCAATTTTTTAGTATAAGACATTTTAAAAATGTGAATAAGATGTTTTTTGATCTATTGCATGGGGAAATTCCAATTCAGGATTCATCTATCAAAGATGAATTAATAGATAAATTAGAATTATATGGGGCAATGGCAATGCAAGATTCATCTCTCAAAGATGAATTAGTTTTCAGATGCTCTTCTTCAAAAATTCAAGATTCATCTCTCAAATATGAATTAGTTTTGAGACGCTCTTCTTCAAAAATTCAAGGTTCATCTCTCAAAGAGGAATTAGTGTTGAGACGCTCTCCTTCAAAATTTATTGCTGGAAATTGTAACATATCTTGGATATGCATGTGTTTTGTACTTACAAATGCGTATTTTTTAATGACCATGTGCTTTTTTCAACTATATACCAAGTGTGCTCCCACCACACCATGTAAAGCGCAACTTGGTGAACTTGACATTTGCAAAAAGTGGTGAACTTCACATTTTTATAAAATTAAAATGTAGGGACTTCAACAAATTTTTGTTTAAATGGAGTTTCACGCTTCTTTTTTAATGACCATGTGTTTTTTTCAATTTTATACCAAGTGTGCTTTGAGCATGTAAAGCGCAATTTGGCGAACTTAACATTTTTATAATTTTTTTTCCTTAAATTGAGTTTCACACATCAATTAGTGCTTTAAAAGTTGTGTTTTACATAATTTGTGTATGGTAAATTACATCATTTTTCTGAAATCTATTCTGAATTTATTTTAAATAGTAATTAAAAAAATAATTGTAGATTTCCACTGTATATATATATATATATATATATATATATATATATATATATATATATATATATATATATTATAGGAGATGAACAACGAAGATCAACGGATCATATCTCTGGTATGAGAGAGGGGATCAAGATGGGGAAATTTGTTCATGGTATTTAAATATAATCTTAAATCTCTATACATATACATACATGTGTGTACATATGGAATTTATTTTTTATCAATTTTTTGAGTTAAATTAGTTGTTAATAAGTTTCATTTTTTATTTTTTAGGGGCCAAGAGGAGAAGGGTGTCTACTCCATCAATGGGGTATGCCCAGGGTTCACACAATCATGGTATGGTTCATGCAATTTAATGAATGAATATGTACCTGTATTCATACATATGAATGTATTTTTAAATTGATTATAGATTCATATTTTTTTATGAGGATTCTCTCTCATCGCGTGAGGTTGGTGGTGGTTCAGATTCCCTTAGAGGGCCAAAAATACGTGTTGGCAGGTTGCATGAAGGTGGTGATATGTATTCCCCTAGAGACCAATCATCAGATTAGTCGTATATTCTCATTAGGGTTGTTCTGCCTCTACCAAACTGTAATGACAAGATGCTAGCCAACCACATCGAGTTGGCCATAAATTTGAATATTTTTTTCATTCAATTTGTACAAATTTGTTTACATGTGTTTTTTTAATATAAATTTTTTTATATATTTATGTAGAGACTGAAAATTTTGCTCCAAATGTTGCTCAAAATAGATGTAGGGCAGAACACGTTATTCAGGAAGAAGGTTTTCCACCAACCACGACTTATCCGGCTGAAATTTTTGATATACCTTGGGAAAAAAACATGTAACAATGCACCTTAGAAAGGTTTCAACATCTTCATGCAAAATTACAGAGAGATCTCGTGGCTTTCACTCTACCTGCTGACAGTTGACAAAGCTTGGAAATTTTTACATACTCTTTAGGCGAACTAGTAGATGTGTACCGAAAGCTTGGGCCAACCACTAATACTTTTGTAGAAGTCATGATAAAAAGAAAGGAAACAGTAATGGGTCCCGATAAATGGGAGGTTGTTAAACAAAGAGTTACAATAGATATGGCCAAGTCTATGTTTAATTTCAAAGAATGGCTGAAAAGAAAGATGTTGAAGGTGAAATATTTCAAGCACCCTAATATAGCTCACTATTTGTATGGTATACACCTTGCGACCTATGGAAGACTCCCATGGAATGATGAGGTTCCGCTTTATTTTGCAAAATTATTTTTGGCAATGAAACCCAATTACAATGACCTTCCCTCTGAATTTTTTTTTCCTAGGAAAGGTCGATTGTATGACCGTAGGGGCGCTAGGCGTGATGTTGAGTTTCCTCGCCTTGAGCCACCATTGGTTAGTCGACCTTTTCGTGTCGAAACTTTACAGTTAGGGATGGAAGCCACTTCTCAAATTAGTCAAGAAAGGGACGCCATAATTAACAATGTTCAAAGTGGATTTGGTGGAGTCGATGTTTGTCTGAATCGAGAAAGAGCATGTGTGAATGCACACGTTAATTTTGTGTATTATACAGATGAAGAGAACATGAGTGTTGAATATCTAAAAGCATATGCAATGAATTGTCGCAATGGTTGACAGGACCTAATTTTTCATGAGGAAGAGGGCACGAGAACGGTATGTGTTAATGGTTAGGGTTCAGTTATTTTAACACATGTACAATTTGTAATAAATACATATATACAAACATTTGTTTGTATACATTAATCTAACAAAAATTTATTATTATATGTTAACACCATTTGTAGTTGTCACGCTTGATGAATGAAGAAAATGCTAGTATCACGGTCGGAGCCTCTGGTTCAAACAATCAAGATGGGTCTCACTATCAATCATACAATCAATATGGTTCTCACCATCAAGATATGTTGGCAAATTTTAGTGTTTTTTAAGTGAACATGATCATGTACAATTATTTTTTATCTATTATTAGATATATTGAAACATGATGAGATATTTTTAAAATAAATAATTGTGCACACATGTACATGTACATATATATAATAAATTTTTTTAACATATTCTGATTCCGTCCGATGTTTTTGGGATGGAAATACCTTCTTCTTCTTTGGGAGATGTACCTTCTACTTCCTTCGAAGATTTCCAAATCCACAATCACAAGTATGGACAATTTTTCACTTTTAAAAATTATGTTTTTAAGTTATATATTCCACCTCAAAAAGTTTTGTTAAAAAATGAGATATATCTATATCTTAAGTTATTTTAATTTTTTTGAATTTTAGGGTTTTGGAGATTTTATTTCTGAACCACTCTTGGGAGATGTGCCAAATCCACTAGCACAAGTATTCAATTTTTCACTTATACATATATTTTTTCTAAGTTATAAGTTATAAATTGAAGTTTAAAAATTTTATTATAAATTGAGATCTAGAGATTTTGAGTTATTTTAAAGTTTTTGAATTTTAGGTTTTTGGAGATTTTCTTTTGGAGCCTCTATTAGGAGATGTGCCAAATCAACCAGCAGAAGTATTCATTTTTTCACTTAAATATATGTTTTTAAGTTATAATTTATAAATTGAGTTTTAAAAGTTTTATTATAAATTGAGATCTTGATCTTGAGTTATTTTATACTTCTAAAATTTTTGAATTTTAGGTTTCTATAAAGGTTTTCTTTTCTTCGTGGACTCTAGCTATGGAGATAGTAACATCCACACCATTTCAACCATTTGAACAAGTTGTCTAACTTTTTTTAATATTATTGAAAATAAGTTTATATATATGCATTTTCATTTGAAAATTTTTAATATATATATATATATATATATATATATATATATATATATATATATATAGTTTATTGTTGGAGATGTTCCCGTGGGGGAAGTTGTAGTGGACGAGCAACAAATGAAGAGGGAACCTCATGAGGTATTGTGTGATTTTTTTTTACATTTTGTTTTTTACATGAAGTTCTATATATTCTCACTCAATTTTAAAACATCAAATTTTAATGTTTGTACACATTGTGTACAAGTTCCCCATGCTTTGCAGGATAGATTGACGATTGTGACTTTGCTGGGAAAGACATTACATCCATCTATATTTGATGGATGATTCACATGCACTATTTGATGGATGATGCACATGAACACGTGCAACGTTATATTTTCAATAGATTTAGTCTTAAATTTACTTTTTATATATATTCTTATCTAGATGCAGTCATATATAACTTGATACTTGATACTTGTGAGAAAAACAAATTCTGGACATATTTTATGTGAACTACATTTGGTACATGTGAATGTGATATATAATGTTTTTAAAACTTAATTTTTGGATGGTTGAACTACATTTGGCATGTGAAGTAATGTTACCGTGTTATATATAATTTGTTTTGTTTTTAAAACTAAAGTTTTGGATGGTTGAACTACATTTGGCATGTGATGTGAAGTAATGTTGTGTTAAATAATTTATTTATTTTTTAAATTTTTACGGTTGAACTACATTTGGCATGTGAAGTAATGTTACTTGATACTTGATACTTGTGATCTATAATGTTTTGTTTTTAAAAAGTTTGATACAGTTTGTGATCTATAATGTTTTGTTTTTATAACTCAAGTTTTGGATGGTTGAACTACATTTGGCATGTGAAGTAATGTTGTGTTATAATTTTTTTTTTTTTTTTAAACTTAAGTTTTGGATGGTCAAGAACTACATTTGGCATGTGAAGTAATGTTGTGATCTATATTAGCGGTTTTCTTTTGAAAAACTCAAGTTTTGGATGGTTGAACTACATTTGGCATGTGAAGTAATGTTGTGTTATAATTTGTTTTGTTTTTAAAACTTAAGTTTTGGATGGTTGAACTACATTTGGCATGTGAAGTAATGTTGTGATCTATATTATTGTTTTGCTTTTGAACTACATTTGGCATGTGAAGTATTGTGTGTTATAATTTGTTTTGTTTTTAAAACTTAAGTTTTGGATGGTTGAACTAGATTTGGCATGTGAAGTAATGTTATGATGTATAATGTGTTGTTAAATTAAAACTTAAGTTTTGGATGGTTGATCTACATTTGGAATGTGATATAATGTTAAATGTTTTTATTGGATAGTTGAACTACAATTGGCATGGCATATGAAGTAATGTTGTGATATAATCAAAAAGTTTCTAAAACTAAAGTTTTGGATGGTTGAACTACATTTGGCATGTGATTATGATATTATGTTTTGTTTTTAAAATTCAAGTTGTCGTTTTCCAAACAAAAAAATATTCACATGAATATATGTACATGTAGAAATGATTTTACACATGTTTGAATATATATGTTAAAACGATTGAAGTACAATACATACATACATATATATATATAAACAATTATAAGATTCTAGGTCTTGTTAGTGTTAGCCACATATAAATTTTTTGTCAAGAAAACAGGTGGCTAAATATTTTTCTGAGCCTTCAAGAGACACATTTCCTCTAAAAATATCTCATTCTTGAAGCCTCTGTGTGTCCTTTGCCTTTGAAAATATCTTCACTGTTGTTTCCATCTAGAAATCCTCACTGTCTGTGAAAAAATTATACTTAGAAAAGCCTCCATTTGCTCCCTTATATCCCTGCAAATTTCCCCATTTTAACCTTTTTTCCCCTTCTCAAATTTCCCCTTTGACCCTCAAAATCCCTTCCTAAGTCTTCTAAACCATCTAATTCCCCTTTGCAAACCATTTGAAATCCATTCATTTGGTGAAAAACCTCTTTTTCCCCTTATCAGAATCCTTCTCTAAGCCTCAAAAACCCTCTTTTTGGCTTAAAAAACACTTGTTTTGCATATCAGACTCTAGCGCCTTTCGGCTAAGCCCCTAACCACTTCCCCTCGATGAAACCCTGTGCCAAGACCAAGCGCTAAGCCTGGAGCACTTATCGCATCGGAAGATCGGTCGGGAGCACATTTTCTTTGTTAAAGTGAAAAGTTCTGATGCGAGGAGGAATTGTTCTATTGGCTGCGGGTGCAATATCAGCCGTTGATTTATGCAGATCTAACGGCCAGCGAAAATCTCATCGCGCACCCCGCCTCATTCCTTTGTTACCCTCCGATGGTGATCTCCACTGTTGATCCTTAAGTAAATTCGACGGCCATTACATCGCTACCCCAATTGCCAATCACAAGTTCTTAATGCACCACCCTTTCTATCCCCGATTGGCTGATCCCCGATTCAATCCTAGCCGTTGAATCCATGAGAACCAACAAACAGGATTTTCTCTCACTCCACCCCTGTGTCCCCGATCCAATCGCGACCGTCGATCTTCCACCAATCCGACGGTCCACACGCAATCGCTACGTAAACCCATCGGAGTTTTGGCCCCTGCCTTCTCCAATTGCGATTAGATCGCAGCAGTCCATCTTATTTGATCCAATGGTTAGCATTCTTCCCGCCCATTAACCAGCCCCTCCGCCTTCGTTTCCCTTCTTTAGATCTCAGCTGTTCATTCCATGGATCGGACGGCTCACATTAAAACCACCGCTGACTTGGCCCCCCGCTTCCGACCGTGCACTTTCCCATATCGCGCTCCATCCCCCACCATTAGATCTCACGGTCCCAGATCCAACAACCAACATCCATATCGCGTAACTTTGGTGTTCTGGCTTTAACAGTTTGAAATCATGCGATATGGGTGGTTTTATTTCTCCACGTGTCGAGCGGCAAGCTATATCGCGTGATTTTGGGAAAAATTCAAAACCGCTTCATTTCAACGTGAAAACAGTTGTTTTTCCCCTGGAAAACCACTTCCCCTCTTCTGCCTTTGAAGTTTTTCCATGCAATCCTGACCGTTTATCTATATAGATCTACGACCATCATTCCATCGCATTCCTCATTCATGATTTTTCATCGGGCTACCATGGAGTTTCATCGTAGCATCTCAACTGTTGATCTCCTCCTGAGATCTAACGGTCCATATCCAATTGCCCTCCGCCCATGCCGGTCCCACCATCTAAAGCCTCATTTCATTCGTTTTTCGTACATTTCCTTTGTATTTTTCCAAAGGTCAAAACCTTATGTTTTACATTGAAAATCATTTCCTCCGCCCAACGTTAAAAATTTGGTGTTATAACATTAAAGTTGATTTTTTCCGCCTGATCTTCTTAAGCCACTCCACCATCAAATCCCCGCCGTCGATCATCATTAGTCCATCTAATCTAACGACCCAGAACCATGTCTTCATCAGGCCTTCATCAAATTATTTTTCCACCATTACGCAGTATTTTTCACCATTTTCTCCACTACAGCCATTGTTTCACTACTGTGCTGCCACCTCCACAGGCCTCCACAACATCCACCTCCACTCCCATTTTTTTTCACTAACAGGTTTATTGCCTTTTGTAGGGTTATAGGCGATAGAAACCGCCATTGCTCACAGTCACTGTCATAGTGACACAGAGCGCAGAGAAGGCCATTTTCCGAGCCTGAGATTGCAGAGTGAATGCCCGGGAAGATTCTTGAATGAAATATTTCATTAAATACCAGTGTTTAACTCTGTAAAACCTCCAGCGCCATTGAAATTACAAATTATTAGATAGAGACAGTCAAGGAAGCGGCAAAGAGTATCAGTGAAGGATTAAAGAATTTTAAAGCATGTTATTGAAGATTTTAAAGCTCTAATTCAATGATTAAAGGGTGATTGTACCCAAATTGAAGACCTTATGATTAAGCACAAAAAACCATCTTATCAGTGCCTCAAATCAGCAGAAGGTTCTCTCCCGAGAAAGGAAAGGTTCCCATACTGTTTTTATGCTACATTAAGTTCCTGAGAAGATCTACACCCTGACATAAAGTCCTAATGCTACCAGAGAATTTTTTATGCAATATGGCAGACCTAAAATTCATTTAACTGCCTTACTGGTCCTAGAGTACTATAGAGTACTACAGCCGAAAAGTACATCAAAGAACATACTTGGAGTTACGATCAGCCTGTCGAAGACCACTCTTTCATCCAAAGAGTACTGAAGATTAATGCATAGATATTAAGACAGAATGGGCCTCGAGCCCTCTTCTCCTACTTATGTTTTAATGTTTCATTAAAAGTTATATCTACCTCATATGCCTCTCTTTAGCTATAAAACTCATGAAGAAACACATTGTAAAGGTTGTTGATCGGATATCTGTGAATTGTAAGCTGTTTCTCTTGAGATATAGTTCTTTGTGTAAAGTTGTAAAATAGGCTGAGGAGATGATTTCAGACTGAATATCAAGTTGTTGGACAATTTTGTATATGACTGGTGTTTCTCTTTAATACGACAAGCAATTTCTTTGGATCCTGATTTAAAGCAGCAGTGATGTGTTCTACCTTTGTCTCTGTTTTCCTTCTGTAATTCATTATTTTTCATTTCTTTGGTAAGAATCAGAAATATGGCTTAGGATATACCCTTGCATGGTACCCTAATGCTCCTGCTCTTCTTATATTTGATGTTTTCTACTAATTGTGCTATCTGAGGACTAATTCAAGATAGTTTAACCAGTGCAGTAGTTGTTATTCACTGCTAACTGATGTAAGAATTTATGAATATGTTCTTAGATGTTCTTGTCTGGTTTTAATTGAAAGAATTGGGATAATGGGAGCTTAGAATGTTGATTCTGTCTCACTAGGGTATTTTTCAATCAATTGAACCTTTCTAAGATCCCTTAAGTTGAATTTCAGGGCATTGAAAGTTCAAAGCCTTTCTCTAATCTTAGGCTTCACCTTTGTGTTTAAATCTTAAGTGTTTTTTGTTGTCTGAAGAGTTAGCCTTTTAGGGGTTGGATCATAGGTGTTTAAGGCGTGCCCTATCCCTAGATCTGCTTCTAAAGTGGTCACCTCGGAGTTTTTCTTGTCATTCACCTTCATTCCTTACCATTTCATACCATACTATCATCTTTAAAGATCCTCTGTTTTATATGACTAGCCCAATTGAAAGCCTTGGATATTGAATAACAAGTAAACCCTTTTATGACTCCATTGCCCAATGGTCTCGAGTGTTCTTTGAATTATCTCCCCTTTGCCTAAATCCTCTTTTCTCACTCTTTGTCTTATACTGGACCCTTCTTTCATGTTTCCCAACAACCAAACAAACAAACAAAAAACAACAAACCTTGTGCCTTATAACTAGCCTAATACCTTGAAACTGAACTTCAAAGACATATACCTTTGCCCATATAGAGAGATCCCTCTCTAGACCCAGGAGGGCTAGATCCTGAGGTCCCAAAGTGGTTTTGATGTTGTCTTATCTTTTGGTAGAGCCAAACCTACCAAAACATAGGAACCCCAACATAATGGTGACTCCACTAGGGAACTTTGAGTAAAACACACCTTTAAACACTTCCAAGAACTCAAAGAAGACCATAGTAGCCTGAGTTTGGTGGTTAATCACTGCGGTGGACAGTAACCCCTTAAAACATTCTAAACCTTCCACCTGGCAACTCCATAGTTCTCTAATGATTAAAAGACTCCACTGGTGATCAGTAGGCCTGCTGATTATCTTGCTTTTCACAAGACTCCACTGGGAGACCAGATTGCATTACAACATCAGCCATAATAGAAGAAACAATTAGAATTAAGCTTCTTGGTTAAGAGACAGACATACTGGATTCAAGAACGGTCTATACAAGAGCTTATCCTAACCCAAACCCACCTGAAATAGTTGACAACCCTAAGAACATTCTTAGAAAATCTCCCACCCCTAGAAATTAAACTATTATCAAACCCATCCATAGAGCTGATTTTGCACCAGAAGACTTTACAGCTCTAGCACACACTCTTTTTGACTTAGACTCACAAAGTAGCTTACCAAAAACTAAGTCATTCAGTGCTTTAGATCAGTCAGACCTCGAGCTTCCTGGTTCACCATCTCATAGTGGTCAACATATTAGGGATAGAGAGATCCCTCCATCTACACCTCCAGATATTCATTTCATTCAAAACTTGGGGCTCTATCACCCTAAATCAACTCAACAGAGTGTTGTTGGTCCTAGCATTTCTGTCATCCATATACCAGCTACTCAAGCCAATCCTTTACCTCCTCAGAACATCATCATGGCAACCTAGTATGCACCTCTGGTGTTATCACAACCCCTAGTGCCTTTACCCAATGATTATCAGTAAAAAATCCCACATTTCACTGCAAAAGAGTCTACCACAACTCAACACCATGTAGATAGGATGGAAGATGCCTTTGACTATATGGAGATAGATGAGGAGACATTCAAGATGATAATCTTTGCCCGAGGAGAAGCCAAAAAAATGTGACTCTTTAGTACAAAATGATGAAATTAGTGGCTAGGTGTCTAAAAACTTTAGTCATTGCAATTATTTCAAGTGAATCACTACTAAATTTTGGAAATTTTAGGTGACCGAACTAAAAATGACTAACTTAAATGACTAATTTAGTCTAGGAATAAAATATACGACTAGATAATAAGTGACTAAACTAAAAACGACTAACTTAAATGACTAATTTAGTCTAGGAATAAAATATACGACTAGATAATAAATTACTAAACTAAAAACGACTAAGTTAAATGACTAATTTAGTAGGATTAAAATATATGACTAGATAATAAGTGACAAAATTAATATTGATTAATGTACATGACTATTATAGTCCAAGAATAAAAATATGATAAATAACAAGTACAACAAGTATATTAATTAGTCATTTATGTTAGTAATTTAATTGTGGACACATTATTTGTTATGGGTTTTTTGTGGCATTGTTACATACCATGGCTCATTATTGCACTAGATTCATAGAGAATGATTTCAATAATTTGAATTCAAAGTATATATGTTGATTTATACATGGTCAATTGATATAAACCTAGAAGTTTACTCTAAAGTCATATTATTCTATAGATACATGCATTACAAAAATGTTCAAGAATTCTAATAATGCATTCACATTCTAATTAGAATGTCCACACAATATTATTAGAAACCCATGCATACTAACAATTATTGTGGCTCTTTAATTATGTAGAATAACATGCCATGGCTCCCATGTGAAAGTTGAAAATTGAATATCCCTTAGAGAGTATCTATGTGGTTGTTTGGGGGTTAATTCATGTTCCTTGAAATCAAGAAGCTTTATTTAGGGCCTAAGGTCCTATTTTCTCCTGCCCTCAAGATAGTACATTCCCCAAGGCCCATTCTTACCATGTAAACCATACCAATGGTGACAAAGATCCCCCATATAGGCCAAATATCCCCTAGAGATGTTCCGTGTAGTAAATAGAATACTTGTTCAAGAAGATTGATCATGGCAAGATTCAAATATGACCCAAGCACCTTATGATCCTTCCTTGACCATGGTTAAGGCCCCAAATTCCATACATGGTGCAAAAATACTCCTAATGATATTACGGCCAAAATTAAAGGCCCCAAGACCTAAATATGTCACAAAAATATTCAAATAGCACCCATATCACACCTAAAGGCTAGATATATCTTAGATAGGATATGTGTGGTCAATGTTTGAGGCCTTATTCATGTCCCTTGAACTAAATAAGTTTTGTTTAGGGACTAAGGATCTTGTTTTCCTTCCATTTCCATCATAGAGGCCATAAAACCCATCTTTATTATGTAAAACATACTCGTTGTTCCCATATTTCCAATATAATATTATGTTCATGGAAATTAAATATGAGAAAGACTTGTTTTAGGCATAAGACCCTTTTCCATTCCTTGGCCAAGATATAATAAGACCTAACTCCTTGCATATATGATGTGGAAAACCTCATAATGGAACCCTTATCCTAGACGAAGGCCTAAAATTCCTCAAAGATGATTTACATTGCAGTTCTTTATGGTCTTTTTCATGCAATGTGAGCCAAAGAAGTTTCATTTTGGGATTGAGGCCATTGTTTGCAAAGGGTACAAGCCTAAGACCCATTCTTACTATGTAAAACATACCAATGACACCAAAGATCCCCCATAGATTCCTAAGATCCCCTATAGAGGTTATTTGTTGTTCTTTGAGAACTACTTCCAAAGCTTAATCATCAAAGGTTCAAATAAGACCTAAGTCCCTTATTTCGTTCCTATTTTGACCAAGCCTACACTTGTAAGCACCATATGTGATTTGAAAGCCTCCTAATTTCATTAAGGTCTAATGATGAGGCTCCAAGACCCAATCATAGTGTGCAAAACCTTTGAATGGCAGACACATCCCTTCTAGAGGCCAATGAATATCCCTTAGAGAATATAATTTATGTGGTGGTTTGAAGCTTTTTTAATGGGCACTAATTATTTAAGACTTAAGTCCCTTTTCTTTAATGTCCTTCTTTAGCCATAGTAAAGGCCATGGGACCCATTATTATTATGCAAAACATACTAAATTCCCATATTCCCAGCTAGAGGTATTGTTCATGGAAATTGAGCATGAGAGAGATTAATTTCGGGACAAAGGAAATTGTTTTTCTCTCCTAACCATAAGATAGACACTAACGCCGATATATGGTGAGAACTAATCCTATGGTGCCCATATCCCAACTTAAGACCAAAGATTCTTTAAAAAAGATTTATGTGGTTTTTAAGTCTAGCTCATTGCCCTTGACACTAACAAGATTCTTGTAAGGCCTAATGCCCCTTGTTTACCTCTCCTACCCATAGTACATTCCTTAAATCATATACATGGTGTGAAAAAATTCCTAATCTAATTGATATCCCATATATTCCTAAGATTATTTAGAGAGGATCTATGTGGTTGTTCAATGCCAAAATTCATGGCCCTTGAGCATGAAAAGCCTCATTTTAGAAATAAAAGTCTTTTTTTTTACCTTCCCTCATACTAATTCTTATCTTGCAAAGAATAATAATGGTGCCCATATTCTTAGTCTAAGGCCCTTTTCATGTCCATTGGTAAAGGCCTTGAAAGTTATTCCTACTATACAAAATTTGGTAAGGTTGTGCAAATATTAGTAAAGATAAAAGGCCCAATAAAAATTACTCCATTGGTCATAACCTCTCATAATGGTAAATCTAGACAATTGGTCTCATTGTGATAAGTAGAAGTTTAGTAAAAAAAAAAAACAATAATTATCAAACTGGACATGCTATCATACATTTTTATGTCTATATTAAAACAAGAGAAAACCACATAATTTTAATTTTTAAATATCACTTCATAAAACTACTAATTCATAAGTTTTACCTATTAAATAATTTATATACAATTTAATACCTTATTAAATTTTTAATTTAATACTATATGTATATTTTTTGTTTTTATTAACATTTAATTTTTAATTTTTAATTTTGATTTTAGATTATTTTCAATTCTCCCGCCTACTCGTTGCTCCCAATTCCCGCCAACAAACTAGGAAGAATGCCACATGCTCAAAGAGCTTGAATTTTTGCAATGAGAAACACTTTTTCTCTCCCTTCTCCTCTGGTTGCCTCCTGCCACGACCGTCCATTGCATCTGCAGAATCCATAGAGGTACCATTCTCCAACGCCATATTCAAGGAAAGGGATTATCCATAGAGACTCCAAAGGAAACGCCTTGATTGCTGCTGAGCAAGATCATTTCATTTCTTCGAAATTTGAAGGACGATGAAACTTCCGAAGCGCCTATGAAGAGGAACAAATGAGTCGGAGAATCTAGATAAGGTAAGTTATTTAAATTTTTGTATTGTTTAACATGTTTTTCTCGCACCAGGAAGTGATTCTATAAATATTCCCCTGCTCCCATATTCGATACAACAACAGAAAAAATCCCCTGCAGCGGCCCTGCTAACATATTAACATCACACTCATGTTGTTCTGCTACAAGCATTGCCTCCTTCAAGACCTTCGATTGTTTAAAAAAATCATGTACATTGATTAATTTTTGTAATTTTATCTTCTCGGTTTATAGATCATTTTAAAAGGAGGATATTTTTTAATTAAAGTTTCACAATCCCCAAATCTCAAGGCTCTTTTTGAGAGAACATGGCACAATATTGTTGCTAGGCACAGACCTGATTTTCAGGAAGCAGAAGATGCACATACACTTGGGGCTTTATGTTCACAAGTTGAAATGGACAACCACATACACAAACTTAATAGAACTTGCAAGTCGATCTCTTGTGAATCTGGAGAATAATAAAATGCAAGTCACTTCAATTATTTTTTTGGCAAAAGAGTCCTAGTCACAAGCCTCTTACCAAAATGATAAATTAAAAACCTAGAGTGGGATAAATTGTCTTCAAGCAAAACTATGAAAATTGTCTTACAGAAAGGTCACTTACTTTGTTCAAAGAATTGCTCTATTATAGTTGGACCCTATTTGATAATTGTTTGAACCCTATTTGATAATTGTTTCTATGTCCTATTCAGTGCCTAGTTTGTCAATGGGGTTTGAACATGGTTAGATGTAAATGTGGTCTCAACATTGTGCGTCAGCATTGCCAAATCCCCAGTTTGAGGTTTCATCAACTGTTCCTGCATTTTTCTCAGTGACTGGTTTTTCAATGCATGAAGGGACAGATGTTATCTGCTGAGATTGAATCTATTGATAAGGAAGTGCTGCAACATGTTGTTATGTTTCATTCCTGTCAAGATGTAAATTTGGTACCTATTTCGAATCCCCAACAAGAATTTGTGGTAGAAAAAAGTAAGGAAATGTCCACTCCGGCCTGCAACTTACAGGCTGTATCATCCCTGATTGGTAATTTGTTGATGGCTATGGCTACAGATCATTCAGGTTTTGTACACTGTTCTGTATTAAATACATCTAAGCAGCACTCACATAGTCTTGAATTTCTGGCCCCAAGTAGTTCGACACAGTTAAGAAACAGAGCTTCAGATACACAGGAATTGTTTTCACTAGGATTTTAGTAGTTCAATCAAGTAGGAGGCAATAAACAGGAGTTCCACTCGGTATTTGGGTCGCAAGAGTATGCCCATGTTGCAATAACGCATAATGTAACGATGGACAGACCCATTCAAAAAATTCCTATAGACACGCAGACATTTCCAAAATGCACGCCTGGCCAAGATTTTAATCTTGTTTCATATGTTCACTTTGGTAGCGGCATATCAGACTCTCATCAGTTTTATTTTCATGGATTTCCATTTCCAGCTTCTACCAAAAAGAGATTTGGATGCAGCTGGATTGGGATGAATAAGTAGATGTATACTTTTATTGTGGGAGAAAGGTTATATATCTATCAGATAAAATTTCTGTAGAGTTGGAAAGATTGTTTATGATGATGAAAGGTAGCAGGGTATGCTTCTCACACGATTTGCACTAATGTTGTGAAGGAGAAGCCGAAGAAAAATATTATTGTCAACACGGTGAGAAGCCGACATTTGCAATTGGTCTTTTAAACACAACCCCGGGACACCTATGTGAGTCATCATAAAATTTGAGTATGTGGTGATTTCCACTCTCCCATATTCTAGAGAAAATTTTCAGCGTCAGGGTGCCAATCCTTTCCAACATTTCAAAGCTGGACAATGTTATTGTGGCGATTATTGGAAATAGTAAGTGAACTATGAAATCCTCATATGCATCATTTTTCCTTGTTAGATAATGTTCATCTCGTGTAATATTTTGGATATGGTGAGATGAATGTAACAAACGAGTATATACAATGTGTATAAAAATCGTTGATTCATAGCTAGTAATCCAAGTGCTTAACAAATCTATGGTGTATGTCATAGTAGCTTACTCCTTTAAGCTAAAGAGTCAGATGGGTATAAACAATGTTTGCAATTAATTCCATTGGTTTCGTTAATGCATTGTTAAACAATATTTGCATAAACCACTAATTAATTGATGAGATCTGCCTGAAACGTGTCATTGAGCCAAAAATACTCCCTTTTGCCAATTTTTGAAAAAAAAGGTGGATGCAACGAAAAAGTTAGAGTTTTTTCTTCAGGTTTTCTAGTTCATTTTTTATTATTGTTCAGCTATTTTTTGTCGAGTCAGATTTTAGATCCTCACTGATTTTTTCCAAATTTCTGTCATGCAACACTGTTGTTAAGTGTATTTAATGTCAAATTATTTTGAAGTAACTTTATAATAATTTTAGATGCCAGTGGATTTTATGGAAATTGTTTCTGTATTGATTTCTATGGAATTGTTGAAATTTTGGACTCTTTCGTAGACAATTTTTGCAAATTGAAAACATATTCATGGTACTTAAGTCAATATCTACCATACTACCATATTTTGGATATTGTTGAAATTGCATGGAAAATGGTATTTTCCAGGACATAGAAGAAATGAAGATGGGATAAAAAGTGGTGTTTTACAAAACCCTTAAACTGTTAAAACATGCAGTGGCACTCCCCATTTCCATTGAGTATAGCATGGCATCATTGTAGCACCTAGAAATGTCTTGGGACATCCCTTGGAGATAGTGGGACATCTTGGGGATGGAAAATTGTCTATCTCTTACATCCCAGTGATGCCTTGAGACATCTATGTTTCCCCTCCCTGGAGTGAAGGGATGCAGTAAATGCAAGGGACATGTCCCTACAGACTACTGATAAATGCAACTACATGTTGTGGCTATGATACTGCTAATAGTGCATAAATTAAAACACTTGAATGCCTTAAGTCAAATCCTCGTAGGTATACGTCTTTCAAAAAACGATATTTTGGCAAGCATTTCTCCCCAAATACGAGAAGCATAGATCGAGTTTGCCATAAATATTCAATAGCTATTGGACAAATGACATGACACTAAACTGATAAGGATGATAGAAAAATAGCATGGGCTTTGCAAGAGTTTCAATCATGAATCTCAAAAAGGTTCAGATTCTTTTCTAAAGAAGGGTTCAAGAATCAAATTATTTTCCAATCATGAATCCCTAAAAGGTCCAAATTTTTTACCAATGGGTGCATTAGCAATTTTATTTTTGAATTGGGGCATGGGTGGGTGTATTGGCAATTTCCTTTATGAATTGGGGCATACCCCACTCGGATGTTCACTAGGTATGTCCTTTTAGGACTATTATTATCTTGGATTCCCAATCCTCAAAGAATATCGATCCTTTTCAACTACTCTTGTCTTGGATACTTGTCTAATCCTCAAAGAGTGTCAGTCCACTTCCTATTTTGGATTTTCTCTCATCAAGGAAATCATAGATGTTTATTTAATCTTCCATTCGCCATTCTTCCTCCATGCCCTTCACTTAGATGTATGATTGTTAGTATTGGCCTAGTGCATGGCACATGATGAGGATAATACAAATGTGATGTTTATCATTACTCCCTATCAACCAGAGAGGAGATCCCTATTCCCACTTGATTTAGGGTATAGATCCTTGCTCCTTCACAAATAATAAGGAGACTTCATACTCCTAAAATATAGAGGAGATTCTCCGTGTCCACCATTTGCGGATATAGAGAAACGAAGTCCATATATTTCTGAGAGGAAGGAGCATCTCTTACTCTCAGTGATGATTGGAAATGTCTGAATGCTTCTTTCTGAATATCATTTTGTCCATAAATAATTTTCCTAGCGTCGTTCTTGATTTTCCAAATAGAATTTTGCATACAATCCCTCGAAGTCTAGTTGTGGAAATATCTAGTATTTTTGTCCCCTTCATCAATCCACATTTGACGAATCTTCTGTTGCCATTCCTATGCTTGACGCAAAAGTATTCTCATTTTTTTGTCAAATTCTGCTAATTTATGTTTGGAAGCCTCCGAGAAGTAGTTTGTTGAATGTGGATCTTCCAAAGATTTAATATGGGCGTTGATTTGTATAATTTCTCTACTCCTTTCTTTTTTTAGATGACAAGCCAATAAACAAACTACCTATTTTAGCTTTTTAAACTTATAGAGAGATTGTCCATGGCCAAATTGCCAATCCTCAGATTGAATTTTGTCTAGAAGTCTTAGACCATTAAGGTGAATTATGGGTCTTTCAACCAAAAATTGTTAAAATTAAAGGGAGCGGGCTTCCCTTTTGAAATGTCTTCCAGACTAAAAAGAGAGGAAAATGATCAGATATTTGCAAGGGAAGAACCCATGAGCTCAAATTGGTGAGATGGTTAGCTAGACCTTTCTTCACAAAGAAGTGGTCTAGTCTTTTTGAAATGCCATAAGATCCCCATCTACCATTCCTCCATGTGGGTCCAATTGTGTCAAACTTAATATCTATAAAAGACTTTCAGAAAAATAGGTCCTTGAAGTGTGTTGCGAGAGAGTCTAGATTGTTTCGACATCAATTTTAAAGATTATCTCCATGTTTAAAAATGTTAGTCCAAGCTAATATTTGCATAAACTAACTCCAATTTAAATGTTGAAATTTCTCCCATCAAACAGATGCTTATATTTATGAGATGTGAGATGTACACACACTCCCGCCTACTTGTTGGATCATTAATTTGTCTAAAAAAAGAACACTTTCCCAAATGGTAAGGGGCAACAATGGGAATACAAGTTGTTGGATCTAGGACCTCAACAGAGATCGATCTCGTGCCCTAATAGAAATCTAGGGCTAGCATCACCGTGTGACTTAGAAAAGATGGATAGTTGGGCGTGACACACTTAGGGAAAGGTTTGTCAACACTTTGTGCTCATGCCTAGGTTGTGAAAATTGGGCTCGCCTCATGGTGCTTACAGTGGAGAGTTTGATAGAACTTATGTGAATGCATATAACAATTAGTTGGCTCTGTTTGTGGTGAGATGATCTTATCAAATCTTCTATTCCTTCGGTGTACCTTTGCACCTTTAGGGGTAATTGCTAGTATATATATTAGTTTTATAAACATTGTTACGTTGTGCTATTAATAATGTATTTTTCTAAATATTTTTATATTATTAAAAATAAATTTACGCGATAAGCGTTTCCTCTTTGGGTGAGGAGATAGTGGTAATAGAAGACATTTGTTTTCGTCATCCTTGGAGCAATTAAAATTGGAGACTTGTGCTAGTTCACCCCTCCAATAGGAGACATTGCAACACAACGAAGATAAAATCTCTTCCTATTCTTCTTCTTTCTTGCTGAGGATGCGTAGAAAGACAAATTCTTCTTGCCGGTTTTTTCTCATATCGGGTGTTTGAGTCCTTCAGAGAGATGGCAGGGGAGAAGCCCAAGACATGAATCGTGTGGAATGCAATGAAGCAATTTGTCAATGGAGGAGCCTTTGGTATGCTCGCCATGTGTGCCATCCAGCCTGTGGACATGATCAAGGTGCGCATTCAGTTGGGTCAAGGTTCGGGTTATAATGTTGCAAAGAACATGCTAAGGGACAAGGGATTTGGTGCTTTTTACAAGGGGTTATTAGCTGGTTCGTTAAGATAGGCAACTTATACACCAACACGTCTTGGATCATTTAGGATATTGACAAACAAAACAATTTCCATTAATGATGGGAAAGCACTACCTCTCTATAAGAAGGCTCTTTGTAAAATTACAACAAGAGCTATTGGAGCATGTGTTGGAAGTCCTGTAGATTTAGCTCTCATTCGCATGCAGGCAGATGCAACTCTGCCTGCTTTGCAGCGACGACATTACAAAAAAGCATTCCATGCACTATACCGTATTATTGGTGATGAAGGGGTTCTAGCCCTATGGAAAGGGGCGGGTCCAACAGTTTTCTAAGCAATGGCCTTAAATATGGGCATGCTTGCTTCTTATGATCAGTCTGTAGAATTTTTCAAGGACACCATGGGCCTTTCTGAAGCTACAACTGTGGTTGGTGCAAGTGTCGTTTCTATTTTTTTTGCATCTACATGTAGTCTGCCCTTTGATTATGTGAAGACTCAGATACAAAAGATGCAATGTGATGCCAATAGGAAGTATCCATATTTAGTCTCCCTGGACTGTTTTGTGAAAACATTCAAAGTAGGGGGACCGTTTAAGTTCTATATCGGGTTTCCCGTTTATTGCGTTCGAATTGCTACCCATGTAATGATGACATGGATATTCTTATATTCATTCATTTTTTTCATCCTCAAAGGCTATGCACAACCTCGTCCTACTTCCCTGAACCTTAGTTCTTCGCCCACCTGTCATTGGCACTCGAATGACGACGGGGTTTGGGTTTTCTTGAATCTATTTTCACTCTGCAAATTGACGTTTTTCTTTATTTCTATTTTCCTATAATATGTAGTTTGTTCAGTTAATAAACTCCAGGCTGTTGATTTTTGTGTAGCTTGGGAGGTACTCCAAGCCCTACGGTTCAAGGATTGGAGGGAAAAGCGCCACAAGAGTCGCTTGTGGGCTTGGAACCCAGGGCGTGTGAATTTTTCAGTGCAGGAAGATCCGAGGCCCCACCTTGTGATGCTTCTAGAAATTGCAACTTTGACAAATTCTCTGGTAAAGGAAATGGCTTTTGGATTGGTGAGAATAAATCTGGAATGCTTGAGAACAGTGAACAGAGAAAATTTGTTTCAGGAACCCAGATGGACCATGTATTGCAATGGGCGTAAGGTTGGTTATGCTATGAGGAGAAGTTGGTATGAGTCTAAACATAAATATATTGGATAGATAAATTCAAGATGCAATATTCCTTTTGATGGATCTAAATTGATCAGATCAATTTAGTGTTTTTCCAATCGATCAATCCAAGTGGGACCAAAGTGAGTCACGTCCCATTGAATTGAATGGCGAGTCACGATTATGTATAGATACTATAAATAAAATTACTTGGCAGATTATACTTTCAGAGGAGGAATTGAAATCATGTTTCTATATCAAGTAACATTGTACCCTCTTATTTGATGGAGCTTTTTCCCGCTCTTATCCCTTCATGCGACATGCGAGTTATTATGTAGAAAGGGAACACATCCGAATGGATAACGAATGTACGATGCTGAAATAATCAAGAGGGCGGGGATTCAATAATAATAGTAGGGGCATTTCACTCCTTTATCATGTTTTGATTGCTTACTATGTGTATAGGGGTGATCGGTCAGGCTCTATACACTCCTATCCCTTTTTTCTTTCACTGCTCACGATATATAGTTAATTGGACTCTCCCTTCTTTCGCACTAATCTCATGATTATATCATTATTTACATAATAAAAAAAACAACATAACTCTATTGCTTCATGATAGATAGATAATTGGCCTCTCTCTCTTCTTTCACACTAATCTCCTGACTTTGTAATGATGTGCATAATAATGAAATCAACATACATCTCATTTGAGCATACTTTTATCCTTGCCTTCCAACCATCGATGATGACCTCTCCATCGGACGATCTGCCTCCCTACACCCATCAGTAGGTCGAGTGCTACAATTACCTCTAGGATATCCCTTGGGGAGAGAGCATTACTCGACTTCATAATAGGGATAGGCTTATTGCTCGAGTCAAGGCCATTACTTTCCTCTTTAATTAATAGTAGGAACATCGTGGGAAGAAGAATGAATTGACTATTTGGGAATGACTCTTTCCCACTTCTTTTCTCGGTAATCCATCTCCAAATATAATCTCACAAGAGTTGATAATTTCTTGATAGATAAAGGAGTTGAATGCTTATTGTATTGAATGATCGCCCGAAAGTGAGACAACATAAAGGCTAGCACAACTTTGAATCCCCAACTTACATTTGAAAGTGAAATTATCTTCTTGAAGAATGGCATTTAAACACTGCTAAGGGGGGATAAGCTAATATTATGCAATTACTGCTTGCTTGATTTTCGTTCATTACGGCATCGTTACTTGCTTCGTTTGTTATTGGCTGGCTAATTATTGCTAGGATTTGAATTGCTCATTACCTGCCAAATATTTTTGTTCCGTGTGACCATGACTATGGAAACTGCTCCTTCCCTTTCAAGCCCGCAGAAGAGGGCTCTACCTACCCTCTTGACTACTAAGCTAGATCGTTTCCCACAAACTGCTTGAAAAGCATCCAAAAGCACTTTCATTTCATATGTGTAATCCGGAACAAGAAGGGACAATCGATCCTATTCTAATGTATTATAGAGATATCAATGACTAAAATCCTTTTGCAACATTGATTGTTGTGGTGTCACTTTACAGTAACTAATTTTTCTATTTTTGTGGACCAGCTCATACCATTACTTGTGGCCCCTTTTAAAAAATTTCTTTTGGTACACTGATTATGTTGGGCTAAAATTTGGCTAACCTCTTTGATGGACCCAATGGTCCTGACTCCCATGAAAAACACCCGTAGCATGTCAGCCATGAGGAAGTACATAAAATAGTTGAGTCTTTCACCTAGTTAATTAGAAAAATGGAAACCAATATGTTTTCCCTCACATTTCACATATCCCCCATTTTCAAACAATGGCCCTTTTTCACAAGCTTTTCCATACAATGGTAGTTGATTATTTCTCTAATGATTGCTTCGAAACCTTTGAGCATGTAGGAGTTGCCATTCTCTTGAAAACTCATGTAGAATTCCAAGAAATCCATGGTGATAGGTCCTAGTGTTCTTCCCCATTCATCACCCAAAGGAATATCACAGCCACACATTTCAATGGAAAACATGTGGCTTCCTTGTGAGGGAAGACATACTGGTTTCCATTTTGCTAATTTAGGGAACAATTCCTTGTAAGCAAGGAGGAAGAGGTGAGAATAATACTAGGTGACAGGTGGAAAGTGGGAATGTATTGCGGCATATTTGTAAACATCTAATTGTAACTCCCGTGTTTAGGATACAAAAAACCACCAATGACACCATTGATTTCTCCGTCAATTGACTTCATTATTTTTTTGATTTTATGTACTACAATATATTTGCATTTGTGGCATTCCTCTTTTGTAGTCTTCCTTTTATTTTTTAAATGCCACTTATATTACTTACACTTATGCAATTAGTTAAACTTTTAATCATCATCTTATTTTCATAAGTCTTCTCATCTTTATTTGTAAGAACATATAAGATATTGGGCAAAATCTTGCCATATTTTAGTAACCGTTTGATCTATTGTCAACTGATTAGCACAATCTAATGTGCATCTTTGACCCATCCAAGCTAATGTGAGTTGAGGTTGGTAACTTAAGTTCCTTTTCCAATTGAAGCAAGAAAAGGTTATTTTGGTTGCCATTATCAATGACCATATATGCTAGTTCGTGCTTGATTTGACAGTCCTATGTACAATGAGATTCCTTGTTGCTGGCAAGGCTAGATTTGTGCATTAGCATCAAGTGTGGGTCAATGTAGCTGGGATTGTTGACATCAACCTCTCAATAATTCTTATAAAGGAAGTATTTTTCCTTTTGGAGCTCTTTTGGCCTAAATGTTTGACATTCCTCATTGGAATGGGCAAGCTTCCTATGATAGGTGCCATATTTCTTCTTCCCACAGTGGGTAGAGGATATGGAATTGGTTTATTCTTTGTTCTACAGTCTACCCAATATTGTTGGGATGAGTAATTAGTAGAAAGAAAATGAGGACGAAATTCCCTTCATCCACAACTTCTTGAACCACCATTTATTTGTTGATATTTCTAGGTTTTTCATTGCAAGATAATACCCCAACTTAGTTAAATAATGTCTGCTTGTGGTGTTATAGGACCAAGAAATTTCATCATTGGATTCACTTAAACGAATGTGTGCCTTACTTTGCTTCATGTCCCAAATCCTGTGCTTGGACCCATCCCTATCTCCAAATTTTCATTCAATTGACATCAACATTTCTATTAAGTGTGCATTGACGTGTCTCTGGAATTTGAACAATAAGTGTCTCTGGCAGGAAGGCATTGTCCCCACAACCAACTATTGCATCTGTGCCAATTTTGACCCGTGGGCTTGAACCCAACTTCCATGCTAGGTATTGTACAACTATGAGAAAGGATAGAGTTAAAGCCTTCCATTGGTTTGATACATTCTGGTATTTTTCTGGCGATTGCAGATCCAATTCGAGATTGAGAATTTTGAGGATTGGGCTTTAAGAGAGGGGTGCATATTTTTGTTATTTTGTTTTTGGTTTTTATGCATTTTGGTGCTCTATGGGTTGCCTAGTTTCAAATGGATTGGTTTGGATCATAAGTGGGTAGGTCTTGTCCAAATCAGTTGGTGGCTTTACCACCCAAAATAGTGTTCTTGTCAAGGTCTTCATGAGAGGCAATCTGGAAATGAAATATGACTACAGAAAAATGCAAATCAGCAAGCATAAAGACACTCAAAATACTAGACATAACTCTTAGAATAGCACCAAGTTAAGTGATAGGAGCCCTTACAAATTGGGAGGTGAATAACTTGCTATAGATTTTAGTAAATGGTTGTAGATGATAAAGTAACTTGCTGTTATGCACCTCTAGATCTGAGAAATGCAGGAAGATGTGGAAAATAATAAGCTAAACCACCCCTTGGGGGCCACCCACAAGTGTAGAGGCACTTTAAAGTGTTGGATCTATGGGTAGAGAAGCCAGGGTAATGAATAGATAATAACAAAAAACATCCCATCATTGAGAGTAGATGAGTAAAACTAATGATAATACAATTGATTACTCTACAATTGGGGTCAAATCCCCATAGGGTCAAAACCCAATTTTATTTTTATGTAGATTTTTTTTATTTCTAGCAAGTTGAAAATTGTTTATCACTTCAAATGATGATAAAATATAACACAAAAGTGAAGAAAATAAAAAGGATCATGAATACATACCTTTTTGATCAAATCCTTGAATGAGGGTTTCACTTACATAGTAATTAGTACCACAATAGTCGTTGTTAAATATATATAAATAGGGGACATGCAATTAAAAAACAATAGTTTAGGGGAAAATGGCACATATATTGCATTAAAAATTACAGTTGTTACATCCAGGAGCCAAAAAGTAGTCAAATAAGAGTTGCTTTCCTACAAAAGAAATAACAGTTAACACTCCCACATATTACCTAAAAATGGCAATGTTGGACAACAATTACATAGTCAAACTTGATCTAAATAGTAAATACATAAATTTCATCCAAATTGAACAAAGTGTTCATCTCATGAAACGTTGCCCAACTGTGTCACTTCTATAAGTAGGAAGGGATTGTTAGACAGATAACATCCCACAGTTCTACCTGCTTCTCGAACCATCCATTTGCCCCCAAACAGAGCATTATTCCAATGAACACAAGAAACAAAAAAATTAAAGATTAAAATAGAGATTAATATTAATGGCCTTGAAAGATAGATTCAAAGTTGCAATATGCCATACAATAACCACTCGTTAGACAAATGAAATGAAATTGATCCTTTATCACCAAAATATTGTGAAGAATCAACAATCTAAGTACTTCAGTTTTAAAATATGAATGGGATTTCCCATATCATGATACTTCTAGGGCCACCTTGACTCATGGTCTCAAACATTCCACTCCCTGTTGAGATGACTTTCCACTGAATGAATTGTCGGATCTTGTCATAGAATTCCTTGGTTCAATAGTGCCCTTAAATGGTATCTCATGAGACCATTTCCAATCCTTTCAAATGGAGTCAAGACTATCCAGATTATTTTCTTAGCTTGAACAAACATTCTTTGGGAATCATCAATATATTGCGGTAGAATCAATCAATTTCTTGAAGTCTTTCAGAATGACAAGAGCTTGCCACAACAACCACTTGCCTGTGTTCTTGTCCCACAAATAGTCATACACATGAAAAGGCTCTCTTTCACAATGGTTTCCCCATAAAGAAAAGAACTTGCCAAAGTTGTCCTTAATATGCTGAGAAAGACCAAATTAATTAGACAAACAAGTTCCATACTTGTTGATAATCCATATGGTGTCACTGCAACTGCGAAGATACTAACTAACAATTTCCCCATATCTACTTGAGAATGCATGAACAAAGATCTTAAAGGCTTCAAACACACTTGAATATATGGCAAAGACAATAAGGGCCATCCTTGCCACTTATGTACACAACATTTAGAGCATGGTGTGATGCAAGTATCTAATAATGATTAATTTTGCATTGCAACACATGACTAATGATTAATTTTACAACAATGTCAGTTCTATGTGTGCACATATCGATCAGGCCAAGCCTTCACACTTCTCTAAGTATAGAGGTTTCAAGGAAATAGAGGTTATACCATTTTCGTACCCTACTTTAAAATTTTTCCTATTGACTAAGTGCCTAAGGGAGGACGAAGTAGCCTATCGCACCCCATAGGCTATAGTCATTGATAAAGGGGGAAACCCATTATCCAATGTTTTGGGGAAACATTGGGTAAATTTGGGGTAGCTAGAGCAAAAAGGCAGAATTGGGGGCTACACTTGTAATCCCTCACATTAAATTAGGAAGAGAGGCCCCCATGAGGAATCTATAAATAAAGAGATAGAGTCATTTTCTCATCGTCGATTTGGAATGGACTATCTTTGTTTTCTTGGAGCTGGAGCTGTGAGAGTTTTAAGACCCCTTTCTTCTCTTGATTAGTTTTGGTGGAGGTGATCCCACCCTAGCTAATCCCCCTCTCTCCTTTACACCTCTTACAACATAATATTTTGGATCATCTATGATTCATTTTGGCAAGCAGGGAAACACATTCTCAGTGGTTATTCTTGGTCAATAATTCCTATTCAAGACATCGGAGGTCTTTCTGTGGGATGCCTGGCCACCATTAGTTTGTCTAGGCAACAAGATTTTCTCTCTGTGATCTGTCTGTAGTGTACCCAAGCTCAGAACCATTGGTTAAGGAAAGGTAAGGCTGCGAGGGGTCCTCTCTGAGGCACTGAAGCCAAACAAGAGGTAGTGAGGCTGTTCTCAACCAAACAAGAGATTAGTAAGTTACTAGGTGGTTTTTAGGGCCTAGTCTGAAGCATTTAGGGTATCACCTATATGCAGCCTTCCTCCTGAGTGTATTTAGGGCTGCAGCAGATATCTCTTTCAGGGGTCTGTGATCACATGAAGCTTTGAAACCACTTCCCAACAATTACATGCAAGTTCTTGGATAACGAAACATCCCAAGCAGGCCTCCAGAACTTGTATTTTGTTGACGTGATGCAGCAACAGGATCAACTCTCCAACTGGAGGTGAAATTTGGTTCAAAAGGGGACTGTCATAAGATCTAACCAGCGATTTAACCAGGTTAAGAGACTACTCCAACCACAGATGGAAACTCCACTTAAAAAGGGCTGTCACAAGCTATTCTTAACAGCAAACAAGTTTGGAGGCAGCACAGTTAGACAATGAGTTGTTAATTAGTATATTACAAACTAAACTTGGATAGTGCTAGTGTGGGTTACAGTTGGAATACTGATCTATTGAATATTGACATTACAGTCAGAATTATATTGGTGGATTATTGGCTGTATAGGTCTACTATTCATTAGGTAGTTAGCCCTAACTTGTGGTGGTTTTCTCAAGAAACATATGATTGTTAAATATCTCTTATATCATTAGTGAATTATATAGAAGGGTACTTACTGTTATATGAGTTGATAAATGTGAATTGTTGTTATGATTCTTTTCATGATTGGTTGAAAACCCTAGATAAGGATTGAACCCCAAGGCCAAAAATTGCCTAGGGACATTACATACTTCCATTAGAGAAACAGTAAAAAATGCATTTCAATATACTTGGATCATAATCTATAACCAAAGACATTGTATTGTGAAATCCATGGGTAGGATGATCGCCCGCAAAAGGAAAAAGGGAGCTGCAGCAAGGTAGACTTCAGTAGGTGTGTGTTGCTATTGAAGAGGATCTCCATAATGTGTCCCTCTATGGCGAGGATGCATGGTAGGACATAATGGTTCAGAGGGAGGTGAAGCAGAGGGGAATATATTGCCAAGGGTGCCTAAGTTTGTTTCAGGGTGCAGTGGATTCATAAGGGAGATGAGGGCTCAAAATTCTATTTTGACTTTTTGAAAAGAAAAGTGGCAATGAACATGATCTTGGATTGCTCCATTCAAATGGTTCTTTTGTCAGCACTCCAGTTGACATTAGAGGTATGTTCAAATTGCAATTTCAAAATATTTTTCTCCTTATACCGTGATGGATCATGTAGTGGCTGCAAGAAATGCTTATTGTAGGGTCAATCCTCATAAGGTTTTTATTGGTGACTAGAGCAGGTTAAAGAATGATGACTTCTCAAAAGAGGAGGATTTTGCATCACTTAGCTACATGAAGAATGGAAAGTATCTAGGTATAGAATCTGGATGGCATTCTGTGTGAATTTTACAAGGCCATGAGCCATGTAGTGACAATTTTTGTCATTTGGAAAACACATTCCCAAAAAAGCAGCCACAAACAGAATTGGTGATTGGCATCCAATGATATTGCTTAGTGTGGCACACAAGATCATGGCTAAAACAGAGACTCGAAGGATCTAGGCAATGCCATGGAAGGTTTTGCTAACGATAACACAATTTTTGTGTACAAACAAGTAATCTCAGTACCATGGTTTCAACATGTAAAACCTTCAAATGTGCACAAAAACTATCCAGCAACCCCTTTTATTTGAAATTTCATTTGACAAAGCTTTTGACTGAGTGGATTGGACTTTCATTATTGAGATGTTGACTCTTGGTTCACATTGTGGTTGTCATGAATTTTTGAACTCCAACCTAATTTTTCCGTACTTTGTAAATGATTCAGGATATGTGGCTCTATCTCTCTGAGAATGAGAGGTTCTATGATTTTAGAAATGAAGCAGCTCTTGTCTGGCAAGAATCCAATGTACCTTTTACAGTCTGGGGCCCAAATAGTGTTTGAAAACATAGAACAGTTTACCATCATTCAGAGGTATTTGAGATAATTCAATGTAAATTCTGGTTTTGGTATATATAACTTTTTTTTTTCTGTTAATACTTGTAATGTGATCTTACTTTCTACCATATTAAATTTTGGACTATTTGATTTGAATATCAGTTGGCATATAAGCTGTTAATATAAAACACTTGGATTGGTTGACTTGGTGGAGGCTAGAACAGGTTTTAGCATATTGAAGTATAATGGTGTATTTTTTGTATTTATTTCCAGGCTGTAAAGAATAATGGGAGTGTGTATGCTCATGTCTTCTTTTCTCGTTCAGGATATGCTCCAGATCCTAGTGATCCTGAGTATGATTCATATACTACTTTTATGAAAAGCCACCGTAAGTTTGAATGTGCATGCAGATTGCACTTGAGAATTTTCATGTTTTTGGGCTACAATTGCACCCTTTGAAGGATGTTGCTGTGGATTGAATTGAAAAGAATAAGCATGTTGTATGTTTTCTTTGCTGAATTGTGTAGCTATTGTTACATGTCTTCCAAAGCCAAAGGTAGATAAGCGTAAGAGCCTGCTAAGTGGTGGTGCAGTTGGAGACCAGGATGGATCAGAAATTGAGGTAAAGATATTTTTCTTCTTACCATACATTTGTTGCCTGGAATATTGATTGTCAATATCTGTTACAAAATTCTGAGCATTTGCGGAAGAATATGTCGAGTGTTCAGTTATAATTATTTCTTTTCTTCATGATTCAAGAGATACTCTTTGGTAATTTGTGTAGAAGGTCAGAATTAAAGGTTATTAATCTGCCCCTCAGTGCCTTCACTAGCCATAGCATTCCCTTGGCACTAAAAATTGCATGCCACAAATCAAAAGCCATGATTTGGTTAGATCGCATAGAGAAGCAATATGAATTGCAACATAGCCTCGAATCTCGAAAAGGATGTCAACCAATCCATTCAAAAGCAACCTACTCTATATTGTAGACAAACCAACAAACAATTCCAAGAGGCATAGGATTCTAACAGATGATTGTTTGTCAAGATTCTGACCATATTTCAACGCTGCTATACGAGATCTAAATGGCTACATCCTACATTTGAAGCTACAATGTTCTCTTTAAATTCTGGAGCATAGAAGTGTGTCTTACCCACTGCAATTCATCATTACAATTTCAATAGCATCCTCCTTTTGGAAATTGGGGTAGTGATTTATTAGTTAAACAGGGTACGGGCTCCACATTCTACATGTAGCTAATGTCAAAATCATAAATTGCTTCAAAATTCAACCAAGAATGTGCAAAAGGAAGTATAAAATGACTCTTGCACCCTTTAGAGACTATAAGCAGAACTTTTCTTTGCAAGTATCTCGCAACAAATAAAAGGACCTGCATGTTTCCTACAAATGCTTGCAAGGGAGCCTGTTACCATTGGTTCATAATAGGAGTGGATCAGTTCAAAATTCATCGATACAAAATATAGATGAATATCATTTACAAAGTTGTACATTAGCCATAAGTTGATAACAGTGGTTTACAAAAAGGAGAATCGATCCTTTGACTCTGCATTGCGCCAAATTGTATGCCTCCTATCTTGGAGTATTGGTTTTTTAAGCTTGCAGTGATGTTGTTAGCTCTAATTGAATGGGTTTCCAATTTTCGTTGTTTGACACAACAATATTTTGTTATCTCTTAACTCTAGTCCTTTCATCTATTTGCATTCTACTTGATTCCTGTAAAGTGAAAGCTTGAGGGTTTTATTCCCAACCAATAAGATTGGTCATTGACAGCAGTCCTCACATGGAAGCAAGGCATTGCCTGATTTTGGGTTGTTTTGAGTTTGCTTTCCCATGTGTTGATCTTGTTTTGAGGCTTCAAGTTCAAACATATGCACTAAAATTCAGTTGACATCAAAACTGTGAGCCAGGCTTAACAAGTGTCTATTAGTCAATGGCCATCCTTGGTGCCATTGGTGAGTCCTTTTATATGTGCTACTAGAGTAAGATGTGTATCAGAGTAATGGTGTATACTTTCCCTGCCCCCCTCTATTCTAATTTTGTGTATATTCTCTGATTGTTATGTTCCCCCATCTATGGTCTATCATCTTACACGTGCTTGTATGTTCATTGATTTGGTTCTTAAACTATTTTTACTATTTCAATATTTTTCTTTCATACCATCACTGTGTTGTTTTTCTTTGGTGGTATTCTGAGTATTTTTCCTTTGGCCTAAAGCTCCAGTGTACACTTCATTAAAATATATAGAAACTAAAATTTTCATATATTTCACTTTATTACTGTTTTCCACATTCCCCACTTCCGGCGTTTAATTTGCACCTCTTGGTGCAAATGCTAGTTCTATTATTATTTATTGTTCGAGATCAATTAATATTTTGTATTAAAATTTTTAAATATCTCTTAAAATTGCTGGAACGCTAATTTCTGATTTTGCACTTTCTAAAAGCTCCATAATTATGGATGACTGTTTTACTGGTATTGTTTTCTACTTCAATGTTTTTGGCTTAATGCAAGTTAGTTTGCAAAATCTCTTAGATTATAATCCAATGATTGGTTGAAGTTCTAAAATTATGATAGGTCAATCTCAGCTGTTTTAATGAGTCATTGAAAGTCATTGGTTATCTTGTTAGATTTTTATTTCCTATATGAAGCCAACGACTATGAGGATGGCCATATGGTGGGTATTTTTGATCAAGGGTTTGACCTATTCATTTTTGTAAAAATATTTGCATGTCAAAACTATTGTCTTCAAAATGTATACTTGAGGCTGGATCCAACTTTTCCTTGCTTGACTTATCTTCTAATAGTGTCATAATTTCTCTCCATGGTGGAAAAAATAAAAATCAACATCAACTGTTTGGTTTTCCTTGCTTGCAATATTGATTCAATACAGAAGTAGGATGTCTAAAACGGAAGAGGAAGATATGAAGCTACATCAGACAAGGTGTTTGCATGTGCTGATATTATAAGAAAGGTCTTGTGCCAACTTGCACTTCTAGTACATTCACATGGAGACGAAGTTTCAAATATAATTTAGTTCCAAATTTATTAGACTTAGGCTATAAGTTAGAATGTTAAGTTCTGTGAAGCATTGACAATTAAGCTAAAAGCATAAGATTAAAACCAAAGCTAAAACACTGGACTATTGCCTTGTTGTGTAATATTCCACATTAACGAGTTCTACAAAATTCCTGAAAGTTGATGAAAAAGGCCAAAATGATGACACTAAAATTTAAAAGAAGTGTAAAATAACTTGTAATCATGATTTTTTTGTTACCCAGCCAGTCATACTTTTCTGATTTAACCATAGGAAATTCATTCTATTGTGGAACTGCACTTTGTGATCAAATGGACCAACCAGACATATGCCACTATTGTTTAAACAAGTTTTATTATTTTATGTCTGTTATCCAAGTCTAATGCATTAGCTTAGATGATGAAGGTTTTAACAAACCCCAGGACTGCATTTTCCTGTACAAAACGATAGTTAAAAGTATATTCTGGTTTTCTTATGTAATATTTAATTCCTGTATGAGACTGAAGTGATAATTTTGTTGCTTGAAACTTTTTGTGTAAAGAGATTTTCCCAGTTTGTTAACTGTAAGCAGGTGCACATTATTTTTCTTTAATATTACTTTGGTTTTGTAGGTGAACATATTTAAGGATGCTGCAGTTCTAATGATCCACTATATTGACCAAATACGTGGTCAAGGATTTGAAATTAAGTATCTAAATATTGGAGGAGGTTTAGGCATTGATTACTATCACAAGGGTGAAGCGCTTCCTACCCCTAAGGGTCTTATAAATTCTGTAAGTCCTTAAAGCTTTTAAGCATTGGCTTAAACTAAGTTACTTTTTATTCAAACTTACACTCTTTTGCTGCCCAAGTTACTGTGCTGGCCTTGTTACAGCTATTTTGAGAATATATATAGACACTTTAAAGATGTATATTTGCACCATTGGTTGTTTCTTCATGTAAGAGAGCTGGTATTATCTAGAAATATTACACTCATTGTTGAGCCCGAGAGATCTCTTGTTGCAAAATCTGGTGTTCTTGTGAGTCGAGTTGTTGGAGTCAAGACAAATGGTAACAAGAACTTCATTGTAATTGATGGCAGCATGGCAGAGCTTATTAGGCCTAGCCTTTATGGAGCTTACCAAGTTAGTACATAAATTTGACTTGGGGCAAACCCAACTTTTTTGATGATGCATGATTGAAGGGATGATCATTTCCAAATGAATATAGAAGGGATAATTTGTCCTACTTTTGTAGTCTCTTTGTTGACAGGAAATATTATTGGTATTGAGATTCCCAGATACTAAATAGACCATTCTTTCTCATGACAGGCACACAGTCTGAAAGTTGTGATATGAATCATAAAATGATTTTGAGATTTTGAGATGTTTCTAACTGATATTCTTCTTGATACACAGCACATTGAGCTAATTTCTCCACCTGCCCCAAAGGAAAAATTCAAACTTTTGATGTTGTTGGGCCTGTCTGCGAGTCTGCAGACTTTTTAGGAAAGGACAGGGAACTTCCAACTCCAGAAATGGTGGTTAGTTACAGGACAATAATTATCACACCTAATATACATGCATGATGAGAAGGAATCGATTTTCCAATATGATATTTAATTGTTTCTAGAATTATTTTGTGATGCTTCTTTGAAGGCATACACTTGTGGCTTAACTTTGAGTGGCCATCCTCTTTCAATGGGCAGGAATGGTGGTCCATGACGCGGGAGCTTACTGCATGAGTATGGCATCAACTTACAACTTAAGAATGAGGCCAACAGAATACTGGGTAAGTTGAGTTGTGAATGCATATTTTTGTTTCTAGATTGGAGTGAATGCTATATTTTTAAAGCTTGACAATGCTGATTTTGATGATTGAGAGAATGCTAGACAAATTCAAGATGATGGATCAGTTAAAAAGATAAGACATGCTGAAACAATTGTAGGTGCTTGCTATAATTCATGACATTGTTGACCATCTTGTCTTATAGCGTACAAGAACAGTCAGGGTCTTCTTGTCAAGTTTGCTAGGCTATTGGGTAGTTGGTGCTGAACTTAGGATCTTGAAAATTACAAAATTTTGGTTTGATGTTAACAGATTTTGATATGAATATTTTTTAGAGTAAAATGTAACTGCAGATAAACTTTTCATTTTCCTCTTCTGGGCTATTGGTGTGTTCTCTATATGGATTACTTCATAGAGTGTTTTTGTATAGCAGTTTATTGAAGGTGTTTGTATGACATCTTTTAAAGTTGTTAGAAGGCAATTTTGGACCAGCTTTAAAACAGTATTGTAGCAACAATTGAAAGTTTTTTTTAAAAAAACCTTTAAATACCCCTTTCTAGCACATTGAAAACCTTTTGATGATGGATTTAGAGCAGGTTTGAATATTTAGTTTCGACAGTTATTTGAATCATTTGAAGAGCTAGAGCAATCTCCTTGGAGCGACTATTGAAGGATCTTCAATACCATCATTACTATGCCATTATTCTGGGACAATTATATTAGTGTTCCTTTATGTTAGTGTAACTTTCTTTTAAATTTTAACCTCCTATTACATTCTTTGAAAGATATATAGGAACTAAAATTTCCATATATTTCACTTAATTATTGTTTTCCCCACTCCTCGGCGTTACTTTGCACCTCTCGGTGCAAATGCTAGTTACATAGTCATTACAAGGAAGACCTACCTAGTTACACTTTTCAACATTATAACTATATATAATTTTGATGTTTCTAGGTTGGAGATTGTACTATTTTCATTGGAGGATGCTACTATTGATGCGCACAAGGCTTTTGAGTTACTTGGTAGGATTCTCGCAAAATTGGTTGTTGAAGGGATATTCTTTATTCAAGATATAACAAGGGAAATCAAGGATGGAGGTACATAGCCATGAAGCTTATTAGAAACGAGGGGGATTTGAGGTATTTCTCAAGAAGAAAATTTCAAGGTAGTCTGCTCACAATTTTAATGCCTGATCAATTTTGTGGTTTATTTGTGATCTCTCATGTTGACTAGTGAATGGTTGGTTAGTTTTTAGCTCGTGCTCACATTTGTTGGTTCCTGAAGCTTGAGCATTTTATAACAAAAATAGGCAAAGTCAAACAACACAAATGGTCCACTAGCTCTCTTTTCATTTGCTAATATTATAATGAAGTTTTATTAGAGGCATTGTTTGTTTGTTTATTTTGAACAATGTTACCGATGAAATAGGTAACTGCTGGGTCATTTCGCGGGCGCTACGCTGCCAAGCATCATATTAATGGTGTAAGGACAGCTTTAAATCCTCATATTTTTAATCGATTTTTTTATAAATTTTTTATTTTTAATTGTTTTTATTTTTAATTTTATTTTTAATTGATTTATTTATTTATTTATTTATTTATTTTTTATTTTTTTTTTAAATTTCAAAATATAATTTTTTATTATTATTTAAAATAAAATTCTTTTAATTGATTTTTTTTAAAAATTTTTTTTTTAATTGTTTTTTTTTTTTTTTAAATTATTTAAAATAAAATTCTTTTTGTTTTAATTTTTTTTAATTTTATTATTTTTTTGTTTTAAATTTATTATTATTATTATTATTTTTAATAATTTTTATTTAATTTTGCCCATTTTTTCTATTTAATTGATTTTTTTTTTTTTTTAAATTTCATAATTTTTCTTTGTTATTAACTTTTACCTTTAGTTTTTTAATATAATTTTATAAAATTCAATAAATTTTATATATTTTTTTTAAATTTATTTCGATTTAATATTTTTTTAAAATGTTTTACTTCTTTTTTTTTTTTTTGTTAATTACATAAAATTTTTATATTTTTATATTTCAATTAAAATTGTGCATTTAAAATTAGATTTTTTTTTTAATGAAACTTAATTTTTTTTAATTTTTTTTTTATTTAATATTTTTTTTCTTTTTTTTTTTCAATTTTCCATTTTTAATTGATTTTTAAAGTTTTTAAAGTTTTTCGTTTAACAATATTTTTTTTTTCTTTTATATTTAAAATTTATTTTTTCTTTCAAAATTTATTTGTTTATTCATTTATTTATTAAAATTTAATATTTTTGTTTTTAAATTTAATTTGTTATTTTAATATTAACCTATTTTTTTTTAATTTAATAAAATTTGATGTATATACCTATTTTAATTTAAGTTCATATATATATTTTATTTTTTATAATTTAAATTTAATTTATTTTTTATAGTTTATTTGTTTTTTTAATATATATTGTTTTAAATTCGATATTTTCTTTTCCACAAATAAAAAAATCGAACCTTCTATTAAAAAGAGGGTTACATAAAGATATGTATCGTATTCCTTTCCCTTTTCCAGAAAAATACGTCGTCAGGTGATTGTTTTGTTGCTTATTAAACAAGAACACCCAACAAATTGGCCCACAAAAAGGAAAAACAAAAACTGTATCTGGGTGAGTAAGCAACTCTCATTTCATGCCTGAAACATCAAACAGATTGCTCACCACCAACCGTCCACATACCAATAGGTAAATATCAGGTCGGCCGAAGTAAGGCTGCTGAAGAAATAAATACATCATCTCGTGCCTCCGAAACCTAACACTGTCAACAGGATTTTGGCGCTACCTTCTTTTTGTTTTTTTTTCTCTAGTTTTTCTTTTTAAAAACATATACAAAAAGGATTACAAAAACTGGAAAGTATATACATGAAATAAAGCAGTGAAAGAAACCGAGCTGTTGGCAGCTCCCGGACTAGACAAAAACAGGGGGAGGGAGTCTCCTTACTCTCCCTTCAGCTACTTCTTCAACTGACCATTGGTCCAAAACCTGCTCAATGCCTTTTTTAGAAAGGCTGTCTGCTTCTGCATTTCTTTCCCTGTAGATGTGAGATATAATCAGATCAGCAAAACTACTTTTAAGACGTATAATTTCAGACAGCAAAGGAAGTAAGAGAAAATTTCTGCAATGATGTGATCCATTAGCCCACTTGATTGTATTCAGAGAATCCCCAAATATCTGAACCTCCCTCTCGTTTCGCTGCAATAGCCAGCACAGCAGTAAATGTAGTGCTTTGAGCTCGGCAAAGTTATTTGATCCAGTACCCAGTCCAATGGAGGCTTTGCGCGAAAGTCCTGTGGGGTAGTTAATAACCAAACCAGCTCCGCAATTTTTGTTTAAGTCTGAGGCTCCATCAAAATAAGCCCACGGAATGGACCCCTTTATTTCTTCTACCTGCACCGGTCTTTCACTCCTAGCATTTGAAGGCTGTGGAATGCTTTCAAAAATGGCTACTCCTTCGGCTGCTAGTCTGGCAATGGGAAAGAGAGAGTCCTTGAAAATTTGGTGGTTCCTGGCTAGCCATACTCCCCAGACAACCAGCAGGGGCAACATTCTGACTTTGTCATTTGGGGCCTGCTGCCACCAATTGTTCCAGGCTTCGGCTATATCCTCCCCTCCCCAACATTGGGGGACCTTTGAGAGTCTTAGCATTTCATTCCAGAGACTTTTAGAGAAAGGACAGGCAAGGAAAAGATGCTGGGGTGTTTCCTCACTCTCTTTACATAAGGAGCACCAGCCTGGACCTATCTTCCCCCTTTTTTGGAGTGCATCCCAGGTAGGTACTTTTCTTTGTAGAACACACCAGAAGAACAGCCGGGTCTTTGCTGGTCCTTTCAGCTTCCACAAAGACTTTGCCCACCAGATTGGTTCCCCCCACCCCTTTTGTAACATAAGCCATTCATATCCCGTCTTAGGAGAGTAGAAACCTGTTTGGGCATACACCCACCACAGCTCATCTGACTCATTTGTTATACGGATATGGGAGTGCAACAGTCCTGCGCGAAAGGTCCCCCACTCATCGTGCCACCTCTCTTCTAGGGCCAGATCAGTCGTTGTGAGCCACTCCTGTCTCCAAATTGTAGAATTTGCACTATCAGCGATTTGACTGAGTGAGAAAAAGCCTCTGGTGTTTAAATGCTCAAGCAAGCCTCTTGAGAGAGCGAAAGAGTCCGAGCAGCCCACCCACGGGTCCCTTCCTAACCTTATTGAACTCCCATCTCCCACTCTCCAAGCCAATCCTTTTTCGATAATCTGAACTACTGCCACCAATGCTTTCCAGACCACTGAGGAATTCCTTGTAGATTTTATAGGCTGTCTTATCCATTCAAGGGGCGTGGCTGGGTCAATATACTTCCTCCTAGTCACAGCGGTCCAAAGGTTATCAGAAACAATCAGCCTCCACGCAAGTTTAGCTGCTAATGACTGAGAGAAAGGGAACAAATCCTTTATCCCCCACCCCCCCCATTTTTTCGGACGGGAAATTTTCTCCCAAGCAACCCAAGGAGCAACATAATCCTTCTTCTGTCCAGCCCATAAGAATCTGCTACAGATTTTCTTTATTTTCATCAAGATACATTTAGGCACCCATATGAGGCTGGCCCAGTACACTGGGATGGCTAAAATCACAGATTTAATCAGCACAAGCCTGCCTGCCCTTGACAACCATTTAAAACTCCAATGTTTTATTCTGTCCTCAATTTTCGCCAAAAGCCAATTCCAGTCTTGAACCCTGTAGGAGTCAGGCTTCAGCTTAAAGCCAAGGTATTTGAACAGATCCGAAAGAGACTTTAGATCAAAAGAGAGAATCTCCTTTACTCTATTAGCTTCAATAGGGGAGAGCCCTGCAGTTGTAACGGAAGATTTCTGATCATTCATGGCCAGTCCCGTAGCTTTCAGGAAGAGGTCAAGGAGCCTTTTAAGACAGCAGCAGTCCTCCCGACTTCCATCACTAAAAATAAGAATGTCATCAACAAAGAGGAGATGTGTCACCCATAGGTTCAGGCCTACTTCTATTCCTTTCAATTCACCCTGTCTCTTCGCCGTTTTGATCAGTAAACTTAGTCCTTCAGCTGCTAGCAGAAAGAGAAGGGGGGAAAGAGGGCACCCCTGGCGAAGACCCCTCTGCGGTTTAAAAAAGGCCGAGGCAGCACCATTTATCAGAACTGCAATCGAGGTAGAGGTGACACACGCCATGATCCACCTTACAAAATCATGCCTGAACCCCAAATGAGTTAAGAGAAGCCTTAGATATATCCAACTGATTCTGTCAAAAGCCTTTGAGAGATCAATTTTAATGATAGCCCCTTTTTTCCGACTTCTTTTTAAACTGTGAAGGGTTTCCTGGGCCACTCCCACAGCCTCATGAATTTGTCTCCCATCCAAGAAACCGAACTGTTCCTCGGATATGCTTTTGGAGAGGAAAGGTTTCAGCCTGGAAGCAACTATCTTGGCAATAACCTTGTATAAACAAGTGCAAAGAGAGATGGGGCGAAAATCATTGAAAGATGAAGGTTGGTCCGACTTTGGTATGAGAGCCAGGAAAGTGGCATTAAAGGGCTGGTAGACCAAGCCTGTGACCCTTGATTCTTCCACCACCGCTGTCAGGTCATCACCCAATAATTCAAAGAAATGTAGAAAAAATTCCACAGTCCAGCCATCAGGGCCTGGGCTTTTCTCTTTTTGCATCGATTTTAGGGTTGCTTCCACCTCATCCTTGGACACCGGAGCCATCAAAAGGTCGTTTCCTTCATCTTCAATGTACCTTGGGAAAAATTGGGCTACTCTTATGACTTCAGCAATTGAAACTTCTGCAGGAGCCTTAAAAAGGTCTTTGAAATAATCAACTCCAAGGGATGCAAGCTCTTCGAAGGACTGAGCCTTTTCCCCATTTTCTTTAGGCAGTTCCCATATGGTATTTAGATTTTTCCTCCCTTTAGCATAATTTTGAAAAAACTTTGTGTTGTCATCCCCCGCCTGAAGCCATATGGCTCTACTCTTCAATCGCCAGCTTTCCTCCTTTACTTGAAGGAACTTCCTTCTGGCTGCCTCCAAACCCCGAATTCTGTCACGAGATTCCACTGTGGCATATCCCCTCCCATCCGGGGCTTCCAGTAGCTCAAGTTCAGAGTTTATGGCCCTTAGATTTTCATCTTCGAGAGATGCCTTGTGGGAAGCCCAGATTTTTGTTTCAGCTTTCAAAGCCTTCAGATTATCCATAAAAGCCTTACTTCGACTTAATACCCCCTCCTCCCTTAGTTCATCCCTCCTCCAAGTGGAATGTACCAAGGAAACGAAGGAATCATCGGACAGCCAAGAGGCATTGAATTTGAAGGGGGACCCTGGTTTTTTGAGAGTTCCCTTTGCCTCCAGCAGAATCGGGAAGTGATCGGACAGGCCCCCTTCCCCCACCCAGTGTCGAAAAATAGATAGTTTCTCAGATAGGGCTTCTCCCAAGAGAAAGCGGTCCAATTTCTTCCCAACCCAGTCATCACCAACTCTTTTATTGCGCCAAGTAGGCCTAGCCTTGAGAAGAGAGAGGTCTATCAAATGGGATGAGGCAATCTGTGAGATAAAAAAATCAGTTAAAGGGTCCGGTCTGGCATTTGCTCCCCACGATTCCGAAACCCCAAGAGAGAAATTTAGATCGCCTCCAATGATCAAGTTTTGGTGGGTCAGAAAAGACTTTTGGAAGAAAGAGGACCAGAACTGCTCCCTTTCCTGACAGGGCCCGTAAACATTCATGAGAAGTAAGGGAAAACAGAATTCCTTGGAGTAGAGCTCCACCGCCAAAGAGTGTTCGAAGCCCCAGGAGGAAATTTCTTTAAAGTTTCCAGCTCTATATCCGGTGACCAAGCCACCAGATCGACCATCTGCATCTATGGCCCGAAAGAGCCAACCAGGCAGCGATTTTGAAAGAAAAGCTATAATTTCCTCCCCTTTACGAAGGGTTTCTTGAAGCATAAGAATATCCGGATTATACTGCCTGATTAAGCTCCTGAAGGCTAGTTTTTTGGGTTGACTAGCTAACCCTCTACAGTTGAAAGAAAGCAGAATCATTTCAACGATACAGAGGGTGGCTTTGCTGCTCTAAGCACCCGAGTCAAGGATTTTTGCTTCCCATCAACTATATCAATGATTGCCTTCTGCTTGGCCTTAGACATACTGGATTTCCTACCTCTGGATTTCCTAGGCCCTATAGGCACTAAGTCCTGCTCAAGACCTCCAGGAATAGTCTCTTTCCCATTACGAAAAGCCAGAGATCTCAAGTTATAGGGAGGAGCAGTCGGAGGAGGAGCAGGGTCCAAAGAAAAGCAGGGGTGATTCGAAACAAGCAAGGAGGGCGGAGGATCTCCAGAGGGCGAGGGAACCGAAACCACAAGACTATCTACCTGATGAGGGTTCAAATTTAAGCATGAAAATTCCTTCTGAAGAAGCCCAGAAGTACAAGACATCATAATAGCAGAGACAGATTCCATATATGAAAAACATAAAGAAGAGGGGGATAATTGTGGCATACCCGTCTGTGGCTCCGCCACAAACCCAACAGTCGAAGTAACCTGAGAGGCTGCCTGTACAAGGTGTTGCTCGTGTGGCTCCACCGCAAACCCAGCAGTCGGAGTAATGTGAGAGGCAGTCTGCACATAGGGTTGCTCGATGGACCGGGCGGGGTTGATCTGCTGCGAAGGGGCTTCAGACATCACCTCCTCCGACCCATCCTTTGCCTCCTCCTCCATTGGTTCATGTGAGGGATCCGAACCAGAATTTGACACAGGAGCAACCACCGTCTTTCGGGCCATCTTGAGAGGGTTCCTTCGGCGGCGGTAGCCCAAAGGGCATTCTTTGGCCAGATGCCCATAAGTATGGCAGCGATGGCATCGAAAAGGCAGATTTTCGTAGTCCAGTTTTTGCACGAACTCCAGCTCCCTGTACTTTAAGGTCATTGCCTCTGCAAGCCCTTCACGGGGGTTTAGACTAACTAAAATCCTCGCCACACTCATATCATCTGTTTGCTCAAAAGAATTATCAAAATCCAAGAACTTCCCCAGAGTGTCTCCAATAGACTTAAACACCGAATCAAACCAAAACTGAAGGGGTAAACCTGGCAATTTTACCCAAACTGGAGATTCGTTCAGCTTCTCAGTCTGAGCGTCAAACAAGGGCGTCCATCGCTGTAGAAAGAGTGGTCGCTTTCCAAAACTCCAGTTCCTATCGAGCACCCAGTTTACATGGTCTTTATGGGCAAAGCGCAGGGTGAACCATCCTCTCTCCAGTTCTTTGATCTCCACAGGCTTCCCTGGTGCATTTTCCCATTCCAAAAGAACCCATCTCCGAATGTAATCTGCCGAAAATTTCCGACCTCGCACTCTGCCTACAAGCCTTGTCTCCGAGGCTGCCATAGCCTCTTCAACTCGTATGTCCACTCCTACGATGCAACAAGGCTGGGGCTCCTTCTTTTTTTATGGGGCCCTGCTTCTTTCGCTTCCCACCCACCTTAATGACCAGCACCGCGCCTTCTCCAGAATCAGAGTGGTGTCGATCTTCAGGCGCCCCTCCCCCTGACGGGCCCTGACTCCTCTCCTCCGACCCCCTGAGAACACCAGGATCGCAAAATTTCTGACTCTCAACCGTTGAAAGCTTTTCAGGCTGAGCCTTCTCTTCTTCCCTGACACCTCCAGAAACAATCTCCTTTTGCGGGCACCCCTTCCACCCCTTATCCAGCAATACCGACTCCTTTGTGTGCTCTCCTCCGTCGCCCAACACACCAACCGAGGAGTCGGTCAGAGGTAGAGCGCAGCTCTTCGTCGCCGAGAGCCCAATGTCATTTTTGGGACTTAGATCCAAGAATTTCCTTTGAACTGGGACCCTGGTTGCACTTTCAAGAGCCCATGGGAAAACTACTTCTGAGGCAGGCCTTTTCTCCGTCTTATCAATCACTGTTCGAGGCCCTTTCGAGCCATGCAAGCCGCAATTGGCCACCACGTCCGCAAGCCCTCCAGATAGAGGCGGAAACCCTATAAGATCAGAGAAATCTGGCCCCGAGTTTGAGAAAAAGGGCCCGGTTGCTTCAGAAGCGTTCCTCACGGAACTTTCACCTACAGAGCGAAACCCCTGAGAGGGAAAAGCGACACAGTCGCCCTTTTTAGACTTTACCCCTTCGAGAGGAGCAGATCTGATAGAAGAAACGACCGCCTCATGTTCAAAGGGTTTAACCTCTTGCTTCACAAATCTCAGAGGGAAGAAACGCTCCAGGTTTTGGACCGAGACATCATGGCCCCAAACGGTTAGCAGGTCCTCAGGTGTCGGCTCCAGATCAACCAATTCGCTTTCAAGACCCATTCCTGCAAATTAAAAACACAAACCCTAACCCGTCGCCCAGAAGCTAGAAACCCGTGACTTCTCCGATCCGGTGAAAAAACTAACGGAAAAGAACCAGCTTACAGAAAATGGTTGAAAACAAAATCCATCACGCAGAAACCACACAAAGAATCTCACACTTTATCCTAACCGTGGATGGGCGAACCTCGAGCGTAGTGCTGACTTCCTCGTCCCATCAATCACTCCATCCCCTGCTGGTGGCTCCCGAGGCAAAGCCTGGCCTCTATAGTCATATAATGGTCCACCATTGCCAGAAACCCTAGCGAGCACCTCCTTAGGTGCCTCAGCTCTAGCCTCTTTCCGAACTTACCCATCATGGAAATGATCATATGTGATTATTATCGAAAAGCAAAATTTTTTTTACAAGTTATCTAAATTTGATATTTTCATTGTATTTTATTTTATTTTTTTATTTTTAATTAAGTTTTCTTTTTTTTTCCTTTTAATTTGAATAGTGTTTTTTTTTTTTTTGAATTTTTAAATTTATTAAAATTTAATATATTTCCTTATATTTAATTATTTGTTTTAAATTTTTTTTTTTCTTTTTTAAATTTAACAAGCATTTTCTTTTTCTTTTTTAAATTTAATTTCTATATTTTATTTTTTATAATTTCCTTCTTTTTTTAACTTGTTTTTTTTTTTTTTAATTTAATATTTTTATTTTGTTTTTATTTTTTTTTTAATTTCTATATTTTTTTAAATTTTAATCTTAATTTTTTTTTGGTTTATTTTTAAAAAAAAATTTCCTTAAGTTTTAGGTTTTTTTTAATGATTGAATTAAAATTTTTACTTTGTTTTTATTTTTATTTTTTTTATCTTCATATATTTTTAAATTTTAAGCTTTTAAATGTTTTTATTTTTTAAATTTATTTTTTTTCTTAAATTTTAGGTTTTTTTTTAATGTTTGAATTTTAAAAATTAAAAAATGTTACTTCTATTTTTTAAAATGCCAAAAGTACGACACAATTTTTTTTTTTGTTATTCCAGCATCAACTGGTTTTGTTTTGAGGGTGTTTTTTCAATCCTTTTTTCAAGAAACAATTTTGTTTTTACCATAATTTTATAAAATGTTGAAATTTGACCTTAAAAAAAAACGAAGTACGTTCTGGAAAGGGAACACTTTTTTTGAAATTGTTTTTTCAATCCTTTTTCAACAAACAATTTTGTTTTAGCATAATTTTAGAAAATGTTGAAATTTGACACTTAAAAAAAAAAAACAAGTACGATTACTGAAGCCTTTTTTTGGGGTGTTTTTTCATGTTTTGAGAGTTTTAGGCTAGGTTCCCGTTTTGAGGTCGAGTTTACTGTTTCATAGGTAGCAATTTTTTGGTTAGAAAAGGGCTTGCTCTTGGTTTTATGTGATTTTCAATTTATCGTATGTAGCATGTTGAGAAATGGGAAAGTATAACGTGACATTTATTTTGCATAAATTGATGTTGAAGGAAAATTGCTTTGACATTGTTGATGTTAAGGTATATGTTGTATAAAATATTTATAGGTATTAATTTATATTTATGTACTAGTGTTCATTGTCTTTCATTTCTTACAGTGCATTGTATTTTCTTTTGTTTTCAAAAAATGAAATCAGTATTGATGGTAAGAAGCATGAATTGAAAAAAGAGAAGAGCAATAACATTGGAGCGACAAATGAAAAAAGAGAGAGGAGAACTGGTCTGGTGATATCGTTAGAACCAATATCTCACATAAGACACACATATAAAGACTGATGCTCAAGTCTTCAGAGTTGGTGAATTCACCTGTAATGCCTTGACAACACAACGATAATGTCTTGAAGTGATGAAACATCATTTCATGTGTAAATTGTAGTCCAAATAATATAAAGTTGGAAACTCATATTGTAATATTTTAAAATTTCATATAATATAATTTATCTGGTTGAAATCATTTATAGTTGCACTTGATGTTGTTTAGTATTGTAATTAAAATATGCGACTTTGTGTTTTCATATTAGATGAACATGCACATTGTATGACATTTTTAAATCATACAAATTAGTTTATGTTGATTAATAATGAACACAAATAAAATGAATATGCGACTAAATTAGTCATTTATAATGATTATTAATGAAATGAATATAAACTACTACATTAGTCGTTTATATAATGAATAAATGGCTACTGCAAATGACAAATTTGTGACTACAAATGATGACTAAATTTTGTATATATACGACTATTAGTAGCTAATTTACAGTATCTTATAACATGACTAAAATTTAGTCACATTTCTTCGGTCATTAATTGGTTTCAAACAATGACTAAAATTTGCATATATATGACTATTAGTAGCTAATTTACAGTATCTTATAACACGACCAACATGTTGGTCAGAGTTCTTTGGTCATTAATTGGTTTTCTCGGGTGATCATATGGCAATATATTTTGTTGTATATTTGGTCATTAATTGTGACATTTAATGACCAAATCAAGGACCAAATGAATGACTAAATGAATGACTAAATAAGTGACCAAATGAATGATTAAATGAATGACTAAATCAGTGACAATGAAAGACCAAATGAATGACTAAATTAGTGACCAAATCAGTGACTAAATCAATGACCAAATATACAATTAGATAACAAAATTGAGATAACCAATTAATGACTAAGCTAGCGACCAAAAGTTGAGTGGCGTTGTAAAGATCACATGAAATTAGCTACTATTGATCTTGACGAAAATAGTCGTTTATATGCAAATTTTAATGGTTTTTTTAGTAACGATCGCCATTTTACTAGTGACAATGACTGTAGAAGATAGAAAATATTTGATAGGAGGGCATTACCACAACCCTGGAAATATGTTGCATTCCTTGTCCTGAAATATTTCACGTGCGAAAGAAGGTATGTCATTTTTTATTACCAACACCTTTTGTTTTTAGACCACTTGCATCATGGCAGGTTGGTTAACATGCCTTTCTTTCTTTCAAAAGCACTATAGCATATGGTCCGATCGGTGAAAAAATAAAAGAGGCCATTCGAAATACTATCCCACCATAGCCTCATTAAAATTTTGGTGGTCCCTGTGTTGCAAAGGGAAGGAGGAACTTGGGATGAACTAGTTGGAAGGCCATTGCATGCTGAAGTTTCTACCCCACGAGAGGATGCCCTAGCATTTGTGACTCCGCTGCATGACCTCACAACTGCGGAAATTCCCACAAAAATTTCCATATGGCAGTCAAACCACCCAATGTTCAAACTATGAGATATTATAAGGATTATTTTGGTAAATCTCCATAGAAAGGAGATGAACAAGATGATGATGATGAAGTAGAAATATTGGGGAGTAAAATTTCCACCAGAATATTGAGAGGATATAGGAAGCACTCGACAATGGTGCCAAAATCCAAGAATAATAGGACAAAGTGAGGTCATGTTTCTCTAGTTCTTGAAACCCTCCCCATTGTTACAGAATAAATAACAGAAGAGAAAGATAAAGAGAAATAGCATCCACACGATTTATTGATGGAAGAAGGAGTCATGGAGCAAGGATTCATGGAACAAGGATTAGGCCACCTTGCAGACACAAAAGAACAAGTTGAGAAGGTTCCATCTCCTGATTCTGACTATGAGTACATACAAGGAGTAGCTGAATGGTATGGATCAAATGGCCTTGCCTCAATTTCAATTTTGTATGGGGATGATGAGGAGGACCAAGAAACTACACCACTAGAATTGACAAAGAAACATGTTAAAATAGTAAGTACCCCTTCAAATATTCCTCTTTATATTTCATTGTTAAGGAAGAATAGGATTCTCCAAATGAAAAACGGACAACTACAAAACAAAGTTAAAACCCAAACAGATGAGCTTAGACAAAAAGAAAGTTTGGAAAGATTAAATTGCTTGGCCCAAGTTGCAGAGACCCTACCCATTGGTGCCATAGATACCTTCTCCAGGGGTCCAAAAAAATATACCCCTTGGAAAAAAATAAAATGTTGACATTGTTGTGAAAATAAGGACCATAAACCAAAGATGAAATTTACCAAAGGCACAACTATGCAAAAAGACGAACAAGAATGAGAGATGGAACTAACAAAAGAAACAATTGTAAAAACAGAGGATTAGGAACCAGAGATCAAACTAACCAAGGAAATTGTTGTGCAAACAGAGGATGAGAAACCAAAGGATAAATTAGCCTTGTGTATACCCTCTTATAAGAGAAAACTAATACCTTTCCATTTGCAGGAAAAAAATAATTCGTGAACTTTGCAAGACATGGGAATAATATATAAACAAATTTGAAGGGAAACATAAAAACACAGTGGTTGAGCTGCAAAGGAAGGTGACCAAGATGGAGAATGATAATAAATAACTCAGATAGATAATGGATGGTGTGATTAGTTGCATGGATCCTTCAACCATTTACAACGTGTAATTGACATAAAGATTGCTGATGTTTAAAAATAATACTATCATCAACAATAATCCTTTCCAGGTTGAATACAGAAATGGTTTCATAGAAGCATGCAGGGCATGCAAGAATCTAGAAAACTACTTTCTCTATGAACTGTACCAACATAATTTTATGTTGTCTCTTGAAAAAATATGGAATCTAAACACTTATGTAGGGTATTTCCAGTTGGGATCCTCTGTATCGTATTTGAGAAATCAAGGCAGTTGTGTGGAAGCTCTTAAAATTTTTAACATAATTCCAATAACATTCTGTGGGTTTGAGGAGAATATGAAATACGTGTAAAGGTGATATAATAACAACAAAAGTTGGCTAGTTTTCCAGGGATAGCAGAGAATATCATCGAGAACAGGACGCAGACCAAACCACATTGCACAACCTAGATTCAAATATTGGAGACTATCGCACAAGAAGGATGTAGATCAAGGTGGGATGCCTCGAGAAAAAAGCCCGAAATAAAGATCATTTAACTACCTAAAATTAAAGATAGTCATAACAAGGGTTGCTAAGTATATTTTTTTCCATGCAAAAATGTGGGAATAAATGGATGAGTCTTGTATTTCTATATCCAATGATCTGGCTGCCAATAAGGATATATAAAAATTCCTATACCCTAAAAAAAGGTTTGAATGTTGGAATGAAATTATGGAAACAACACGATATATTTGTATTGGTGAAGTAGGACATAGTGATTATTCTATCAGTAATATTCATGATGGTGGGTATGTGTTATATTCCTTCCATGACTACGTGCAGGTGTTGTACGTTGCATCAGGTTCAGTGGGGGCAGTAGGCCCCCTTATCAGGGGGTTTGCAGGGGAGCGACAACCCCGTTGCATGGGGTCCGGGGCAATGCCCCGATAATTTATTTTTTATGCGGATCCAAGTATGGGGACCAAACCCAAATATGGTGAGTATACCTACCTATGGTTTTGTGCATGTGTTTTGCACATGGTTTTGGGCATGAGGGTTTTCTACCCATGGTATTTTGTAGATCCGATTAAGGGAACTACGATTATGTTCGAATCCAGATATGGCACATCCTAGGTATTGAGGGAATTCATTTTTCACACACCCACGCACGAACAAAGGATAATGACACTGCAAAGTTATAAACACGTACAATAATATACAAAATTAGTTATGTTTTATGATCCCCGCACGGGATAATTTTTATTAATATAAAAAATAATAAAATCATGCTTTTGACATTATACATACTCTTAGAAGATTCAAATGGTCACGTGATTTCAACCCCGACAAATGGTCATCCACAATGAAGCAACTTCGTAGTGAAGACTCGTATGAAGATGGCACCCTCACACCCAATATAACTTCCTTTGCCAAAGAAAGATCATATTTTTTAAAAATCCATGGGACATCACCTTCTTTGAAATACCAAGAATTAGAGGGACCAGTGCCTGCCTCTGATACTGTACTTTCTAATTGTATTGGCCAATGTTTATTTTTAGTGTTTGAAGTAATAAGATCTCTCCTAACATCCAATGTGTCACTTTGTTTCGATGATATGTTCCTCCATAAAGAAGATGAAACATTTTTAAATATATGTGTGGGATCTAATAAGTGGGTAATATTAAGATGCTCCCAATATGGGAGGTTATAAAATATAGATTTCCTTTTCATCCCAATGGGCAATTTGTCAAAATAGGTGTCAAAGAATTTTGGATTATCAAACATAGGCTCCCCATTTGAATCGAACATTTCTATGAAATCCTTCTCCTTCTCTCTCTCATATGCTCTAAGCCATTCAACTGGTGTCATTACTGGAGGCCTTTAGGTTCTCTCTCATTTACCATTGAAAGCGGATTCTGCTCTTCTGTGAGGGTGTTCTTCTGGGAGGAATACCGTGGAGCAATTATACACTAGATTTTGTAGGTCCTTAGACCATCTAGCTTTCAGATAAGGTCCACAACATTTACATCCAAAATACCCTTTTGTTACAAGACCTGCGATATTATTGTATACAATTAATATGCATGGCAGGTTAAATAATATCATGAAGATCAGAACAATTACAATGAATTAAATAAATAATATGTGAAAGAAGATTGTTATGTATATAAACAAATCAATAAATTAAACATGTAATTTACCAGAGAAAACTCCTAAGCCTGGATAATCATGTGTTGTGTAAGCACATATGCCATACAATGAAAAAATAATCTTTATTGCGATGGGTCTTGATACATAATATACATTTATCCCATCCCATAATTCCTTCAATTCATCTACCAGTGGTTGTAAGTAGACATCCATATTCTTCACTTTTCTTCTACCAGGGACTATGAGAGCCAACATAAGATGTCCATTCTTCATAGACAACCATGGGGGGATATTTTTATTGATCACTACTACAGGCCAAACATAATAGTTGGAGTTCTGGAGGGAATATGTGTTGATGCCATCCATGGCTATGCTGAGTCGTAGACTTTGTACTTTATCCTTGAATTTTTCGGGCCATGTATCCTCTATATGCTTCATGGCTATTGAATCAGTTGGGATTCACATAAATCCCAACACACTTTTGTGTGAGGCATTCCATCCCTACAACATAGCTAATTCTTTGCAAGAAAAGAGCCTTTGAATCCTTGGGATTATAGGCATGTGCCTCAATATCTTAAAAGGAGGACCAGTACGTGATTTACCCTTCCTTTTTTATTTATCATACCTGTCATGCCCACATTTCATACATATCTCTTTGTCTGCATATTCTCCTCTATAGAGAATACAATCATCTGGATATGCATGATATGATATGTACTCAACACCCAACATTTTCAACAATTTCTTTGCCTCTTTGTAGCTATCGGGCAAGACATTATCACTCAGAAGAACCTTATCTTTGAATAACCTATAGTTGGTGATCATGGAAAAACATATTAATAAATGTACATTAATGCCAATACAATTATTAACGTTCATAAAATTTACCATTTGTAATGTTCATTGTATACTAATTATATTTCTCAAATTTATATAAGTGAGGACTTTATGGAAACTTACCTCAAAATTTTCAAGAAACATGCATTCGAAAAGCCAAACTTTGCTTTCAAGTTATACAGTAACATCGTTGTTCCCAACTGGGTAGAATTTGACTGACTGCCAGGTCCAAAGAGAGGGGTGGTGGAAGAAAATTTAAGCCTTTCGAAAAAGGTGTCAGCGATATGAGCATCATCCCCTAGTTGATCATCATTTTGGAATGCATCTAACAACATTGGCTCTATGTCAGTCGTATCCCTTAAGTAATCATCCATATCAACCTATATTTGATTGCCTCCATTGCCAGCTTGTGAAGAACTACTATTGTTGTAGTAATTCCTAATTGGTGAATCTGGATGTAGTGGGAATTGAATTGGTGGTTGATTCAACCATTCTTGGTATCGTTCCTCTCCGATTTTTTCTCTTAAATCAGTCTTCTCTTGATTTGACATTGTCGTGGGGTGCAAAGAAATATGGTAGGTAGGTTGCTCATCATCACTATAATCCTAATAATTAAAAAAAAATATTTGAACATGATTAGTACAAAATATATTTTATCAATTGGTAACCACATTGACAATATTGCATGATTAATTGGTTTGACGTTGAAATAATTACATTAATCAATATACCAAAAAATTATAATTATCACCATCATTGTCCCAGGATTGTGGCTAGAAGATGCAATATTTTTACAATTTGTAGGATGAAGTGGCTATCCATTTTCATCTACCAAATGCGCCTTACGGTATGCTGCTCCTGATAATAGCTTCCGACATTTTGGAGCTGTTTGAATATTTTGTGCATCTGAACTCAATTCTGAATCTGCATGAACCTGCAAATTTATATACATTATAAATTTAATTAAGTTGTGCATGATTGACATGGATAAAAAGCATAAATTCAATTAGATATTGAAAATATAAATAAAATCAAAAGTAAATATTACGTCTCGAGATGGACAGGGGGAACTCTGCTATGGAATTTGAGAAATATTATGGAACGAGCTGGATTTTGAAGAATTTTCCATTCGATATAATTATGATATTTTCTCCCTACATTTGAGCAAAATCAACAATAAAGTTTGGTGCACACACCTAAAAGTAATTTCGGTGCCTTAAAAATGGACTTGTTATCGGTGCTAATGTACAGATCACCGCACCGGTGCGTTTTCGTTACTATGCACCGGTGTCGTGATATAAACAGATGCACCTATGTGGTGATATTAAGTGACACACCATCGAAGAATAACCGCAAATAAAAAAAGCGCAACTCTATTTTTTTAAATGAAAAAAAAGAGGTAAATTAAAAAATGGGCGGCAAAATATTTTCGAAAATATAATTTCATAAAAAAATTCTTTAAATACTAAACACTTTTCATTATTTCACTATTTTTGCAAAAGAATTCAGCGAGAGATTTGCAGGAGACATACCTGGAGCAACAAAGCACGAGAGAATTGTGGAGTAGGGAAATACGTTCGAACAAAAGTATTCAGACAATCAGAATTCCAAACCTCTAGTGATTCAAACCCTATAGCATAGAATTTCAAACGATCTTGTGATTAAAGTTTATTGTTTTTTTTACTTTTTCTGCAGCTATTTTTACGCAGTAAGAAAAAAAATTCAATTTCTTTTTCATTTTCAGAAACAAAATAAATAAATAAAATCCATTTTTTCCCTAAACCATACTTTCTTTTTGTTTTTTCCCTTTCTTCTCCTTGTTTCTGTGATTTCAGAATTAGGGCTTTTCATTTTAGGTTTATAGGGTTTGTATTGCTATATATAGGCCTAAGACATCCAAACCACGAGGCGACTTGCATAGTTAGATCCCAATCCATGTCAGCCCTTGCGTGAATTTAAAAAAAAAACAGGATTTTTTTTATTTGTGCGTCAGGCGTAACCTAGCAAGCCGGTGCGCTGGATTATCCCAGCGCACCACGGAAGTCTTGTGTGATAAAAAAATTAAAACAATTTTTTTAATCAGTGCGCCATATGTAGAATAGGGTACCAGTGCACTATTTCATTACAGCGCACCGAGCTTGTGTTGTTTCCCAAAAAATTTTGATTTTGTTAATCGGTGCACCATGTAACATATAACGCACTGTACCGGGTCTCATATTTCATAGAGAGCACCGTATGGTGGTCCCTTGTTTGCGCGTGGCGTTTATGCTAAAAAAACTAACACTAGACGATTTTTAATATTTTGTCTATGTAAATCGGTGCAATGGTTAACATGTAACACATCGGTGCTCCTTGTTGACACAGAGCACCGTATTGTTTGTTATACTGTTTTGGTGGTGCGTTTATAAGACCATTACGCACCGACGTCAGTGCATACACCATGAATGATGCACCAGTTTCTTGAGATTTTTCTTTTACCTGAAAAGTTGACAATTTATTTATAAAATATATTAATGAATGATATTGTACAAGTTTCATATTGATAAAGAAATGGATGACAAGAGATCAAGTAACAAAAATACTGATAACACATCAAGAAAAGCAATAAAGACAAGTTCTTTGTAAATTCTTTACAAAAAATATTATTTTTGAACTATATGTAAGTTTAACTAATATGTATTGTTTACTATGTATCATGCAAAGCCACAAAATGACAAATCTCGATAATATTATTTCTAATATAGGACCAAAAGACTGTAAAATCTTGATGGAAAAATTGCAAAAGGATGAATGAGGTGAATGAAAAAATACTATCGATCCAATATGAGTTTATTTTTTTAATTTTCATTAATAATATACTTAAAATTATTAGATAACATGTGTCAAACAATATATTAATTCACATCTATTTAATGTTCTATAGGGACCAACAACTCAGAAAAGGAATGTTGTTCTAAGAAAAGAAAAAAATAAAACATGTAAATAAAAATGAATTGCTCCTTAGCTCATCTGGAGTGGTGCTGAATGAGAACGAGGAAATTTTACAAAGTTTGGGGGGGGGGGGGGGGGGGGGAAATCAATCAATGATTCCAAGAGCCGTCTAAACTACGGGAAGAGTTTCGAGAGAATTGGTCAATGAGACATGTCAAATTTGTAATAGCAAAAACGTACAAAAAAAAAAAGGAGGAATGAAAAAGTAACATTCCTCTAAATGTTTTTCTAGAATTATTTATAAATATCACTTTTGTTATATTTACTTTTCATATATCAATATAAAAATTAAATAGTTTATTTTCATGTTACATTTTCAGGAAGATTATGAAAATCTCAAAATATGAATGAGCTGATATCAGAAATATTCCAGTAGGAATGTCCAAAAAGATGTACAAGGAGATGGTTAAAGAAATGGACAAAATTACATCGCAAGAGGAGCCATCTCAACAACAACTTGCTTCAAATGTAATATGTAATCATTGAATTTTTCGATCATTAGGTACAACAAATAAACAATTTAGCATTAAATATTAATTTTCAAGTATTTTCTTGTAGAAGAGAAAAGAAAATGGAACCCATCCAGCACATAAAACAGGACGATAAGGAAGAAAAGGTTTGATATCTAAGTTTGTGAGTAATTTTTACTTATAACAACTTAACTATATTTCATTTTTGTATTTTTTAAGTTGTTTTACAAAAATCATCATTGAATGTCTTCAAACAGGTGCTAACATACAAAGAAGAACCATTAGATGAATTAATTGACATTGGGTTAAATACGGGTTGTGAGTATATGTTGGCATATCATAAATTAATTGTGGAATTTGTAAGCATTTATCGATCTTGTTTTACTTAGCTTTGTCTATAATTAATAGAACAATTTTTTTTTTTTATATTAAATATATGATTTGTTATGGGATATAAAACTTGCAGGAAACAAAGTATGGAACTGTTCCAACAGATGAAATCTTGAAAGATGGCATACTATATGGTTTCGAAAGAATGTGTATATTATGGTTTTCAAACTTTTGTGGTTGTTGTTGATTGAAGATAAGTGAGGAGGTGTTTTTCCTGTGACTAAATAACTGGCTATGTCAGCAACCCATGGAGAATTTGTTGACATAGCAAGAATATGTTCATCAGGGAAATCATCATTTACAGGAATTGCTTCATGACGGTTATTTAGTCTAGAAAGATAGTCAGCCACAACATTAGATTTCCCTGGTCTATAAATGATAGTAACATTAAATTCCTGTAATTAAAATAACCACTAGTCACTCTACAACTAGTCAATTGTTGGGGCCCTTGTTTTGAAATAAAAAGGTTTTTGAGTTGCGGATAACAAGTGGCAGAGCGCAACCAAGGTAGACAGAGAGATGTCACGGTTGCGAAGAGATGAAGAGTAGGTGGCGCGACTGTTGCGGAAACAGGCACAAATGGTAGGAGGAAGCGACAAAGAATAAGCTATGGAACTCCCAGTGAGTAGGGAGATACAACAAACAACAGAGCAGAAAGCAAGGGAGAACTAAGAGTCGTGTTGGAAAATGAACAAATAGGTAGCCGACCAGCAGAGGTAGGAGGTTGGCACAGTAGGGATCAGAGGAAGGGAGCCATAGGAGAGCTCTATTCGCTCTGGTTGTTCTATTCTCTCTCTGTTCATTATGTTCTAATCATATGTGAAACTATTGTAATCAGTTTTGCCAGGATCGCTCCTAGGAGCAATGTAACTATCTCTTCTTGTTAATGTAGTATATCATGATCTGGGTTTGATGTTTGAGTTTTGTAATGTGTTTCTAGTTCAGTTGAATGTGTGGGTTTCTTTAAATTTTGATTTTTCCGTCGTGAATATGTTCATGAATATTGTCATTTGCAGAGTATTTACACTTATTTGGAGCATGCGGTTTTGTTTGTTTTATTCTGTATGTTATGCTTGATCGATACCTAATCTAATCCTAACTTAATTAAGGTCACAACACGTGTCAGGTGAGACTCTCTACTCTTCGAAGTAGAGTGAAAATGCTGGCATTGTGCTAGAATACTGCGGAAAACCTTGTTGGCCTCCATTCTGAACCTGGGTCTTGCCCAAGAGACCTTCTTCCTCGCCAACAAATGGTTCTGTTGCCGAGAGCCGAAATTCAATTTTGGAAATAGATCATGGTATCGCAGATCTTCGAGAAATAAATATGAAACTGGTGGGATAACCAGTTGGATTAGTTCATAGCTCAGCAAGTAGAGTTGAGACAATAATGGGAGAAATATGTTAAGAATCAGGTTCTATTCTTTGAATCCACCAGTGATATCTACGAGATCTTCTGGGGAAAGTTTCGAGAGGAGCTCTATAACTGGCTGCAGAGTCTATAGACCAAGACAGTCCAAAGAAGCTTGTGGAAGGTCTATCGCAAGTGGTTGCACGTAGATCTGGTAGCACTCCATCGGTTAGATACCGATTTGACCCGAGCGATAGATTTCTGGGTGTAATCTACCTTGGAGGGATACATAGTAGAGTTTGCAGCTAAGTGTTACCAGTATTTCTCGAAAGCGGAGAACATATTCAGATCAGATCTGTGTGGAGAGTTGTTGAAGGAGATCCCTCTATGGATCAAATGCTTGATGGTGGACGAAGGATTAATGGAGTTCCAAAAATATGAGATGGAGACTTAAACCTCCAGTACTGGGGGAAGGAGCTGAGGGAGAGACGCTACAAGTACATTAAATGGGAATAGGGATATGGATGCCAAGACCTCCAGTAGGTTGAGGTAACGACGAGCACATCAGATGGCACAAATCGTTGAGAAGTGGCGAGAAAGGGTGATGAAGGAGTTGGAGAAATAGGAAAGTAATAGAAAGGACAAGGAGAAGGCGCCCCAGATGACAAGAGATATGGAAGGTCAGATGCATTCCCAAGATATAGGAGGGACCACCAAGGAAGTGTGGTAGGTGTATAGGAGCCTAACCTAAACAAAGAAGGGAAAGGAGTACGACGGAGATGATGCATGCCCCGAGGAGACATCCGATGTGGAGTTGCATGTTGCGATGGAGCATCTATTCCGAGAGGGTCGGTACCCATAACCCTAGGTAACTCTATTCCCCAAAGTTCAAGTAGCTCTAGTCTTGACCTTCCCCTGGTACTCTATAAGCCACTAGGTGAAATTTTTGTTAAGTTACAGGAATTGAGTAAATTGAATAGTGTTCAGTCTATAGCAGTAATACACACTAGCAGTAGTGCTAGTAATACCATTTCACAACCAGGAGTCAAGGGTTTTGTTCTAGTAACACCCACTCAAGAAAGCATGGTGGGATCATTTACCCAGTACCCAAAGTTCTCTGGGAGGGGTAATGATGATGTGGAGCAACACTGGTACCTCTGCGAGGCCATATGGAGGGCTCGACAGACACCAGAGGTAGGTAAGTTGATCGAATTTCAAACTACTCTCAGGGAGAGAGCTTTATGCTAGTTTATTAAGTGGTCTAAGGCTCATCAGAACCCAATGATAGATGATGTACAAATAGATTTCGTTAAGGAATTCAAATTACCCCAAACAGGCCAGAAGGGTTTGTCAAATATGTGGGAGATCAAGCAGCAAGAGGGGGAAACTGCATGGGATCTAATGAGGAGATTCAAGGATGCGATTGGAAAAATCAGTTATCCAATCGACTCGAACCATCAGAGAGATTGGTTCATCAAGGCCTTTATTCCATTAACAAGAGCTCCACTAACACAACAGAAGATTGAGACGTTACAAGACACATTAGAGCAAGCTATGAAGATAGAGGCCATGGTGGGATATCCACAAGAATTTAAAGGAGGAGCATCAAATCAGGACCCTTCCATACCGGGGTTACAACATTAGATATCCAGCCTAACAAAGAAGCTGAAAGAAATTCAACCAATGCGGCTAGCAAGACCAAATGTATGGTGTACACACTATCTACTGGAAGGACACATGGTAAACAAATGTCCAAGGTTGTGGGGCCAGAATGTGGGGACATCAGCAACAGGGGCACAGGGAGCTCCACCAGTAGGAGGAGTTGCACAAATAAACACTCAAGGACAATATCTGCCACAACACCAGTACACAGGGTTCCCCGCGCAACATAATCAAGCTGCAACCAAATATTATGAGATATGCAAAAGAATGGGTCGTCTACCCCGCCTATGCCCAATCTTGAAAAAATACTCCAACGTTATGAACAGCATATACTACGAGTTTTGTGCTTCTACCACACACAACAAAGACCAGTGTAGGGCTTTGGATGCATTAGCGGAACAATTGGACATGCTTTAATATAGAGTGAATGAGGCTCCCAGGGGACGAGGGGGAGGCATGAAAGGAGTATGGGGCTGAGTGAGAGGGCCAGTACGATGTTACAATTATGACCAAGAAGGTCATGTAGCTAGGAAATGCCCAATTCCTAGAATACCCTAGTGCTCTCAGTGCAGAGTTAACACGCATGCATCCGAAGACTTCCCAGAGCTCATTAAAATATGGGAAGAAAGAGCCAGACAAAGAGGAACAAATCTGGTCAATGCAGAGCCAAGAATAATAGAGGCTCAAGCTATGTAGAATGTATCCATAGTGACGTGAGGAGGGAAAAGAACCAGGGAAGATGCAGAGATGACAAACCCGATAAAATTGATAAGGCCAGCATCTCCAAAGCCACTATTCAAACCAGAAAGACAAAAGCAATACTTTAAAAAAGCAGTGGAGACATTTTCCCAACTTGGGGGAAGCAAAGGCATTGATTTGCCACAGGCCAAGGGAGATAAGGAGAACTGAGCTAGTACAAGTACTATTGAAGAATGGTTTCGTCTATTCCTAAATATTGTTACCAACGCGCCAATGTTGGAACAGTTAAAGCAGAACCTGGAAATGGTGGTGCAGGAGACCACAAGTCCAAAGAGTCAAATAACAAAACACAAAAATACATACGGAGAGTGAAAAGAAATAAGAGAAGGAATAGGAAATAATTCTGGGTGAACACTCAAGTTGCAGGATTCCAAATTAAGGACACAATGCTTGACCTGGGGTCAGATGTCAATATATTGCTGAGGAAGACATGGGAAGCATTGGGAAGACCAAGGTTGACATATTCACCAATTCAACTCCGTATGGAAAACCAGTACTGGATTGTGCCCATAGGCAGAATGGAGGAGGTTGAAGTCGATGTTGTGGGGGTAAAGACATACACGGACTTCTAGGTGATAGACATTATGGGGCATAAAGATCCCTATCTAGCATTATTGGGGATCAACTGGGCTTTTGAAAACTATGCAGTAATAGATTTAAAGAAGTAAATTATGACCTTTGAGGACAGGGAGGTCAGGGTCACCCAGCCAGTCGACCCGTATCAAGGTCCCTGATACATAGAGTCCGTTGACAATAGAGAAGATGCTCAACTTCTTGATCATCTCTATCAGATGAATGCGGGAAAAGGGGATATTATATCAAGTCGACAGAGGGGGGATCTGTGAGTTGGAGAAGTATTCAAAGCTCAGACTTAGGCTCAGAGATATCCTGGTATGATTGGCAGCAAGGGGGGTATGAGACCAATACAAGAAGATGCGCCAACATCGGAAGAATCAATTGGATCGAGACTAAGGTAAGAGATTATCCAACTTTGTCAAATATGAACGTTGTAAATAATTTTATTTCCAAAATAGAAGATAAGGTACTAGTGGACCATAGGGTCGCACTCATGGATATGGCTTTACAATCCACATCATCTAGGTGGTGGAGTAACCACCGCAACTCACTGTCACGATGGGAAAAAGTTGTTGCAGCATTGAAAGCTAGGTTCAAGGAATAAGGACCACATTTCAGTGGAAAATACCAAGGGGAATCAAACCCGATAAAAAATTTGCAATATTGTGAGATCAATGGGAAAATGTAGGATACCCAGAAGAGCTATGGGTACACAAGTTTATACATTCAATGGATTTGATTCCACAGGCTTGGTAGCTAACTGAAGAGAGGAAAAGAGGAACCAATACTTGGCAAGCAGTTGTGGAGAAATTTACACAATAATTCTTGTTTGAAGGAAAAACAGAACCAGTCACCCAAGCATTGCAGGACATTAAAAGGTATTGTTCTTCTCGGAGATTCATGAGAAGGATGAGCAATTTCTCCCAAACCAAAGAATTAGATAGTCAGTAGCATGTAAGAAGATAAACAACGAAATGGATGATGATGATCTAGAAGGTCTTAGAAATCTGTATTTCGAGGAAAAGGAGGGGGAGCGGGATATTAAAGAAGACCCAACAATAGAAGGAATTCATCTTCTACCACTAAAGACTAAGAAAATGAATATTGGAACAAAAGAAAATCCCAAACTTGCATCAATAGGTGATTATTGGGATGCCGAGATGACCAAGGAGATATTCAATCTACTACACGAATATGAAGACTTGTTCCCATCATCAGTAGCAGAGTTGAAAGGAGTAAAAGGGGACATGGGGGAGATGCGTATAATTCTGAAGCTCAGCGCAAGACCAATCAAGCACAGACCTTATCATCTGAATCCAAGAGTGAAAGAAAAAGTTAAGGCAGAGATTGACAAAATGCTAAAGGCAGGGTTGATATTCCCGGTGGAAGAAGCAGAATGGGTAAGTCCCATATTCATACAAAGCAAAAAATATAAGTCGGAAATCCGAATCTGTGTTGACTATAGGAGCTTGAATAATGCCTGTATACATGACCCATTCCCTACTCCATTCAGTGACGAATTTCTCGACAACGTTACGGGGAATGAGGCTTATTCCTTTATGGGTGGATTTTCAGGACACCATCAGGTAAGGATAGCCGAAGAAGATAAGAATAAGAAAACCTTCACCAACGAATGGGGTTCATTTTCATATCATGTAATGCCATTCGGCTTGAAAATGCACCAGCAGTATTTTCACGCATTGTGATAGCAACATTCCGTGAATACATCCACAAATTCCTGGAAGTCTATATGGATGATTGGACTATATACAGCCTGTTAAAATACCATGCCACGTTATTAAGGATAATGTTCGACAGGTGTAGGCAAATCTAGATTTCACTAAAACTAAAGAAGTGCATCTTTGCGGTGCCTTTTGGAACACTGCTAGGACATGTTGTATGCAAACAAGGAGTTTGTGTTGATCCAACAAAGGTAGCAGTTATTAACATGGAGGCACCAGAAACTATGAAGCAATTAAGGTCACTGCTAGGCCACATAGGATACTATAGGCGATTCATCCACAATTATGTGAAGATAAAAACCCCATTAGAGAAGCTGTTGCGTAAATCGGAGAAGTTCAGTTGGAAAGAGGATTGCACAACAACCCTGAATACCTTGAAGGACAGTTGGAAACTACGCCAATACTCGTTCACCCTGATTGGGACAAGCAATTTCATGTCCACATTGATGCTTCCATCATCGCACTTGGAGCAGTTCTGGCTCAACGAGGGGACACTTTAGTTGATCACCTAGTTTATTTTGCAAGTCATAAGTTATCAATGGTGTATTCCCTTCAAAAGTTTCGCCACTACCTAATAGGAGGTATGTTTAAGTTTTTTACAGACCATTCAGCTTTGAAGTACCTAGTTAACAAACCGGTATTAGAGGGAAGAATCTGTAGATGGCTCCTACTCTTTCAGGAGTTTACTTTTGAGGCGATAGTGAAACCTGGGAGACTAAATGTGGGGCCTGACCACCTGTCAAGGCTAGAAAATGGAGAAAATGGAGGGTCTCTGGACTATCAGTTGTCGGATGCTGATCTTTTTAGAGTAGAAGCCATCCCAGAATACTTAGAACATATAGAAACCTACCTGACAACAAGACAGTGCCCAAAGGAATATACAGTAGCCCAGAAAAGACATCTAGTAGTCTGAGTAGCAGAGTATCGTCTAATAGCAGGACACTTGTATAAGATGGGGCTAGACCAAATCCTATGAAGATGCGTCCTGGATCATGAGAGGGAAGGCGTACTATGGGAATGCCACTGTGGAGTTGCGGGAGGGCATGTTGGAGCAAAACCGATGGTAAGGAAAATACTGCAGGCAGGTTTATGGTGGCCGAAAGTGCACATGGACAGTAAGTAATTTGTAAAAAAATGTGATGTCTGTCAGAGGATGGGACGTCCATCACACAAAGATGAGCTCCCACTTCACCCAGTAAAGGCACTGCAACCATTTGAGAAATGATCAGCTGATTTTATAGGCCTGATTGCACCTGTCGCAAGGTACTCACAAGCTAGGTATATCATAACAACAATAGACTATTTGACAAGGTGGGCAAAGACGATGCCAATGAAGGATTGCACAGCCGAAACAACAGCTTGATTCATATTCGAAAATATCATCAACAGGTTTGGTTGCCCGAAAATTCTAACAAACGATCAAGGTACGCATTTCATCAATGCAACCATTAGATCTATGCTAGAAAAATTCATGGTACAACATCATAAAAGCAATCCTTACCATCCAAAATCTAATGGTACAGTAGAAGCATTCAATAAGATCCTGGAAAAGGGTTTAATGAAGATTTGAAACGCTGAATGAGACGACTGGGATGAACGTATACCAGCAACAATGTGGGTGTAAAAAAAAACTATCAAAAGACTAAAAAACCAGACCCCGTTCCAGCTGGTGTACAAGAGGGAAGCAATAGTACCGGCTGAGTTTTCCATATTGAGCCTCCTAATTGCAACATCGCTCCAATTTTCAGAAGAAGACTCGCTGAAAGAGCGATTGCAAGAACTACAAAAGCTGGAAGAAGACAGGTTTCTAGCAAAATTCCACCAAACTGTCCAGAAAGGGAGACAAAAATCTTGGCATGACCACCATATCAAGCGCAAAACGTTCATGGTTGGCGGAAAAGTTTTACTTTATGACAACAAGTTCAGAAGTTCCCAGGTGAACTGCAGATGCATTGGCTGGGATCATACCACGTGATAGAAATCATAGATTTAGGACCAGTTCGGTTAGTACAACTGGACGGCCATATACTACTAGGATGGGTGAATGGTGGACGCCTAAAGCCCTATCATGAGTAAGCTCTACACTTCAATTTTCAATAACTTTGCAACCGAGAGGAGTCAGTAGGGTAGATTATATTAGATAGATTCAATAAATCTCTCGCACATGAGAAGAGCTTAGATCGAAATCCCAATAAAGAAATTTTAAAGCACAGAAAAAACTCAGAGTTACGATGCGGAGAATGCAACGCAACCGATTGTGGTCGGGGGGAGGGTAGTGTCCAACTTTTCATCCATGTCAAATAACAAGTGTGTCGAATATCATTCCATCATCATGACTCATAGTACACATGTCAGTCCGTAGGATTATCGAGATTTGAGAATTAATTGCCATAATTAGCATCGTCCATACCGCAATAAATTTTCCATAATAGGCCATAATCATTACCCATCACGTCTGCCTAACTCCCAAAGTCACAGTCAGCTTTGTCAGAACCCACCTCATCTTGGTAACTAATCACACGATTATAGCCGCGAGGGAAAGCATGGAAAATTAATTAGTTATGGGGTCTTATCAACCTCATGCATGTTGATTACTTACATGAATTGCATTAAAGAAAGCATGAGAATGCATAAGAAATTTGAGTTAGAACCAAAAACAAAAAAAGTAGCAAGAGAAACATCATCAGAAAAAGTTTAGAGGGGGTATACAGAGGAAGGAATTTATAAGTAAAGAAAGGAGTAGCTCTGCAAGTGTACTAGAGGAGAAAAAATGACCAAGGTAGCACCAACAGCCATTGAGCAGGAGCTCGATCAAAGAATCCAGAAGATGGTGTCGCTGGTGGGAAAATATGATAGCGCGTCATTGATCGATACTGACTTGACGAATTATTTCCAATTCCCAGCAATGAAGAAACAAGTCTACATGGAAAATTATGCCACTGAAGTAGGACAAGAAGCAGCAAGAGTACTCCCTAAGTTCAGAGGTGTCCAGCAATCAACCATACTGAACCTTAGAAATATTCTAGTATTCGGCACCATAGGGGCTACGATGCAGTGCACAAAGTTCCTGCTGAGTAGAATCCACAATGGGTCGTTGTGGCTAGGAAGAGAAATACCAATTCATGTGGAAGATATTCACAGGTTAATAGGGCTATCTCAAGAAGGTAGAGACGTCTCCATGACATTCCAAAATGTGTCGAAGAGAGCGAAGAAGGCAGGAGATAGCGACTATTACAGGAAGTATGACACCAAGAGAGGAGGAAAAGGGGCCAAGATAGATCTGATCTACAAGCCAATGATAAGGTTTTCCTGCTATTTGATTGCAAGAAAAACTATCAGACATTATACAAAAGGGGAGTGTACGCTGGATACCATCTCAGTTGCGGAGCATTGTATCCAGGGGGCACAACTGAATTGATGTTCACTTTTACTTAATGAGTTATTTGAAGCTTGTGAGGATAACTACAAGAGAGCCACTGGGTTCATCTATGGTTATCTTATCATGGTGTTGGCGATGTGGAAATGGACATTCCCCGGAATCATACAGCCTATGGAAATTGCAACAGGTCAACCATTAGCAATGAATTTCACACCCTGGAAGGCGTCAGGGGACCCCAGCACTAAGGAGGTGAACGAAGAAGCATTCAAGTTCTGGTACAGCTAGATGGTTGATGTGGCAATTACATAGCAAATAATCCCAAAGAGCTTGCTGGAAAATTACTCTGTGAAAATATGGTTTGGAGTCAGCCACAGGAAAACCTACATCATACCAACATGTGTGCCGGAATTGACCTTCAAAATTAAACCGTTGACGTTTCAAATCGATGAAAGAAATTTTCACACTGAAGTATGTTCCTGGCCAAGGGTAGGCATGGAGGTTAGAAGTGGAGTCTATTTCTATTCATTTGATGGCATGCTGCTGGATTCATTTCCAGGGGAAACACCAGAGGAAGCAATGACCAGAATCTCATGACTGCAACTGACACCCATCATCGAGGAGCTGAACACAAAGGTACAAAGCTTTAACCGGGTAGTTCAAACTATAGCAAGTGATTCTTCATTTTTTCCCACGTTTATAGAATTTCTGGCATCCAATTCTGCCTCCTTTTCCATCATAGTCCCCATACTCACAACCATACCACTTAGTTTGTTTAATTCACCACCAGCAACAACCACAGTTCCTTTCAAAAAGAGTAAAGCCTCAAAGCCACCCGTAGCTACACCAAAGGCCAAGAAGGTAAAAATTAGATATCATTTTTGGGATTCAACTGCGTTAATTTAGTCATTCATCTATGACCATTTCCATGAGAGGTCGTTGATCTCACGGGGGAAGATCAAACGCAACCAATGGACACGAGGGCCCCAATCCAGGAAGAGCCAGTGAAAGAACCCCAAGTAACTTAGGAGCTACCACTACTCAATCCCTATTCCTTTTTAAATATCCATATATCTCCACCTTGCACTCACCACTCATCGGCCCACACATCATTCACCTCTAAAGATCATTCAACCTGAACTCCCTCCACCTCTGCCACCATATCCAACCTAGTCATAGAAAAAAGTAAAACAAAAGGAGACAACAAGGCAGAAGTTAAACAGGTCACTTTTCAAGACCTTTTAAGGAGAGGGGGATCCTTTACTGCAGATACAACACCCCTGCCTAAAGAGCTGAGCCTGTTTCAGCAAGAAAACATGATACTTCACCAGATGCAGCCCACTCCAAGCATGGGTAATCCTATCAATCCGTTGTCGCAACCAACACCGCCGCAATCACCACAGGAGCACTCAGTCAAGTCCATTGTGAGCGGTCAACCACTCCAAGAGAGACCGCCAAATCAAGAGACGTCTGGGGCTGAGAGCATGTAGACCTGGGGAACGCTGTAGTTGTACAGTTTTATTCAGTGGGCAGCATAGCAGGCTGAAGGACTTCACACAGAACTCCTATAGAAGTTTGAGTAGCAACAGGTACAGATCATCGCGCTTACTGAAGAGCGTGAACAACTCAAGATATAGAAAGACAACTTGCAGAGCCAAATGGACATGGTGATAATTTTTCGGGGATCTTTGACCGACAGAAATGGCTCACAGCAATCAAATACTAGACGACATATTAGCTAGTGACATAGTCGGCCAATCCATGCACGTCCGGGTGGCATGTTCGAACCTCAGCCGAAAAAATAGGGAACTGAAAGCAGCACTAGCGACCAGGCCCGCGCTACCAGATCCAGCTGTTGTCTACATAGAGAAGATCTCAGAGAAATAGAACCAAGTGACCGAGATGCAAGAAACTCTAAGCACCACGACGAAAGAAGCATCTGACCTTCTGAAAAATTTACATGAGTGTTCAACCTCGCTGACTTTGAAATCACAGCCATATTTAGCACAACTGAAACAAGTGTCGAAGGAAATTCAAGAAGCCACAGACCCCGATGGACTTGACCAATTGTACAACCAAGCGGAAGAGCTGGAGGTCAAGATACAACAGATTGAGGAACATTCAGCAACAACCAAACATGTCATCCGGGAGCTAAGGAAACCTGTCAAGCTTACTGCCCAAACAATGCAGAAAATGGCTGCTGAGGCCAACACTATGATTAAGGACGTCTTTGGTAAGCTGTCGACCATCTCGGGGAAAAAAGAAGCAGAACAAGTTACTGCAGAAATAGACCTGCACATGTAGGAATGGAAACAGGCCATTGCTGGCTTCAAGGAACTCAAATCATTAGCGCTGGCAAAGGTCCCCGAGTTGGGGCCCTTGTTTGGACAAGGAGAGGAAAAGGAGAATACATGACTAGCCACGAAGGCAAGCAGACCGATGGAGACTGAGGCAACATAAAAAAATTGACTCGAGACGAGTCAATAGGATGTACTCGTGGCCTGTTGGGGCGCTTCTTTTGAAATAAAATGGTCTTTGAGTTGCAGATAACAGGTGGCAGAGCACAACTAAGGTAGAAAGAGAGATGTCACAGTTGCGAAGAGTTGAAGAGCAGGTGGTGCGACTGTTGCGGAAAAAGGCATAGATGGCAGAAGGAAGTGATAAAGAACAAGCAGTTGAACTCCCAGTGAGCAGGGAGATACATCAAACAACAGAGTGGAAAGGTAGGTAGAACTGACAGTCGCGTTGGAAAAGGAACAAATAGGCATCTGGCCAGCAGAGGCAGGAGGTTGGAACAGTAGGGATCAGAGGAAGGGAGCCGTAGGAGAGCTCTGGTCATTCTGTTCTCTCTTTGTTCATTATGTTCTAATCATATGTGATACTATTGTAATCAGTTCTGCCAGGATCTCTTTGAGGAGAAATGTAACCGTCTCTTGTTGTTAATGCAATATATCATGATCTAGGTTTGATATCTGAGTTCTATAATTTGTTTCTAGTTCAGTTGAATGTGTGGGTTGCTTTAAATTTTGATTTTTCTGTCCTGAATACGTTCATGAGTATTATCATTTATAGAGTATTTACACTCATTCAGAGCATGCATTTCTATCTATTTTATTCTGTATGTTATGCTTGATCGATACCTGAACTGATCCTAAATTAAGTAAGGTCATGACACGCTTTGGGTGAGACTCTCTACTCTTCGGAGTAGAGTGAAAATGCTGGCGTTGTGCTAGAATACTGCGGAAAACCTTGTTGGCCTCCATTCTGAACCTGGGTCTTGCCCAAGAGACCTTCTTCCTCGCCAACATCAATATTTTATTCATTAAGTACTTTTTAGTGGAATGTTTTGTATGCACAAATACTTCATATCCTGCAACATAGTGTATGAATTTATTAATGGAAAAAATCACGTCTAAAAAATATTTTTCTGTTACTATGTAATTTAATTCAGTAGGTGACAAGTTTTTACTAATGAAGTAAATAGCATAGGATTGATGGTTTTCTTCTTGTCCTAAAATTACGCTAATAGATGTATTAGAGGAATCAGAGGAAATATGAAATGGAAGGAACTAGTTCGGACCTTGCATAATTGGTGCTTGTACCAACTTTTCCTTCAGTGCCTCAAAAGCTTGTTGGCAAGTCGTAGTCCAAGAGAACTCGCTATCTTTAGATGACAATAAAAAATGCGGGGTAGCTATCCTAGAGAAATGATATGAATCTACGGTAATAGCTCGCATGTCCCATGAGTCCTCTCACTTCCCTGTGTGTTTTAGGTGCAGAAAGACGTATGATAACCTCTATTTTGGCTGGGTCTACCTAGATACCTTTGTCAGAGATAAGATGGAAAATAACTACTCCTGCTTTTCACATTAATCTACATTTTTTATGACTAAAAGGAGGGTGAGATTCTTGGCAACGAAAAATCACTTTGTCAAGATTTTTTAGGGCTTCCTGAAATGAATCACCAAATACCGAAAGATCATCCACGTAGATTTCCACACATTCGAGGTTGGAAAAGATAGCCAAAAATTCCCTTTGAAAGGTAGTTGGAGCATTTCATATCCCAAAGGGAAGCACTCGGTAGGAAAATGTTCCCCATGGGCATGTGAAAGTGGTCTTATCTTGATCCTTGGGTGCGATCTGTATTTGTTTTAAAGCCATCAAAAAATGAGAAGGAATTTTTACCAGCAAGGGTATCAAGCAAATGATTGATGAAAGGAAGGGGAAAGTAGTCCTTGAGAGTGGATTTGTTCAGTTCTCTTTCATCAATGCAAATCATAAATCTCCCATATTTCTTTGGGACCATCACAACGAAGAGATCCACTAGCTATCAGATATAGGATAAATGAAATCAGCGTCTAATAGTTTTTGTAATTATTCTCTCACAATTTCTCTTAGCATGGGGTTCATGTTCCTTTGGGGTTGTCGAATAGGTTGGGCCCCATCCTGAATATAAATATGTTGAGTATATGTTTCAGGAGGGATTCCTTTCATGTCCTCATAGCCCCATGTAAAGGCATCAAGATGTTTACGCAACAAACTCACAAGCTACTCTTGTTGGGATGAATCCAAGTCTGAGCTGATATGCAAAGATTTTCCTGGACTAATCTCAACAAGAGTGGTTTCGGGTTCGAGAGTAAAAGGTGGCTTTGCCAGAGTATGTGGTGAGGAGGGTTGAGAATTGTAACTCTCTTGAAAATCCAAACTAAATATTTGATGAAGTGAGTCAAAATTTGGCATTGTATCTAGATTGTTCAAGAAATCTCATATCTCACCCTCCTGAATAGACTCGATATGATGATGTATCAAAGAAATAGACTGAGTCTCCTCATCACTACTATAATATAGCCATGAGGTGTCTCTAAGCTCCTAGATAGATCTAGCAGGTGGATATAAGGTGAATTTATTCCTAGAATCTCCATGGGAAATATACATAACACTAGAGTGACCCAATATAAGCATGGGTTGTAAAAAACCATGGTCATCCTAAGATCAAGGGATGTCCTCCAACAAGATTCTTTGGCTGAAGCACAATGAAATCTGGGGGTATTTCCAAGAGTCAAATTAAACAACCGCATCATCCAATACACCTTCCAGCTTGATTTTGGATCTATCTGCAAGTTCAAGCATTGTGGGGGTAGGGTGAGTATGGACCAACCCAAGTTGATCCATGGTTTGCTTATTCCTAACATTGATGGCTACTCCTAGGTCTATCAACGCATTGGAGACAAGGAAATCACCTATATGAACATAAACAACTAGGTTTCCAGGGTTGGTATGTTTTTCCATTTGCACACACCCTGTCATTAAATTGGTTGCTCTCCCAATGAACTGAATGGTTTGAGGTTCTACTCTTTTCCTTCCCGGATTCTTAAGATAGAGTTCCCTAATGATTTTTATATAGATGGGGATCTCTTCGATAGCCTAAAGAAAAGGTACCTTTACAAAAATATTCCTAAGCTCGAAAGCCAGACTAGACTCGTGAGTAGGGTCACTCTTCTCCATAGCTAGCCTCTATGGGTAGGGAGGTCAGTTTGAAGAAGATGTAAAAATCTCCAAAGGTGTGGGGATCGGTTGAATAGAGACTTCTCCTTTCAAATGATTAGGGGTTTCCTCCTCACCTTTCTCCTCGATAATCACCATAGTTTTTTTTTGTTTTTCTAAGTTTACTACCCTCCCTGATGTCAATTGAAGGTCATTGACCCCAACCGGTATGGCATGATAAATGGAGGGGGGAAGCAGTTTCATAGATTGAATGATCTGAACCGCTTTGTTATTGGGGTTTGGTACCAGTTGAGCATGAAGTTTGGGTGGTCGAAAATGTGGAGGAAAAGGTAATGGTGACATAGGTTGACTCTATGGAGGTAAGGTTGGAAATTATGGTTGTGAAGTTGGATAAGGTGCATATGTAGGAGGATATGATTGTATGGGTGCAGGATAGGAATAATGAAAAAGGGTTGATCCCATCCATCCTTGTTGCCAAGGTTAAGGAGATTGACCATATGAAAAGTGATTTCCATGTTGCCACGGTTGAGAGTGATTTGTATTATGATAAGAATATGGTGGTGCATTATAACCGAAATGATGTGGTGCTTGTTCAGGTACCATACCTTCACCTACCCGAGGCCAAGTTTTTCACGCTGCCATAGCATGTAGTGGCTCAAATTCGGACCGCTCTCCTTCAAATACTGCTTTCAGTCCAGGTATAGAAGGGCACTCCTCGGTAATATGTTTTCCTGCATAAATCACACACTTATTAGCACCTTTAACATCAACAGGACATTCTCTTAAAATATGCTTTTTCCTACACTTTGGAAAATAAATAGAGAATTAATCTTGTTCTTCTACAAGATTTTGTTGAAATTTCAAAGAGTCTATGTGTTTTCTAACACTATTCATTATTTCAATTTTCATATTGTCCATTTTATTCTCCAAACCGTTAACATAGCATCCGTAGATCCAAGTTTATTATTTTTACTTCGAACTCCTCTACCAAATCTAGATTGGTTCCGTGAGAGCTTCCTACACAAGTCACAAATCTGATCAAAAGGTTTTTGACCAATATCCCCTTGTTCTAACCGTGTTCAAATTCTTTGTAGCATCATCAGTAAGCCCACATAAGAACAATTTTCTAACACTACTTAGATCAAATTTGTGTTTTGAAATTTGGAGGATGTATAGAAATATTTCTAGATAATCTTCCAAGGTCTCATCATCACTTTGTACGATGGTGAAGATCTCATCCTGCATTTATCTAGTTTTACAATAATCCTAATATTTGAACAAAAAATTCTCTTCATATGCTCCCAAGAGGCCATATTATTCCCTCACAACCCCATGAACCAGCGCAAGGTTGAATCTTTCAGAGTTGTAGGAAATAACTTTAACTTCTGGGCATATGTGGAGTAATCATAGCTTATACATAATATATCAAATTCGAATAAGAAAGAATATGGGTTCTCATTTACCTTACCGTGGAAATGAGGAAGAGTTGATGGTGGAATATTCTTCATTTTTACAACTATGTCTAGATCCACGATTGGAAATCCAAAGGTGGATTGCTAATGGTTTTATATTTTTGTACCTCCAATTAAACCATTCCCCACGATATGAGAATGTTGACTATGGTTCAAATCAACATGGACTCTAATGGTTCCCTTCTCTCCCTTTGTTGGTTATGTCACACCCGAATTGTTGTTTCCAGAGTCCAAGTGGATAGTTCCTACGTCATGGGTCTGTGTTTGTTTGGAATTTTTTCCTAAAAGAGAATGCGCAATATGAGAAAGAATTTCAGATTTATCAATTTTTCCTCTGCCCTTATTGGGCTTCGTACCCCTACCCTTTTTAGGCATTCATCTTAAAATAATCAAACCAAAAATGAAAAAACTTAAAAGTACATGAAAAATATTAAAAAAATTCTGCAAATAAAAGTTCAACCAAAAAAAGAATCCTTCAAGAAATAGAAGCACACTGCAGAAAAAATAATAGAAGACTTACCCCTATTGCGAAAAAAAAATTCTTACTAATATTAAACGCCTCCCCGAAAATGGTGCCAAAAATGTTGGGTGTAGGATTTGCAGTTCAAAGAAATCCTTCAACACTTAATTGTCAACCCGGGGAAACATAAGCTTAGAGGCATAGCATAGGTAATTCCAAGAAATGATATGAACCTTCTTTACATCTATTCCTACTTCCTCATTTATAGTTTGCAGAATCAGAAGAAAAGATCACACGACAATCAATACCAAGAGAATTTTGGTGCTGGAATGAAAAAGAAAGTACTTTGCAGAAATTCAAATTAAAAGAACTATCAAATCATCATGAAAAAACCTAATCAATAAAATAAATATTTGAGATTACATTAAGTTTTGTTCATAAGACAGAGGAATAATTAAAATTTTTGGGATGTCTTCCTTCCTCAGAGATTCTCCTTCCTGCACTGAACTATTGTTCATGCGCTAAACTATTATTCCTGCACTGTAACAACATTCTTGTACTGGAACATTGTTCCTGCACTGAAACTAAGTTCCTGCACTGGAAGTATATATTGTACCTGCATTGAAGATTTTATCCTTTATACAGGAGCTCTGAGTCCTTGTACCAAAGCACTATGTTCCTGTACTAGGATATCGATTCCTGTACCAAAACAGAGGTTCCTGTACCAGAAGACTAGCGTTCCTGTACTCAGTTTCCAAATTACTTGTAGAAAATGAAAAGCGTGCTAATCTTAAAGGGATAAATTGCAAGGTGAAATAGAACTGGAAAATAAGATTTCACAAGAAAAAATATTCTTTTAACTAACCAGATATTAAGAGATGAAAGGCGGTTTAAAAGTCGCAGGAAATTCTTGCTTAAAATAGGAAAATTATTTCATGTAAAAATAGAAATTATCTGATCCAAATACCAGTAGGCTCCTTCCTAAGATGAATGTTTTTTATGTAAATTAGATCTGCACTTTATTATGAATAAACGTTTTAACTCAAAAGTCCCTTTAATGATTTTAGTGATAAGTTAAGTCTATTCCATAAGGGAAATAAGTGCAAGCACAAATCTATATAATGAAAAAATGTTTCATTAAAAGCTCGTCAATATAATTTAACCCTTAAACGAACTTTAAATACTGAGAATAATTTTGCTCAGAAAGAAAACACTAGTTGCAGAAGGGAACAAATGAATTGTAGGAAATAGAGAAAACTTGCAGAAATGGAAACACACTGGTGCAATAAGCTAAACACACTCCTCTTTCAGAAATAAAATGTAACACACATAAAAGGAAATAATGGAAAATAGAAAATAATCATAACCAAGCCCACATGCTTTGGATCCGAATCACACAACTTGTAAAGAAGTTAAAGTCTGTTAACTATGAAAGAACCTCACATAACCTGTTTCAAACCTTGCATAAAAGTAATTTTAACACACATCATGATAAAGGGGGAACGGTTTGGGTTGGTTGGGCCCTAGCCAACTAGATCGTTACCCTACTACAATATCTGGAACTTCAGGTACTCAAGTAATACATCACAAATATATCAAGTTAGAAAAATGCATAACTCGCGCAAACCTTTGTATTAAACCTCAAAATAGAAAATATACATCATGGATACTAGATCCAGCCCCATAAAATGGTGACACCAAATGGTCACAGTCTATTTCAAAATTTCTTAAAGCATCACTACCTAATATCTACTAGTAAACCCTCTTAAATACACATTCTCGGTTCATGGACGCAAAATAAAATACAAAAAAAGTTTATGTTAAGCCTTTCGGCTGTTGACAGAAGACTAAACAAGGGTTCACAACCGAAGTCCTAATCTTCACATCCCGCCTGTTCCTCTACATTCTGAGCCCAACAAGGATAATTGATCTTCTATCAAGAGATCCGCCCAATTTGTTGAACCATCTCAACCGTATGCAGTAAACCAAGCTAAAGTCAACAACTGCCTCAAAAGTGCAGGAACGTCGGCCGATACAAGAATCATTCCTACACCAACCATCTCCCACATTGATTAATACTTTTGCCTTATCAAATTACCTTAGGAAAGAGAACATATTAGTTGCAAAGGAAAATAATATATAAAACCTATTAAATTAATGATTAAGTTGATATATAACCCTTGATACGAAAAACATGGAAGGAGTGCAACAATGAGTACAAGTTTGGAAGGAGTACAGCAATAAATAGGCTTCATGGTTAAAACAGAGGCTTAGGTAGTGTGTTTTAGGTAAGATAGAGGTTAAAAAGTAGGAAAATTATTCCAACCAATACCCCTCTCTTTTAAATTATTACGTGCCTTATGAAAACAATGAAAGTTTCTAGATGGAATTACTCGAGAGTGAAGTAATAAAAATCGCTAGCAATCCACAACCAATCTCTCCATCACTAACACCATCACTGCCACTACCATTTGAACTACCCTTCATCAATCTTACTTCCCATAATCGCTACACCCACTGAACTATGCTAGATAACTTAACTACGTAACGCTCTTACACAAGGTCCGTTCAACTGCATTGTTCAACTCTGCTATGGAATTATTGATTGTGAGATTGCTAAGGCATTATTACGTGCCTTATGAAAACAATGAAAGTTTATAGATGGAATTCCTCAAGAGTGAAGTAATAAAAAGAGAAAATCATATAATTGCAGGTTACTTGAATTTCACTCTGGCTCACATAATTTCTACTTTAGAATTGGTATTTCTACTTTAGAATTCGTGCACTAGAAAGAAGGAAAACAAGATGCTATGTTTTCTTTGTTGACCCGCCGAATGTTTACGGAGTAAGGGAGATGTTTACAGGTGGTGGCATAAATGTGAAATTTGAATACCAAATTTATGACTTTGTATAGTCGACAATTTTTCGAATCTACTGCGTGTTGGAGGACAAAGCTTCTCCCAGATATTTTTTCACTGAGCTTTTCTTCGAAAGCCCCATTTCACACCGTCGAGTGTCCAACGAAAGACCCCTTTATTTTTTTCAGAGATACCATTCTCCATTTTCAGGAACTTGCCTGCCATTTTTAGAGAGGAAACCACACGTGGATTCTTGTGGCAATTTCCATCTACAATCGGAGCTGTCATTTTCAGAGAGGAAACCACGTGTGGATTTTTGCCTCAATTTCCATCTACAACCGGAGCTGCCATTTTTAGAGAGGAAACCGCGAGTGGATTCTTGCCGCAATTTTCATCTACAATCGAATTTGTCATTTTCATAGAGGAAACCACACATTAATTCTTGCCGCAATTTCCATCTACAATCGAAGCTGTAGTTTTCAAAGAGGAAACCGATCGTGGATTCTTGCTACAATTTCCATCTACAATCGGAGCTTCCATTTTCAAAGAGGAAACCACACATGGATTATTGCCACAATTTCCATCTTCAATTTACCGTGCGTAGAATTTCAGACCTTTTGTTGCGGATCCCGCTCCCTAGAAGCCCCATTTCATTCTGTCGAGCTTTTCCTATTGTTTTCAGAAATTCGTAGAGTGCATTTCTATTCTGTCGTGTGAGACAAAGAAAATTCTCTTTGAATTTGGCGGAGTAGGCTCAATCTTCGACAAGGTTACCATTTTGTAGAGAGGGTTACTGTTTCCAAAGGTAAATTTACTATTTTTTACAAATTCTCTGCATTTTCTACAAATTGTTAGCATTATTTTTTCTCATGCTAACAAAATTGTGAGATTTTTTTCAGGGTTTCTAACAATTTGGGCTACTTAGAGCATGCAGAGCAGAGGTATCCAGTGAGAAGAGGAAATTTCCTACCAAATTTCATTACACTCCCATTTTTTGTTGCCATTTATTTCGTTAAAAAATTTTCAGTGAGTTGCCACAATAGTCACAACCAAGTTGTCGTAACAGTGACAAGCGAGTTGCCATAATGGTGACTAGCGAGTTGTCGCAACGACACTTATCTGGGTATTCGTTGCGGCAACTCAATGGTCACCATTGTGGCAACTCGTTTGTCACCGTTTTTTGTAATTTGTTGGAAAATTTTGTTTGTAATTTTATTATTAAACACAAAATTACAACACAACAAATTGAATTCGAAATCATATCATGGTATTTTTTTTTATGTTAATTGAGCCATGTAAATGTTTGAAAAAACACACTTACATCATTGCAACGTTGCCCCCCATATTGGGAAACACACCTTGCCTCAATTATTATTAGTTTTTAATTAAATTTATAATTACAATAACGTAGTAGTCATAACTTTATCAAATGAGGTGTCACCACAGGGGCTTCACTTAATGAACCTCTAACATATCACGTTCGTTCATAGAATATTAAACAATACCCTTAATTTGAGTACATATAGGAAAATACCTCTAAAAATCACATTATTTAACCCCCTAATAATATAAACCCAATAGCCCTCCAATTTAAAATGCCCCTACTTTCACTATATATTGTAGGTATCCATTTTTTCAGTAACATTTTTTATACCCCTTTATATTTTTTCATTAAATTTGAGCTCCATTTTTTATACCTTCCAATATAAAAAGCCTTTACCCCCTATATATCCCCCAATATATTATGTCATTTTTTCCTCATTGTATATCCCCCAATATGAACCCATGTGCTATGGTATTTCTCTCATAGTGAAACCCCTGTGGGTGTCACAAGCTCCAAACTAAACAAGACGACATGCCCATGTGGACTACATCATGCAATAAATACGGTTTTAGATGGTGTTTAGAATGGGATATTTTGTTGCATATTCCTTCCATTTGATTCTTAGATGGTATTATTTGACCATTAGTTCCATCACATGAACCATCATGCCTCAAAAAGTGGTATATGTTTAAATGGTTCATTCATCAAGCAAAAAATTATGCATAGAGGAATAAAGAATGGTGGGATTCATGAATTCTTTGGTATTGCTTCCCAATTTGTTTCATCTAGCTTAGTTTAAATTTATTGTGCATTTATTATTTTTCATTGTCTTTTCATTTAATTTGGCTCAACATCAAACTTGGGTGGGAAAATCCAAACTACCATTAGGGAAATTCATGTGTCAATCTAGGAGGCATTACAAAAATTTTGAGGTCTAAAATGGGCCTCCTAAGAAAAAATGTACAACCAAAATAAACTTATAAGAACCAAAAGGATTCAACATGATGATGTCAACCATGGGGGACAATTCACCATTTTTGGGGTAAAAAGTAAAAATATTAAAAAATAATAAAACTTTTTTTTCAACTTGTATTTCAACTTATCTCCCTAAGGTTTAACTCAAATTTAGATCAGGAGTACTTTTTGGATGCAAAATTTAGTTCTTCATCCAAGGAGTACTCATATTGCATACTTTCGATGGACCCCGCTACATGAAAAATGAGAAATACATGAAAAAATGTTACTACAATCACATTTTTCTTGCATTTCTCAATTTTCTTGTAGTAGGGTCCATAGAAAGTAGAAACATGGGTACTCCTTGTATGAAAAATGAAATTCTGCATCCAACGAGTGTTCCCACTCGAAATTTGAGTAAACCGATAGGGAGATAAGTTGAAAATACAAGTTGAAATGTGGAAATCTAGCAATGAACTATGATCCCAAAAAATGAAAGCTCAAACAAGTGACCAAAAAATCTCCCAATGATCCCCTACAGTAGAATATCCCTCATTGCATCATCTATGCTTGTGATGCCATGAATGCGACAACTAATTAAAACTATTATTTCTATACTTATATCAAGGAATACATTTCCCATACAAAAAAATTGGTTAGGTATAAAATGAGTAATTTCTCCACTCAACATGTTGAAGTAGAATTGGGGAACTTGATTTTGAACATCAGGTTCACTCAATCCAAGGTTATGAAAATTTTCAATCTCACAAAGTTTTTTTGCGAACAAGTTGTTCATAGCATATATGGAGGAAATGGATCATCAATAATGAGAAATTCTTCATAAAATATTTCTAATGGATAAAAATTTTGAAATAGTTTGTATAGCAGTTTGTAACATTAATATTTGAGTGAAAACCCCAAAGGATATTAAGCATAACTCAATGTAAAAAAAAATACTTCCTCATTTGTCTAAAGATACCCCCCAACCCCATCTTCAATGACGAAAATATTAAGGAATATAAGGATTCCCAACAATGGTAAAAATAAGAACATGTCTACTTGTGTTGGCAATAAATGTTTTCATTTGGCCAATTTTATAGAGGGTAATTATTGTTCCCCCTTTTGTTATGTCAATTATATTTTATGTTTCTTTATAATATATATACACAATATTACTAATAAGGTTGTTGATGTAAAGGACACTACCCAATAATCATGCAAGATAAACATTGTTTTTTTACTCTTTGTGGTCTTTGTTTCCTTCAAGGAAGGTCACACTTCATATTCACTATATTCTACTTTACCAATATAAATATCATCAAGCTTATAATGAAAAAATGAGGTGGTTATTTTTTTTACGTTTGGTTTATTGATAAATTGATAGTGGTGTCGTTATATTGTTCATTGTTACAATGAATATTATCTTAATGTGTGTGGGTAACAGGGAGACTCACTGTTACAATGGCTGAAACTCATTGTTACAGTGGGGGAAACTCCCTGTTACAGTGGAAAAAACTCCCTATAACATTGAGATGCTTCCACTGTAATAGGGAGTTGTCGCCACTATAATAGTGAGCTTCAACCACTGTAACAATGTGTTGCAACCACTGTAACAGGGAGTTTCCGCCACTGTAACAGTGAGTTGTTGCAACCTAGTTTGAACAAAATCTAACAATATTTCATTAATTTTTTTTTCATTTAATTATTTTCTCATTTTGCAAATGGTGAAAAAGTGGAGATTGATCATTGAGGTTTGGTTCCATCCAAACCAAGGTCAATCATAGACTATATTTGTTCTTAAAAATGAAGCACTAAGCCAAGTCTATCAAAACAGTAGAGAAATTCCTGGGACAACCACCAACAATGAAGCCTACTATCATGCCCTAGTTGATGGGCTACGAGCAACAAGGAATTATGGTGAAAGTGACATTGTCACTTACACCAATTCATAATTAATAACCAATCAAATGATTGGAATTTACCAAGTTAGAAAACATAATTTGAAACCCCTCCACAAACAAGAAAAAAAACATTTCTTCACGATTTCAACGCTTTAATATAACTTATCCATCAAATGTCCAAAGGGTTGCTAATGATATACTCATTGAAGTAGCATCCAATGGACGCGGATGTGTAAGATATGTGGAGGAGTCAGCATGTGCTCCAACAATTGTCATTGACAAACATCGATATGTGTGGCCTACTAATGAATGCATTGTTCTTGTGATTTCTATTGGGGTTATTGTGGTGGGAGTCCTATTATGGTGTTCTTATTTCTTGTGATAGATTATAGCATCATAAATAGCCATTATGCCCATCATTTTTATGTATTTATATGAGTTTTTTTTTTTATAGACACACTCACTTTATTTTTTGGTACCTCTTTTATATCTCAACACAACATGTATGTAAGGAATGTATTTTTCATTCAACGCTATTACTGGAATTAAATTGTGATTACGATTTATATGTGTCATTTTGATTATAGTTCAATTGTGTCTAACAATTCATTTGAGTTCAGTTGTGTCATTTTTATTATAGTTTAATTTTGTCTATATGTTGGAAATACTGAGAGGGGTGGGGGTGAATCAATATTTCCTTTTACAAATGTTATTTTACCAGTTAAGATCACTTTATACATAACCCAAAAATAAACAGCAAAATAAATATTTTTATTAACACATATGTTACAAAACGAGTCCTTAGAATACCTTTGATACTTCTTCACATTTCCAATCAAGGTTTCCAACAATTTACTTCTCCAGAGGTTATTCTATCATAAAATTTCCAACACCCATAATTCCATATATCCGAGGGTACAAGGGCTTATTTTTGGATAGGTTTGAAGTGTGCCGAGATGGCCCTAGTTATAGAGAGATATCACAGTCCAGAAATTCAGAGACACAGATCAAAATTTCAGAGGAATAATACAATCCAAAATTTAGTGACTTTTAAAATGTCTTGTTTTCAAGCCAGATAGAGGTCTCCTACAGGTCTCCTATAGAACATTGTACTCTCTTTCTGTCTCAGAATTTTATATTTTTTGAGTTGTGAATAATTATGCTCCGTGCTCCTATGTCTTTTTATTTTTTATTTTTTATATGCGGTTTGATATTGCATAAAATAAAACAACCCCTACTAAAGTATAACCATTGTGATATTACACCTAGAGCCTTTACTCTCTTTCTCTCTCAAACTTTTCTAGTTCACAATATGTGAATAATTCTAGGGGTATCATCTTTGAAAATGCAAGGGTTTGCACCTAGGGTTTTTCACTCATGATTTTCTACTTGAAAATGCACCATGGGATTTTCACCTAGGGTTTTAAACTTAGGGTTCTGATAGGGTTCAGAAGTTCATAACAACAACTTCAGACAAAGTCTCACAGTCACCATAGGCAGCTTCACATCTAGTCTAGGAATTTATACTTAGTTGGTAAGAATAAAAGGAGTTTCAAGGATGAAATTTACAAAACAACTTCTAGGAATATTCAATATTCATTCATTATCCACGAGTTGCACATGCAAATTTATACAAGTCTCTAATAAAATTCTATTGAGCTCTAATTCTTAAAGAAGCACCTAATATACCAAATTATGTGAGATACCCTTGGTTACAACCCAACCAAGATAGCTTATAGATCAATCACTATTATTTAATTTGTCCTTTACAAATGGTTATATGAAAAATGTAATTGTGATATATTGCATTTTTCTAAGTCATATATCCAACCTCATTTAAGGTACAAAATTTTATAAATGTCCAAACAAGCCATTCAATTTCTATGAATTTCTCCATTATCAACATCTTCAGCCACAAGATCAGGTGATTTGAATTGAAGCACATTTTGAAATGCATGACAGCAACAATAGCTAAGCCTGCAAAACAGTGAAAATAATATGAATAACCTGCAAATCAATGAAGTTAACTTGATAATCATGCAAAATTATAATATGCATTCAAGGATAACTAATAAATTGTAACAAATACCTCTTAAGGCAAGTAATTTAAGGAGTGAGTGTAATGGTGCATGGGCCCACAAAGTTGCATGTAAAAAAAATTTAAATTATTATGATGGAAAATTAGCGCCGCCCCAAATCAATTGCATTGGTTGGAGCAACTCGCCCTGCCATTCCAATGGTCACCATTGTGGAAAATGATGATTGCATGCAACAGGAATCTCTCCTGATCATGACAACAAGAAATTGTTGATGCCAAATTGTAGGAAACTCACCCTCACATTCCAATGGTCACTGTTGCGGCAACCTTTGACTACATACAATGGAAATATCTTGTGATCACGACAACAATGAACAGTTGGTGCCAAATGGTTGGAAGCTTGCCCTCCCATTCCATTGGTCACCTTTGAATTAACACCTAACTGCGCACAAGGGGAATCTCCCATGTTCATGATAATAATGAATGGTTGATGCCAAATGGCCGCCGCAATAGACGACACAACGTGATTACATTATTAATGGATTGATTATTACATGCTTACCCTCAGCTCTTCCATTGCTTTTTGTTATCCCACATTCAAACTATTGTACTTTCCAAACACTTCCATAGCCACTCTGAACTCTGAGTAAATATGGCAGGACCAAAAGTTCGTAGAGAACCCGTTGAAGAATTGCTACATGAATTTCCATGTGTTAGACCATTTTTTGAACAGGTCAGCTGGATGGAGTATATTTGCAAGTTGTAGAGGTATGACGATGGCATATCTCTATAATTTTCCATGCATTCCAAGGAGGGTAGATCTAAGGTAGAAGGGACATGGTGGATATGACAAAAGAAGCAATTGCGGAAGTGATAGGGTTACCACAGAAAATAGAACATTGGTTTGTACCTCGAAAACTCCAACGTACTGTTTTGCGGAAATTCCTTGAGGCAGGTGAACAACTGCAGAAGATAAGAACAATATTTGATAGGAGGGCATTACCACAACCCTGGAAAGATGTTGCATTCCTTGTCCTGAAATATTTCACATGCGAAAGAAGGTATGTCGTTTTTTATTACCAACACCTTTGGTTTTTAGACCACTTGCATCATGGCAGGTTGGTTAACATGCCTTTCTTTCTTGCAAAAGCACTAGAGCATATGGTCCGATCGGTGCAGAAATAAAAGAGGCCATTCAAAATATTATCCCACCATAGCCTCATTAAAATTTTGGTGGTCTGTGTGTTGCAAAGGGAAGGAGAAACTTGGGATGAACTAGTTGGAAGGCCATTGCATGCTGAAGTTTCTACCCCACGAGAGGATTCCCTAGCATTTGTGACTCTGCCGCATGACCTCCCAACTATAGAAATTCCCACAAAACTTTCCATATGGCAGTCAAGCCACCCAATGTTCAAACTACGAGATATTATAAGGATTATTTTGGTAAATCTCCATAGAAAGGAGATGAACAAGATGATGATGATGAAGTAGAAATATTGGGGAGTAAACTTGCCACCAGAATATTGAGAGGATATAGGAAGCACTCGACAATGGTGCCAAAATCCAAGAATAATAGGACAAAGTGAGGTCATGTTTCTCTAGTTCTTGAAACCCTCCCCATTGTTACAGAATAAATAATAGAAGAGAAAGAGCATCCACATGATTTATTGATGGAATAAGGAGTCATGGAGCAAGGATTCATGGAACAAGGATTAGGCCACCTTGCAAACACAAAATAACAAGTTGAGAAGGTTCCATCTCCTAATTCTGACTATGAGTACATACAAGGAGTAGCTGAATGGTATGGATCAAATGGCCTTGCCTCAATTTCAATTTTGTATGGGGATGATGAGGAGGACCAAGAAACTACACCACTAGAATTGACAAAGAAACACGTTAAAATAGTAAGTACCCCTTCAAATATTCCTCTTTATATTTCATTGTTAAGGAAGAATAGGATTCTCCAAATGAAAAACGGACAACTACAAAACAAAGTTAAAACCCAAACAGATGAGCTTAGACAAAAAGAAAGTTTGGAAAGATTAAATTGCTTGGCCCAAGTTGCAGAGACCCTACCCATTGGTGCCATAGATATACCTTCTCCAGGGGTCCAAAAAAATATACCCCTTGGAAAAAAATAAAATGTTGACATTGTTGTGAAAATAAAGGACTATAAACTAGAGATGAAATTGACCAAAGGCACAACTATGCAAAAAGATGAGCAAGAACCAGAGATGGAACTAACAAAAGAAATAATTGTAAAAATAGAGGATTAGGAACCAGAGATCAAACTAACCAAGGAAAATTTTGTGCAAACAGAGGATGAGAAACCAAAGGATAAATTAGCCTTGTGTATACCCTCTTATAAGAGAAAACTAATACCTTTCCATTTGCAGGAAAAAATAATCCGTGAAATTTGCAAGACATGGGAATAATATATAAACAAATTTGAATGGAAACATAAAAACACAGTGGTTGAGCTGCAAAGGAAGGTGACCAAGATGGAGAATGATAATAAAAAACTCAGATAGATCATGGATGGTGTGATTAGTTGCATGGATCCTTCAACCATTTACAACGTGTAATTGACATAAGATTTCTGATGTTTAAAAATAATACTATCATCAACAATAATCCTTTCCAGGTTGAATACAGAAATGGTTTCATAGAAGCATGTAGGGCATGCACGAATCTAGAAAACTACTTTCTCTATGAACTGTACCAACATAATTTTATGTTGTCTCTTGAAAAAATATGGAATCCAAACACTTATGTAGGGTATTTCCAGTTGGGATCTCTCCATGTGTAGAAATCAAAGCGATTCTGGTGAAACTCCAAAAATTTTAACAATTCCAATAACATTACGCTGGTTTTGACGGAAAATACAAATACGTGTAAAAGGTATAACCACTTATGAGATTGGCGATTTTGAGGATAGCGAGAGAATATCATCGAGAACGGAATGAGACCAAACCATTGCACAACTAGATTCAAATATTGGAGACTATACAGAAGGATACAGATCAAGGTGGGATATAGGAAAAAAGCCAGAAATAAAAGGCATTGCTACCTAAATTAAAATTAAAACCATACAAAGAAATTTTCAGTATATTTTTTCCATTATAAAAATACAGAATAAATATGGGTAGTCTACTAACTGTATCCAAGTACGGTAGCAATAAGAATTACAAATTCCTACCTAAAATTTGAATGTTGGAATGAAATTATGGAAACAACACGATATATTTGTATTGGTGAAGTAGGACATAGTGATTATTCTATCAGTAATATTCATGATGGTGGGTATGTGTTATATTCCTTCCATGACTACCTGGGTATTATCATTGCATAGATTCGATGGAAGCGGCGACCCCTCTTATCGAGGTTTGCGGGGAGCGACAACCCGTTACGTAAGTCAGGGAAATGCCACGATAATTGCATCACCCTCTGTGGATCCATTCTGAGGATAGCCAAATATGGTGGTATGCCTACCTATGATTTTATTTGTCTCTGTTTTTGTACACACACACATTAATAATGTGTTTTCTCTACATGTTCTTGTGATCAATTAAGGGAACTATGATTATGTTCAAATCCAGATTTAATGGATTTGGGTTTATGAATGATTTAGCATGTATATATCTTTATTGTAACATTGTAAGGAATATAATGAAAAATCAATTTGGTAGTCACGATTTTGGGATGGAGGGAAAATATCGGTGAATATTTACGTTATGTCCTCGCCATTATTTGTTCAGTTTGAAAATCATCCAATTCAACCTTGCTTGAAGAATATACATTCTGCAGGCTGGGAGGAGAAAGGAAGATTACAAAATTCAGGCTTTTTAAATTCATTCAGCCGTGGGCGGAAGGAGGCACATGCAGCACCCAGCTGGGATAGAGGTGGGGTGATGTGGAAATGTAATCAAAATTCTTTGAAGTTTGGGTAGGGTCCATTAAAAGATTGTTTTACTCATGGAATTATTACTGCCCTTTCTCAGAGCGCCTGGCAGCTGAGTGTGAGTTTGTAGGTAATTTTTGTACAGGGTTAAAACCTACATTTGTTATTAGAGTTGTTTCAGCTTCAAGGGGGTGCCTTTTCTACTGAGGGGTTTTGCTCGAGCCTATGGTAGACCCAGTTTAGTGGGAGATCTGCGAGATCCATTATTGCAGTGAAAGAAGATCATGAATAGTGGAAATATAGAGATCGAGAATTTTAATGTTTAGAGTTTTTAGATGTGAAATATCAAGATGGAGGATTTGTTGGTGGACCGAGATTAGTGAATTGTTGTAGATCGAGGCACAACACTGACATGAATGTCGGCAAAAGACTAGTAAAAGTTATAGGAGAAGGAAAAGAGCACAATATGATTGTGTCTCTCAGATTCAGTATTGTTGAATGTATCAAGTGAAGCTACAATGAAGGATTTGTGGGATAAGTTAGGGACTATGTACCAATCTAAGTCTCTAGTGAACAAATTTTTCCTGCAGAAAAAGCAGTATAACGTGGGGATGAAGGATGGAGACTTGGTTATAGAGAATTTGAACGCCTTTAATACTGTGGTAAGCCAGTTGTTATCTGTTGATATAAAAAATTCATATGAAGATAATTTTATTAGTTTTCTATGTTCTCTACAAAATTCGTGGGATAGTCTAGTTGTTGAAATAGGTAGAAATACAACTACCTTGAATTTTGATGAAATAGTCTCATCCTTGTTGTCGGAGGAGATGAGACAGAAAAAAATGGAGAGCTAGAATGGAGATGTCTTGTCTGTGAGAGGACGGTCCCAGAACATAAACAAAAATAATTCCTTGAGTGGGAGATCTAAATCTATTAAGAGATATAAATATCCGGGAAAACTTCTAAATATGTGCTGGAAATGCAAAAAGGAAGGGAACTACAAAAAGGAATGTAGATATAAATATCCTGAGAAAGGAAAGGGATCTGATGACGCTCCTTCTGAATAGGAAAAAAAACACCTCATATGAAGGTGGGGATGTGTACTTGGTTTCTTCTTCAAATACACATGTAGATAATGAGGCATGGTTGATTGAATCAGGTGCATCCTTTCACTTTACTCCTCTTAGGTATTGGTTCTGTGAGGATGAGAAATATGATGGCAGTGATGTCTTATTAGGGGATGACAAGAAGGCGAGAATCATTGGAAATGGAAAATTCAAGCTGAAGTTGCAAAGTGAAAGGATTAGAACACTTCCTGGTGTTCTACATATTCCTACATTGGACAAAAATATTATTTCTATAAGTAAGATGGATGATGCAAGTGTAAAAAAAGTGTTCGAGAAAGATACCTACAAGATGTTTTGGGGACAACTAGTATTGATGAAGAGAGTTTGGATTGGAAATTTGTACAAGCTTCTGGGTAGCACTGTTATTGATGGGTGAAACAGTTATGTGGTTTCTAAAAGTGGAGAAGAAAATCTAGTGGTCTCTTGAGAAAAGACCATGTTATGGCATCAAAGGAGTGGACATATTGGAGAGAAGTGCCTTTGAATACTGCATGGTAATGGTATGGTATAAGTTATGTATAATTTATCTCCGTATTTCAAATTATGTGAAACTTGTGTATATGGTAAGAAAAATCGAGTGAGTTTTCCCTCGGGTGTTAAGAGGGCGAAAGGGATATTAGAGCGTGTGCACAGTGATTTGTTTGGATCTACGTTGGTTCCATCACTGGGTAAGTGTGTGTAATATGTACATTTATAGATTAATTCTTGAGGAATACATGGATATATTTCCTCAAGAATAAATTTGAATTCTTTCACAGGTTTCAATAATTTAAGGCTCTGGTGGAAAATCAAACAGAGAAGAAGATTAAGGTGTTGATGACAGATAATTGTGGAGAATTTTGCAAGAATGAATTTTAAGAGTTCTGTAAGAAGTGTGGTATAGCACGACAAAATGATACTCCATACACACCTCAAAAAAATGGAGTTGCAAAAATAATGAACATGACATTGATGGAAAAGGAAATGTGCATGCTCAACGGTGCTAGATTAGGGAAGGAATTTTGGGAAAAGGAAATAGATACTACATGTTACCTGGTTAACAGATCACCTTCATCAACATTGGGGGATAAGACTCCACATGAGATATGGACTAGTAAGAAACCTTATTTTTCACATATAAGGGTCCTTGGTTGTGATGCATATGTACATGTTCCAAAGGAGAAAAGAGCCAAGTTGGATAGTAAATATGAAAGGTGCATCTTCATTGGGTATAAGGATGGTTTAAAATGTTATAAGCTTTGGAACCCAGAAACAAGGAAGGTTGTGTATATATGAGATGTGGTGTTTACAGAGGTGAAATATGTTATTAAACATAAATTCCTACCAAATTAACCTTAGAATATATAGTTTGAGTTAAAGGAGGAAGAATCAGACTCTACATCAAAACGAGAATAAGGAGAGGAAGAGCCACAAACTCCAGTTTTGAGAAGATCATTTCAAGAAATAAGGCGTCTAGAAAAGTATATTCCATTTGCTTTTTGTTCAAATTTTTCTTTATCTATTATAGATGATGATCCCAAAACAATCAAGGAGGCAATGAATTCAAAGGATGGAAAAATATGGAAAGAAGCCATGGTTGATGAAATGGCATCTTTGGACAAAAATGAGGTTTGGAATCTGGTGGAGTTGTCGGATGGAAGGAAACCCATTGGAAGAAAATGGGTTTTTAAGAAGAAGATGAATGTAGAATAAATTATGGAGAAATACAAAGCTTGGATGATAGAAAAAGGTTATTCTCAGGTGTCGGGAATTTATTTTGGTGATATTATTTCTCCTGTTTCCAAGCTAGCTTCTATTAGATTACTTTTATCTAATGTTGTTTCTTTTTATTTTTAGGAAGAATAGATGGATGTGAAGACAAAATTTCATTGCGGGGATCTAGAAGAAGAGATATACATGAAGAAACCTTAAAGATTTGCGGTGAAGGGTAAGAAATAACTAGTATGCATGTTAAAAAAGTCTCTATATGGGTTAAAACAATCACCAAGCATGTGGTATTAGAAATTTGATACATATATACGAGGACTTGGATTCAAAAGAAGAAATGAAGATCATTGTGTGTATTTTAAATTAATCGGTGATCCTGTTATTTATTTGGGCTTGTATGTGGATTATATGTTATTGATTGGAAATGACAAAGAAATTATCTAGGATTTGAAGACCCAATTGTCCTCCAAATTCGAAATGAGGGATCTTAGTGTTGCAAATTATATTTTGGGAATTCCAATTAAGTGAGATCGAGCAAAGAGGAATCTATGGTTAAAATAGAGGAAATATGTCGAGATAATATTGCATAGGTTTAATATGCATGATATTACCAGTGAAGGTTCCTATTCCTTTAGGTGTAAAGTTATATGTTGAATAATGTTTGAAGAAAAAAGAAGAGGAAGAGGACATGTCCCGTGTTCGATATGCGAGTGTAGTTGGTAACCTGATGTATGCAATGGTTTGCACCATACCAGACATTGCACATGCAGTGGGAGTATTGGGCAGGTTTATGTCAAAACCAGGGAAGGACCATTGGAAAAAAGTGAAGAAGCTTTTCAAGTATTTGTGTGGCACTAGTGATTATGGTTTGTGCTACCAAGGAAGACCAGGATTGGTCAAAGTTTTGGACATTCGTGGCTTTGTTGATGCAGATTGAGCTGGAGATCTAGATCAAATAAAATATACAAGTGGGTATTTGTTTAGCCTATTAAGAGGAGTTATCATTTGGATGAGCAAGAGACAATATGTAGTGGAACGTTCAACTACAGAGGCTGAATACATGAAAACCACTCATGCAAGCAAGGAAGCAGTTTGGTTGAAAAGATTGTGTTCAAGTTTGGGAGTGGTACAATGAGCTATAAGGATATATTGTGACAACCAAAGTGAAATTTTATTGGAAAATAACATTTCTTATCATTCGAACATAAAGTGCGGTGATGTTTAGTATCACTTTATGAGGGATATGGTTGAGGACAAAAAGGTGTTGTTGATAAAGGTGAACACTTTGAAGAATGTTACAGATGAATTGATGAAGTTTGTGAGTGCTAAGAAGTTTTCTTGGTGTAGAGAAACAATGGTCTTTGTAGGGATGGACCAATGACTAAGCTCTCCTCTGACCCCCCATGTGGAAAGAAAACAAAAAGTGGGAGAATTTTGGGTATGTGTTATATTCTTTCCACGACTAGCACCGTGCGTTATACTTTGTGTTGGGCGCAGCAGGGGAGTCATAGGGGGGGAGGGGGGCAGGCCCCCCTATCGTGGGGTTTGCAGGGGGCGATAGCCCCCCTGCATGGGGTCTGAGGTAGCGCTCTGGGAATTTTTTTTTTGCAGACCCAAGAATGTGGGCAAACCTAAAGATGGTGGGCGGACCTACCCATGGCTTTGTGTTACACCAATTTTTGTTCATCTAACCTGTTACTATTATATGGACTAAAGTACACCATGTAAGACCAATTTTACCATAGTAAAATTGATTTCACTATGAAAAATAATTTAATAACCCATAGTTTATTAAGTTATTTATGGTCTAAACAGGAAACCCCATGAAGAATAATTAAATAAATCCTTATTTGTTTGATTTTCCTCTAGGGATAATTAACTAAACCACTATTTAATTAATATTCCTGGTCATATTTAACCCAAACTAGGAAAATTAATTAGATAAATCATTATTTATCTTATTATTTTCTAGGAATAATTTTTTAAATCATTATTTAATATTATTCCTTGTTAAATTTGACTATATCATTTATAAATAATTGAACAAATCATTATTTATTTAATTATTCTCTAACCACATTCTTAAAATAATAAATAAATCATTTATTTATTTATTATTTTTAAATAAAGAGATTTTACCAAATTAAAATTCCTTTTTCCTCCAACAAATATAATAAAATATTCCATTTAAGTTGGATCTAGATTTGGTTAATAATTATATTTTAATTATACACCAATATCTAGACTAACTCAATATTTTGTTATAAATAGAAGGGTTATTCCATTCATTCACTACATTTTTTTACCTTTATATCACCTTTTGATCCATACTTTTGGTCTGACTTTGATCCTCCATCATTGTCATATTTTTCTGCTTTTTCTTGTGAGCTCCCTTTGAGTTCCATTTTGTCTGGGTTTTCTGCACTATCAAGAGAAAGAGATCTTATATCTGAAGCGCTGAGGAAATAAAAGAACCCACCCATTGATGGGGACTGGTAACATCTTTCTATGTTCCCTTCCCAGGTGTCATAATACAAAAAATTCTTTAATAATTCTTGACATGTCAATTGGATTCATGGAGCAACTCTTGCTTATTATTTGTTGTTTAATGTCTTTAACTGCATAGATATGGATTTTTGTAGCATTTATTCTGGTCACCTACTGCAAATCTAAGGAAATTGAGAACCACATTTGATATTAGGGCTGTTTGTTATGCACAGCTAAAGTGAGATTTTTTCGTATGCTTGCAATTAGAATTCACACTAACATTTTGCATGGGTTTGCATATGGTTTTGGGCATGGTGGTTTTCTTCCCATGGTATTTTGTAGATACAGTCAAGGGAACTATGATTATTTTCTAATCCAAGGTTAATGGATTTGGGCTTATGAATGCTTTGACATTTATATGTGTATTGTAACATTGAAAGGAATATAATTATAAATCAATCTGGTAGTCCCGGTTTTGGGATCCAGGGGAAAATATTTGTGTATATTTCTTTTATGTTCTCTCCATTCTTTATTTTTCAGTTTCAAGAATTATTTTGCAAGTAATTTTTGTACACGGTTAATACCTACACATGAAAATCCCCCCGCATTCTGAGATTCAGAGCGACCCCTGTGTTCTTGCTGATATTCACTCACTCACTGCTGTTGACATTCTCCCACTCACCATTGTTGACACACTAGCTCGTTGTTGCTAAAACTAATTTCCACTAGTGCAGAAATCATAGTCATTAAATGCATAATCTTTGATGTTGTAATATATATTATTCTCCAATAATTTATCATGATTAACATTGAGCAGTTATAAAAAACTGGTAAAATTGTGTTTTACATGTTTTGTTACAAATTCATTGCATTTCCGCTGCAAATTTTGTTACATTTCCATTGTTTGTATTCCAATTTATATATCAAATTCATGATTATACACCAATGTATGCAAGCATAATGCAAGTATGGAACAAACCTGTGAAATATATTCTCCATAAAATACAAAATAATAGATGTATTGAAAGACTAAGTGTAAATTCATGGAGTTATTTACTGACCTTAAAAGACAATTCAGACAAATTTCCCAAATCCACAAACATATCCTCACCACCTATCAAACATACATGAACATATTCAACAAAAAAATAGTACATGTAATACATGTAATACACTAATACATATTTAAATCATATTGAAAACAAATGTATCACAAAAAACCTGTAAAACCATGCATTGTTGGAGAGAGGGCGACCTCGCTTGTTAATTTGTTCAAAATAAAATGGTTCATCTTCATCTGCAGTGATATTCAATTCAATTTCTAATGTTGCATTTTGTTTGCTTGTATTTCTTCTCTTTTTTGGGCCTCATGAAACTCTTCTTCCTCTTCAAAGATGACTCAAGATCACCCAACCCACACGTGAATTCATAATCCATAATATGAAGATTGTTGGCATCGTCCAACAATTTTTTAACCAAAACAATCAACTGTTCAGTCTTGTTCAAAGTAGAAGGAGGATTGTTTCGAACTAGGTCTATGTATCCAAATAACTCCTTTTTTTCCAACTCAAGTCCTTCAACATTTACATCAACATTGTTACTATACATGGAAAATGTATTTGCATATTGACCAAGATCTAGTATTGCCTCTATATTTATCTCAGGAGGGTCATTGCATGAATTAGTTTTGCTTTGATTATTTAGTACTTGGTTTGAATCCATTTAACATGAAGACAACCAACCCACCTTTATGGCATGCTTGCAAATTTTGCCACGAATAGACCATGGGAAATCACAAGTTAAGAAATTTTTGCGATGAATAGTGACAATATATTTCTTATTAGGTTTAGATTGACTCCTCACCCAAAAAGTATGACACATTTTCTCATGAGGGTTGCAATCACTATCTCGAATATTTTTTTATTTTTCCATTGATGATTCAAATTGTTTCTCCTTCCTCTAATCATTAAAAAATCAGTCCTTTCTTAGAATTTCCTTAAACCAATGACAAGGTTCAACATTTGTTAGAGGGACATATATCAACCAATCCATCCTAAAGACCACATTTCTTTCTTTGATCAGACAGAAAGTTTGTCTTTAGGTAACAATGATATTACTCCACAACATTGTTTGTCTCCTAATTTGCATGGGGAAAATCCCGACAACACTTTACCCACATCCCTAATTGCAGAAAATTTGGGTTAATGAAGATATTTCATCTGTATGAAAACCAAAAAGAGAAATGTAAGAAAGAGTGTCAACTTACAAATCTTGTCATCAACAGCCAAATTCTTGTGGAAATAGTCTAGGAACTTATCCTCATTAGAAAATTTGTTCAAGAAAACATTTATTGCATTGCTCACTTCAACACTAGAACAACAATTCATAATTAAACAAAATAACTAAACATCTCTCTTTCTATTTTTGGAATAATAGCCAAGCAATTCACATTGTTTATCCGTGCTCGACCTATGTGCCAAAGACACAAGATAACATTGCACCTCGTGATTGTCCTGTTACCGTTAATTAATTTCAGGCGTGTTATTTTTGTAATAAATAAAAGTTTTATTGTAAAATAAGAAGATCGAAGTTATATTAAAGCACTGACTTCAGCCAATACATCATCAACCATGAAGGAATTAACTTTCCAACTATGATCAACTTGGTGAAACCTATGCATGAGGTGCTCCAACCATACTAAAATGTCTTGTGATGTATTACGTGATGCCACCACACATGAAACTGGCACCCCACTTTATTTCTCTTCAAACACCACAAATGTGTACAAATGATACTATCACATTTAAAAAACACATGAATTCAACTTTAGCTCATTAATCATTATCAATAATTTATACTAATCAAATTGTTGTACTAGATCAATCATTCTTAATACACTCGCCCTATATTTTTTTGTGTTGAATGTTGAATCCATGCCTATTAGGCTATTATTCGATAGCTTCACCATGGTCTCCAACATCTACTTCATTTTCATTCCAACTATAAAAGGGATCTCTCCACCATTGGGATATTGATAAAGAAAAAAATCATCTTGGTGTTTTCTATATCTAAGTTCCACACTCATTTCGTACTTTGTTATCTTTGTTAGTGACCTATAAATATAGGATTCATAATTTTGACTTGACTAATTGTAATTTTGTAAATCACGTACATACTTTGCCTCTCTACAAGTTGTATTCACATATTTTGTAAAAAAATAGAAAATAAAATTCAAAATTCAAAAAAGAGGGTAAAAAAGTCCTAAAAGAAAAATCAAAGGACTTAGAAAAAATAATATACCCTAAAAGAAAAAGATCAAATAAAACATGAAAGTGTGCAAGTATAAATGCCACTACTTTTTACCTTTTACGATTGATTATGGCGAGTGTCAATAAATGCCATAATCGTGATGAGATTGAACAATTTAATCTTGACTTGTCACTTTTCAATTTCAAATGTTTTAGATAGAGAATAAAGAATTGTCATACAATTTAATCACGATAGTTCAATAGTTAGGTAGAGAAATAAAGTGAATCCAAAAGTTTAATCTGGATTCTAGATGAGATAAGTGTAGAATTAGATAGTTTTATTGCTTTATGAAAGAATAAATTGTTGTAAAAGTTGCTATCTCAAATTCACCTAATCAAAATGGAAGGAAAAAAAATGTTAGCGGTTAAATTGGGTAGGTAGAAGAAAATGAGAAGCATCATTGTAAATATTATTCACTAGGGCTACAAATAACTAACTTCCCTTCCCCATAGTCATTTATCATTCTAAACTATCGATTCGAGAAAGGCTCGAGGCATTTCCTTGACTTTTGTTGGGACCTGGACCCAAGGCTCTATGGCTAATTAGTTGAAAGTGTTAAATGTCTATATTAATCCCTAAATCACATCATTTTCCATTCATGCATTCATTTCCACTGAATAATCCTAAGTAAAAAACCTCATTTTTACTTAAAGATACTCTAATTCCCATTTGATTAACTTTCCACGTCACATGAAAGCATAAAACCCTCAAAATCAAATTTTATCCTAAGTTGAAGTGATGAAGTTATTATAATGCAAATTTGCCATTAAACTTCACTCTTTTCTTAGTTATGTTGATGTGTTTGAGTATACATTGTCCCCTTTTCATATTAACTCTAACTTATTTAGTAATTCCCTAGAAAATAACCTTTTTTCCTATATTATATAACTCCTTTTTTATAAAATAACCCCCAAAAACCCATTAATATAACTTTAGACAAAGTTACTCATCCCCACATGTGTAAATAAAACCCACATTATACCCCCCTTTGGCTAAAACTATCCTTATATAAATATCCCACCCTCTATGGTTATTAAATCAATATGATTTAATTAACTATATAATAAAACATACTCAAAAAGTATTTAAACATGTTTATATGTGTTTAAAACAAAAAAAAAGTAATTCCCAAAGTTTAATTTTAAACTAAACTTCAAAGAAAATCATCCCCTCTTTATACATCCCTTTCCCTAATTACCCTTAACGAGGTTAAAACCTTAACCTTTTATACTTTCCCGATATAGATTCATCACCACGAGTTATAACCTTGGGTAAATTCCTTTCTCACCCCTCCCGACCACCTTAACCCATGTATAAAATCCATGTATACATTAAATTTAACAAAATCCTTCGACACCATCGGACTCGATCCTACTTTCGTCCAATCACCCTTCTCCTTTTGAATCCGACGATCTAAAATAAACCCGATAAAAGCCTTCCCAGTCCCTACCATTTCCTATCGGGTTAATTTTAAGCCATTGATTTCCCCTTGTCAAATCTACGACTAGCAATTCAAAGCCCCGACCCTATGCATTTACCCGCAACTTCGCATCAAATCACGACCGTTCGCTTCACTCTGCCGGATCCAACGTGCGCATGTCCCATTTTCGCATTTTTAAAGTGATCGGCCAAAGTTCCAAATTTTTTTTGCGAAAAAAGTAGTTTTGAGAAACGATCGCCAGCTACGTGTCGAAATTATATTGGATCGCATTTCTCAAACTTAAAAACCACTTACTACTCAAAAATAATGCAAAAAAACTATTTATGGTTTCTCCTTCAAGCACACAAAGCTGCTCTACTCGCCATTTAGCCCTGCAATTAATATGATTTATTATGATTTGACTTAAGGCTTGGCCTTAGTTTTTTCATTATTTTTCATAAACATTATGCGCATTAAACTACGAAACATACGAGAACCCTTTGCAGAGCCTCCGGATGTCATTTTCGAGTATCCTCTCGAACATGCAAACCATTTTAATGCGAAAAGTTGCTCCCGAGAATCTCCATAAACCTATGCCGACCAAATTCAACGCGAAATTGGGAGATTGTTGCGAACCCGATAACTCTTTGCATCGCAAATAATACCTTTCACGGTATTTTTCGCCATTCCAACATCGTAATAATCTACAAAATTTCAATTGAATTACCTATCACTAAAGAAAATCAAATTACCCCTTTGGAAAAAGTACTAAAACCTTCAAAAATACGGAAACCACATCAAAATTTCTCTAGAATCCACTATTTCCATTTTTAAGGTTTTAAAGCATGTTCCAAGATCATTTTCACTTCCCGAATTTGATGCGAAGAACTTCGCACTATACAAAGCCACTTTTTCCCTCATAAACCCTCTCCCAGGATTCGAATTCTTCCCAATTCCACTTAATTGACCCTCTCGTTTCTCAAGGGAATTAGAAAACTATATAATCTTTCTCGTTCATTTAAAATGACCAAGAAACAAGTTACTCCCAAGTCTAGTGGTCCTAAATCTCTGAAGCCTACCTCCAGGTAAGCCTCCAAATCCTAAACCTCAAGAATTGATAAACCTACTCTGTCTTAGATCTGCTGATTCTACGAAAATTGTTAGACCTTTACAGCCTCCCTGTCACCAATGAAGACGAGTAATCCTTTGATTGACTTAGATTTTAGAATTGTCGATGCCACTCGGAATTTGATCTTATAGAAGTGCATAAGCTGGTGTCAAGAGAAATTTGAAAAAGAAAGAGGCCAATGACATACTTGTATGGGAGTCCCATTTACCCAAGTATGTGATTCCCATCACTCATCCCTCGCTCGGGATTTCATCGAGTTGTGTCGGATGCATTATATTCCCCGATCAAGGGTGCATGGTTAATAAAAATAGTGAAGTCTTATTTTACATAGCTCGTTGAATTAATTAATAACATGTTCCAACTAAATCATGATCCACAAGCGAGTGTCATTATCAATTGAAGACCTCGACTCGGATGTATTTGACCTAGATTTCCCTAGGAAGTTTGAAATCCTTCAAATCTTCATGCCCAACCATGTCAATCTTCCCAAGGTGAATCCTCCTTATGATACCTTTGATTTTCATGAAGGATCCAGGGACGGGGTCATTTCCATGCTATCATTTATTTTAGGTTATGTCAATGATGAATTCACGAGATGCCTCCATCTTGGGTTTCCTCTCCACTTTGTCTCCGGACAACAACCAGAGTTGGTCTTTGATTTTGCTAAATTTATTATCGACAATATTCATTATCAGACTGATAAAATTGCACGATGAAGGAGTGTTTAAATATACCTCATATTTTTTACATATCTTCTTGTTCTTTTAAGAAGATAATTTTCCCTTTGTAGTATAGAAGATGGATATGGAGGGCAAACCACTTTCGGTAATATTTTTGGACCTCTCTTCTTAGAAAAAATAGCAGTGAGAATACAGATTATAGTGATTTCAATGACTTATTTATCGGACACGCACATCGGTCTATTAGATAAAGCATAACCACCAAGAATAAATGAAGATATCAAAAGGATTTTATAGTTGTTCGAAAAGCGCTAGAAAGTGGGTGATTGGTATTTATACAAAAATCACACTTGAGATTAGAATATATGGTGCAATCTTGGCCCCATACAAATTGCCAAAGTTTATGACCACCAGGGATCTTTGTCTCGGAGTACATAAGGCGATTTTGAATCGTCGATGATGATAAATTTCATAGCATCTAAAAAGAAGGCACAATTTAAATTGAAAAAATCAAATTGGCTCTTTCATTGTAAACAACGAGAGATGCCTTGAAGGAAGCAAGAAGAAAACTATCGACATTAAAGTTTGTGAAATTTTTTCTCGGGAGCTATGACCCCTCATGGTATTCTAAATAATCTCGAGGGTCCAATGTAAATTGCCACCATTCCTCCATGAATCAAAGCCAATATTTGAAAAAATATGCCAATTGATTGGAATGGGAACCAAATACTTTGAGTGATGATGATGTACAAGGAATGCGAATGTTGATACACAGAACCCAGGTGAATAATGTACATATGGTTACAATGCTAATCAATCAACGAAAATATCCAACAAAATACCAAGGAAGGAAGAAAGATATTTGGCCGAAACAATCATCGAAAACAAGTTCCAAAGCAGGGATACATCAAAAAGGCCAAAATGACTACTTTAAGAAAAGGAGTCATAGATGTGGATGATGTTAATGAGCAGCAAAAGCAGATGATGAAACCACCATCATTGTGAATGAGACACTCGAGAGAAATTCAAAATGAACAGGTACAAGCAGGGGGTAAGGGCAAAGAGATGATTAAAATGGAAATGGATACATAAGCGCCCTCTTCTTCTTCTAAAACAAGCTGAAGAAATTGATTTCGATATTCGGAAAGAGGTTCAAGCTAATCAAAGAGAAAAATGAAGAAATCAAAAAATGAAGTTTATTCTAAACTTCTCAAGGGAAAAAACAGTGATATAAGGATAGATTAGTAACTCGCATTTGATTATCTCAACCAACCAAATGATCATGTCTTTTCTCCAACCGGTGGTAGCACATCCAAAATTAGCTTCGGACTACAAAAAAAATAGAATTTGCGATAAAATGTCGATACAATTCATGAGCAAGATCGGATAAATTTCACGAGGAGTGCATCAAAAAATGTTATATTCAAAAGTAGTAAGAAAAAACAATAGAGTGTCACTATGCTCCAAAAGACCGTATCCAACTTGCAAACTCAAATGAAGTTGGATAAAGCATCTTTACATGCCAAGGATTGAGAATAAAATCCTTAAAAGATTTGGTAATTGAGTGCGGAGCATATCCTTCTAATATCGAAAGTCGCTAAGAAGTTAATAAGACAGAGAAGAATGATGATATTACGACCTTAAGAAAGTAGCTCAAATTACCACGAGTGAGCACCCTCAAACAAAAGAAGTTCTTCGGAAAAAAACGAGAGAAAGAGGAAAATATGAAACTTGTTTTGAAAAATGACGACGGATAAAAAATATGGAAACTCGAGATAGAAGCTCTTATGCAAGAAAATGAAAATTTGAAGAAAACTCAACAAGTTTCCATTCCTACGATTATTCCAAACTCGTAAGTATAGTTGTTGCCTCAACATTGGCGAACATTTGGCACCGAAAGGAGTATTGGCAACTGCCAGTGTCAATTACTTCTAAAGACATCTTTGCCACTTCTTCATCAACATCACGGGTAAATACAATAGGAGAAACAGGATGCCATAGTCAAATCTATGGAACATATGTCCATAAAAGACAAAGAGATAATCGAGTTTAAAAGGCATTATCATAAATGCGGAAACATCCAACGGACATGCCTTAATCACTTCAAAGGACATGAACAGAGAGGGCTAACGGATTACAAGAAAGCAGTTAAAATTCTTCAATAGCAGGGTAAATCTCATCGAACGGGTATCCTACATTAAGAATTATACGTCGGAATAACATCATTCAGTGGCATACATTTGCAATGGCCCTCAATACAGAGATAATTTATGAGAAAAAAAGAGTTACTTAAGGGAGCACATATAGAAATACAAAAGACCAAAGAAGAACTAGGCGATAAGCCAACCCAAGCTATAAGACTTATCTCATTTCCGAATAGTAAACACATAGAAGAACTTGAGGAGCTTAAAATTCGAGACAAAACTGAGAAAAGTATACTCCAAATAAAAAAGGTCCCGAATAAAAGAAACATGATGAATAATTTGGAGGACGGGTGCAAAGATATGAACTTGGCTATCACCAAATTTGAGGCCAAATATACATGATCTTGTCACAAGTAGGTTTACTAGATATTCATGCATTAAATGAGAAGTTAATGCCAAAAAAAGACTATGACAACAAAATCGGGGCATATGCCAAAGAGCATGTCAATAAACCTTTACCTCAAGGGTCCCCTATCTGGTAAAGTCATTTTGGAATATTTTGAAAACTTATTCTTTTTGCAAAATGAGATCAAGCATATTTTTGTGGTTAAGCCCAATTTTGCAAAAATATACGAGAAGCGGATGAGAGTTTTAGGAAGCTAAAGAGCATGAAAATTCCTAGCGCAAAGAAATGGCAAAAATTCAGCGATTTACTATGAAAGTTTGCGGTTAAAGTATATCAAGGTGAAAAATCGGTGGTCGAAAAGAGTATCGGTAAAAGAAAATTATTCATCGCTTGTTATTTTTCAATTACAGCAGTAAAACAGTGAAAAGTAGAGATAAAGAGTATCGGAAGCGAACGTGAAGAGGAAGAGTATTCTACAAGTCATCTTCTGCCCCAAGTGCCGGCAACGCTTCCATCTAATCCAAAAAATCGGTTTGATTAGGATAAACGAGCTTCTATTTTTTCCTTGTAAAAGAGGATAGCTTGCATATTGTTTTCTTCGATGTCCCTCTTCTTATGTAATATTTCCTATTTTTTTCTTGAGATATTATCTCAAAACTTTAGATATTTTGTAAGAAATTTATTTGTATAAATACTTCATCTTTAGAAGTATTCGAGTGTGGAATAAAATCGAGAAGATTACTATAGAATTTTTGTTGAATTCATTGGGATTTTATGTGAGTTAAGTTGAAGCATGAAATTTGGAAACTAAAGAAAATAGAAATCATAGCTAAGGATTCATGTGATGACCCGAGATGAGTACAGGTCTTTTCAAGTTTTCCTTGTGTATCTCTTTAAGTTTGATTCATACATCCTATGTTTATTTCTATCTTAAATGAATAACTAGGAAAGATATTGCATAATTAGTGTAAAAAGCTCTCTGTTATTACTAGTTTTCATTTTTATGTTTTTACGCTGATTTCAGGACTTTAAAATTCTGAATTGCTCTTTAGTCTTGTTTGAACTCAATTTCCCTCTTCCTTTTACGTGATCTAAGGATTCTTAAGCGCCCTTAGTCCATATCATACCACTTCATCAAAATAGCCTTTTATAAACCTCTAAAGGTCATCTATTTTGCCCTTAGTATATTTGTTCTTTTGGCCTAGGTTTTTCTAGTCTTGTTTGCTATAAATTTGACTCCATTGCCCAATGGTTAGGTAGATATTTCTATGGTTTCCCTTGTAGTCCTTTATTCCTACCAACATTCAAAAAATCAAGCCAAACTGTCCACTCATAGCTAGCCTAAAATCCATTATAGAACAAAGCTAAATCTTAAGGAGAGATCCCTCTCCGAAACTCGGAAGGCTAGATCCGAATTCTAAAAGAGGTTCTTGGTTACCCACGGTTTTCTTTAACTATAAACCAAAATCCCACGACCTAAGAATTACTAGGGTGATAACATATGCAAACTCGATACCTTTCCTTTCATTAGACGATTATAGATCTTAAGAAAATATTTCCTACACACAAAAAAATTCCTATCTTGAATTGTGTCATCCATGCCAACATATTTTTTAACATGCATTTTGAAAAGCGATTCAATCGACACTTCCAATAAGAAACAACTCTCTACATAGGAAACCATGTCCCTTGATAAATTTGGTTGATGCAGAGACCTAGCATGACCTGAAGTGTCATGTTGGCCGTGAAAAGGACATTATAGACTATATACATGCTCATACATGTTATATTTTAGTATCAATATCTCACGGATTTGAATCATAACTTTTACGATGAAATGACATTGGAAACCCCTCTTTTTCACAAATGAGGATCTTTGATTCATTGGATTTTGTCGTCTTCTGTCCTTGAGGCCATATGAACAAGCATAGCTGCATAAAAATGTTTGAAAATTCAATACATATGAATCCATGAAAAATGCTCGAGTGCTATTAATACCAACATCTAAACAATGCATCTATAAAAAAATTACACTTCATATCGTAAGGAAGTAGTAGGCCTTGAGCTTGGGCGTTTATTTTGTACTTGGATGAAAGAACATGGAGCATATGGGTTCATTTCCTCTCCTTTAATAAAGTATACAATTCTTTTTGAACATATTCTTGAAATTTGATCATTCTCTTTGTGTTTTCCATGTGCTTCAAACCAATCTAAATCCTTTCTAGAAAATATGATATTTTCTTTAGGGTCTTGCAATGGAAGGGAAAATATTGTTTCCCATTTGAATTTATTAACCATTTTGTGACCCAAGGAGTTGCTGCAACGGTAACCCATAAATGTGCTACAACAACGACCTAACGAGTTGCCATGATGGTGACCCAATGATTTGCCACAACTATAAACCACCAAGTTGCTGCAAAGTTGAACCATCATGTTGCCACAATGGTAAACCAACCATCTGCCACAACATTAAACTAGTGATATTCCGCAATAGTCAAACAAATATTTGTCGCAACAGTTAACCAATGAGTTTCCACAATGGTTAACAAGCAAGTTTCCACAAGGGTTAACAATCGAGTTATCACAAAGGTTAACTAGTGAGTTGCTGCAACGGTTAACCAGTGAGTTTCCGCAATAGTTTACCATCTATTTTCCGCACCAGTCAACCAACAAGTTGCTGCAATAGAAAACCAAAAAATTTCCACAGTGGTGAAACAATTTGTTGCTGTAATAGTGAACCAATGGATTTTTTGCAATCAAGTTTGATGCTCTCCTAACCCTTGACAAGAAACAACCAATTATGTGCTCTCCTATTTCTGTGAGAGAAATGGTCAAACAGTACAATATTATCTGCATAAATAAATAAAGTAACTGAGAACAACATTTCCTTTATATAATAGTATGCATAAATAATATTATAGTTTGATAATAATATAATAGTCTGCTAATAAATTATATATTAGTATAAGCACAGAGATGTATACTGATATTTATTTGCAGAATATAAATTAGTAATGTGGAGGATGAAGGGTTTTACAAATTGGGTTTTAATAGTGTGGAGGATGAATGGTTTTGCAAATTGGGTTTTATTACTATGGAGGATGAAGGGTTTTACAAATTAGGTTTTGACCAACACCATAATAAACAACAGAAAAACAAGCATTATGATTATAGCTAGAGCTGGAATCTACATAGTTCCAAAATCTCTGTGGGTTTTGACATTTCCTATTTTTAATTTACAATATCAGTAACATCAAAATTCGTTGATGAAAGGGCATAACAATAACAATAATGGGATTCTTGGACGGAGCGATGGAACGCGCAACTGCTAGGGTTCATTGTGATGGCTTCCTTCGCGGCACTGGGTCTGCCGCCCCCTCGCGACATGAATTCTGGTGGCTTCTTTCAGGCCTGGAGATTCTTGGCCCTATACGCAGGCTTCCCGCCATTGACTCACCTCCTCGCGCTTGCAGAGGTAAATGTTCTCGATTTGGCTCCCGCTTGGGGTCTCAAATAGCCCCTGCAACCATTATTTTCTGTTCGATCCTCTGCGATAAAGAGCAATGGACTCTCCTCGGCTCTGAGGAGGCTGCGGTCGGAGTGGATCCTTTTCTTTTTTTTGCTTCTCGCAGAGCTGCCAGAGTCGCCCTCATAGTTGGGAGTGGGATTTCTGATGAAGCCCAGTTTTGGGGTTTTTCTCCTCCCCATTGGGCCACCGCCTTCCCTTTAGTTGCTCGATCTTCTATGGGTATCACTAACGGCTCTGCCGCTTTTGAGATGGCCTATCTCAACAGCAGCTTTGGGGCTTGTTGCTGGAAGGAGGTTGCTTCAGATCATGAGATCCTTATAGGAAAATCTTTAGTCTCTACCTCCACAGATGGTCGGAAGCAGATTTGTCTCACGGACTAGTCAAAACTGCCAGGAGAAGCACCTGCTTTTCAGATACAAATCACACTCCTCTCTGGCAAAACGATGATGCAATGGGTGCGGGCTACAGATCTTGTGGAGCATCTTTTGCTAAAACTCGAACTATAGTTGGGTATCCCTTCCTCTTTCCAGAGGTTGCTATATCAAGGTAAACAGCTGAAGGATTCCCTTCCCCTCTCCTTTTACGGCATACAAAAGGATGCTTCTATTTTAGTCAGTTCTCGTCTTAGAGGAGGGTCCTTTGGGCAGACCTATACTCCTTCTTTCTCTTTTAAAGATGCAGTCCACCAAGGTGTTGCCCATCCTCAGTCTTCTTCGAAAGCAGCTCAACCACCTATGGCCTCCAAGCCATTTTTGGTGGATAAAGCGGAGGAAATTCCTTCCATCGAACTCACTCATTCTGTGATTGACAATCACTACCAGCAATTCATAGAATCCGCAATCATATGTAGATTCAATTTTCTTTGGCCTCGCACAGCAGATTTATACCAGTGGATCCATACCAACTGGACTATTAAATGCAAGATCTACTTATGCTTGAAAGGCTTCTTCATTGTGGCTTTTGACTCAGATGAAGATTACCAGAAGGCCTTTACGGGAGGCCCTTGGTTCTGGGGCTCAGCTGGACTTTTCCTCACTCCATGGTTTCCAGATTTTGACCCTTCTACAGTTGTCATCACCAAACTTCCCATTTGGGTCAGGCTCCCGAACCTTCCGGCGCACCTATGGCACATCTATGTTTTCATAGCCATTGGAGACACCTTAGGTCGATATCTCGCTACAGACTCCTCAAGAAGGGAGAATGGTCTCTACACCTATGGCAGATTATGTGCGGAAATAGATATCAGCAAAGGGTTTCCGGATCAGATCAATCTCAAGATTGGGGATTTCCACTGGACACAAACCTTGGACTATGAAAATACGGCCTTCCGTTGCCGCCATTGTCGTCAAACAGGGCACCTCTAGAATGCTTGTCCCCAGTTCCACGACAAAAAGAAGAATCTGAATCGCAAGCCCAAATCCAAGAGCTGGAATCCCTGTGTTCCTCCCCCCCCCCCCCCATGGATGACTCCGATTCCTCCAGCTCGGATGAGGAGGAAATTGATGCAGATGGGCAGAATATTGGTTCTCTGTTGGATGTTCCTTCAGCCAGTCCTGCGGATCCCTCAGCCCCGCCGATCTCTCAGAAACGCACTCACGTATCTTCGTCCTCGGACTCTGATAAGGATATTCCGCCCCCCTGGGCAGAATAGTCTTCATCTGGTCTTGGCTCAGCCAAATTCCTCTGGATGGGTCAAAGTCAGCAAGAAAAAAGGGGAAAAAAGTCGTTTGGCTGTATCCACCCACTCTGGGTAGATACCTCTGTTCTGATCCAGTTTCTCTGCTATTCGGTGTTTTCTTTTTTATCATTCTCTGATTGTCATCCAGAGGCAAGGCTGATAGACTATCACCTTCGGCGCCCTGGTTTTTCTGCTTCGCTTGCTTGCAAGCTTGATTGTACCATATTTTTCTCCTCTTAATAGAATTAGCCATATTCAGAAAAGAAAAATAAAATAAAATAAAATAAAAATAAAAATAAAAAAATAAAATAAAATAAAATAAAAATAAAAATAAAATAAAATAAAATAAAAAATAAATAAATAAATAAAATAAAATAAAATAAATAAATAAATTCGTTGGTCATATCCTCGGTACAAAATATTTTTTTTTCGCAATTTTTTAATGTTCTTTACAAAATCGTTACAAAATTCACGTTGAACATTAGAGCGATTTTTGCTATCCATAAAACATTGTGTTGAATCTCAATTTTCTCCACTGCACGAATATTTTTTTGTTATCATCCACTATTGTATATGCTCTTGGTGAGCAACAACATGTGAAGCAAAAACAATCACCCAGATCTCTGATAAATACTCCGCTGGGGTTTTTGATTTCTTCATCTCGTCTCTATTGGGATTCTATTCTGTGAGGGATTTTGGGTTTCTTTGTGTTGTGTTTAGTTTTACGATCTTTGTTTGGTGGGAGTTTGACTCTTTCTGCTTTGAAAAGATGTAGTGCTGTGGAGGAAATTGTGGGTGCGACTCTAGCTGCGAGTGCAGCAATGGCTTTAATGGGTGAGCATTATCTCTTATTCATTTAATTAATTATGCTTATCGGTGAAATACTTTGGATTTTTAGTGTAAACAACTTGAATTTGAGATATTAACTGAGGAGATATAGAAATTTGAATCCTTGGGGGTTTGATTCATTTTATAGGTGGTTAAATGTGTTTCTTTGTATTTCTAATAATTAATGTGAGTTTATGCAGATACAAAATAACCCTTGACCTTTCTTTTAGTCAGAAGAAAGTGGAGGCGCAACTATTTACAACCACGACTTCTGACATGGGATGGGGTAAGTCAAAGTTTTTCCTAGAATCATACATATAATGATGTAATTTTACGTCTACCTACATCCATATGATTGATGGATTGGGAATTTTTCTAATCGAAAAATATGTTGAATTGGCAGGCATTTTGAGGGTTCTACTACTGTTGCGCTTATGGCGGTTGCAAGTGTGGAGACAATTGTACCTGCAATCCTTGCAATTTCAAATGAGTAATAATATATATGTATGGAAGACCAGCTAGCTATGGTTGGATATGTTGTTTTAAGTGTTAAATGGAAAGGTTTGTAAATAAATAATAAGTTGTTTGTATTAAGCCATGGTCCTCCTCTCTCTACATCAAAGGTGTGGGGGGCGATTAAGTCTACAATTTAAGGGATAATATGTTTCATGGTTTTGCTGTTGTAAATATATATGTTTAATTATTGGCCCAATTAAAATGATGTCAGCATGGCCAAAGAATCGGGATTGCATTTAAAATTACAACTTTGTTTCTTCCAATTATTCGGCATTCCCATGAGACACATTTAAATTAAATTAATATACCCTTCCATCCTAGTGGTTGCATATATTTTTTACTGGCAGGATTGTGAAACTTTGATTTGAATTTATCTACAAAAAATTCTAAGAATATTTTTGTATAATAAGGTCATGAACGTTTTGTGCGAGGCAAGAGTATAATATTAATACTAAATTATTTTATGTGTCATAAAATTATTTTATAAGAGATGAAGAGAATATTATGTTCTAGTCTATTTTGCATATTATCAGTTTGACATCGTTCCAGAGAAAAAAATCAAATGCTACACCATTACATTATCCTCTATTTTCTTACTTTCATATATTACCATATATAATTGCAATATTAACCATGGCTTTCATTTACCTAAGTGGGATTATAATTTTTAATAGGGAACACATTCCAAAAAAAAAAAATTGAATTTCAAAACGTTGCAAACTAAAATGATTTTGATGCAGGTGTATAGTTGTTTAAACTTGTTTAAATGTTAAAATTTAAAGATAATCAAGGAATTATGTCAGACTATATACATGTGAGATTGAATTGTAATTTGAGATAAATGGGATGTCAAAATTAGCAACAGGAAGAGGCTTATAATTTAATTTTACCTTAATTAAATTAGAAGGAAATTGTAATTCCACATCACGTGATAGCTTGTACAAGTTAACTGAGATGGGAAGACTTAGCTCAGTCAATTCAAGTTTAGGGTCAAAATAGAGGCATGTAGAGTTCTCTCTAAGTTTTAGGGGGTCCAATTATATTTTATTTTGAGTTGTAATTATTTAAATTAATTATTTGAGTTAAAATAAATTTAACTAGTTCTAACTGCTAGAGGAGCTAGTGAGAGGTCCTGTGAATTAAATTCGATTTAGTTCACATGCAGTGATCAATCAGATAACTGATAAGTCACTATAAATAGTTGTTTTGTGTCAGTTCTTAGGAATACCCAGTTGATATTGGAGTCAAAGGGAAGTGTACTATAAGTTTTATAATTAGAAAATTGTACAAGTCATGCATGAGGTCAGTAGAAGGCCTTAGATGTATTATGTAGTCATTAATTGGTAATTCCCTAATTAATAGGGGTTGAATTTCCCTAGGGATTGCACAAGCAAGGCTGAGCATCTAGAGGCAAGAAAATGGCTAATTATTGGACCAAACTTGCTTGGATCAAAGTGAGACAGTCAGAGATAGTGTAAATAGATCTCAAGCTTGAGAGAAGAATTGTATTGTTTCATATCCTTGACATAATTCAATATACAGATAGTGGGGTTTTTAGCTTAGGCTTTCCCTAGCTAAATATTTGTGTTGTGCAATTGAAATTCTTTCTCTTTCTTTTTCATGTGATTTTTTTCAATTTGTAGAATAGATTCAAGTATTTTGTTCTAGAATATTACAATATCAGTTGAATCTATGTGGATTTTCTACATGGTATAGGAGTAATAATCAATATAGAGAAGAATAATACGAGTTTTATTTGAACAGTTGAATCGAATTTTAATATATACTCTTCAGGACCAACAGTAGAATCAAGATTTATTTATGTGGATTGAGACTCAAATATTCCCTTAAGGGTAGTTCAAATTACATAGCTTGGAAGGACATGGTGGAAGTAGTGTTGGAGGACAATGGGCTGAAGGATTTCATAGAGAGTGACATTCGTAGGCCCGCAACAATAGATGCTAAAAATATTTATGCATGGAAGAAGAGTGTAGAAAAGGTGAGAATGATTTTGTTAGAAGTAGTTCAAGATCATATTGTCTCGAATATCCATGGAAATGAAACTCCATATGTTATTTGGAAGGCATTAAAATATTTTTTTAAGAACAAAAATGACCATAGGAAGTTGGTGTTGAAGGAAAAGCTCAGCAAAATCAAGATGGAGAAGGTTGACACAATACCAAAATACTTGACGAAGTTCACTCAATGTCGATATGAGCTTGGAAGTGTTAATGTTATAGTTTTCTAGGATGATCTAGTGAGCCTATCACTTCTAGGCCTTCCCAAGAGATGGCACAACTACCAGGATTCGGTGAATGGGAGGGAGAAGCTACCAGAGTGGGATTTATTATGGTCCAACTTGGTATAAGAAGAGATTCGGCGGAATACTAGAGATGGATCCTCATCAAATACTGATGATGAGGAGAACTGTGCCTTGGATGGAAAGGTGAAGAAAGGGAAATGGAAGGCATCCCATTCCAAATTAGATTCTGGTTAGGAAGGAAAGAAGAAGGACTTGTTGAAGATAAAATGTTTTCACTGTCATGAGCTTGGACACTATGCTACAACGTGTCCGCACAAGAAGCCCAACAAGAAGCCCTCATGAGGAGTGGCAGGTGAAGCACTTGCTTCACAATTCGAGTTGGATTTCATTCTCATCGCATGCATGGTGCCATTAGGGATGGGTTATGTGTGGTACTTGGATAGTGGAGCTTCTTTACATATGACCGAAAACAAAGAATTATTCAATAACTTGGAGGAGAAGAATCTCTAGATGCACATCGAGATGGGAGAGGAAAAGAGGTATAGAACGACCGACATAGGTACATTTACCTTTCAGAGGGAGTCTAGAACTCCTCTCACATTAAAATATGTTGTCTATGTTCCTAGTTTAAATAATAATTTAGTTTTAGTTTCTATGTTAGAAGACCATGGCTATGATGTGATATTTAGCAAAGGAAAGGTGTTCTTTCGTCACAAAGCCACAATATAGGTGAAGAATATTGGCCTTTGGGTAAAGAGCCTCTACAAACTGGATGTAGAAGATTGTGCTTCCTTGAGCATGAAAGCAGAGAAGGTGCAGAGCCAAGACATCAGTGAGTTATGGCATAGAAGAATTATCCATATATACCATGGCGCTTTAAATATCGTGCAAAAAGTTTTTGCATGACTTCCCAAGGGTGAACTTGAGTAGTGAGATACATGAAAAGGTGGTACATTGGGAAAGTACACCAAATCATGATAAGGACAATCAAGAAAAGGTGATCCTTGAAAGAGTTCACTCAGATGTGTGTGGACCGTTCTCGACAGCCTCCAAAAAAAAACACATGTATTATGTGATTTTTGTAGATGATTTTTCATGGAAGTGTTGGATATTCTTCATGCAAAAGAAATATTAGATGTTCTCAAAATTTTTTGATTTCAAATCACTTGCCGAGAAATATAAAGGGAAGAAGTTGAAGTCTCTCAGGAGCAAAAAAGTGTGGGGAATATGTCACGAATGAATTCAAGAATTTATGTGCTTGAGAAGGAGTATGATGGGAATTGATAGCACCTCATAACCCACAACATAATGGGGTTTAAAAAAGGAAGAAAAAACATATTTTGGGAGCAACATGAACGATGTTGCATGATCAGGGCCTACAATTGCATTTATGGGTTGAAGCATGCAACACAATAGTATTTGTGTAGAATAGAAGTCCTCTTCATATTTTTGGGATGAGTACACTAGAGGAATTTTTTTCAGGTAAGAAAACAAATGTCAAACATTTTAAAAATTTAGTTTCATCAATTTATTTCCATGTGACCAAAAATGCCAAGAAGAAGCTAGAGCCAACAACTAAGTTGGGAATATTTTTGGGGTACACTGATACACCTCCCAACTATCAGATTTACTTTCCAACACACATGATGACAATGGACATAAGAGATGTGAAATTCGATGAAGAGAAGGCCATGCAAATTTCCCTTGAGAGGTAGCTTCAGTTTCATGCAGTTGAGAAGCCCTTAGTTCCAAACAAATAACCTCAAGATGTGTAGCAACCACAAGAAAAGGAAAAGAGAGTGGAAGCACCCACTCATGTAGAGACATCCAGAGACGGAAGGAAGCGCACCAGAGAGGCTGACATGTTGGTGCTTGAAGCTAGAGAGAATGTGGGAGCAACCACATCAGAGCGCATGCAAAGAAGGTCCCTAGAGTGGTACACTGGCTTCATGGCTCTTATAAGTGAGAGTGTAGAGATTGATCCATCCTCATTCAAGGAAGAAATGCAATAACTAGTTTGGGTTGATGCCATGGTTGAGGAGTATGACTCCATTATTCAGAAATAATGCACGAGAAGTTGTCCCAAGACTGGAGGGGAAGTCAGTTATAGGATCCAGGTGGATCTACAAAGTGAAGTAGACAAAATATGGGAGTGTGGAGAGACAGAAGGCCAAATTTGTGGCCAGAGGATTCTCTCAGTTGGAGGGGATTTCTTACGAGGAGACCTCTGCTCCAGTCACAAGGTACTCATCAATTAGATCTATCCTTGTACTTTGAGCGCGGATGTGATGGAAGATAGATCAAATGGATGTAAATGCAACCTTCCTCAATGGAGTGATTAAGGAATAGGTGTACATTGAGCAACCGGAAGGTTTTGAGACCTTTGACAGAGAGTCACATGTGTGTAGACTCAATCGAGCACTGCATGGACCGAAAAAATCACCCTGTGCTTGGTACACCAAGATCTATAGCTACTTCAACGAGTTGGGCTTCACCAAAAGTGAAGCATATGCAAATATTTACCATATTGTGGTAGAAGGTAAAATTTTGATCATTTTACTTTATTTAAATGATTTGATTCTGACAGGTGATGAGCAGCTCATCAAATATTTCAAAGAGGATCTTGTAAGAGAATTTGAGATGAAGGATATGGCGCTCTTGCATTATTTCCTGGGATTGGACATTTGGCAAAGAGATGGGGGACTATTTGTATCTTAGGGAAAGTTTTCCAACGATATTTTGAAGAAGTTTCACATGGAGGGCAACAAACCCATGGAGACTCCTTTAGTAGGGAACTGGAGAAAGAAGGATGCTACTTCAGGTGAAGTAGTAGATGATACCATTTATAGGCATCTTGTAGGTTCACTCATGTATTTGGTGAATGTATGACCAGACATATAATATGTGGTTAACCAGATTAGTCAAGCTATGGCTAAGCCTACCAAGCTCTATTGGAAGGAAGTCAAGCATGTGTTGAGATACCTCAGAGGCACCAAAAATTTTGTGCTATGGTACATGAAGACATAGGGAGTCAAGCTTCAAGTCTTCACAGATGCAGATTGGGCAGGGAGTCCATTCGACAGGAAGAGCACATCAGGGGACATCTTCACCATTAGGTCAGCGGCAGTTTCCTGGTACAACAGGAAGCAAAGATCAGTTGCACTCAGTTCAGTAGAGGCAGAGTAAATGGCTTCCAGTCAAGCATCTTGTGAGGCCATCTGGATGAGGAAGATACTTGTTGGTTTCTTTGGTCATCAGATAGATCCGACGGTGATTTATTGTGATAACGAGAGTTGCATCAAAATCTTGGTTAATCCAGTTTTTCATGACAGGTCCAAGAGTATTGATATCTTGTATCACCATCTTAGAGATTATGTGCAAAGGAGGATTATGTCATTAGATTACATTCCTACAGAGGATCAAGATGTAGACATCTTGATGAAGGCACTGTTAAGAGGAAAATTTGAGTTCCACAGAGGTAGGATTGAGGTAGACAACAATCCATTTCTTTTTGAGAGAGAGTGTTGAAATTAGCAACAAGAAGAGGCTTCTAATTTAGTTTTCCCTTAATTAAATTAGAAGGAAATTGTAATTCCACGTCACATGACAACTTCTACGATTTAACTGAGTTGGGAAGACTTAGTTAGCTCAGTCAATTCAAGTTAGGGTTAAACTAGAGGCATATAGAGCCATCTCTAAGTTTTAGGGGGGCCAATTACAGTTTATTTTGAGTTGTAATTATTTAACTTAATTATTTGAGTTAAAATCAATTTAAATAGTTATAATTGATGGAGGAGCTAGTGAGAGGTACAGTGAATTAAATCCGAATTAATTCACATGCAGTGATCAATCAGATAACTAATAATTCAGTATAAAGGGTTGTTGCATGTTAGTTCTAAGGAAGACCCAGTTGAGATTGGAGTTAAATGGAAGTGTACTATCAATTGTATAATTAGAAAATTGTACATGTCATGCATGAGGTCAAAATAAGGCCTTAGATGTATTGCACAATCATTAATTGGGAATTTTATAATTAATATGGTTTGAATTTACCTAGGGATTGCGCAAGCAATGCTGAGCATCCAGAGGCAAGAAAATTGTTAAGTATTGGACCAAACTTGCTTGGATCAGAGTGAGACAGTCAGAGATAGTGTAGAGAGATCTCAAGTCTGAGAGAAGCATTGTATTGTTTCATATTCTTGACTTAATGAAATATACTCATAGCGGGGTTTTTAGTTGAGGCTTTCCCCATATAAATCTTTGTGTTGTGCAATTGAAATTCTTTCTCTTTCTTGTTCATGTGATTGCACGATTGTAATTGGTTTCTGCAATTTATAGAATATATTCAAGTATTTTTTTTTAGCATATTAAAATATCAATAGTTGAATCTATTTGGATTTTCTACATGGGAATTTACAAATTACACCATTTAAATTTACAATTTCAATCAATTTTTATTAAAATTTGGATAAATATAACAAAAAGTAAAAATGTCAATTAGAATATATTTTTTTGATAGATTGACATAAAATGCATTTAAAAAAAATTGTAAGACCTTCAAACTTCACAAATTACATAGTTTGAATTTACAATTTTAAGATAAAGTTGACCAAAACTTTATATAAAAAAAGGGTCTAAATTACATTTAATATATATATGTGTGTGTGTGTGTGTGGGGAAAGTCTATTATAACTCAATTTTCAAATAGGAAGTTGACCCATCAATATTATTCAAAAAAATTTATACCTCTTATAATGTAATATTAAATAAAATATAATAAACATTTATTTATTATATTTTTTTTTTCTAAGTATGACTAATTCTATTATGTATAAAATTACTGATACAAAACTGCACCAGCGTCAGCTTGGTAAGCCTGAGCGCTGGGCTTGATAGTCAAGCAAGTCAAGCAAAGTCTGGACTGCCCAGAATGGGAAACCAGTCCTTTAAGCCATAAAGTCTGAACTGCCCATGTGAGGGAAACCAGTTTTAAGTTTACATAAAACAAACTAACATGAGAGCTAAAAGTAGTGAACTGCATGCTCAGCAGAGCAGTAAAGCTAGGAAGCATATGGTTTCTACATAAACAGAACAAAAAAACCTGAGTAACTTTGCAGCTGCTATCCATGAGTAGGAGAGGGAGACTCTTCGGTGATTCTGTAGGCATACATGTCGCTTCTATCCGCTTGGCCTTCGCTAGGAGCGCGCCCTCCACCTGTGCGCCCTGTCTCCATGTTGGACTCATGCTGAGGAGGTGGAACAGAGGAGGCTGGAGCAGCCAGAGGGAAGCTGGAGCTGAGAGGGGGGGCGAAGTCGAAGAGCTAGGCAGGGCTATGTTGGGGACTTCTTCCCGAAGAGTGACAGTTATAAAAGCTGTAAGGGTGGCATTGCAGGAAGTGCAATCAAACCGTAGCTCAGCGCGCTGAGAGGTTTGTCGAATGGAGGGCCGTAGGGGACGTGGAGCAGCGCGGGGAGACTCACGAGTGGAGGACGGAGGGGCGGGGAAAGCGACGGGAGAAAAGACAGAGTCGACACCAAACGCTGCAGCGGGAAATTCAGCATCCCCTGATAGAGAAGGGTCAGAGCTACGAATAGGTGGCGGGCGCCTCTGATTAGAATGCCCACGACTTGAGCCCCGTCTGCATCTCATGCGCTCGCGGAGGCGAGGCATGGTGACCGGTTCAGGGCTGGGCTCAGCAAAACATGCAGAGTTGACAGGAAAAGAACGAGAATCCTGGGCACCACTGGGCCGAGCTGAAGAAGCAGGAACAAGACCACTGAGACCACGAACACTGCACCACGGACTGTTAGAGAAGTGATAATTCGGAACCGGTTCAAAACAAGCAGCTAACGAACAGCGCCTCCCAGTGTTCGTTTTAACACTTGCCTCAGTGCATCCTGGCGAGCAAATCGCGTGCAAAGGAGGAGGAGATCTGCAACCATCCGCCACACCAGTCAAGCCTCTGCAAATGCAATCCATGTCGCAAATAACCGCCATAACCAAGAGCTTGTTGAGCCGACCGAGATAGTAAAAACTCGCGCAGGGTGGTGAGTAATGGGCCGAGTAAATGCCTGTACCGGGAGCCACATGGGCTACCCAAGCGAAATCCATCGGGAAGTGCACGATGTGCCACGTTCCCTGATGGTCATTAATCAACCGCATCCGGTGACATTTATTTATTATATTGACATAAACTTAAATAAAATATAATTTAAAAAGTTAATAATTAAATTTTAATTATTTATTTGATAAACTGACATAAGATTTAATATTATACCATATATAATTATACATTATTTGATGGATTGATATAAAATTTAATGTTAAATAAAGTGCAATAAATATCAATAATTAGACTACATTTATTTGATAGATTGATATAAATTTAATATTAAATATGATATAATAATAAATTTATTTGATAGATTGACCTAAAATATAATGTTAAATAAGATATTTATTATTATATAGGGACTTTCTCAAACAAAAAGAATAGTTAATAAATTTCATTGGTGGAACTCACGTGGACAATATTAAATTTGTGGAGAGTAGAAAACATTAATATTATAAGTATGAAAAATGAGGAATGCATTAATATATTTACATTTGTTTTGATGACAAAATGATCGTTCTGCAATGTTTTACAAACTAATAATATTCTAAAGTTAAAGGGACAATTAATAAATTTGTAGTGAGTATTTAATTGTGTATGTGTTTTTTTTTTATGAGATCTCAAAGTTAAATACAAATGGGAATAGAGTATGTATATCTCCATAAATTTTAATAATTAAATATTTGGATGAAAACAAAAATTACCTATCAAACAGACAAAATAATTTCTTACATTAATTTGATTTTTAACTTAATCATAACCTTAAAATTCAATTAAATTATATTTTTTATTATAATAATAAAATAAAATTGAATTATTTTATATCTCCAAAAACTTTTCCTTTCATTTTGATTGAAAAAAAACTTTTTCCCAGAAACAATCCCATGGTTAAGGGTTTCACTTACTTTGTTGGATTTCATATCCTATATTTTAGATAATTTTATTTGGTATATTTAATTGTAATAATAATAATAATTTGTTTTTAATTTTAATTAATTTAATATATATATATATATATATAATTTTTTTTTAAGTATTGTTATTTCAAAATAATTTTAAAAGCATAATAAATATTAATATATATAATTTTATACAAATATAATGTTATGGGCACTTTAATTAATGATGAATGTATTGTGAAATATTATATAATTTAAAAATTCAAAACCTATAAATTAAATTATTAAAAAATTTATATAGTTTTCAAATATTTTAAAATTAAATTTAAAAATATATATAATAATGTTCCAATAATACTCATGTCTCTATTATTGTCTTATCATTGACAAAAAAATATTTCTAATAAAATTGTATTATTATAAAATTGTAGCATAAGATGCCAAAATAATATATATATATATATATATGAATAAGAAATTTCTTTGAGAGTGATACTCCTATTTCTTTTGTTTTGTAATATTTATTGTACCTTTTTGCAACAATCTATCAAGTGGTACCCAACTTCTCTCTCTCTCACACACACACACACATATATATATTCTCACGTGTACTTAATTTTTATCAATGAAAACAAGTTTTTTTTAAAGTGATCCTCCTACTTCTTTTCTTTTGTAATATATATTTTACTTTTTTTGCAATTTTTTTTCTCTAATGTGTTTATTTGTTTTCTATAATTCTAGTTTCTCATTGAGTCGATATAAGCATAGTTTGTGGCAATATAAACATGGAAATACAACAATTTGTTAATATTATTAAAGACAATTCTACAATGAATATTTTCCTTTCATTACATATTGCCATTTTGGAAGATTAAAAATAAAATATGCATAAGTTTGTTTAACAAATAGTAACTAGTATAGTATGTTTAAGGATACGTTGAAGATAAGAGGAAACAAATACTAAAACTAAGTGAAAATCACAAAGCATAAGTAAAATGTAGTATTCCCAAATGGGGAATGCAACAATATAGCTCATAAAATGAAAACAACAGCAAGTATTTAACACATGAAACCATGAGACCAATATAATGCCATATTATTAATCATATAGGCAGCAAATAAGTACAAAAAAATGAGGCACCAATCATAGAATGTGATCAGACAAGCCTCTAATACATAAACACTCTCCAAAGTGAGATGTTGCTGCAATACAAAATGCCGGAGAGCTGCTACAGTGCATTCGTATTGGGTATAACTACAGCTGGAGATGATACAATAATGTAAAAATACTGATATAGGCCCCAATAGAATCTAAACATACAGATCCAGGCACTAGATCATCTTTCCAGGACAACCCAAGAGGGTTTCTGGAAAATGCACACAATGTGTCAATCTAAGTTGCAACCCTAAGGCTAAAGATAAGCTGCAACAACTAAAATGAGAAGATATGGTTGAAGCCGATGTAGATAACTACATATCTTCTCCAATAGATCTTCCGGGTGAAAGAATAGCTCCTCCACTGAAGAAATCACCTCTCAAAACAACCATTGCAACTACCCCTACAACTCCTCCCTAAAATAACACAGATCTGGAATGAAATTATGTTGTATGGGATAGATCCTCCTTATCCTGCTGCTAAATGTGTCAATAAAGCTCAAGGGGCTTCTTTACAGGCCTTCCAATGGATGGAAACCTTCCTCCACTGCAAAACTAGCTCTGAAGACACCCGAACTAATTCTCCACTGATGCACTCTGCAACACAGCACAATATCCTGCAGAAAATACATGGATGAAGAAAGTTGTAGCTTAGTCTAAAAACCTAAATGTGGAAATGAAATGTGAGGCTCTTCCAAGAGGCCTCTCAAGGAAAGAGGTGGGATTCCCGCTCGGGAACACCCGGTGCTAAACAACACAACAATCTCAACTAAACAGCTGAAGAATGCAAGAAGTCTAAACATACCACATACAAAATAATAATCCAAAACATAACCCCATATGGATGCCATCCTCTTCCTTATATAGATTATGAGCTTCCTTGCCCTTGGTCCCACTCAATTAGGTCATTTCCTTCATGAGATCAATCTCCCTCCAAAACTTTGTTATTCCTCATTTAATAACCACTCCTCCATAACAGCGTTGTTGACTTGGTCAAAGTTGGCTGGTTCAACATGATCCAATCCCTGTTCACACACAAAGGTGCTTTACTTAGCTACTTAGAAGGTCTCCTTTCACACTTGAAGTGTTTTTATTGCTACTAAGGAGATTTATGGGCCTCCCTACCCACTTATTCACCTACCTAGTGACAAAATGATCTATAATATTCCATTTAGCTAAAAGATAAATTTTAGGAATATTACATTCCTCCCCTCCAAAATGTTTCTTGTCCTCAAGCAACTGTAAAGGTGGAGCAAAATTCCTCCTCTCCTCCTCTTGTGGCCTCCTCATCAATAGTCCCCACCACTGCTCAAAATAATCTGCAATAAATCTGCCCCCCAATGGCTCCTCCCAAGTATGCAAAACAAAATGGCTCACATCATGGGAAAGTGGAAGGTGTAAGTAGAAACCTTCTTTCTGTCCAATGGCATCCTCAAGGTAGGAGTGGTTACAAGCATAGGGGATATCATTCCTAATGAGAGACTCCCATCTCCATGCTATCATCCAAATGAAATGACTAGCTCATCAAAGAAATCCTCAACCCCCAGTTCATGCAATGTATTGGGGCTGTATGGAGAGATTATATTTTTCCACCCATGTTGTTTCTCTCTCCATTTATGATATGTATGGGGCTGCTGATGATCTTGGGCTAAAATATTATGATCTCCAAGAATGTCCCAAGTTACCCCACCAATCAAATCATCCATGAAGTTCCTCTCCCAAGAAATCAAGTTCTCCAAATGGCTCCTCCCACATGAAGAAAGAGATATAGTGTGGCAATCATGGTTTGCCCATTTTTTCTCCTGAAACATGCAACATATGAAGTAGGGAGAATCACACTCCCAAAGGGCACCTCCAACTCTTGTACCATCCTCCCAACAAAGCTTCTCAAAAAATAAAAGCATCATCAATATATGGAAGAAACAACAAATAAAAACAAGTTTCCATATGAAAACAGGGAGGTGGACCATAGTTCCACATTTGGAACCAGCGCAGTGCATCCCCTGCCTGCCTCAAAACAAAGTGTAACAAGTGTATTTTCAACCACTTGTTTGCTACCACAATCATCCTACAAGATAGGATCATAAAAGTAAAATTTGGTGCTAATGGTGCACACCAAGAATCATGTGGCATCTCCCACAATCCACCAATAGAATGGCCAACATCAATGCTACAAATGGCCTCAAGTACATCACAATACAATATACAAGAAGGAAAGATCCTCCTTGGTACAATATGTTGCTCACAAAAATTAAAGGAATACAAATCATAATGCATAAGTGTACATCCTCTATTATGTACCTTGGTCATTGAGATGAAATGGCTCAACTGAAAGTTCTCCCTCACTCTCAATGAGTAGGGAAGTGGTTTTGACAACCTCTCCATCATCATCCAGGCTATGCATCTCTCCATATGCTGATATACATCCTACTGGATGCCCTCCCAAGTGAACTCCTCCATCAAGGAATGATATGCATCAAAGTGCATGGAAAGAAAGTCCACATGTGTTGCATGTAATAGCTTCTCCTTGAGCTTAGAAGCTTTAGTCAAGAAGAATCTGCCTTAACAATATATGACCTCATCATCCACCATGTATCTTTCATCTCCCTTCGGGTCATCAATAATCATGCAAGCACCAAGATCCTTGGAGTACTCTACCAAAATTTGAGACCTCCAATATGGATCAATCCTCTTAAGGGACATCATTGTAGATCTGAAATGTGAAGTTCCCCACATACTGTTGTATTTTCCTTTGACATACCTAATGCCAAAGTCATCCTCCAAAGTGCTGCCATGCCCATCATGCAGCTGCTCTTTCTCAAGTAGAAGTGGTGGCCTTTGGAAGTTGGCCTCCCATGAGAAGCTACCATCCAAAAAGAACCTCCTGATCTTGGCCAATGTAAGAATGAGTGGCCTCCATCTACTCCAATATATGGATGATTCCTTCCTCAAGGGAAGTATCCTCTGTTTCTCGAAATCCATGAAGCAGCTTCCTTGCACCATGGTGGTGCCTTCCTCCATCACTGCAGCAACTTCTGTCAGCACGAAATATGTAGGGAGAGTGGGTAATGCTGAAAATGGGAGAGTGTATCCCTCCTCCTTGGGTCTATCCCAGACTCTCTGTGCTGTGTCAATTCCTCCCAAGGTCCTCACCCCTCTAGAATCAATGAGTGGTGAAACCAAATGTGAATCATCTCTCATCATCCCCTGATCTGGTGGTCTCCCAAGTGGAATGCCTCCATGCAATGAGACATCAATATCAAGAGTAGACTACATATATGAATGGAAAACTTTGTCCCTGCCCTCACTGCGCAAATCAGTCTGCCTCTTCTGTGTATCAACCTTCTGAAATAGATAGGGATGTGCGATCTTAATCATATGATGTTGGCCATCCTCCCTACCTTCTCCTTTCATCCGCAAGGTCTCACAATTTATCAATAATGGCACATGTTTTTCATGGATTGTGCCTTGATCTCCACTTATGAGATTCTTTGGAACTCCTTGTGAACCTACAAGAGTCCCTCTTGTTGGAGAAAGTACTCCATCTTCCTCTTCATGAGGTGCTAGATATTCTCCGGACATGACAACATTGTTGCCTCCAACCTTATTTTCCTCTTCAATATGAATGGGCAACCTTTCAATAAGAGGGTCCTCTTTTGAAAAAGGGATCTTCATGCCCTCTTTTCCAGGAGAATGAGATATAGATTTTGCCTTTAGCAAGGTTTTATGCAATATGTTAGCCTCTTCAATAGTTTTCAGAAGTGGAGTTGGGTTTATAGATTCTTCCAACCCACGCAAAGTTTTTGTTTGTTTTGGTTTGTTTAGCTCCACCAAAGGTGTTTCAAAATGTTTCTCATCAAACCTTTCCACTATTTTCCTAGTGAACTTTCATAAGTATACGTATTTGCATTTTTTAATGAGAAAGATTCAAATATCCACCAAGCATAGGCCTTACCTTCAAAATGCAGCGCTGCTACTTTGATGACTTCATTCTCTGAAACTTGGTGTTGCTGCAAATAGGTGTCTAGCTCCTCCACCCAAGCCCTAGCTGAATATTTAGGTGAACCATAAAAAATAGATAGAAAGAATCTACCCACATCATGCTGCTTGCTCGTTTCCTACTTGATCTTTCAAAACCCTTGGATGTTTAGGTGATCTTTGAACCTCGTAGATTGATGTTCATACTCTTGTAAATAATCACCAAGAGTCTCCTTCTTTGGCACATCTTCTTCCTCCATCCCTCTTACAGTAAAACTGGGCATAAGACTATGCTGTGACCCATAATGTGAAAATCTAGGGTTTACTTCAGATTCAAACCCCCTTGGAGATTCTCTACACATCTCCCTTCTCATCTTCTTGATATCTCCCTTGATGCTCTGCATAGTTTGAAAAAGAAGCTTTGAAAGCTCCTCTTCCTCCCTTCCTCCAAATAATGGAGTCATTTTTTTTTTCTCTGTACATCTCCTCTTATTGTGAGAAGCTTATCCTTATGGTGACATATTGGCTGAATGCACAGGCTGAGCCAAGATTATGCTCTGATACAACTGTATATTCCCAAATGGGGAAAGCAACAATATAGCTCATAAAATGAAAGCAGCAACAAGTATTTAACACATGAAATCATGAGATCAATATAATTCCATATTATTAATCATATAGGAAGCAAATAAGTACAAAACATTGAGGCACCAATCATACAATGTGATCACACAAGCCTCCAATACATAAACACTCTCCAAAATGAGATGTTGTTGCAATACAAAATGACAGAGAGCTTCTACAGCGCAGTAATATTGGGTATAACTACAGCTAGAGATGATATAATAATTTAAAAATACTGATATAGGCCCCAATAGAATCTAAGCATACAGATTCGGGCACTAGATCAGCTTTCCAAGACAAGCCAAGAGGGTTTCCGGAAAATGCACACAATGTGCCAATGTAAGTTGTAGCCCTAGGGCTGAAGATATGATGCAACAAATGAAATGAGAATATATGGCTGAAGATGATGTAGAGAACTATAGATCTTCTCGAATATATCCTCTGGATGAAACAATAGCTCCTCCATTGAATAAATCACCTCTCAAAACAACCATTGCAACTACCCCTGCAACTCCTCCCTAAAATAACACAGATCTAGACTGAAAATGCATTGTAGGGGATAGATCCTCCTTATACTACTACTAAATGTGTCAATAAAGCTCAAGGGGATTCCTTACAGGCCTTCCAATGGATGGAAACCTTCCTCCACTGCAAAACTAGCTCTAAAGACACCTGATCTAATTCTCCACTGCTGCACCCTATAATATAGCACAATATCCTACAGAAACCATGCTGATGAAGAAAGATGTAGCTTGGTATGAAAACCTGAATGTGGAAATGAAATGAAATGCTCTTCCAAGAGGCCTATCAAGGAAAGCGGTGGTATTCCCGCTCGGGAACACCCAGTGCGAGATAACACAACAATCTCAACTAAATAGCTGAAGAATGCAAGAAGTCTAAACAGACCACATACAAAATAATAATCCAAAACATAACCCCATATGGCTGCCATCCTCTTCCTTATATAGATTATGAGCTTCCTTGCCCTTGACCCCACTCAATTAGGTAATTTCCTTCATGAGATCAATCTCCCTCCAAAACTGTGTTATTCCTCATTTAATAACCACTCCTCCATAACAACGTTGTTGACTTGGTTGAAGTTGACTAGTTCAACATGATCCAACCCTTGTTCACACTCAAAGATGCTTTATTTAGCTGCTTAGAAGGTCTCCTTTCATACTTGAAGTTTTTTTATTGCTGCTAAGGATATTTATGGGCCTCCCTACCCACTTATTCACCTACCTAGTGACAAAATGATCTATAATATTCCATTTAGCTAAAAGATAGATTTTAGGAATATTACAGTCCTCCCCTCCAAAATTTTTCTTCTCCTCAAGAAACTATAATGGTGGAGTGAAATTCCTCCCCTCCTCCTCTTGTGGCCTCCTCATCAATAGTCCCCACCACTGCTCAAAATAATCTGCAATAAATCTTCCCCCCAATGGCTCCTCCCAAGTATGCAAAACCAAATGGATCACATCATGAGAAAGTGGAAGGTGTAAGTGGAAACCTTCTCACTATCCAATGGCCTCCTCAAGGTAGGAGTGATGACAAGAATAGGGGATCTCATTCCCAATGAGAGACTCCCATATCTATGATATCATCCAAATGAAATGAGCCATCCTAGGTAGCTCATCAAAGAAATCCTCAACCCCCGATTCATGCAATGTATTGGGGTTGTATGGAGAGATTAGATTTTTCCACCCATGTTATTTCTCTCTCCATTTATGATATGTACGGGGCTGCTACTGATCTTGGGCTAAAATATTATGATCTCCAAGAATTTCCCAAGCTACCCCACCAATCAAATAATCCATGAAGTTCCCCTCCCAAGGACTCAAGTTCTCCAAATGGCTCCTCCCACATGAAGACAAGAGATGTAGTGTGGCAATCATGGTTTGCCCATTGTTTCTCTTGAAACATGCAACACATGAAGTAGGGAGAATTACACTCCCAATGGGCACCTCCAACTCTTGTACCATCCTCCCAACAAAGCTTCTCATAAAAAGAAGAGCATCATCAATATATGGAAGCAACAACAAATAAAAACAAGTTTCCATATGACAATCGGGAGGTGGATCATAGTTCCACATGTGGAACCAGTGTAGTGCATCTCTTTCCTACCTCAAAACAAAGTGTAACAAGTGTCTTTTCAGCCACTTGTTTTTTTCCACAATCATCCTACAAGATAGGATCATAAAAGTATAATTTGGTGCTAATGGTGCACAACAAGAATCATGTGGCATCTCCCACAATCCACCAATAGAATTGCCAACATCAATGCTGAAAATGGCCTCAATTACATCATAATACAATATACAAGAAGGAAAGATCCTCCTTGGTACAATATGCTGCTCACAAAAAGTAAAGGAATACAAATCATAATGCATAAGTGTAAATCCTCTACTGTGTACCTTGGTCATTGAGCTGAAATGGCTCAACTGAAAGTTCTCCCTCACTCTCAATGAGTAGGGAAGTGGTTGTGAAAACCTCTCCATCATCATCCAGGCTATGCATCTCTCCATATGCTAATATACATCATGTTGGATGCCCTCCCAAGTGAACTCCTCCATCAAGGAATGATATGCATCAAAGTGCATGGAAAGAAAGTCCACTTGTGCTGCATGTAACAGCTTCTCCTTGAGCTCATAAGCTTTAGTCAAGAAGACTCTGCCATAATAATAGATGACCTCATCATCCACCATGTATCTATCATCTCCCTCCGGGTCATAAAGAATCATGCAAGCACCAAGATACTTGGATTACTCTACCAAAAGTTGAAACCTCCAATATGGATCAATCATCCTGAGGGACAATGCTGTAGATCTGAAATGTGAAGTTCCCCGCATGATGATTTCTTTTCCTTTGACATCCCTCATGCCAAATTCATCCTCCAAAGTGCTTCCAAGCCCATCATGCAGTTGCTATTTCTCAAGTAGAAGTGGTGGCCTTTGGAATTTGGCCTCCCATGAGAAGCTACCATCCAAAAATAACCTCCTGGTCTTGGCCAATGTAAGCGTGAGTGGCCTCCATCTACTCAAATATATGGAGGATTCCTTCCTCAAGGGAAGTATCCTCTATTTCTCTAAATCCATGGAGTAGCTTCCTTGCACCATGGTGGTGCCATCCTCCATCACTGTAGTAACTTCTGTCAGCGCAAAATATGTAGGGAGAGTGGGTAATGCTAAAAATGGGAGAGTGTATCCCTCCTCCTTGGGTCTATCCCAGACTCTCTACACTGTGTCAAGTCCTCCAAAGGTCCTCACCCCTCTGGAATCAATGAGTGGTGCAACCAAATGTGAAGCATCTCTCATCATCCCCTGATTTGGTGGTCTCCCAAGTGGAATGCCTCCATGCAATGAGACATCAATATCAAGAGTAGATTGCATATATGAATGGAAAACTTTGTCCCTACCCTCAATACACAAATAAATAGGCCTATTCTATGTATCAACCTTCTGAAATAGATAGGGGTGTGTGCTCTTAATCATACGATGTTGGCTATCCTCCCTACCTTCTCCTTTCATTTGCAAGGTCTCACAATTTATCAATAATGGCACATGTTGTTCATGGATTGTGCCTCGATCTCCACTTATGAGATTATTTGGAACTCCTTGGGAACATACAAGAGTCCTTCTTTTGAGAGCAAGTACTCCATCTTCCTCTTCATGAGGTGCTAGATATGCTCCGGACATGACAGCGTTGTTGCCTCCAACCTTCTTTTCCTCTTCAATATGAATGGGAAACCTTTCAATAAGAGGATCCTATTTTGAAAAAGGGATCTTCATTCCCTCTTTTCCAGAAGTATGAGATAGAGATGTTGCCTCTAGCAATTTTTTATGCAATATGTTAGCCTCTTCAACATTTTTCAGAAGTGGAGTTTGGTTTATATATTCTTCCAACCCATGCAAATTTTTTGTTTTTTTTGGTTTGTTTAGCTCCACCAAAGGTGTTTCAGAATGTTTATCATCAAACCTTTCCACAATTTTTCTAGTGAACTTCACATAAGTAGATGTATTTGCATTTTTTAATGAGAAAGATTCAAATATACACCAAGCATAGGCCTTACCTTCAAAATGCAACGCTGCTACTTTGATGGCTTCATTATCTGAAAATTGGTGTTGCTGCAAATAGGTGTCTAGCTCTTCCGCCAAAGCCCTAGTTGAACATTTAGGTGAACCATCAAAATAAGATAGAAATAATCTACCCACGTCATTTTTCTTGCTCCTTTCCTCCTTGATCTTGCAAAACCCTTGGAATTTTAGGTGATCTTTGAACCTCTTAGATTGAGATTCATACTCTTGTAAATAATCACCATGAGTCTCCTTCTTTGGCACATATTCTTCCTCCATCCCTCTTACAGTAAAGTTGGGCATAAAACTGCGTTCTGAATCATAATGTGTGGCTGCATTCTCACACCCATCATGTAAAAATATAGGGTTTACTTAAGATGCAAACCCCCTTGGATATTCTCTACACATCTCCCTTCTCATCTTATTGATATCTCCCTTGATGCTCTGCATAATTTGAAAAAAAAGCTTTGAGAGCTCCTCTTCCTCCCTTTCTCTAAATAATGGAATCATGTTTTTTTTCTTTGGTACATCTCCTTTTCTTGTGAGAAGCTTCTCCTTATGGTGACATATTGGCTGAATGCATAGGCTGAGCGAAGATTATGCTTTGATACCACTGTAATATTCCCAAATGGGGAATGCAACCATATAGCTCATAAAATGAAAGCAGCAGAAATTATTTAACACATGAAATCATGAGACCAATATAATGCAATATTATTAATCATATAGGTATAAAATAAGTACATAACAATGAGGCACCAATCATAGAATGTGATGACACAAGCCTCCAATACATAAACACTCTCCAAAGTGAGATGTTGTTGCAATAAAAAATGTCGGAGAGCTGCTAAAGTGCAGTAATATTGGGTATAAATACATCTGGAGATGATACAATAATGTAAAAAAATTGATATAGGCCCCAATAGAATCTAAACATACAGATTTGGGCACTAGATCACCTTTCCAAGACAACCCAAGGGGGTTTCCGGAAAATGCACACAATGTGTCAATGTAAGCTACAGCCCTAGGGCAAAAGATATGCTACAACAACTGAAATGAGAAGATATGGCTGAATATGATGTATAGAACTACAGATCTTCTCCAATAGATCCTTTGGATGAAATAATATCTCCTCCACTGAAGAAATCACCTCTCAAAACAACCACTGCAACTACCCTTGCAACTCCTCCCTAAAATAACGTAGATCTGGACTGAAACTACGTTGTAGGGGATATATCCTCCTTATCCTGCTACTAAATGTGCCAATAAAGCTCAAGGGGCTTCTTTACATGCCTTCCAATGGATGGAAACCTTCCTCCACTGCAAAACTAGCTCTGAAGACAACCGATCTAATTCTCCACTGCTGCACCCTGCAACACAACACAATATCTTGCAGAAAATGTGCTGATGAAAAAAATTGTAGCTTGGTCTAAAAACCTGAATGTGGAAATGAAATTCAATGCTCTTCCAAGAGGCCTCTCAAGGAAAGAGGTTGGATTCCCGCTCGGGAACACCCGGTGCTAAACAACACGACAATCTCAAATAAACAACTGAAGAATGCGAGAATTCTAACTAGACCACATACAAAATAATAATCCAAAACATAACCCCATATGGTTTTCATCCTCTTCCTTATATATATTATGAACTTCCTTTCCCTTGGCCCCACTCAATTAGGTCATTTCCTTCATGAGATTAATCTCCCTCCAAAACTACGTTATTCCTCATTTAATAACCACTCCTCCATAACAACATTGTTGACTTGGTCAAAGTTTACTGGTTCAACATGATCCAACCCCTGTTCACACTCAAAGGTGCTTTATTTAGCTTCTTAGAAGGTCTCCTTTCACACTTGAAGTTTTTTTATTGTTGCTAAGGAGATTTATGGGTCTTCCTACCCACTTATTCACCTACCTAATGACAAAATGATCTATAATATTCCATTTAGCTAAAATCTAAATTTTAGGAATATTACATAAAATCAGATGGTTCCACCTCAATGGATATTTTCCTTGGTGATTGGAGCTCTTCCAATGTGGTGGGTGATCTAAATGGGCCTCACACCTTTCCATTTTGTGATTCAGGTTCTTCATTTGAAGTTGTAACTCTTCCAACTACTAAAACCAATATAAAACATGGAGGTTGAGTAGATTTGGATGTTTCCACTTCAATGGATGTTTTTCCTTGGTGATTGGAGCTCCTTGGATTTAGATATTACATTATATAAAAATATTTATATTGCCTATAACTAGTGTTACCAATGTTTGAAATCCACGCAACAAATTTTTGTTGCAATTTCTATGTTTGAGAGATGATTTCTCTTCCTAACCATTTTCTATTAAATTCCTTTGGAGTTTACCCTTGGAGTTTATTTGCAAAGGATTTTTCCTTTGAAGTGAGCTCTCAATCCTCCCAAAGATTTTCATGCTAGGCTACTCCTGATTTGTAATCACTTTGTTGAAGCATCATGACGGATAAACATGGTTGACATTAGGACACACACATGATAGAATTTATGATGGTTGATGATGGAGATAGGTGGTTGACACTAGGGCATGAACATGAGAGACTCCGATGATGGTAGTGCACATCCTAACCCTTGTTGGAGATTCTTTCACACTGATATTTTTAAGCCAATGAGGAGCTAGAAAAGCATAAACAACTTCCTAAGCAGTCTATAAGGAGAATGTATGCGGGAACTACTTACAAAGTATACGTGGTGATGAACTTTTGTAGAGTGTTTTACAACAAAAACCTTTTGTCTGAGCAAATTCCAGGTGTGGGAGGGAAGTCCACATTAGAACAATAGCCAAAATTTATTTTTTCAACATCATTTTATCATGATGTGGGATCAAACTAACATTATGAAATTGTACTATGGGGTAGAGGAGGATGGTGTAGTGGTTTGTTGCAGTAATGAGCTATAATGCCTAGTTTTGAAGATTAATTACCCAACTATATTACTTGAGAAAGTGAAGGCATGGAACATCCTTATCCATAATTTCCACTAGCACATTTGCCCCAAATTTCTATGGTGAAAATGTCTCTCTTGCAACACATAGGCATCCCAAGAGTGATGTTTTGAGATGCGCCAAAACATGGTTTCTCCTAATGTCGGACTTCTGACACTTGACTTAAACGTCAGTATAGCGACGATATCTCTGATGTTTTATATTGATGTCGCACTTCCAACTTTTAATGAATCGTCCCAGTTGTGACAGGCACAAGCGTCGCTAGTCCGACGCATCCAAACATTGCTAGTGCGACGCCTCCAAATGTCGCTAGTCTGATGCCTCCAAACATCGCTAGTCCGACGCCTCCAAACGTCGCTAGTTTGATGCCTCCAAACGTCGCTAGTCCGACGCCTCCAAACGTCACTAGAACGATGGTACTCTATGTCAGAATACCAATGGAACGAATATTTTTAAAAAAACTAGCCATCGCTAGAGCGACGACACTACAAGGTCGGAAGACCGACGAAACCAATTCTTTTTATAAAAAGTAAACGTCACTAGAGCAATGGTGCTAAAAGGTCGGAATATCGATGACACTACGAACATTTTAAAAAAAACTTGACGTTAGAGTACCGACGAAAATAAACTATTTTATAAAAAAAATGTTGGATAAGCTAGCATCGGAATACCGACGCTAACAATATAATATTAAAAAAAAACATCAGAAGAATTGACTGTATCACATGGATGCTTTGATACTCAAAGTCCACAACCTACTTGTCAATTACTGAAGCAGAAGATGACATTACAAGACTTGCAGCATAAGGAGAGAACTGACCAATTTCCTTCCATATCATTTCAATAGAGGGAAGCTCCTTACCTGGCTACACGGGAACACATCTTTTCTCCTAGTTCATCTGAAGAAATTGAGGAGCCAAAGGAGTTGGTAGTTCCAAGACCTAGAACTATACCGGTAGTTTCTCTCGGGATGATTTCTCATGCTTTGGGAAAGAGGATCTTGGTAGATTCATCTTCTGAGAAGCCTGATGTGGTTAAAAATACCGAGTTTCAATGTGCAGATGAGAATATGACATAAAAATGCTTGAATCATGCATCAACACAAATACAAAGAGTAGCACCACATCCTGTAAAGGATAGTTGTGAATAGGCACTTCCTACAGCTACGAAAAGAATGATGGAAAAATACTTGAATGTAGATGATTTATGCACATATCACAAAAGCAAGGATAAGGTGTTCGATACAAAAGTTCCATATATAAATGTGAAATTGGAGCATAAAAACTTGGCCTTCTAGATAATGTGCCCACCCCAAAAAGGCCTTCTAGATAATCTAGGAGTTCCTTTTTTAGGTTGGAATTCTAGGAATTCCACCTTGTGCGTATGGTTGGGCCAAAAATTGCCAACGCCTTTCTCTCCAAGGCCCTATATAAATCATTTTTTCCTACACAGAAAAATATATTATCAATAATTTAAAAATAATAATCATGATAAAATGTGTTTTATATAGAGTACATGAAATAGTTAAAATATTAAAACTTACCTGGGAGTTGTACTTGCTTTATAGGAACACCTTCATTGTTCACCAAAAATGTGCCTGGAATATTCCCCATGGAGGTGACACGTGTAGCTCCAGGAAATGCAATAATAAAGTTGGCCATACCAACTTCATCACTGCCAACACGTTCAACGGTTGGTTGTGTGTCTTCTTGGGGGTGTGTTTCTTGGATGCTACCTAAAGTTGTAGAAGGTGTATGAGAGGGTTCCTCGGGAATCTCCTGCCTTTTTGTCCCACTACCACCAACACTGGGGACATCAGGTCCCAGAAAAGCTACATAAAAAATAATTTTTTTGTTAGTTTAGTTAATGTAAAAATTATAAATCAACCTATCACAATTGATCTCATGCAGAACAATAAAAATATCCTTTTGATTTTTTGTTATTACCTTATATGTTTCTAGCTAGTTCATAATTATCCTTTTTCCTAATTTAGGTATTTGAGGCACAATTTCTACCCAACACTCGAGTTCCTTGGTTTATTTTAGCACATTTTTTCGCAACAACACCAATGGACATGGGGATGAAGACAATTGTTCCTCGTTTAGGGAATCATCACGCGCACAATGGCCAAGCGTCTACATATTTGAAAAAAATTAACATTATTTCAATTATGTAAAGAACTAAAATACCTGAAGATAGAGAAATGCTGGCACTTTACATGTTCTTTGGTTGGCCCCTTTCCACGATCATCCTTCCACATTATAAAATAATAAGAAGCATGAAATATTAAAAAAAAAAATGTTAAAGATAAATAAACTAATATGAAACTGAAATTGTTATTTGTTTACCTGTCCAGGGGTTGTTATTGTGCCACGATCAGTCTACCACATTGCAATAAAATGAGAAATTTGAAAACTTGAAAAAAATATCTAACTTGAAAACACAAAATGAAAACTGAAATAATTTCTAAATTTACCTTTGTAATACATAAAATTTGTGCATTAAAGAGTAAAATTTTACCATCAAATGACATTCAAGTTTAAAGAGAGTAAACAGTAAATCAGAAATATTAAGACAATGTCTTCTCTAAGTTTTCATATCAACATACAACACAACAAGTTAGAGGCACATTTATAATGAGGGGAAACCAATATGGCCACCCCTTGGTTCCACGATGTGTGATTCTTGAAGTGTCCCTTTGTAGCTGCGATATGGTTAGGCGTAGGCCATATCCTTAACATGAGTGTATCATTGGATAGGTCCTTTATTGATTCATTCCTTACACTTTGGTTTCAGGGATATAATTCATACAAAGCACTGTCATTCTATGTCTTATGGGGCATATGGAGAGCGAGAAACACAACTGTCATATGATACTAGAATGAGAACACTAGAGGTAGAGATTGGAACTAAGAATAAGGTTCAAGTTGCTTTTTAAATAGAATGGTTTCAAGAAGAATATCCTTAAGAGGCCAGGGAAAGAATTGAAGCACTTGTTTATTGCTTCAATAAGGGAGGAAGAACTGAGTGCAACTAAGTTTATCGTTAAACACTTCACACTTGTTAAATAGTGAGAGGTGATATCTTCAGAGAAGAATATAATGAGAGATTGTTTAAGAGTGTCGTGGGTTGTGTGCAAAGTCCAAAGCAACAGAGGTGGCTGTGAATAAATTATCTTGATGACACACTAGTGAAATGTCTCACTGAGTGTGAAGAAGGCCTCATTGATGATGCTAGTGAGATATTGGAAGAAGGTCATCGAGGAGAAACTGGTAGCAAAAATAATAGAGGTGGCTATATGGCCTTTCATATTTAAAGTGGGTGAAATTTATATAAATCAAAAGAAGAATCAAGAACAAAATGTCCAACAAAAATAAGTGGGTGTAAGGACTGCATCTCAAAACCGAGAGTAGGAAGAGAAGGGGTGCTACAAAATGCTTCCAAGAGATGAGGGAGAGGAGAAGGGTAATGAGACTTGTTTGTCTCAAGAGACTTTTTTCTCATTTGAAACTAAGGAATACAGGGCACTAAACATTGATAGAAAGTTACTAGCATTTTGGCATTCTACATTTTATTTACTATTATGGGGATGTAGAAAATTGGAAGCCATATAATGAAAAGGAGAAAAATTCCCTGAATATATTAGTGTGGATATGGACAGACAGTAAGGTTTATGGATGGATGCAAATAAATGATCTTGATGACACACTAGTGAAATTTCTCACTGAGTGTGAAGAAGGCATCATTGATGATTCTAGTGAGATATTGGAAGAAGGTCACCGAGGAGAAATTAGTGGCAAAAATACTAGAGGTGGCTAGATGGCCTTTCATATTTAAAGTGGGTGAAATTTATATAAATCAAAAGAAGAATCAAGAGCAAAATTTCCAACAAAAATAAGTGGGTGTAAGGACTACATCTCAAAACCGAGAATAGGAAGAGAAGGGGTGCTAAAAATCGTTATGAGAGACTGTCATAATGGAAAATGCGGAAAATGATGTTGAGGGAAATGTGTTACACCATTTTTTGGTCATCTAACCTTTTATCATTAGATGGACCCAAGTACACCATGTAAGACCAGTTTTACCCCAAGTAAAGCTGCTTTCACTATGTTAATTAGGAAACCCCAAAAGGAATAATTAATTAAACCATAATTTAATTATTATTCCCAGTCATGTTTAACCCAAAAACAAAGAAATTAATGAGATAAACCCATAGTTATCTTATTATTTCCTAGGAATAATTATTTAATAATATTCCTTGTTAAATATGACCAAATCAACCACCATTAATCAAATAAATCATTATTTATTTGATTATATCCCAACCACTTCCTTAAAAAGATAAATAAATCATTTATTTATTTATTTTTCACTAATCAAGGGGTTTGACCCAAGTCAAACACCCTTTCCCTCCAACAAATAATAATAAAATATTCCATAGAGGTGGATCTAGATTTGGTTAACATTATTTTAATCATGCACCAAGATCTAGAATGACCCAATATTTTGTTATAAATAGGAGGTTTTTCCCCTTCATTCTTCACCTTTTGTTGCATACTAGATCACTCTGGATCTATACACTCGGTCTCATTTTCTGCCATTGTTGCTCCCATTGAGCTCTACCTTCTACATTGGGTTTTCTACATCTACAAGAGAGAGAAAGCTTAGATATGAAGTGCTGAGGACTACAAAGAACCCATCCCGTTGAGGAGATTTGGATACACCTTCTTGTTTCCTCCCAGGTGCCCTGTAATATAAAAATTCATTCAAAAATCGCGTTCTTGTCTTGTCTGTTGGATGCATGGAGCAAACTCTTTACTTTTATGCTTAATGTCTTTCCATTTATAGATCTGTTGTTGCAGGACTTTAACTACTAATTGCAGATCTGAAGATGTTTTGCAGCCTATATTGTTGTTAGGGCTATTAGTTATGCGTAGCTAAAGTGGTTCTTTTTCGTACGCTTCGACGAAGAATTCATACTAACAAATGGCGACTCCACACGGGTTCTAAATTACGACCGCTGTCGTTTTTCATATTCCTGCATATCCAGCTACTTCAGGCCCTAGGGCTTCTTTTCAGCTGTTTAGTTTTTCTCTTTTCATGTCATTTTTCTCACATAAAACCCTAAAAACTTAAAATTTCTAACTTTCGTGTGTTTCTGGCCCTATTGCGCAGGTAAGCGACACCAGCCGCAACTGAGACGGCAACTTTTCTGAAAATCTGCCGCCGAGACAACCGGAACAGGGGGGTCGCACTTTTTGGCCCTAAACCTGCGACCTGGACCTCCAGGTCGCACTTTTCAGCCTGTTTTCTGCGACCTCAACTCAGAT